>JANFCV010000120.1:762500-1362500 GCA_024500475.1 Phthorimaea operculella
GAGCACAATTGGCTGTGAAATGTGTGAGCGGGGGGAATGCGATGTAGTGGAAACCTCGCAACACATTTCTCGCAACGCATTCCTCGCAACGCATTCCTCGCTACACATTCCTCGCAACACATTCCTCGCACACATTTCTCGCTTGTTTTGTATGTAGAATGGCCTCGCTTCGCTCAACCCTATTCCACCAGAGCTGAGCTGAGCGAGGCTAGGAAAATGAAGTGATTCTATTGGTGGATTTTTTCCTCGCTCACCGCCTCGCTACCTCGCACAGCTCTGGTGGATTCTCACCCTGAAAGTCAATAAAATGGCCGAATATCGAAATACGTCTCGAATACGGCCCTTCCCGATCGGAGGTGTAAACCGCCTTGTCAAATTACACCTTCTCCGCGGCTCAGTGAGCACGGTGATTCATTACGTTCCGTACAAATTAAAATATTTATCTCCAATTATTTTAATCGGTTTCACAGGCGGCGAAAACCGGATCGGACCTTCCTATGTATTCGGATGTTTGTTTTTAGCCTAATTATAATTTATTGGGCGATTTCTATTCATAATGATAATGAAGTTCGAGTGTCGCTTCTTCGGAGAGACTTTTTTATATTGCCATGTAGGGAAAGCATGTTAATGGGTTCATTTCTCTCTTTCAAATTCGATAGATCTGAAGTGTTTAGTCCTAAAGGTCGACAAAATGAGGGTTGCTTATTTTGAGAGCTCTACATAGCGTGAAGGTTGGACAGCATGGCCATTGTGATTACAAGGGTTTAGACGAAGAAGTCTGATGTTTCTCTCATGTTTCTCTACCTTCCTTTTTAGGGTTTCGTAGTCTGGTAGAAACGATTATCATTTCGGTAAGTCTTTCTGTCTGTCTGTATGCCGCGCCCTTATAACTTCGTCAGTTTTGGAGCTATCAACATCAAAATTGGTATGAAGATAGGTCGTGTTGACCCAAACTTAGAAATGTTGAGAAAAATATATTTTAAAAGTTTTTTGGACCCCCTTCCCATACATGTGAAAGGGAGGCAAAAAAAAATTTTTTTTCATCTGTAATATTGAGTAGGGTATCGTTGAATAGGTCTTTTAAAACTAAGGGGAGGTTTCTTTGACACAAAGTCTCTAAAATGTTTTTGTCTCGAGATATTTGCTTGTAAAGGGGGCATTTTTGAGCTATAATTTGTTCCAGCTGTAACTTCTAAAGTGTGCATGTTAAAAGTTTGAAAAAAATATGGAATATAGTTCTTAATATGAAGTTACCATGAAAACTATAACGAATACTGTAACACTCAAGATGAAGGAAAAATCAAAGTTTTTCAATTTGCGGTTGGTAACCATACAGCTCCAAACAAATTAGCAACAAAATTAACTTTGTAACGCTGAAAGACCTGATATTTAAGGCCGCTATAGAGCTTTTCACGAAGCCCATACAATTTTCCCTGCCAAACCTCTCGGAGCGTCATTTTGCGAAAAACATGGGGATGTTTGAATATTTTTTACAGTGATATTATGAATAAAAATAAATATATTTTTCTGCAATTAGATTAAGTACATCTTCTTAAATAACATATATTTTTTTAAAATCTTTACTACTGTTATTTTTTCATACAGAAGCTGTTATAATGGCTCATTATTTTGCAAAAAATCGTATATGAAAACGTGGTATTATTCTATATTTCTGAATAAAATTGTAAAATGTTCACTGTAGACTTTGTTCTCAAATATATACTCTATTTTTTTGTATAATTGATATTTTTTTACAGTGAACCAAAACTCTAAAACTCACGCTTGATTTGAGGTCTTTTCCTGAATTTTGGTTTTGTCGCTTTAGATATCGCTGTTTATAACAGGTTTAAAACTAAAATGTTAATATTTACATTGTACATTTTTTAGATGAAAATATGCTAGGGTTTCTGACTTCTCGAGCTTTTTCATTTCCCGGGAATCGAGAATTCTCGAGCGTCACTTCTCGGGTCTTCTCGGGTCTTTCGAGAAATATTAATTCTGGTATATTTTCCATATAAATCACGAAAAAGTTCACAAATTCACATTGAATATATTAATTAAATTTTTAAATTTAGGAATCTTCGTTACCAAGAACTTTAATTGTGCATAAACACGGTGATTATCAGCCGTCTAATAAAATATAAGATAAAGACGAAATCAAAGCCGCTCTTAGGCCTCTGAGCTATTCAAAGAGCTGGTGAAAATTGTGTCCTTGAAGGACTGAAAAGACCATTCGAATCCGTAATAGTCAATCGGACAACCTTGAAGGATATACAACCTAATGAAACCAAATGGGGTAGCAGTTTTGTTGCTTTATTTTACAAGAATGAAGAAACAACGCTCAACGAAAAACTGTAGTGCTGTAGTGCTGCCCAGTCTAGATGTGGTCTCGAGGCGCATTGGACTTGGAATGAACTTTGACAAGACCAAGGTCATGCATGTTCAATCTACATGTAGTCGCTGAGCCAGTGTCCGTCGACCGTGTACATCATGAAGTTGTCCAAAAGTATGTATGCCTCGCCTTGGGCAAACATAGCAGTTAGGATAAGTATTATCTGGGAAGTTACGTCATATTCTGGAGTCAGCCACAATGCCTCAAGACCAAGGTCTAACCAGTTATGACTTGTGGGGCCAAGTTGTGGAACCTGACAGTAAATCTGGCCCACCGGCTGGCTACGTATCACGCAGAGGGCTATAAAAAGCGCTATGCTGGTGATCTCGCTAATGATAAGGAGTCGAACGAGATTGTTCACCAAAAACCAAAGTGACGGACATTATGACCCACTTCAGCAGAGGGCTGGTCACATTTGTCGTAGAACCGGTGGACGGTAGAGTAAGCGGGTCCTCAAGTGGAAACCACGCCTCGGCAAGCGTAGTGTTGGGCATCCTCCGACCAGATGGACCAATAACTTAAAGAGGAAGGCGAAAACGGAAGATCATACCTTGTGGCGTACCCTAGGGGACCTACCCCGTCCCCCGTCCAGTAGTAGACTACTATGCCGCACTCTGAGGCCGCACTGCTATCAAAGGACAACGCCGCTTGTTTACGAGTAAAGGCCTAACAGCAAATAGTCCATTAAATAGTAGTGAGGTAATCAAAGTTATCTAATTTTAAAATGTAGATGCCTTGTAATGATTTCTCGACTTCTCGATTTTTCTCGACCTTAATTTCCCGGGAACGAATCCTAGAAAGTTCCCGGGAATTCTCGCCTCGAGACTTCCCGGGCAGAAACCCTAAAATATGCTTGATTAAATGTTCAAGTAACATATTATTTTTACATAACGGTTTTCGAGAAACTCGCATGTTTATAAAGCCAATATTTGCAAATTTGCTAGAAAAAATTGAATGCGCTCTTAAACGTTGACTACGAGACCCTATTTGTGAGCGTGTCTGACACGCTCTTGCCCGCTTTTTTTTCTCTTTTTATTTTTGCCGTAACCCCAAAGTCACCTCACAGTAACAACAGCTTAAACTTTTTTAAATCTTGTCCACAGGGGTTCAGTCTTCAGCGCCTTATCATCAGCTCACTGGGCACTCAGCCAGCTAGATGCAGCCATCAACTACATGCAGCAGGACCTGGCCGTTGCCAAGTCCTTGGGAGACACAGCTGGAGAGTGCAGGGCTCATGGGAACCTGGGCGCTGCGTACTTCAGCCAGGGTAGCTATAAGGACGCGCTAACCGCGCATCGGTACCAGCTCGTGTTGGCTATGAAGTGCAAGGTAACCATTACAGAAAGACCTGTCCTTTCTAGTAAAGTAGAGGAAGAGTGAGCTCATTGGAACCTGGGAGCCGCGTACTTCAGCCAGGGGAGCTACAAAGACGCCTTAACTGCGCATCGGTATCAACTCGTGCTGGCTATGAAGTGCAAGGTAACCATTACAGCAAGACCTCACTTTAGGAGTAAAGTAGAGGAATTCAGGGCTCACGGGAACTTGGGTGCTGCGTACTTCAGTCAAGGAAGCTACAAAGACGCCTTAACTGCGCATTGGTATCAACTCGTGCTGGCTATGAAGTGCAAGGTAACCATTATAGCAAGACCTGTCCTTACTAGTGAAGTAGAGGAATGCAGAGCTCATGGAAACCTGGGCGCTGCGTACTTCAGCCAGGGAAGCGACAAGGATGCCTTGACTGCGCATCGGTACCAGCTCGTGCTGGCTATGAAGTGCAAGGTAACCATTACAGAAAGACCAGTCCTTAGGAGTGAAGTAAATGAATGCAGGGCTCACGGGAACCTGGGCGCTGCGTACTTCAGCCAGGGGAGCTACAAAGACGCCTTAACTGCGCATCGGTATCAACTCGTGCTCGCTATGAAGTGCAAGGTAACCATTACAGCAAGACCTGTCCTTACAAGTGAAGTAGAAGAATGCAGGGCTCACGGGAACTTGGACGCCGCGTTCTTCAGCCAGGGTAGCTACAAAGACGCGCTGACTGCGCATCGGTACCAGCTCGTGCTGGCTATGAAGTGCAAGGTAACCATTACACCAAGACCTGTCCTTAGAAGTGATGTAGAGGAATGCAGGGCTCATGGAAACCTGGACGCTGCGTACTTCAGCCAGGGAAGCTACAAAGACGCGCTGACTGCGCATCGGTACCAGCTCGTGCTGGCTATGAAGTGCAAGGTAACCATTACAGCAAGACCTGTCCTTACTAGTGAAGTAGAGGAATGCAGGGCTCAAGGGAACCTGGGCGCTGCGTACTTCAGCCAGGGAAGCTACAAAGACGCGCTGACTGCGCATCGGTACCAGCTCGTGCTGGCTATGAAGTGCAAGGTAACCATTACAGCAAGACCTGTCCTTACTAGTGAAGTAGAGGAATGCAGGGCTCAAGGGAACCTGGGCGCTGAGTACTTCAGCCAGGGGAGCTACAAAGACGCCTTAACTGCGCATCGGTATCAACTCGTGCTCGCCATGAAGTGCAAGGTAAAAATTATAGCAAGACCTGTCCTTAGCAGTGTAGTAGAGGAATGCAGGGCTCACGGGAACCTGGGCGCTGCGTACTTCAGCCAGGGAAGCTAAAAAGACGCCCTGACTGCGCATCGGTACCAGCTCGTGCTGGCTATGAAGTGCAAGGTAACTATTATAGCAAGACCTGTCCTTAGATGTGAAGTAGACAAATGCAGGGCTCAATGGAACCTGGGAGCCGCGTACTTCAGCCAGGGGAGCTACAAAGACGCCCTGACTGTGCATCGGTACCAGCTCGTATTGGCTATGAAGTGCAAGGTAGGTTAATCTAGTGACGAACTAAAATAAGCTCACTTACCCAGGGGGGGAGTGACTAAAGAGGCCTTAGCGCACCTCACAATCCCCCTGTCCCCGAAGGTAGTATACTTTCCACTCCCGAAGGCTTTGACACATCTTATCGCGTCACACATAACTATCCCCAGCCCTCGAAGAAGGCTTACACACATCATATATCACACATACATATCTAGGTGCATTCTGTCTCCGAAAGGACTTGCAAACACATAATGCTATTGTATCAAAGTTTTATACGTGCATTTATTTAAAATACGATCACCATTGCATTTACGTTATATTAAGGCGTGTTTGTGTTGCTACATTTAAATTATCTTTGTCAATTGCGCGTTAACATTGTTCATGTACTGTTGCCATTTAAGAATAGCCAGTGTTGTTTGATTCCGAAGCTGATCTTAGCGAAGTGGAAGCAAATTAAAGTTATCTTAAAATCTAAAACTAAATGGTCGATCAGCCTCGGAACAACATTTGACTACGATTCGTAGTGCTCTTTCCTATAGCTAAATAAAATAAATTTAATGAGAAAATTTTCTGTTCCGGAAAATAAAATTTCCTGTTGAGAAATTTTTGTTTCCGATGTCTGTGACGGCCCTTAATCTCCTACAAGATGACTAATATTTTACCGCACTATCGCAGCTCATATCTAAAGTATATGTACCAAGTTCCGGTTGTACTAAAGGTCATCAAGGTGGTGACCTCCACGTAATGTTGCTAAATCACTACAAATAACGTACTTATACAAAAACTAACAGCGAATTGCTCACCGTTTGGCAAGTATGTCGCCGCCGTTCCCTTATGAGTCAAAGTGTGACGGGAAGAGGTATCAGGAATTTTTGGAGCACATAAGGAGGGGAAACTTAAAACACTAAGACTCACGGCCTCTGGATACCAGCTCGAGCTCGCAATCCGTCACTCCACTATTCACTATTGTTCGCGACAGCAAATACGTTCGCTGTACAAGACGCGAAAACCAAAGGATTTCTCCCAGCACGGGAAATCCACCGAACAATCCGAAATTGTATAGGCTTAACTTCCACACTGGACAGGGAACTCTTCCCTGGTGGAAAAAGCACACACGAAATAATAAAAACACCAAAACTACATTGAAATATGTGCCTAACAGAGCCGCGGCGCGCACGGGTCGAGCGAGTGAGAAATGTGAGGTTATATCGCCAGCCGCGTGGTTCGCGGGGGCCGCACAACGAAAAGCAAGATGGCGTCGACCGAGCAGCCGGCGTTCAGGCCGCGCGGTCTGTCAGACGAAATGGCGCGAAACTCAAATCGCATTCGCGCGCGTACATGATGCGAAACTAAACAAGTGTCACCATGGTACTAGTCCGACTGCTTGGTTCGATTTCTAGTTCAATGTCCGCTTGGTCCAAAACAGACTCATTCACAACCTAATTCCAAAACTTTGAGCATCCTGTGAGAGAAAGCAGACGAATCATCACCTCAGATAGCCAGAATAGATGGCTAATTCTTCGAAACTAACACTGCAAAACCCTGTTCACCGACTAATATGATATAAATCACCTACACCCATGATACAAGGTTTATCTCAAGATACAATTCCGTAGCTCCTGCTACAATTAGACTCTTGACTGACCAACAGACAAAAAGGGAAATTGGAGTGTAAATTGACAACACCAGCATACCGTCACGATCTTACGTACAAACTATGTACTATCTGTCTACAGAACTAGACTATGTGAGGTAATTGCACTGTATTACACTTGGCTTGTTAGCGATAGAAAGTCACACTTTTCTGTAACGTTGCATGGTATCACGTATTGGCTACACTTACACTTACGTGCAGTTATGGATTAAATAAAAATATTCATTGGGGGCACTGGACTATGAAACTGAACTTTTCCCAAGAAACATACCTAAGTCGTAATTTGAAGAAAGGAATTATGCATCCATACAAAACAAGCAACAGGCAGATTAATTTTGTATAGTTGTGTCTGTTCTACTGTTGGCGATGGTAAGCCAAATAAGAAGAAACATAAGAGAAATTAATAATGTATAGGTAGTGTTTACTGTAATAATATGCCGTCTATAAATATTTTTGCGTTTCAGTCTTTCTTCCTTCAATACCTTCATACTTTTAAAAACCAATATTATTTCTAATAGAAACCTCTTTGCCAAGTATTCCATTTCATTTTAGCGTTTCCTTGCTGTTCTCGAGCGCAGTATGGCCCAACACAATAGGGTATTTACATAAATATCGACTATCGGTAGTAACCCGCACACTCTCCTTACAAATGAAATAACAAATGTTTGCACGCGTAATCTTACGTCAAGAATAAAGCAGAGAGAACCAGGTATACAAGCATAGTGAAGCCTGTTGTATTAACCTAAATATAAGTATGATGAAGCCCGAAAAACTAATTTGCTACATGCCCATTGCACGCAAATATTGTAGGTAACGCTGTCGACTTTAGAGTAGGTTCTGATACTGAGAGTCGAGGGCGTTACGTGAATCACCGTTTTAGGCAATGGGCTGACAACCAGTCCCTACAGTAACACACAAATTTCCTTCTTTAGTAGATCAGACATAAATAGCGATCTTTTTTCGACCGACTATAGGTGATACCTATACTTGCAATGAGTTTCCGCGTGAATGATGATCACACGCGTATACGGGTAATTTAGTTACATACATACATATAATCACGCCTCTTTCCCATAGGGGTAGGCAGAGACTACTTCCTTCCATTTGCTACGATCCTGACACACCTGTTTCGCTTCCTCCACATTCATTAATCTTTTCATACTTTGAATTAGTTCCTTCGTGGGACTCCCTCTTATTTATTCTCAACTCTGAGTCCGAAATAATATCCGGGAGTAAAAAGAATAAAGAGAATTAAAGTCCTTTATTGCATTCTTTCACGGGCTGGTCGAGATTTACACACAAGTAAATAACTACTTACACATTGTGTGCGCATTTTCGCTAATACGTACTTCTGGTTTCATGTTACAAGAGGTAGTTTTAAAACTTTAAATCTTGCAGAGGACGAAAATAGCTAAGTATAGTAGTTTTCAGATTTTAAGATGATAAAATAATCATCAATACATAGTATAAAATGAAGTCCTGCGTTTCTCTGTCTGTCGTGGAATTCGCTAACTCCTACTAAACCACGCAACGGATTTCGATGTGTGTTTTTGTTATAGATAAAGTGATTCAAAAGGACGTTTTATATGTATTACACATGCCAGGAAAATCCCTTTTTCCCTCGGGAAAAACCGCTAACGGGCCGCTAGTCTAACTGATAAATTAAATATAGATCTCTAAACTCTTTTGCTTATTTATACTCTTGTATTAGGTACTAGCTGCCCGTCAGCGGTTTCACCCGCTGCAACCTATTATTCCGCGGGAAAGAAGCATTATTCGCCAAGAGATGTCGCTGTTAGTTTTCGGCGAAAACGTTTAAAACGCGAATCGGCTCAGTCACGCCACCTATTTCAAAAATATTGGAAAATGCGTAATCCCGTGGGAATGAGACATTTTTCCGTGGTAAAAAGTATCCTATGTGTTATTCCAGATGCCCTTTTATATTTCTGCAAAGTTTCATGTCAATCTAATCAGCCGTTTTTGCGTGATGTCGTAACAAACACACACACAAACATCCGCCTTTATAATATTAGTAGGATAGGATTATGTGTTACCGGCAAGAAGACTACTAGGCAACTATAAAAACGTCTTACTACGGGGCCAACTACGAAATCATGTAATATAACGAATACTTTGCAATTTTAGTTTATTTAAATACAAATTGCATTTCTGTTCAGAACTACACTTTAACAAACCTTTGCCAATAAAACTAAGAATTTTACGCTGTAAAACTTTACACCTTAACCTATAAAGTATTTGCTACTGCCTACAGTCACAAAATAGAGAGTTTACAGAAGGATCACTCGACCCTATTTACGATTTTCGCGATTACTTCTTTGTTACATAGCCAGGATAGCTACTGTCAGAAATCTTAAAGAATAAGAATATCAAAAAAGCCAAATCTGTTACAAGAACGCTTAGGATATATTTATATAAGTAAGCTATAGAGTGCGCCCAAAAAGTTAGAACTGTTGGCAATAGCTAGAACACAACCTCTCTGTCTATCAGTAGCAAAACGCCAGTGACAAAATTATTAAACCTCTATGACTTTTCATACATTTGACGTCTGTATTAGGGAGCAACTGCTTACGCTTTGACAGTACGGCGCGAGCAGATATGCGCACTCTATAGAACGTAATATGATCCTTAGCCAATTTTGTTTCAAGATATGACATACGTGGCAATCTTCTTAGTTACCTTGAGTTCCTCTGAGATTGCAGCTCATTACAGTAAGAATCAAATTCGCCGCTAGTACTGAGTGATCCATCTGTAAAGGCGCCCCGCGCGCCGCCTCCCAAATTTGTGCTACTGCCTAGAGTTTCCTAGTCACTGACTTAAACATCAAACTACTTAGCCGCCTCCAATAAAATTAGCATTTCGATATCTGCGCCGCGATATGCAATCGTTTAGATAACAATTATCTGGCTGCAGTGGGCTTAATGCACGTTTAGCATTTTATGAGCGCTACTCGCCTTCGCAATACCATAAGCGGGGTCTTTGGTGCTACTGTCAGTGGTTTGACCTTTTTATTATAATATGATGCCGTGTTTTACCGCCTTAGAATAGCATCGATCTGCTACTTGGCCACGGGTGTCGTAAGAATTTGATGTTGGAAAAGGGCTGACAGCCTATCTATATTGATGATATTCACTACGTCATCGGTCATCACATCATCAATATCATACGTTTACCATAAAATGAAGTCGCTTTTTCTCTGTCATGCTCGCCGCTTTTCAGCTGACATGTTTTTATATCTATACATATAATAAAGTTGTAGAGGGTCGAAAGTCTGTACATAGAAGATTTTCGAAAAAAAACTGTTTCGTGATACTTAAAATTGATAACAGAACACGTTTCAGCAATTTTTAGATTTTTTTTCTGTTTAGATGTTTATCTATTTATCTGTTTCTCTGTTTATTTGTTTAGATGTTTGTATGTGAAAGCATCACGCAAAAACGACTGAACCGATTTTGATGCAAATTATACCAAAATGTTGGGAAAGTTACCGACCAGGTTATAGGCTAAAAAAATCAACCCCTAAAAGGGGGGGTTGCCACTATACTTGAAATAAGTTTGCACGGAAATCGATATTGCGTTTTGGTAGAGCAATAGTACCTATAAGATGAAAAAAAATCAACTGAAATTATTTCAAGGGGTGAACCAGTCCATGAAACTGAACAACTTTCCCCACGGAACATAGGTCGAAAAAAGAAAAAAAAAATTTGGCCCCCCGTACAAACTGACCCGGCCGGCCAACACATTTTGTATGGGAGGTCCAAAAATTGTGTGAAGGTTCTACTTTTACACAGAATTGTTACATTTCCGTGTGGTGCCGGCTTAAATAACATCAAACCAATTCTACCCCGAGGTTTCGTAAAAACCGACTAAGGGATAATTATCCAGGGAATGGGCAGCAGCGTTCCCTGTGAATTAAACATCTTGCACTGCGCTCGCCAATCCGCCTGCCAAGCGTGGTGAGTATGGCAATACCCCCCAATACGGGGGAGGCCCATGTCCAGCAGTGGACTGTTGTGGCTGTAAAGGTAAAAGGTAAGGTAAGAGCAATAGTACCTATAAGATGAAAAAAAATCAACTGAAATTATTTCAAGGGGTGAACCAGTCCATGAAACTGAACAACTTTCCCCACGGAACATAGGTCGAAAAAAGAAAAAAAAAATTTGGCCCCCCGTACAAACTGACCCGGCCGGCCAACACATTTTGTATGGGAGGTCCAAAATTTTTTTTTTATATTTCGACCTATGTTCCTTAGGGAAAGTTGTTCAGTTTAATGGACTGGTTAACCCCTTAAATAATTGTATGTGAGTGAAAAGGCAGGTTTTTTTTCATATGTTCCTTGAAGATTTCTTGAACTGGTTCCCTGGAACCCTTACTATTTTGTAGTTGTTTTTTTACATCATATTGAATACTCGAGATTCGAACACGTATACCAACATAAAAATATAGCAAAATAAAAAACCGGCCAAGAACGTGTCAGACACGCCCACAAATAGGGTTTCGTAGTTAATCAGGTTATTCAGCATTACCTAAGAAATTAGTTTTGTTCCTGGTTTGTTTGTAGGTGTATGGTTACCAACCGAAAATGAAAATCTTTTATTTTTCTTAAATCTTGAGTGGTACAGTATCCAATATAGTTTTTAAAGTAACTTCAGATTGAGAAATCATTCCACAGTCTATTCAAATATTTAGCGTTTATACATTGGGAGGAGAAAACGTACCCCACTTCATATAGCAGGCGGTTTTTTTATTCTCATTTCACGTGTATTTCCCATTCAGAAAATATATGACGGGCGTGAATGAAACTTTTTGTGGTTTGTATCTATTTCATTTGACCATTTTCTCCGCACTATAAGATGGATTGAATATTTTTTTTGTGTAGGTACCTATAGCTTCACTTCGTCACATCACAGAAAATCACTTGCGCGCATTCCAAGATGGTTGGTACGTAGTATAAGCTATGGAGTACCTGATATACATAGAACACCAGAAGTACTAAATACGAAAACAAAGAAAAATCTTTACGACTTGATGGGTTGCTCCTGCAGGCTTATCAATTAAGGTACCAAATGTATAAAAAAAGTGTACATACCTACACAAGTCACTAATGAGAAAACAAAAACAGAAGTGCAATAAGTAAGTAGAAGACATCGTGGGTCAAGCAGCTGGGCTTGCTCTTTCACATAAATATAATAAAGAAACATCGGTTTTAGTAGTGTAACCAACTATTATATCATCAAGATGGAACTCAAGAGCTCAGACTTCGAAACAGGAGAGTTGGGGTGGGCTTTGCTCTTCATAGACAAGTAACAAACCCAAATCGGCGGTAGTCCGGAGTTCCTCCAGGTTATTCCATCATCATCGTCATCGTCATAACCATCATCATCATCTGCTTGCCCTAATCGTACCAATCGCGCATAAAATACTAACCATGAGACAAAGTAAGAAAATGGGAACTGAGAAACACACGTGACCGGTACGTGTAAAAATCATGTTCGTTGTATGGGAGACGCAAGGCCACAAAAATACATCTGTAATTTCTTTAAATTTTAACTGTCTTACTATTAAGAAATATGAGTAGAGATAGAGATAAGCCTGGTAACCGACAGACAGAAAAGCGAAGTCCCAGTAATAGGGTAGACTTTGGGTACGGAACCCTAAATATAATATGGGCAGGTATTAAAATAAGTAAACAATCAATATCAATATCACACTACCTATTTTTCAAAATGTAATCTGTTAGTGTGTATGACCAACCTCATGAAAAAGGAAGACCTACCTGATCCAAACACCCCAGAAACAACCTTATGGCGCCGAAAAATTAGAAGAGCAAACACCGCCCAAAATGAGAAGATGCAAGGAAGATGAAGAAGTCAATCTGTCTGTGTGGTATAGCTAATTGTGCATAAATCACTCAAAAAGTTGGCGATATTTTTTGATGTTTGGTATGGTGGAAGATAAACGTCCTGATCATATTTTATGATTAGTGAGAACCCTTATTAGCACTGGAGAACCTGTCTGTCTGCCTACCTGACGGAACACCAAGAGCTTCGCAAAACTTTAAGAGACACGAAGAATTTTGTATTGAAAAGGTTGTTTTGCGTGATGTGCCACTTCTGTTGGCTCATAAACTTTTCTTGGCGAAACGAAGTTCGCGGGCACCAGCTAGTATAACAATAAAATATAACATCAGAAATCTAGTTTTTTTCCGCCGTGCCATACAAAAGACATCAACGCGCTCAAATAATCAGTGGCGTATGGCATAAAAAATGGTTTTCATTATGCTGTTCGTTCTTCTATAGTTTTAAAGTTATACATTCATACAGCAGATTGGCGTCTAGAAAACAAATCATGGATGCGCTATAATAACTTGATAGAGTTGTAAAATACAGAATCGTTCACCGGCTCTAGTTTATTACTTAGGTTATTTATCACACAGCACCGTGCGATATCTCGTTTGCCGAATGGTAGCGGCTAAGAATACTGCCACCCCTAGTCCATTCAGGGTGTTTCTTAAATGGCGACGTAGAGTTTATGACCTCGGTTGAATATCTGTCGACAATGGACAACCGCATGGTGGCGATGATACCACCTACAATAGTATTCCCAAAGAGGATTGATTTTAGGCAGGTGACGGGTCATAAAATATTGCCTAATCCTTTCGCTACATGATTTTGTGCTCTAACAATACATGTTGCGCCGATCCCGACTTACAGGCAGATGATGAACGTACGATATTGTATTTTTTGACGCATGCCTAACGATGGGTGGAAATCCGCATTTTCCTAACGCTGCGATAGCGCACTGCAAAAATGACGTCCAAACGGACGTTATGTGTGAAAGCGCCTTAAAGTCAATAAATCCTGTCATAAAAATACCGCAAAGTTGGGCGGTGTGTGTGTGTGTGTGTGTGTGAAACGCCTTAGACAATCAAGAGTGGGTATGTTTCAAGAGTGGATATGTTTCAGAAATTATAGCGAATAACACCCACCAGCCGCCGTAACTATTTCATGAGTCGTCAATCCAAAAGGTATTTTGCGGAAGATTTTATTGAAGTACCATATCGTACTGTAACTGACGACTTTATTCTTCGTCCCTTTCGCACTTCAGGCAAAAAATATAAAGTAAACAGTGGAGTGAACACCAAATTTTAAAACACTTCCTGTGTTAGGTACCTACCTATATAATTTTTGAAAACCTTGAATTTTTTGCACCGGATGCAAGATTTGAACCTGCGATCTTTGGCATCTACCGACGCCACCACTAACCGAACTACCGCGGTTTTAACTTAGCCTGCGAAAAAAATTGCGTGGAGCTCTATTTTTGATTTTCCGCATGCAAAAGTCGGTTAATAGATTGTGCTTGCATCACATAGTCTACTATTTAAATTCATTGACTCTTAGCAAAGTGTGATACGTAAAGATATACCCCTCGTCGTTGCGGACGCCTTCAGAAATCATACCATCACAAATTGAGCTTCTGGAAATAAATATCTTGATTCAGTCAATATAAAGGTGTCAAGACACCCTTGAAAATGCTCATGGGAGCGGAACCTGTCGAGTCACCTCGTGATTCCGTGCTTCGGAGGGCACTTTAAGCCGTCGGTCCCGGTTTCTGTCTATCATCACTTATACGGCGGTCGTTGCACAACCATTAGGCCTGCTATTTGGAGTAAGCGGTTGAAAAGCTCTGAGAACACAAAGGGTTGTTGAACGACTTGGTATCCGACTCGAAGACGAAGAAGACCCCGCAATAAAATTTGTGAAACAAGTACAAGTGGTTTTAGTCAAAATTAAATAAACAAAGATTTTCATCAAGCGCCGACAATCGCAAGTATTAAATTTTGCACGAAATATCTTTCCCAAATCATATCTAACCAAATGACAATCAACAAGCAAACCTGTAGTGCCACTAGTCGCCTTAAACCACTTTCGTTTAATGCCCTAATCACATTAGGTACCCGGATTACGCTAAAACGAAATGACATGTGGTAAAAAAAACCCTTACAATCGGCTTAGGCCTTTGAAGTTTGCCGGTATTCGACCACCAAGCTTTATACTTGCTTTCTTAGGTAGAGGTAAGTTTTAGAACTATAGGTACAATTCACTCTGAAGAAAAAATACTGCAGATATTTTTAGAAAAATATACTCCAGAAAAGTGTAACTTGACATATTTGCTATACCTAGGTAGGCACAGAGCAAACGGCTGTAAAAAACGGCCATATACCTACACCACGTCTGACAAAATCTTGAGAGTCATTCAGAAGACTGTGTTTCACCATAGTGATAGGTTTTCAGCCTGTCGCCTAAAATTGCAATACATCAACTC
This sequence comes from Phthorimaea operculella, assembly GCA_024500475.1. Classification (NCBI taxonomy): domain Eukaryota; kingdom Metazoa; phylum Arthropoda; class Insecta; order Lepidoptera; family Gelechiidae; genus Phthorimaea; species Phthorimaea operculella. The sequence goes on from JANFCV010000120.1 coordinate 777,716, forward strand.
TCAAATCCCTTAGTCGCTTCTTACGAAACCCGCGGGAGAGATAAGCAAATTTTAAATTACTCAAGAATGCTTTATTTCGATGATATTTTTGGTATTGGTTTACATAAACTGCCGTATGTATCAGTTCATTAAAAAACAATGCCTGTCTTATTTGCATTGACTTGTCAGCCCCTCGTCTGTATTACTGAGGAGCTGACTAGTGTCCAACGAAAGTGTCAAGATTGAGATGCGCTCGACTGTACCCCGTCGCTGTATTTACTATTACCAACTACGGCATGTCCATCTTTACATGATTAAATATTTATTCGCATTCCTCGCGACTTGGTATGTAAAGGGTCTTTTATAAAATAGTGCTGTGTAGTCAGTGATACCTTTGTAATACACTCCAAAATCATCAACACGAAGTATAAAATGAAGTAGCTTTTTGCGTTTCTCTGTCTGTCTGTTGTGGAATTCGCTAACTCCTCCTAAACCACGCGACGGATTTTGATGCGGTTTTTGAGATAGATTGAAGATATGTATAATACATACCGGAAAAATGCCTTTTCCTGCGGGAAAATGAGGGTGAAACCTAAAAAGATAAGAATTCGCTAACAAGTAAAACAAATTATAAGTTTTGAAGTAAAAAAACTTACGACGGTTTACTGCAGCGCCTCCTAGTGAGTTGTTCTTTAACCACATTGTAACCTGTAACAGAAAACTGCATCAAAATCGGCCCAGTGGTTTTGGAAATAATTGGCAACATTGGTTTGCACAAACACACACAAACATTCTCTCACCCCAAATGGTTAGGTATACCGTCTCCGTTCCGTCACGGGTAAAAAGAGTTGACTCTACAAAGCGAACGAATAAGCATAAATATCGACTCAGTCAAGGGCCAACACTAACTGAAACTAGTTTCTGTATAAGTTGTCGCAAATTGCATTCGTACTTGCACGTTACATTCCGTGGAATCAAATATTGCCGACTCCCTGGTATGCTATTATGTATCCGAGCATGGTAATTAATAGACAACTTTTTACATGCTTGTGTGGGCAAGTGAGCGGGCGTGAGTTCTCTGGAATAAAAGTCAAACGCGGGCAATCTATTTAAGATATCTTATTTTAAAATCTGACTGGGAATGGGTGATGTTTATTTAGAAGCATCACAACTTCTGTTTAAGGCTTTTAGCATATCTACATATCATGTGTAATCCCTTGCGGACTTGGCAGAGCATTTACGGCCGTAAAATGACGGTCGCTATCGCCACGTCTGATATGATAAGGAGTTGAAGCCGTTTCAGAAAAATTGTGTTTCACTGTGGTGACAGGTTATCACCCTATCGCCTAACTGAACTCATATTAATAATAAACACATGAAACCCAAGAGCCTTAGTCGCCTTTTACGACACCCGCTGGAAATAAATGGAGTGATGATATTCCAAGCCGGCATGCCACCACACAGCAGAAGGCTTTTTGAAGCTTCTTTTGTTTCATGCTGTGGAGTATCCTGGTAACTTATTAAATTGGTACTGTTTAAAGTACAATGAACTATATGTATAACGTGCACCCAATAAAACAGCCTGCACCCGCCAGAACAAAGTCGTAACTAAAGTAATTGATGTAATAAAATCCGGCGTTACAACTTACTGAAATATTATTCCTTAGTAAAAACTCTCTGTAATAATAAAAGGTCGAAAATTATCAATATTTGCTATACAATTCACATCAGCAGTCCTTGGGCGGTACACAAATCAATGGATTTAGCTCACTTGTAGTTTTGCACCGACCCCAAGTAATTGGGATAAGGGCTGGAAGATGATGATGTAGTTTTATTTTCCTGATTGAAATGTCTTATTTCTGTACTTTTAGCATAACTTTTAAACTAAATTATCCAAGATCTACTTCTGCCTAGATCTTTTATTTTAAACAGTTCAATTAGATAATTAGTTCAGTTATTGTTAAAGTATTGTGTCTTCATGGTACGCTAACGTTTGGATGCGTTAAACATGATACTGGTTTGTATGGCAAAAAATCAAGATCCTTTAATTTTCACATAAATAGTCATAGCATTTTCAGTATTCAGTAGTTGTAGTCTTTGGTTGTAGTGGTAATAGATTCCAATTTTTGAAACAATTTTTTATGAGAATGTCTGCATGCAACGATTGGTAATCACTCGTATTACACTTTGAACTACTCTGTTACCGTCCAGACTCTACGAATGAATTTAGGATATGTGTGAATGGTTTTGTTAATTGGAACGTGTGTTCAAGTAGCGGTCAGAGGGTCTATTTTAGACTTCAAAGATTGGACCCCATGTCTCAGGTTTAATAAAGGGTTCAACTTTGTTGTGAGTTCTGTGTCATTAAATCCAACTACGTAATCGACGTTTGCGAAGCCGAGAACAATTTTTAGTGCAAAATGCGGCGTAGAATTTATTTAAATGCTTGTTTTGCCGCACACTGCTAGTGGTCTGAGAAATATAAGAGCCTGAGTTTGTGATTCTTTATGTATATTGAAAATCAGTGGCTGTTTCATTCGTATACATGTTGAATAAAGTGGGAGATAATGCGCTGCCCTAAGGAAGTCCTTTGATTTGACTCTGCAATCTCTTCAATTTTTTGAAAGCAGATAGACTTCGTGACGGTAATTTTGAAATAGTTCGCTCAAACAAACAAAATCCTTATATCCTCTGCTTTTTTGGAGGTATACAATGTCAACGGCAACAATACCAGCACTTTTATTGGTCTTAAGAAAACCAATGTATGTATTAGGTGAGCTTTTAGATGACCGACAGTGACATCAGGTTGCATTAGTGCGGTTGCTGTTAGGTTTGAGATCTGCTCCAATTTAGTGTCTGTTAGTAAAGATTATCTATAGTCCGACAAGTTCGTGCGCGACCTTCCCTAGGGGTGACAGACGTTGGGAGGGGAGATGTCAGCGGGTAGCGGGAGGTGTAGCGGGGAAGGGAGACGCGCGCATCCGCGCCGCACGTCATATTAAAATGACGTGCTTCCTCGCCTCCCCACCGTCTGTACCCCGCAGGGAGGTCGCGCACGAACTTGTCGGACTATAGAGCTTTTCATAAAAGGTTTTAAGGTAGAAATAGAATGTAAAATGTAAGTATAAAGTTACATAAAAGGTACGGGGTTTAGCTTAGGCTGACCGTTATGTCCCTTTACTAAAGCAACACAAAACCTACCTGTATCATGTTTCATACGTACACCTCTTTTAGATATACACATCATTGTATTTAGTGGTCTGGAATCCGAATAAAGGATCCAGTCGGTATGTAAATCACCATCTTATCCTATCATGTTGCACATACTTAATTAGCCTGATTGTCAGTCCGTCGTAACCTGGTGATGTGTGCTTGAGCAATATCGATATCGATAGTTTTTTATACCTACCTACCATTCTAACGAACTAAAACTCAAGTTTTATTACCATAAATTTCACGTTTCTGAGATTGATTTTCTCTTGTCAAACTATAAAAATAATTTTACTCATCATGAATCAAGCATAACAAATAAATACACAATCACATACGCAGATCAATAACTATGAAAGTCAGATTTTATCGTTTGCAACTACCGCCATGTCATAACTTATGTTTATATGTTTTTTAATGGAAATCGAAGCGTAAAACAGAATTTGCCATAAAATGCTCTATGTGTGTACGAGTAAGTGTTAGTATTTCTACACTACTATTATTATTGCCATTATAACTACTCATTACATTCCGCAGTTTTCTATTAAGATCCAAGAGTAAATCTATTTCGGAATGTGAATTACACAATATGCGAAAAGTGGCTTGTTTCGGTCTAATTCAAAATACGTTTTCTGATTTCATCTAATAAAAATATTGCTTGTATCTTCATCTTCTAGATATAAATATAACCTAATATAACCAGCTGTGGATTTTGGTGGGATTTTGTGACTGTTGATAATGTCATTCTTGTGTCAGAGATATACACATACATCACTATAGTTTTTCACAAATAAGTATCCAAAATGTCCAATATATTATTTATAACAATCGATTTTTGCCGGCGTTTAACAATTTCTCAAAGATTGCGTTGAATACCCAACAATTTGAAGTATTTGAAAATTATACAGGGAGTAACAGAAAGGGTATAACAAGCCGAAAGGAGGTCAAGGTACTCATGAAACTGAACAACTTTCCCCATGGAACATGGTTCGAATTATGTAAAAAAAATTGGACCTCCCATACAAAATCGCCGATCAGCTAATTGATTTACTATGGGAGGTCCAATTTTTTTTTCATATGTCGACCCATGTTCCATGGGGAAAGTTGTTCAGTTTCATGAGTACCTTGACCTCCTTTCGGCTTGTTATACCCTTTCCGTTACTCCCGGTATACATAACAAAATCATCGATATTTCGGTAATCTTGTCTCAACACTGTCGCCGAGACAAAGACCCTATTGGCGGTCTGTCGTCGGGTATTTTTTATACCATTTTTTGTTTTCTGTATTCCTTTGTCCCACTTCCTCCAAAGGATGCGCTTACGCATCTTTTATTTGCTTTTAATCCCTTTATTTGTTTATACGTGGATGTAGTAGAATAATAAGTGTGAATTTTTGGAATGTCGTTTATATGATCTCGCTTTTAAACACGTGATGAGAATCTGTGAAGAGCACTTGAGATTTATAATATGGTAGTCATAAATATTTTGGTAGTCAGAAGTATTTTGATTACTTCTTTTTTTTGTTAAACTAAACAAATGACTTTACATTGTTGATCAGAATGTCTAATACGTAATAGGTACCTACATTTTGTACTTAGTTACACTTTCTTCTAATCGTTTCAACACCGTGTCGGTAAGCGACCTGAAGAGAAGAAATAAACTTTATTTTATCTATCTGATGAAGTTTTTAAACCCAGATTAACCTTATTATTGATTAAATTAATAAATTGTTTGTTAAAATTTTCTTACACCTATAAACCCCTCTTGACGGATACTGCAGTATAAAATGTCCCTTGAGAATTACGATATAGCTCAAACTACATTCCGGCGATGGGTCTATAAAAATTTACAGTCTGGACTACTTTACGAAATGGCTGGTATATATTGCAAGCTGCAGTAAGAAAGGGTTCTTCTCGCTGTTCACAAACTTCAACGAATTAAAAAACCAAAATTGACCAACAGATGCCAAAAAAGTCTCAAAAAGTACCTACCCCTTCAGTGCCGAATGTGACCGCAAAATAAATTACCAACTCATTTCGCAACTTTCTAGTAATTTGACTAGTATTCTTCGATTCAACAATTTTAAAGGAAACTGCTTTTCTTTCTAGCTATCTTTATACCTTCAGGTATATAGAGGTAACTCTTCAGACTTATATTTCGAAGCTCAGCCCTTATCCTACTAATCCTACTAATATTATAAAGGCGGATGTTTGTGTGTGTGTTTGTTACGACATCACGCAAAAACGGCTGATGATTGACATGAAACTTTGCAGAAATATAAAAGGGCATTTGGAATAACACATAGGATACTTTTTACCACGGAAAAATGTCTCATTCCCAGGGGATCACGCATTTTCCAATATTTTTGAAATAGGTGGCGTGACTGAGCCGATTCGCGTTTTAAACGTTTTCGGCGAAAACTAACAGCGACATCTCTTGGCGAATAATGCTTTCTTCCCGCGGAATAATAGGTTGCAGCGGGTGAAACCGCTGACGGGCAGCTAGTAATGATATAATATTGTCGATACGCGGTTTTTTTTGTCATTTCTGTTTGCGACTCGTACCTATTATAGACGATATAAACATAGGTACATTAAAGTAGACTACCCGAGAATGTTCCAGCTAGCAAGATGATCGCATTGCCAGTGAATTGAGATGTGGATTTATACTGGCATTTATGTCCATAGCCTGTTATTAGACCCTAGTGGTATTGTGTGAGTTTTCTGGGAACTAATGCACCTATACGCAAATAATCTGCCATTTATGATCGAGAAGATAGCGCGTGGGTTACTATATTTATTGAGTCGAAGATATATCTGTAAACCATTGAAATTTCTCGAATCTCTACAGATTTAGCTAAGGTACCTATCAGATGCTGCTAACCTAAGAATAAGGTATTCTGTTATTCACTTTGGTGGTATATCAAGCAAACAGTATTTTTATCTATATCTATTTTCAATATTCTTGTAAAAAGAAGACTCTTCATTTGTAAGTAGGTACTGTTGCTAAGACTAGTAGATAATTTAAACTATAGATACATAAGAAAAGTAATCCGTATTTAAACTCCGTCTTGATCTATGATCCATTGGGTCTTTCTTGAATCGGAGTCTCTCACTGTTTAGCAAGCAAACAAAGCACCTGTAGCTGTAGTCACAATCCTAAAGTATTCCTATTTACTTGTTCACAGGACACGCAAGCAGCAGCCGCAGCCCTCACATCCTTAGGGCATGTCTACACTGCAATAGGAGACTACCCAAACGCCCTGGCGAGTCATAAGCAGTGTGTGCAACTGGTGAAGCAGATGGGTGACCGTCTTCAAGAGGCCAGGGAGATCGGAAACGTGGGAGCTGTGTATCTCGCTATGGGCGAGTTTGACTCAGCCGTGGACTGTCATACGCAGCATTTGAGGCTGGCAAGACGGTTGGGGGATCAGGTAAATACTAAAACAATCCTTGCACACGTCTTCTTAGTAATAGCAGGCTACCCAAACGGCCTGGCCAGCCATAAGCAGTGTGTACGATTGGTAAAGCAGATGGGCGACCGACTAGGTACAAGAGGCCATAGACAGGGAATGTAGGAGCCATGTATCTTGCTATGGGCAAGTTTGACAGTTTGACTCGGTTGTGGACTACCATAGGCAGAATTTGAGGCTAGCGGGGTTGTTGGGAGATCAGGTTATTAGAAAACGCTACTTTTCAGAGTCTATCTAACCCTTTTTTCTATGAAAATATACAGGGTGGACCATGGAGTGACGTCAATAAAAAGAAATTAGATTCCTCACATCTTGGGGTATTCGAAAATACCCCATGTATGTTCCGCGATTATTTTTAGTTTCCGAGTTATTCAACTTTTAAAGTTGTATGGGGAAAACTCGAATGGCAGACATTTTTTCTTTTTTTGTACGTTAAAAAGTACAAATCAGAAAGATTGAGCTAGGAAATCAACCGCGCGAGAAGCCCTTAAACGGAAATAAAAAAGGAAAAGAAAAAATTACTGCGAGTCGAGGTTTAACCACACAACTTTAAAAGTTGAATAACTTGGAAACTAAAAATAATCGCGGAACATACATGGGGTGTTTTCGAATACCCCAAGATGTGAGGAATCTAATTTCTTTTTATTGTAGTCACTCCATGGTCCACCCTGTATGTGGTAAAGGAGCTTTTCTGGCATAATCTTGTCAGGCTGACCGTCGACTTCATCTAAACCAATTTTACAATCCCTAATTCCTCAACAGGTGGAAGAAGCCAGAGCATACTCCAACCTGGGATCATCGTACCACTATAGACGAAACTTCTCTCAAGCAATCGCATATCATGAGAACGTACTTCGAATAGCCCAGAACCTTGGAGACAGGGCTATTGAAGCGAGGGCCTATGCTGGTTTAGGACACGCTGCAAGGTAGGTTATAATCTACGTAACCTACGAAATTTTACGACGCTGAAATCTAATCATTGGAAGGAGATGTATGAGGTATGGTATGATAATATGGGGCAAGTGATAGTAAAGTATATTTACAAGTTGTGAAGTGGTTCTGTGGGGCTATGTACTAAGATCAAGATATTTGTTCTTTTGCTAATAAATAAATTCATTCATTCATTCAGTTCGTGAGGAAGCTTAGTCCAATCCTGTTAGTAAAAGTAGGAGGAGAAAAAATGAAATTGCTATACCTAAAACTTCCCAATTAAGATCTGTATTCTGTATTTACAGGTGTGGCGGAGATTATGCTCAAGCAAAGAAATGGCACGAGAGGCAGCTGGATGTAGCTCTAGTGGCAAGAGATAAGGTAAGATATTATCAACAGCTAGTGGTATTATTTGCTCTACTGACTTTTGCCGAACCCTGCGCAAGGTGTTATATTATAAGGAAGTCTTCAGTCCACATGCCCTGGATTCATCTTTTACGGCACCCGCTATATTGGAACATACAAAGAATCATTTTCTTTTTTACAGGTCGGCGAAGGTCGAGCGTGTTCCAACTTAGGAATCGTGTACCAACTTTTAGGAGAACATGATGCGGCACTAAAACTGCACCAAGCTCATCTTTCGATAGCAAGACAGTTGCAAGTAAGTCTAAGATTTTCAATATTGGAAGAACAATTTTTAATGGGTTTGGTAAACCTGAAGTAGGTATTTTTGCTAAAAAAAGAATCCATTCTTCCAGGACAAAGCCGGCATGGGCAGAGCGTATGGCAACATAGGCAACGCGTATTCAGCAGCGGGTTTCTATGAGCAAGCCATCAAGTACCACAAGCAAGAGCTGACGATATCCAAAGAAGTTCACGATCGAAGTTCTGAAGCATCAACGCATGGAAACCTTGCTGTGGCTTACCAGGCACTAGGGGCTCACGATATGGCGCTGTTTCATTATAGGGCTCATTTAGGTAAGTTACAATATAATTTTATTTGTAAGCAAATCCAGGTGTAGGGGAGACCGGGGCAAGTTGGGATAGCTAAGACTAAAACAATAATAGAACGAAAATCAACTTGTTTATCAATAAACTTTTAGAACAATAATAATGCTTATAGTATTAGTTAACATGATAGACCTCTTCTATGGCACTAAATCATATAGTTTTTTGAGAAAAAGGAATTAAGTATAACAAGTCAAAAATCCCATCTTGCCCCATGACCGGGGCAAAATGGGAAATGACATGGGGCAAAACGAGTACACATTTAATCTGGCTGGTTTAATGTTCCTTGTCGGTTCTACGTTTGTAATTACGTACCAATTCAACTGCAAACGAGAAATTGGTTAATCTATTAATGGTTCCATACAACGGAAGGCACGTCTAACTTTCGGGACCGGTTGTTGTCTATGATAACTTAGATGGTGGTCGTATTAGCAGTAGTAGACGGCTGAAAAACTATGACACCAAGGTTCTTCGAGTGGATCGTCCTATACGGTGGAAGAAGACAAGAGTTTAAACTGATTTCTACACAAATATGAAACAACATTTTACATTCGCACTTAGGGCAAAACGGGATATCTACTATCCCATTATGCCCCGACCATCTTGCCCCAAAAGACAAAATTTACAAAACTTCCTAGCACTTCTAACAAACAAAATAAATGCGACGAAAATAAATCTGAACGGGAACGTTATTCACTATTACAACTAGTAAATGGCAAACTATTACGTAAATACTTACACATACCTTCATGCACATCGATCTAGAACAAGAAAGCTCGTAAAAGTACTTCAAAAAATAGTTATTTGTCGCTGAAAACCAAAAACACGTCGCGACACGCACGCACCGCTCGGACCCCGATGAGGCGACTCTACACCTTACGAATGGCGCTGTATTCGGTGCGCTTGTGTTCACCAGTCACGCAAAAACACAAACTTCCCGTCTTGCCCCGAGCTTCATCTTGCCCCGGTCTCCCCTAAATATAACTGTTGAAATGGTGGTTTCACTGGTACATTTATGTACCACAGTACCACTAGACTGGAATAACGGTGGTTCTGCTATTGGTTCTAGGGAAAACTAGCTAAATTAGTAACTACCCGACGTAAAAGGCCTTCTTTCCAGTTAGGCCTTCTCCCAGTCCCTTTACATTCTCCCATACGCACGTCTTCAAAATGACGTTCACTTACTCTTCTCTCCTACACTACAGGATTCCTGTACTGGAGCCCCTTCTCTGATCTCTCCATTGATCCCTGAGGTGATCCTATATTTGCCCGTACCGCATTGTTCATTTGTTCAGATGAGAAAAAATATCTCTTGCTCAATTTCAGGCATAGCAAGAGAACTAAAAGACGCAGCTGGCGAAGCTTGCGCTCTGCTGAACCTTGGAAACTGCTTATCATCTCGAGGAGAATTCGCACAAGCTGTCCCGTACTACGAACAGCACCTGATGCTGTCCCAAGAACTTGGCGACGTGACGGCCGAGGCGAAGGCTTGTCACTTCCTGGGATACGCGCATTACTGTCTTGGAAATTATCGGGAGGCCGTCAGGTATGAACTGTTTAAAAATCTTTTTTTATCAGTCAGCATTTAAGCTGAAACAATGAGGCCCGAAGAAGGTACATAACGGTAGCTACGGTTAAAAGATGCTCCTGACCTTAGTCTAGGTCAGTAATGGCAGGGATAGTCACCGAAGATGTAAGATTGTCTGAAAGTTTCTGGTATTCTCACAGATCACAGATTCAATCTTCAAGCTGCTGACCATATACATAGAATTTATTCAATAGATTTATAAATGCGAGAGCAATGCGATTTCGTAGTTCTTATTTGTTTCTTTCTTCCTTATCTTGACAAATGAGGCCAATATCCCTATAGAACTCTGTCTTACTAAGGTCATTTGTTGTTCCAGATATTACGACCAGGACCTCTCACTAGCCAAAGACCTCCAAGACAAAATGAACATGGGTCGCGCTTATTGCAACCTGGGACTCGCCCACCTCGCCTTGGGCAACTTGGAAACCGCTCTAGAATGCCAAAAGTACTTCCTGGCCATAGCCCATATGACCCAGCATTTGCAGGGGAAATTCAGGGCCTTAGGGAATATTGGGGATGTGCTGATCAAGATGGGCGATGTGGAGGAGGCTGTGAAGATGTATCAGAGGCAGCTTGGGTTTGCTAGACAGGTAACTTTTGCTAATCAAACATAGGGCAACTTTATATCAGAATTATTTCTAAAAATAAGCGAACAAATTTGGGAAGAAAACTTAAAGCTTTATGCAGGCAGATGGAGCCAGGCACACGCTCTAATAAGAAATCACATAATGTTGACAGATTTACATTTTCTTCTTATTCGTTGGTGTTTTTGTTTTTAATTACAACACACACCGACGTCTATATGAACAACTTTTATTACAGAACGGAACGAAATCGAAATCTCAATTTCGTTCCTTCTTCTTCTTCTTCTTCTCTCGTGTCGATGACTCAAATATATTTAGACCAGAATTTTTCAGCTTTCCTGATTCATTTCAAGTCAAAGTATTGTCATTTTTCAGGCAAGAGACAGATCTTTGGAAGCGGCAGCCTGTGGAGCTCTCGGTCTAGCTAGAAGATTACAAAGAAGACTGGATGCTGCCTTAGGACATCATACTCAGGTACCTACGATTTGGGATAGGTTGTACCATTGCAAAGCCGCTCGTTTAGCATTTTCCATTTCAACGCGTGTTTATCAGCCAGAAGGAATTTAGAACGCCATATTTAGCATTTGCAGATTGTACCATATTCTTTGTCCACCATTTGTCTTCAACCTAGGTATTTTCAATATTTTTAGGAAAATTTGGAATAATGCTTTTTCGAAGTCGAATTGTTACTGGAAGCATGTTGTTTTTGATCTCAGTATGAAGTTAATCTTCAAATGTGTTTCTATTACAGGAGCTCACTCTTCGTCAGGAGGCTGGTGATGCTGCCGGTGAAGCTAGGGCCCATTCACATCTAGGTGCTGTACACATGGCTTTAGGACATTATTCACATGCAGCTAGATGTTACCGGGTAAATTACCTATACAGAACTTTCTTACTTCATAACCGTTCTCTTGTTTGTATGACCTCTACAGTCACATATTAAAACAAAAAGGAGCATCATGTTTTGGTTATTTTGAGCAAGCTTTCATACATGTGGTTGGACACTCTGCATAAGAAATACAATCATAAGGGTCAAATAGGTCTTTTACTGTTGAGAATTGTTTTTTCCGTTGAAATAGTATGTAACTATAGCGAAGAGTAGTGGTGGTGGGTGGGTGCTACTGTAACCTAGCACCTCAGCGTTTCAAAGGAAATTATTTTTTCAGGAACAACTAGAAAGAGCTCAAGAGTTACAAGACTGCGCACTTGAAGCTCAGGCGTACGGTAACCTGGGCATCGCCAAGCTGAACATGGGGCATTATGAGGACGCCATCGGATATCTAGAACAGGTAAAAACTATTTTAAAAGTTTGTGCTCGGGATCTCGCAAATGGATAAAGTCTCAAATGAAATTTTCCGCCAGAAGACCGAAGTAACAGACTTTTCTGGGAAGTGTAGCAAGCCGATGTGGGCTGGTCACATCTGTCGCAAGTCGATGGACTCTTCGGCAAGCGTAGCGTTGGACGCCTTCCGGCTAGATGGACCGATGACTTAAAGAAGCAAAGTGAATGAATGGATGGCTGAACCGAGATATCGTGACATATGGCGACCTACAGCCTGCAGGAACTTTTATAGGCTGACATGAGATAATATTAGTAGTTCCCAAACGAAAGGCCCAAGAACCGACTTTCTGAGTTTGACCCAAACGCTGTTTCTAATTATTTTCGAAAATTTCGAATTTATAGTCGAAAGACTTATTTTCTATATGGCGTCTTGTCTGTTTACCTTTCAGCAACTAGCAATCCTAGAGCGAGTGAACACGCCGACCTGCCAACTGGACAAGGCCAGAGCCCTGGGCTCCCTGGGAGACTGCTACGACGCCCTGGGTGACCCTGACGAGGCAGCCAAGTACCACGAGCAACATCTGGCTGCAGCACTGAAGCTGAATAATGCAAGAGAGCAAGAAAGAGCGTACAGGGGACTTGGACAGAGTCACAAGTAAGTACTGCGCTCTCCATTCCGCCACTCTAGAGCATTCTGTTCCTAAAGAAGTAGCCAAGTATCACGAACAACATCTGGCTGCAGCACTAAAGCTGAATAATGCGAGGGAGCAGGAGAGAGCCTACAGGGGACTTGGGCAGAGTCACAAGTAAGTTCTAAAGTGGGAGACAATTTCAGAGACATCTGACTTACGGGCAGGCTAGAATAGAAGATGTATGTGAGTGGCTGTCACTCTGACACGCCATATCTAGATGATTTGCATCATATCATATCTTCTGACCTACATTAAGACAATCAGACACCCGCCGGCTTTACATGGATGATTCAAGGATGTCGACACCTGGCTTAACATAGATGGTATCGCTGACTTCTGTTCCAACGCATAGGCAGACTATCAGTTTGTCAAAGACAGTATTACATCATACAGCATAGATACTAAGATGTGCTTTGCCTGACAATCAGACAGGCCCTTTGAAACAGAATGATTTGTCTGACTTCCGATGCTTCGGCAGACTATCAGTTTGTCAAAGTCAGTTTTATATCATACAGCATCGAAAGTAAGATGTGCTTTGCCTGCCAATCAGACAGGTCCTTTTCAAAATGTGATTTATATTCAAATGCCTTTCTTTTTCCAGGTCAGTAGGAAACCTTCAGCAAGCCTTAGTTTGTCTGGAGAAACGCTTAGTGGTCTCTCACGAGCTAGGAGTGCCCGAAGCAAAGGCACAAGCTTACGGCGAGCTTGGTGCTCTGCATATAGCGCTTGGGAACTTGGAGCAAGCCGTGTCTTGCTTGGAGCATCAGAAGAACATTGCCGAGTAAGTCACTTACCCATCACATCATAGTCTATAGCGGTTCGCCTTTACCAATGCAACACATCTTATCAGCCTATAATCACAGATTACCTAATAATTACTAAGTAACAGCTACTGCTATAACAGTCCACTACTGGACGTAGACCTCTTTCAGTCCAGCGCACGATCTCATTCCAGCCGCCAAAGTCATCGGCTCATCTAGCTGGAGTTTACCGCCGATGTGGCACAGTGGTAGAGCGACTGCCTGCGACGCAGAAGGTTCAGGGTTCGATTCCCGGTAGTTCATTTCACAAAGTTGATATTTATCACTTTCCAGTCTGGATAGAACATTGCAGACTGAACTACCTGATGGTCCGAAAAGCAAGATATCATATCTGAGGCCTGCTACTTAAAGTAAGCGGTTGAAAGGTTCATCAGGTCGTTGGACGACTCGGTGTCCTACTCGAAAAGAAGAGTCTGGCTGTAGGATGTGTCCAATGCAACCAGGAATGTTCACTTCTAGATTCTATCGTATAGGTACTAAATTAATATTAGTGATGGAATTCTAGCTTATGTTTATATTCTGTGTTTCTTTTCCAGGGAACTAAATAACCAAATAATGGAGTCGGAGGCGTACCACTCCCTGGGTGTGGCCCAACACGCGCTTGGCGACCATGCCGCTGCAATACGTAACCATAGAGCTGAGTTAGAGATAGCCCACAGACTTGGACTTACGCAGTTGCAGGTAACTTACTTTCCTAGGGAACAATAACCAAATAATGGAGTCAGAAGCGTATCATTCCCTGGGTGTGGCCCAACACGCTCTTGGCGACCATGCTGCTGCAATACGTAACCACAGAGCTGAGTTAGAGATAGCCCACAGACTAGGACTTACTCAATTGCAGGTAATTCTCCCATTTGCTGTTTTGGTCGATCTTCTTCTTCTTTGGTCGATATTCGAACGGTTATAGCCGATGCACGAATTCTTCTCCATAGTTTTGTCTAAAATAATAAAACATTGCCCAATCTTTTTGCTACACGATTTTGTGCTCTTTCTCTCTCTTCGTGTGGGACAGCAAGTCGTTCGCCGTGCTCTAACAAAACATGATACGCCGACCCCAACCGATTTGGGACAAGGGCAGGCAACTGATGAGTTTTGTCTAAACAGGCCACATAATCGTTTTTTGAATCGTTCGCAATATCTATATTTTACTTGCCGCTAAGTGAATACATTTTTTATTTTATTTTTCCTTCAGGCGCGTGCTTGTGGCGGTCTTGGCGCTGCTCATGCATCTATGGGAGCTCACGCTGAAGCTGCGCGCTGGCACGAGTCCAGGCTACGGCATGCCACTGCTGCAGGTAAGACAACCTTCACTTAGCTACATACATACGTACATACAGGCTTCAGGCTCGTGCTTGTGGTGGAGTCCAGGCTCCGGCATGCCACTGCTGCAGGTAATACAACCTTCACTTAGTTACATACATACGTACATACAGGCTTCAGGCGCGTGCTTGTGGTGGAGTCCAGGCTACGGCATGCCACTGCTGCAGGTAAGACGACCTTCACTTAGCTACATACATACGTACATACAGGCTTCAGGCGCGTGCTTGTGGTGGAGTCCAGGCTACGGCATGCCACTGCTGCAGGTAAGACGACCTTCACTTAGCTACATACATACGTACATACAGGCTTCAGGCTCGTGCTTGTGGTGGAGTCCAGGCTCCGGCATGCCACTGCTGCAGGTAATACAACCTTCACTTAGTTACATACATACGTACATACAGGCTTCAGGCGCGTGCTTGTGGTGGAGTCCAGGCTACGGCATGCCACTGCTGCAGGTAAGACGACCTTCACTTAGCTACATACATACGTACATACAGGCTTCAGGCGCGTGCTTGTGGTGGAGTCCAGGCTACGGCATGCCACTGCTGCAGGTAAGACGACCTTCACTTAGCTACATACATACGTACATACAGGCTTCAGGCGCGTGCTTGTGGTGGAGTCCAGGCTACGGCATGCCACTGCTGCAGGTAAGACAAGCTTCACTTAGCTACACACATACGTACATACAGGCTTCAGGCGCGTGCTTGTGGCGGTCTTGGCGCTGCTCATGCATCTATGGGAGCGCACGCTGAAGCTGCGCGCTGGCACGAGTCCAGGCTACGGCATGCCACTGCTGCAGGTAAGACAACCTTCACTTAGTTACATACATACGTACATACAGGCTTCAGGCGCGTGCTTGTGGTGGAGTCCAGGCTACGGCATGCCACTGCTGCAGGTAAGACAACCTTCACTTAGTTACATACATACGTACATACAGGCTTCAGGCGCGTGCTTGTGGTGGAGTCCAGGCTACGGCATGCCACTGCTGCAGGTAAGACAACCCTCACTTAGTTACATACAGGCTTCAGGCGCGTGCTTGTGGTGGTCTTGGCGCTGCTCACGCGTCGATGGGAGCACACGCTGAAGCTGCGCGCTGGCACGAGTCCAGGCTACGGCATGCCACTGCTGCAGGTAAGAAGACCTTCACTTACCTACATACGTACGTACATACAGGCTTCAGGCGCGTGCTTGTGGTGGTCTTGGCGCTGCTCACGCGTCGATGGGAGCACACGCTGAAGCTGCGCGCTGGCACGAGTCCAGGCTACGGCATGCCACTGCTGCAGGTAAGAAAACCTATCAAGTGCCTACCACCATCTGAGCAAAATCTCCGTTTTATCCTTCCATCTAGATCTGTCCTGGTTTTCCATATGCCTTAGGGGACAGATCGCTTCACGTACAGTGAGGTCTTCTGTGACCTGAAAAAATCCTATCTGACTTCTGTGTCTTCATAAACATTATCGGGAAGGCTACGTCGCGTGTCCGCACGGACGGACGATCCAAGCGCATGAATCACTTCATTTCAAGAGGTATAAATGAAGTGAGTAAACGCATCGTTCGCCTTTAGAGATTTGTTTAACGTGTGCACCTTACGGCCACAACAGCTCCACTGATGGACATGGGCCTCCCTTCCGGGGGGGTATTGCCATACTCACCACACTTGGCAGGCGGCGGACGGATGATACGCGAGCGCAGTGCAAGATGTTTTATTCACAAGGAACGCTGCTGTCCATTCCCTGGATAATTCACCCTTAGTCGCTTATTACAACACCCACGGATATAATTGGGTGATGCTATTCTAAGCTGGCATAACGTTATACATTAATCCCTTTTCCAGGTGACACAAGAGGGCGGGCTCAGGCGTTAGCAGATCTAGGAAGAGCTCACCTGGCCATGGGCGCTTGCGGCAGCTCTGTCTCCTATCTCAGGCAAGCTTTGGCGGCTACTGAAGGGTTAGCCGATGCTGACGAAGAGGTAAGTTTTCTTTCAAAAATATGACGTAAACGATGCTAAAAAACTCAGTCTTTGTAGAAAGGGCCTATCTTACCTACATGCTCCATTTTATGATAACATTTTATTGATTCCCTGCCGGCGGATCTGTTTCTGGAACAATATAATTTGGACCTCTCAATGCAAGAGTGAAAAGGCACTGCACTACCTAGGCAAGCATGCTCCAACATCGTCTGCATCATCACATCACTTACCAACAGGTGAGATAGCAGACAAATGCGGGCCTATCTTAATAAAAAAAACTACGCAAGGAGTCTAGTAACTAACTAGTAGTAGTTAGATGATTTTTTGTGACTCAGGACCTTAGCTCAGGACACATCGTATGATGAGTGAAACCTGAAAGTGGCACAAACTTCGAAATGTTGGAGCTAGCTAGACAATACTACTGGCACTTGCGACTTTATAAAAGTGCTACAGGGTAATAATTGGCATCATACGTGCGTGGTTCCTCTCCCGGGCACGTATGATGCCAAATTACTCTTTCAAATCCTAACTAATCTCTTTTCCAGGCCCGCATCCGCCACCGCCTAGGCTTCGCCCTCTGGGCTTCAGGAGAACTGGAAGAGGCGAAGGAGCAACTGCAGGCTGCTTTGAATGTCCTCGAGTCCGGAAACGAGAAACATCGGGATAGGAAAGCGGCGGCGCTGTACACTTCTACACAACACGCACTGCAGAGAGTACTTGTTGGTAAGATATACACCATTCATAGAAGAACGGTCACGCTCAGGCTGGGTAAGACAGTTTGGAATTTAGACCTACGCTGCGGTTCGAGTGTCTAACCGGACGTGAGCTTGCTTTAAAGTTCAAATTCTTGACCAAAATGAAAAACGACTAAGAAGTTATTAGGTACGGCTGTTCTGGCTTCGCTCTTTTGGCGACAGGGGAACAGTACAGTAGCGAATGACTGTGCAACTTACTCGTAGTTTTAATAAGTACAAATGTTCTGTCATATTATCTGGCTTTTCGGCAGAATTGTGGCAAAACTGAAGCTGATTAAAATGCGAACCTTTTGAAATCGTATGTTTCATCGAATTTTGTTGTGATGTGACTGATGAAAGGTTCCGTTGCTTCTTTTTTTTAATACTTAATACTGAACATTTTCTCCTTTTCAGAACTGGGCAGACACTCAGAAGCTTTAGTTGTCGCAGAACGCGGAAGATGTCGCTCTCTCGATACAGTCAACGACAAACATTTGACTTTGAATCAAGCCAGCTTAGAACTGCACTCTACTCAGAGGTAAAGAAAATCATCACAATAATACCATTCAGAAGTTTCTCTTTGTAAATAAAAAGTCAGGATGTCTAAACAAGAACGCTATTTTTCCAGCAGAAATACAGCAGAGGAAACGAACAAAGAACGAATGGAACACTGGAGTCCATCGACTGTCGATCACATATTGGAAGTGGTGAACAAGCAGAAAGCGCCAGTTTTGTACTACAGTTTGGCCGCTGGAAGGCTTTACGCTTGGCTTATCCAGCCACATAAAGGTAAGCCTCCGTAATAATATTATGATGGCAAAAATAAAGGCTTAAAAAACTATTGCTTGACTCAAGAAGTCGATTTGCTGTTTTTGCTTGTCGTTTAGTAGGTATTAGAAACTTACTTTCTTAATGTTTTTAGGGATACTGCGGTTCCACCAAGTGTCGCTTACGGAGGAAGCAGAAGACAGTGACAACAGTCTTCCAGACATCAGTCCTGATGATCTACACACAACCGGTAAAGTCCCTCTTAATGAATATTTCAATATTACCAAACAAAAAGATAGTTCTTGTTCTGCTTCTTATAACCGCTGGTATTTTGTAGGTGGATTTGGCAAACTCGAAAGATGTATCAGCGAGTGGTCAGTTTGGCTAAAAACAGCAGCAGAACGAAGACCAGAAAACGATGACCAATGGGAACCTGATGAACGACCTAATACTGGACTTGCTAGAATTGTAAGTTATAAATAACAAGATCATCATCATTATAGATACATTAAGTCCTCTGATAGACATAAACCTTTCCTAAAACAGAAAGTATTTAAGATATGTCACACTCTTAATAGGCGAAAAAACACGTTCGAAAAGCTATGAGGGTAAAGCTTTCTAATCTAACTCGGCACCTCTCAAAAATACAGTCATCTTTCTATCATTGATCAGTTCAAGGCATCTGACAAAAGCAACCCCAAAAACTCGACTCAATATATTGAGTTGCCTTTCTTTTTTTCAGGTGACAAGAAATCATCTATTGAACTCGTCCAACTACTCTTTGAGTTCACTGTTCAGCGTCGGATCAGTCGGTGGATCTGTAGCTGGATCGGTTGCAAGCTTGCAGGGTTCCACAAGGTAGTTTACTTGGACCATTTTCTTTCCTAATGTATACCATTTTTTTTTCTGCGTTTCTTATTATCTGACAATTTTTTATGCAGATCAAGCGTGCATGGAACCCGGAAGAAGCAACCTTCATGGCAAGGACCACCATGCCTAACCCTATTGTATCAAATGTTGCTTGCGCCTTTTGAAGATTTGTTGCCGGCGTCTTGCAATAACAATCATGGTAAGTTTAATTCCTTTTATAATTTGAGATATTATTTCCTTATTATAGGTATATGTATAATCTTATTTATTGAAAGAATATTTATGTTGTAAATTCTATTTTCTTTTAGCTTCTCATGGCCGCAGAGGCTGCGGAGGCCGTCGAGAAATAGTCCTCGTAGTGGAAGGAGCCCTATACGCTTGCCCTTGGGGTGCCCTACGGGGTAACACTGACACGGAGCCTCTTTGTGAACGATACGCCCTGCTAGCGGCACCTGCGTTGAGGCCGCTGAGACACAAGGGACATATGCGGGCCAGACCCCATCATGAGCATGGTAAGGCATTTTTACTGCAAGAATTAATTGCTGTTTTGGAAAACTTGCAAGATTTTCCACCGCAGGCTGGATTTGAACCAGCGAACTTCGCCATCTATACTGGCGATGCCTCTACCAACTGGGCTACAGCAGCTCATTCCAAGACCGCCAAATTTGCAAGTGTATAATGTAAATTTACTCTAACGCGTGGTAGAGTTCCATCTACTGGGATATTATTTGCAACTAATTCCCAGCGACTAATCCATTCATTACAGATTACATGTAGCCAAAGCGATGAAAACCCGCGATAAATTGAAGTGTTTTAAAATTTGGGTATTCAATTAATTGCTGTTTAGCGAGAAGTCAGAAAAATTAACTTTGTTATATATGAAGAAGAGGGCGCCACTAAGCGCAAGTAAACAATACATCGAATCTGTGAAACTTATTCTAAAAAAATACTAGTAGTGCTTTAACAGTGAAAAATAAGTTACATTCATTTTGTGTGCAAAAAAAGACAGTGCTAAAAGTAGAAGTTCTATTATATTACCTTGAAAATTCACGCAAAACAGAGCAAAGCATTTTTCCCGCGCCCAAACGTCCATTATCTACTTCAGGACACAGTTCATGGACAATTATAAATAAAACATTGATTTTGCTTCGTTTGTGTTACAAAACATTACTTTTAGATTGTTATGGGAACCAATATGGTAAAGTTTTGAAGAAAAAGTTTTTACATAACCTACAAAGTTTGTAAATTGAAAAAGTAGAGTCGACGCGAGTACAAAAATAATAACAGCGCCATCTAACCATTTGTTAGCAACTAGCATCCCGAAAAACTGGTTCTGTATTGATCGCAGTAGTGCAGAATTTGATGTCTAGATGGAGCCACCCGTATCCAAAATGAGTGCGGATGAACAAAATAATCCGAAAATATGTACAGGATGTTTAAAAATTATCGAAACGAGACAGTTTTTGAAATGCAGTATGTGTCAAGACGAATACGACTTAGACTGCGCAAACTGCTCCATCCAAAGATATATTCTAATGACACCGGAAAATAAATTGGCATGGTCATGCCAAACCTGCACCCGTGAAAGGAACCTGCAGCCTGGCCAAAATGGTCAGCAGTACCACGACAAAGAAGATTTCGATTTGTTAGAAAATATAAATGTTACTATTCGGAAAACGAGGAAGTATCAAGTTAGCAACTCATCATCATCTAGTATTGACGACCTAGAAGCATTTTAGACGACACTGTCGTTCACGAAAATATAAATTCACACCAGTCCCAGCCTCCCACAACAGAGCCTCTAACTGTTAGTCAATTTGAAAGAATTCTGGACATAAAACTAGCTGCTAACAAACAATCTTTAATTGAGGAAATTAAAGCCACTGTATTTGCTGAATTTAAGAGCGCTCTATCCGAACTCAAGTCCGAAATGAATTCAAAAATTAATAGTCTATCATCCGATCAAAAATCCCTCAAGCACTCTATCTCAGAAATAGACAAGAACATAAATATCCTAAACGCCGAAAACACAAAATTAAAGAAGGAACTAGAAGATCTTAGGATACAATTTCTAGCCGCAAAAGAATACGTTGAACCAAACCCTAAAAAGATAGAAGAGAGCAAGAATACGACCTGCAAAAAAATCGTCCTTCATGGCCTAACCGAAGATTATTATGAAACGGAAATAGAATTGCATGACAGGGTTATAAACATTTTCAGAAATATTTTAAACGTAAATACTGCTGGTTATATTGAGGACCTCACAAGAATAGGCAGAAGAAATGAAAAAAGACCTCTAGTAATTGAGTTGCTGAGTAAAAGGCTGGCTAGACACTTGCTTCAGTACAAACATATATTCAAAAACACAGGGTTGGCGATCTCTGAATATTTAGACGAAGAAAGCCTTCAACAACGCAAAAAAATGAGACAATCTATGTTCGAGGCCCGGCGAAACGGCAAGCATGCTATCATCAGGAACAATAAGCTAATAATTGATGGGAAAGTGGAGAAATATTTCCAGGAAGAACAAGTAAACGTGGAAAAATCAGATAATAAACATATACCAACCATAACACCTAAGAACGCTGAAAAGCAAAGTAACTTGTCTCAAAATAGTTCCTTTCGTACAACCGTTTAATATTTTATTTCAGAATGTTCAGAGCTTAAACGATAGCAAAATATCACTTTTAGAAAGTCTCTTGTCTACACATAGTTTTGAAGCGATATGTCTATCTGAGACTTGGATTCCATTTTTAAAATCAGAGTTTGTTAAGATTCCAAATTACAATTTCGCTAGTGCGTTTTACAGAAAAAAGCATATTCACGGAGGAGTAGCCATCCTACTCCGTGATGACATTAAATACATAGAACGTAAAGATATATTAGATTTATCAGTAGAGTTCATCTTCGAATGTTGTAGTATAGAAATAGTTCAATATGACATCATAATAATTTGTATTCACAGACTAGATCGTAATATAGAAGTATTCTTTAAAAGCTTGGGTAAAGTTCTAAATAAAATAAAATCAAAAGAACCTACAAAGCACATAATACTTGGTGGGGATTTCAACATAGACTACTTAAAATCTTCGCCACAGCTATCCAAATTAATTGATTTAACGATGTCACATAATCTCAAACAAATAGTACAAAATTACACAAGAATTGACCACGTTTTAAACACCTCAAAATGTATAGATCATATCTACACAAACAGGAAACCATTTACTGCTAAAGTAGAAGAGTATGGCTTCTCAGATCATAAAGGTGTAGTGTACACTCTCAGTGTAAACACACACTCGACTCAGGTAAATAAACCTAGGATTATATACAAAAGATTATTTAACAATAAAAATGTAGAACAATTCAAAACTTATTTACAAAAGACTGACTGGAATAAAATAATTAAACACGGACAAGGCATTAACCTAAATTACAGCAATTTCTTATCAGAAATAAAAAATATTCTGGATAAAACCATACCTGTAACAAGATTAATAGTAAAATTTAAAAAAACAAAAGTCCTGGTTAACTAAAGGGTTAAAAACTTCCTGTTATCATAAACGTCTATTATTACAACACTTACAGGAATCAAAACGTAATCCTATCTTAAAAAGTCACTGTAAAATGTATAGCAAGGTTCTAAAAAAGTCTATAAATTTGTCAAAGCGTTACAACTACATTTGTGAGATGAAAACTTCGACTAATAAAACCAAAACTATGTGGTCAATTGTAAATAACATATCCGGAAAAACTCCTAAACAATTAAAAAATATGCAACTTAAGATAAACAATAATACAACAACTAACTCACCACTATTAATAGCAAATACATTTAATGACTTTTTTATTAATATTAACAATCCTTCTTTACATCCCGTACATACTGAAATAAATATAGAGCAACAATTAAATTCACTCTACTTAAAACCTGTTGATGAACAAGAAGTCTATAAAATTATTAAAAATCTTAAAAATAAAAATAGCACCGGCACAGATGACATACCACCATCCCTTTTGAAAAATTGCGCGATAGAATTCACCCCACCCATAACGTTACTTATAAACCAATCTTTTGAAACGGGCAAATTTCCTGACCTATTGAAAATAGCCATAGTAAGACCTGTTTTCAAGAAAGGTGATGAACAGCTTGTTGATAATTATAGACCCATAGCACTTCTACCAGCAATCTCAAAAGTATTTGAGAAAGCTATGTGCTCTCGCTTGATGGGATTCTTAGAAAAAACAAACTTCTTTGATGATAGTCAATATGGTTTCAGGAAAAAACGTTCTACCATATTGGCTGTCTATACTTATATCCAACAGGCGCTAGATTACATAAATCAAAAGCAAAGTGTTGTAGGAATACTCCTAGACCTTACCAAAGCATATGATAAAGTAAATTACTCTGTGTTACTAACAAAATTATATAGAGCCGGCATACGCGGTAAAGCACACGAATGGTTTCAATCGTACCTAGAAAATAGAACTCAATATGTTCAAATTGAGCATTACAATGAAACTACAAATACCATAGAAAAAATCAGATCAACAAGCCGCAAACTCCAAGGCTCCATTCCACAGGGCAGTGTACTCGGTTGTATACTGTTCCTGATATATATAAACCAGTTACCTAAGAATTTAAATATCAAATGTACCATGTTCGCTGACGATATTTCATTATTATTTCATTTTAATTCAAACGAAAAAGATAACTGTGTCAGTAAGATTAATTCCACCTTAAAAACAGTCCAAGAATGGCTCAACAACAACCACTTGCAGATTAATACAAAAAAAACTAAAGTAATTCAATTTCATCCCCCCCAAAAACTACCCCTGTCACTTAACAATATACATATTAACCAAAACCCAGTTCAAGAAGTAAAAACGCATAATCTATTAGGCATTAATCTGGATAATAACTTAAACTGGAAGGAGCATATATCTAAAACAAAAACTAAATTGACTCGGTTCACGTATGCATTAAATACTATAAGAGCTAATACTAATATAGAAGCAGCTTTGACGGCTTATTATGCTTATGCGGAATCGTGGCTTCGCTACGGAATTATTTTATGGGGCAACAGTACAAATGTACACGAACTTTTCGTGATGCAGAAAAGATGCCTCAGAATAATTTTTCGTGTTAAAAATCAACAAAGCTGTAGACCATATTTTAAAAATAATAATATATTGACTATACATTCACTTTTCATATTAGAATTAGCAACATTCGTACGCAAAAATATTAACAGATTCACCCTAAAAAGTAGCTACATCACTCATAATTTAAGACTTAAAAACAACCTTAAACTCCCCACTACAACAATGACATTATACCATAAGAGCACCTACTTTACCGGAATAAAAATATATAATAAAATACCAGAAACGATTAAGTCTGAAGCAAAGGATCACATATTTGTACAAAAACTAAAAACTTACCTAATAAATAAGTACTATTACAGCCTTAATGACTTTCTAAGTACAAAATAATGACTAACGCCCAGAAAACATACACACGCACACACACACACACACACACACACATACACATATAAATACTTGCTAGATTTTGTTTGTTATTTAATAACTAATTTTGTTAATATTATGTAAGCCCTCTCAACTATTGCTATACCCTACAGCCCTACTATAAAAAGGGTTTCATGTGCTGGAAACTATGTTTAACCTAACACCTTAATATGTACCATATGATTCGCAATAAAGACTATGAATATGAATATGAATATTTAATTTAAACTCGATATTTTAAATTATTCAACTGATTACCAGGTGCAGCAGCCTCAAACTCAGCCGAAGCGGGCATGCGCTGCCTTGTAGTAGGCGCGCCACGCGTTGGCGGAACCCGCTGGGCTTCAGTTCACGCCCAACTGAAAGAGGCTGAACTGGTAGCAGATATGCTTCGTGTCACAGCACTGACGGACTACCAGGCGTCGAAAGAAGCGGTTCTGATGCAGCTGAGTCAAGCGGAGTGTATTCACTTTGCGACACACGTTTGCTGGAAGACGCCTGCGATTGTTCTGAGCCCTGGTGAAGTGGTGAGCATATCCCTTTCACTCCATTTCTCTCTCTCTTCTAAGCGTCGAAAGAAGCCGTTCTGATGCAGCTGAGTCAAGCGGAGTGTATTCACTTTGCGACTCATGTCTGCTGGAAGACGCCTGCGATTGTTCTGAGCCCTGGTGAAGTGGTGAGTCTATCCTTTTCACTCCATTTCTCTCTCTTCTCCTAGGCGTCAAAAGAAGTGGTTCTGTTGCAGCTGAGTCAAGCGGAGTGCATTCACTTTGCGACGCATGTTTGCTGGAAGACGCCTGCGATTGTCCTCAGTCCTGGTGAAGTGGTAAGAATAGTTAATAATGAAATGAACCACACGCCATGATACTAAACAATCCTACTAATATTATAAAGGCGGATGTTTGTGTGTGTGTTTGTTACGACATCACGCAAAAACGGCTGATTAGATTGACATGAAACTTTGCAGAAATATAAAAGGGCATCTGGAATAACACATAGGATACTTTTTACCACGGAAAAAGGTCTCATTCCCACGGGATCACGCATTTTCCAATAAGTATAAAATAGGTGGCGTGAGTGAGCCGATTCGCGTTTTAAACGTTTTCGGCGAAAACTAACAGCGACATCTCTTGGCGAATAATGCTTTCTTCCCGCGGAATAATAGGTTGCAGCGGGTGAAACCTCTGACGGGCAGCAAGTAAATCATAACTTTCGATGGCAAAATTTAATTTCTGAGGAAAACCACAAATTAATATACTGGATTTATTTGTCTGCAGGTTGATTCTCAAGCCAAGAGACTTCTCAACACTAGCGTAGGAAGTGGAGCAGCTGACACTTCCACAGAAAATGAAGAAGAAAGTAAGTACCTACTCGGGAGATAGAAATAAAATCACACGTTTTCTCCACAAATGAGACTTTTCTTACATTGTTGATTACCGTTTTCTTCTAGACGCAGAATTACCTCCAAGCAACGAAGAACTGCCACCAGCTTCAGAATTCATGCTGACCGCTTCAGAAATCATGAACCTGAAAATCACCGCCAGACTGGTAAGACCATCTTTCATGTTTTTATTATTTGTTATTTTGTTATGGATTTGATCTTAATCTTGAATCTTATAACATAACTCGCACAAGAGTTGATCATGTCAGCTACGATCTCATTCTCCTACAAGAATAAAAGACTACCAACTTTTGCATTATTGTGCTTACAAACTTTTGGACATGCTGATATGTATTTTTTCCAGGTGGTTATATCCTGCGCGCCATCCAGCGCCGCTATTCATGGCTCTGAGGACGAAGACGTCTCAACAGCTGGAGACGGCGTATCTCGTTTATGCCGAGCTTTACTAACAGCTGGAGCTCAAGCTATCCTGTTGACTTTGTGGCCAGCCCCTCAAGACACCGCTACGAAGATCTTGTACAGGGCACTGTATTCTGCTCTGCTGCAAGGAAGCAGGGTCGCCAAGTAAGTGACTAGATTAGAGGTCTGTTGGTTGGGTTTTGATTTGCCGAGCTTTACTAACAGCTGGAGCCCAAGCTATCCTGCTCACGTTGTGGCCAGCTCCTCAAGACACGGCTACGAAGATCTTGTACAGGGCACTGTATTCTGCTCTGCTGCAAGGAAGCAGGGTCGCTAAGTAAGTGACTAGATTAGAGATCAGGTTGGTTGGGTTTCGATTTGCCTGGCTTTGTTGACTACTGGCTTTGCCGACTGCTTCTGCACAAGCTATCCTGTTGACGTTGTTGTGGCCAGACCCTCAGGACACGGCCACAAAGATTCTGTACAGGGCACTGTATTCTGCTCTGCTGCAAAGAAGCAGGGGCGCCAAGTAAGTGACTTGGGTTTCGATTTTCCGAACTTTGTTGACTGCTGGAGCTTAGGCGATACTTCTGACGTTGTGGCCAGCCCCTCAGGACACCGCTACGAAGATCTTGTACAGGGCACTGTATTCTGCTCTGCTGCAAGGAAGCAGGGTCGCCAAGTAAGTCGACAAGAATCCCACTTCTGATGTTCAAATGGACAAGCAGAAAATACCTGCACATCGATTCGATAATAATTTCCAAAGAACGATTTATATCATATTATATTTTTCCCCAGGGCACTCGGCGACGCGATGCAGACCGTACGTCACACGAAGCACTTCGCTCATCCAGCTCATTGGTCAGGACTGGTGCTACTTGGAGCCAATGTTCGTCTGAGCAACAAAGTAGCTTTGATGGGGCAGGCCTTGTGCGAGCTTATGGCTCAGCCTGATAAGTGCAGGTATGGTATTATTCTATAGCAGTCCACTGATCGAAATCAGCCCACTGCTATTAGGGGTATTTGTTTTACCACGATTCGCATTCAATTTCAGTACAGGTTTTGTATTTACAGAAAATGCTGCAGTTCCATTCTTAAATACATTATCTATTGGTCGCATTTTACGACATTGCTGGGTCTTACAGGTCTGGCGCTCTTCAAGCTCATAGAAGAGCGCCAGCCTTTTTAGACTCATCGATGTCGTAAACACCAAATGTAGTACACAATATCTTTATCAAAATAACTCTCAAGTCCTAAGCGGAGCAAAAATACGATTGAATGTAAACACTGCAGATTTATTGATCGATTGTGGTTTCATTTTCCAGGGACGCATTACGAGTCTGTTTACACTTGGTGGAGAAATCCTTGCAGAGGATAGTTCGAGGACAGAAGAACGCGATGTACACCACTCAGAAGAGCATAGAGAATAAAGCTGGCAATGCTACCGGATGGAAGGAGCTACTGATGAGCGTAGGATTCAGGTAAACCAGCAGTTTCAGACCATTTATTCCGCACCTGGATGATATATAATCTTCACTTTTCACGTAGGACTTTTCATCTTCACCTTAATATGTCCATACGGTATGCCATCCCAAACTTGAAGTAATTCATCAATACATATTCAGACAGTGATTTGAACCCCAATCAAATCGTGAATCTCTACGAAACTTCGTTGGTAAATCAAACCCCATAATCTTTAGATCTGAAGCCCATATTTGAAACTACCGGGAGTAACAGAAAGGGTATAACAAGCCGAAAGGAGGTCAAGGTACTCATGAAATTGAACAACTTTCCCCATGGAACATTAGTCGAAAAGTAAAAACAATTTGCCTCCCATACAAAATCGCCGATCAGTGATTGATTTACTATGAGAGGCTCAATTTTTTTTCCGTTACTCCCTGTATAATACCGCTGAAGCAATCAATTCACACGATTGTCTGATTTTTCTTACAGATTTGAACCAGCGGCTAACGGCATACCATCAAGTGTATTCTTCCCTCAAAGTGACCCGGAAGAAAGGCTGACCCAATGTTCTGCCAGCCTACAAGCTTTACTGGGTACGTTCTGACCCAAGTTATAAATCAATTCTTTTACAAAAATAAAAACATTTGCTGGACATAAATAAATAAATAAATAAAAAGATCTTTATTTATCAACAAGTGCCTACAACAAAGTACAAATATGAGCTTAAAATATAATGTTGACAAAAAGGAGAACA
Source organism: Phthorimaea operculella (assembly GCA_024500475.1). Classification (NCBI taxonomy): domain Eukaryota; kingdom Metazoa; phylum Arthropoda; class Insecta; order Lepidoptera; family Gelechiidae; genus Phthorimaea; species Phthorimaea operculella. The sequence continues at coordinate 806,495 of JANFCV010000120.1, forward strand.
ACTCAGCATTTCTGCTGTTTTAGTTAGTAGTTAGTTTAGTAGTTTTCTGCTGTTTTTATACGAGTAGGTAGGACATTTTCGGCCCATTTTTATATGGAATAAAAATCTTCTTGATGATGAGCAAAGATTTTAAGTTGAAATAGCACGCTTTTGCCATAATGTAATCATAACGCCAAAAAATATCACCTTATAGTTCAGTCTTCAAAAATACCCGTTAGTAATAAACAACTTTTCTTCCAGGTCTAACCCCTACCACGCTGCAAGCCTTATCCAAGCTGATAGCAAACGGCGATGTAGCGGACGACATTATTGGAGTGATCCGCTCCGTCATCTCGCAGTTCTCCGTCAACAACTCGGAGACGGACACCATTGAAGTTGCCGTTAACGTCAGGTTAGTAAAAAATCGTTTTTATTTTTAGTATATTTTCTTCGTTTTGTATATTTAGGTGCCGTAGAGGACTTTTTTTAAAGGAGGGACTTTTTTTAAATCACAGAATGGTTCGCAACAAGCTTGTTGATTGTTTTGTTCAATAGATATTTTGGCTCTACATTGTAAGTCAAGAGTATCCTGCATGCATTCTGTTTGTTGGTTTCTCACTAGAATATTTTGGATTAACGTTATAAGTCAAGATCATCCAGGATGCATTCCTCTTATTCCCGGCCATAGGGCTCGAGAAACGAGAGAAGACGCTCATTTTGATGCTGATTTTGTGGAGTGATTTGAAGAGCCAACACTGTCAAACAAATTCTATTCTTCTTTATTTTAGGGGCGATGTGCCCGTCGTTGTAATAGACACCATTTCTGTCTTTCAAAAGTCATCTGCTTCTGCTTCTGGTACGACTCACTACAGCTCCATTCTTTCAAAGACATTCTAACAGTTTAATTTTCTTTGTTCAGACTATGGCGCGTGAACGGCTGCCACGAGTTGCTCGCTTCACTCGGGTTCGACTTGGCCGAAGTTGGTCAGGATGAAGTCACGCTGAGGACAGGGAAACAGGCCAACAGGAGGCACATACAGTTTGTGCTGCAAGCCCTACTGGCTTTGTTCGGTAATATTCAATTTCAAGGACATATAAACTTGTAGCTAATATATAGCTTCATTTGGTTTCGACTTGGCTGAAGTTGGTCAGGATGAAGTCACGCTGAGGACAGGGAAACAGGCCAACAGGAGGCACATACAGTTCGTGCTGCAAGCCCTACTGGCTCTGTTCGGTAAGTATTCAATTCAAGGACATATTATATTATATAAACAAGTGCTAGCTTCACTCGGGTTCGACTTGGCCGAAGTTGGTCAAGATGAAGTCACTCTGAGGACAGGGAAACAGGCCAACAGGAGACACATACAGTTCGTACTGCAAGCCCTACTGGCTCTGTTCGGTAAGTATTCCATTCAAGGATATATAAACAAGTTGCTCACTTCACTCGGGTTCGACTTGGCTGAAGTTGGTCAGGATGAAGTCACGCTGAGGACAGGGAAACAGGCCAACAGGAGACACATACAGTTCGTCCTGCAAGCCCTACTGGCTCTGTTCGGTAAGTATTCAATTCAATCACATAAACAAGTAGCTAGCTTCACTCGGGTTTGACTTGGCTGAAGTTGGTCAGGATGAGGTCACGCTGAGGACAGGGAAACAGGCCAACAGGAGACACATACAGTTCGTGCTGCAAGCCCTACTGGCTTTGTTTGGTAAGTAAATACTTTTTATAGTAAATAATTTGTCGCTCGGAGACTAGCATCAAGAGATAGAAATTATTTTGCATTGATCGGTGCATAGATAAATCGAAATACTTTTGTTATGTGTTGATAATCCTATGACCCCCAAGAATTACTAATGATAAGCAGTATTGAGTCACATGTGTACATAAAGCCACACTCGAGTACAATTGAGAAAACACATGACAAGAAACTGAAGAGGCCCGTACAACCAGACAAACAGACAGACAGACAGAAACACTTTATTGCTCACATTAAACCATAGATACAAATACAAAAACAGAAAACAAACAACATAATACAAGCAAAGGCGGCCTTATCGCTTTAAGCGATCTCTTCCAGGCAACCCAGCACATAAAGAGAATTTTTAAAACATACACTATGAGTAATTAATTATTAGTTAACGAGCTGTAGAATATGTTCAGTAGGAGATTTATCAAAACTGTACTTTTGCCCACAGACACGCAAGAGGCTCCAAGAAGCCTGAGTTTAGAGTCCAGCTCCAGTGTGGAATCACTCGCTTCGATCGACGACGGAGATCTGGAGCCGCATTCTGATGGAGAGCCTCCTCCAAGGCAGCATAGACGTAAGCAAAACTTTCTTTGTTTTTCCGTTTCTCTGCCTTCCCCTCAAGTGATAATGGCGCGACTTTGTACTACCTGATTCACAGAAGAAAGGGAGTATGAATGGCGATGGTTCCATAAGTGGGAGGGAGAAAGTATGAACGCCTTTTGTATGTAAGAGCCTTGGTGCAAGTGAGAAAGAATGACGTCTGGCCGCCATTTATATTCCCTTTTTTGTTCTGTGAATCTTTGAACTGGAACTGTTCTGAGTACGTAGTATCTCTATCTTTCACTAACCAGATTATTTTATTGCAGAAGAGAGCGTATCATCAGTACCACCACCACCATTGCCGTTGGGTTCCTGTGGGGGAGCCTTCACTATGTACGTGCGTGGATCTTCAGCCTCTAGCGAAGTGGGACGAGGCGAACCGGACGGCAGAACCGCCCCACCCCCCGCTCCACCCCCACCCAGGTACAGAGGGGAGAGTGACGCCGCCTTCACCCCCTCTCCGCCCGCCGCCCCTCAACAGCCCAACGCAGCACCACCTCGAGACGTCTCCTTAGCACTAGCACACCAAACTAAGATCAGAACCCTATACACTCGACGACCTCCTTCAACCGACGACTCTGATTGGGAAAGCTCCGGACACGACACTGTCTTGAGACGGCGCCCAGAACACCCGCATCAAAGATACTTAGACGCCTTCTATGATTTAGCTTCAGCTCAGCCGAGAAGAGCTGAAGAGGAGAAACCAGAATTGAGTCAGTTGAATCAGCCGTCAACTTCCAAGAGAGTGCCGAGACCAAAGATGGGAACAAGTAGCAGAGACTCAATGGCTCAAGTCAGGCATATGAGCGGAGAACTTACTCCGACCATATCTGAAGTGTATCACGAAAGGAACATAGGTTTAGGCCTCGCTCCGCCTTTAGCAGAGTTGCTCCTAGCTGAAGAATCTAAGACTGAAATAAGGGCGGCTAGCTCCAGTGAGAATCTGTTACTACAGAACTTGGAGAAACTTGGTCTTCTAGGAGATGCAGGTGAGAACGAGGAACGGTGGTGCAGTGGCAACGCTTCCAGACCTTGGCTGTCAGCACCTCCTCTAGAAACTGACGTTCAAGGCTCAGACTTGACTACAGCGGAGATAATAGAACGCCAAACGAAATTCAAGAAAGACGAACCAAAGAGGAAGGAGGAGAACGCTTACGAATTGAAACCCAAAGAGGAAACCCCAGGCCCGAGCGGGATAGAGAAACGCTCCGTCTCTCCTTTTTCCGAGCTTTCCCGAAGAGATGAGGGCGACGGGCGGAGCATAGCTGACTCTCACTCTTCATACAAAGCTTTAGTCCTTAGCCCCCGGACGCCATACTTGCCTGAAGAGGTAGAACCAGGGAAGACTGGTGGTATTGAAGGCGGAAAGACCCATCCTAGAGTGAGAAGACCGCCAGTGCCCAGAACAAGACCTGCGTATACGACTCTTGACTTCCCAGCGAACAAAAATAATGGTTATCAAGAGTAGAAAAAAACTAAGAAATAAATGAATAAAAGAAATTAAAAAAATTACATGCATCAATCGATCAAGTTAAAATATAAATACTTTCTACCAGATGTCGCTAGATCCTCGCTTAGAGATGAGCATCAAGAGATTGAAATTTGGTGGGCATAGATTGGTGCGTCAATAGCTCAGTGGCAAAGCGGTAGAACAGACTATACCTACCCCATCCGGGTTCGAGTCTTATTTACGATTATGAAAATTATATAGCACTGTGAGTGCATTAAATCCTAAGGCGCAAACTCCACCAAAAAGACAAAGAGCATAGGACGTAACAATGACAGTTGACAGACAAGTAATCGTCAAACATTCTTCTTAATTTTTGACGCTAGCTGTCATAGATGCGACGCTTTGGCGACGCTTGTGTGTGCCTTTGTCAATACGTTTTCATACATTTTATATGGAAACCGTTTCAAGCGTCGCCAAAGCGTCGCGATATCAAACGTCAAGCGTCGTAGGGCATGTCCTATGTCCTCTCTGTGGAGCTTGGGGCTAATAGCTGAAAAATATGAATAAAAAAAGAGGACGTGAAAACGATCTTTTTGATGAGAAAAGGTAAAATATGAGTAGAATGATGTAAATATTTATGAAGTTCGTAACAGTAAATTATCTATTTGGGTCGCATTTTGAAAATAACTAAGTTATCTTTATTGAGTAGTATGTAACTTTTGTAAGTGTGCTGAATATAAATAAATGGCTATGATATGTATATGATGTATGATGTTCTAAATATAAGTATACGCAACTGAACTCATTGTCTTTATGTTGGAAGTAGATTTTGTATGTTTATAGTATTAGAAATTTGGAATAAATCTGTATTGTAGGTTACGTATAAAAATAGTATAACGTGTTTACATGGAAGGTATTGCTGTAATTACATTTATTCATTATTTTATCGTATTTTAATACAATTATACATTAGGCTAGTAAGTAATATACATTTCTTTGCTCTTGCCATTCTGTACAGTCATGCATAATTGATAATTATTATTTATTGTATAAATTAGCTTATTTCTAAGACAATAAAGAACTGAAAAATTTAATATTTTGTAAACTTTATATTTTGATCTAATTAAAACAAAATCATTCTAACACCTCTGCTCGGACTTGGGGATCTACGTATACTGGTTTTTCATACAGTTACTAAGATAAACCATAATAGGTTGGTTGATACCTAGGCCTAAAAGATTTCTAAACCCCAAACCTAATAAGCCACACTTAGTTCTCTATCACTTAGCTGCACCAGAATCTAATTGGATAATAGCTGAGTGCTCTATTATACATTAGTGAGTAGCCACCGGAACAGAATGTCGATACAATATGGCCACAGACTGTTTAACCAGGAGAAAACCACGATTAGGGTCGAAAATTATCCCTAGTTGGTGCCAAAAGCACATTTATCAGTGGCAGTGTCTAATAGTAAATAACAGTATCATGGTGATTTAATTATTAGGTATACCTGCAATTGCAATTAGTAAGTATTTCACAGCCAGCCATCAGATCTTCAGAAGCGGTTAGGGTTACCGAATTCCGGGCAAGTAAAATTTGACGATATCGCCATAGAATCGAAAAAAAAGAAGACAGCCCTCCAGCAGACAACAGCTTGTGAAAAGCTTGTTACATCTGCACGGTGATTTATTGCATTTTTTCTACATGGCTTCGACATGACATGCAGATTTATTGCTCTCGTCTTTAGCATCGAAAAATACCGCCACATCGCACGGCAAATGTAAGAATCCCCTAACCCTTACACATTTCTTTCTAGTTTCCAACAAAGAGTACCTTTTAGTTTCCAAGCTACCAACTCATCTCCTGTTAACTCGTCGGTGAAAACAACAAAAATACCAAAAAGTGTTAGCTGGAGCGTATCGGAGAGAAACCCCGCAGGCAAAGTGTTAATGACCTTGACAGACATAAAGCTGGCACGAAGATTACGACATTCAGTAAATGCTCTACATTTTTCGAGTAAGTAGTAATTTTTTTATGACTTTTGTTTGCGGAAGTACCGGAGCGTAGAGAATTAGATTGAATGCTTAACCAAACTGCGATTAAAGATTTAATTCTTTGGACCGCAAAAAATATACGCTCGAAATGGAGATTGATTGTAAGTTTCATGAATGAAAAACAAGAACATAATATATAGTGCATAGTACCTGAGATTGATCAAGATTCCTCGATGTTTTAATACAGGGTGTGATAGTTGGGTGTGTACACCGGTGTTCATCGGAAAATACGGCTGATGCTTATTACAAGATTTCTTTTTGAAAGGATTGGTGCTTAAGGCGCATGGAGCCATTTAAGAAGAGGGGCCACCTCAATTTTTATTGTAATTTTTTAAAGTAAAATAGTTCAGTTTCTTTAGGGTTTCATACAAAATGTCATCCTCTATTTTACCAATTTAGGGGGCGAATTACAAAAAAATAAAATACATTTATTTCATAGTTTGCGATGTATAATAATTGAATAAAATTTCAGCGACATTTATCAAAGGAATAAAAAGTTACCTACAAACTTTCATCCCCTGTTTTACCTCCTTTAGGGATGAGTTTTTATAAAAATTATTTCTTATAGCTCTTTCGCACTATTTTGACATCTTTTGCACAATAATTCAAGTTCCTAGGTTATCTGTGCGTTGTAATGTTACTATCTTTTGATCACCTATTCTTGTTTTTTATTTAGATAAAAAATTGAATTTTAATATGTAATGAATGACCCAAATTTTATTACGGAATCGAATTTTTGACATATGATTTAATCGAAAATGATACCAAACATGACTATAAACTAAATTGCTGAAAGAAAATATTACAACGGAACTTAAGAAACCCCCTCCCCCCCACCTGCAGCAAAACTCCAGGTGAAGTATTTTTTTCTGAAATATTTTATAATGGGAAGCTGTTCAGTTTCATAGTTCGAATGCACCATATCAGTATTCGGAGAGCTGTCCCTTAAACCCTGTAGGTATATGGCATTGTTAGTTTTAAAACGACTTCAAAAATATAAGTGACTGATAGTTTTTTTTGAAAATTGTGACCTACTTACTATATAAGTATCCTACCTATAAATTATTAAAACCTTAAACAATGTGAGTTGTTTAGGCACAGCTAGTGTGACCTCTACGCGCAAGTTGTGTAAGTTTTATTTCACTCGGACATTGCAATGTTTGTTTAATTTATTTTGTTAACTGCTTCAAATCACGATCGTAATGAACGAGGCTTTATCTTTTCATTAATATTGTTCGAGATAAAGGTACCTCGTGAGTTACGAAGTACCTAGAGTCAACTAAAGTGATTTAAACTAGCAGAGCGCGTTGATGTCTTTTACTTGCAAGCCCGAAATTGTATAAACAAGATAGGCATAGCAATCTATTTGATTTGGGTATATAGAGTAAATTTTTACTAGTAACCGACTGTGAAAACTCAGAACCGGCCGGTGATAAGGAACAATTTTCCCCAAGGAACATAGATCGAAATACGAAAACTGTTCTTTAACACTAGCAGTTTCTGAGTTAGGTATTTGGTACCCATATGTATGGGTGGGTAGATTGAATAGTTTACTTTTTTACATACCTACTTGACATTATTTTTATCTTACCATTACGGTTAGTTAAAATAGATAATTATATACTATTATTGAAAATTTATATCGTGCCTTGTACAAAAGCACCGAGACTAGAAGGGAGCAAGGAGTCAACTTTTTATTTTACCTAATATTTTTATTAATTTTCCGTATTCCTTAAGAAAAGCTGTTCAGTTTCATGAACTGGTTCATCCTATCAAATATTCGCAGTTATTTATTTACACGGCACGGTGTGATGAAGTTGAAACATTTTCTCGTTATTTCTAACGTAGCCTTCGTAGAAAAGGTTATCCAGTTTCATGGTCTGATCATGCCTGCAAAGTTTACAGTACACCATACTAACGTACCTTCCACTCCGTATTAAACAACATCTTGTTTAGGTAGATTTCTACGAATGAGTGATATAGTTCGGTGTCGGCTTAGTCCTGTTTCGGCTGTAAATCTCGGCAATTATCATATTATTGTGCTCGTGAATGGGATAGTCTGGCGGTTAAGGAGACTTCACACTACCCGAGTCTAGCTGTTTGCTCTCGATTTCTGTAACGTTAGTTTAGATTAATGGCTGATTATTCCTAAGTTATTCCTGTACCTAGACAAAGTCAAATTTATCGTTCTTTCGGCAACTTTGACACGAAGGTTTAACGACTCGGTGTTCTACGAGACAGAAGAAGAAGAATCGGCAATTTCCTCTAGAAGCACTGTAACCGCCAAGTATAATCACGGGCTTTGATTACTAATACTTATAACCCTACCCTGCATCCCACGAAAACACAAAATAAAACGTGATATCATTGTGATACAATATTACAAACGTGACGATTTATTACCGCGAATGTGTCGGAACTAACTGCATATTTATGTCGCTGAAAGTCTTCAAACATTACCTACATCATAGATTCTCAAAAACGGTTGTGGTCAGAATCTACAATCTGAAATTCTCAAATCCTTTTTTTCTTTCGTGTCGATGGCTCAAACCAGAAATCAGTCTGCAACAGCTCACTAATTTATTCAGCCATTGTGCACGGTCTCTTACATTCCACCAAATAAGAACGCCGCCAGATCTCGCACGATATTGTTTTACGAGCATTGTATTCAAATCGACTGTTTATTTCCTACTTCCACAATATGACAGGGCGACCGCGAGTGTCATTGCTACAGCAAGGGCTAGGTACCGAAAATTATTGCGTCTGTGTTTATTATTAACCATTTATTACACACAAGAAACATTACAAGAGACTTACAAAGAAAGACGACACAACAGGTCAGCTTATTTCTACTAAAAACAATCTTCCAGCTGACCTGTAGCAAGGGAGACTTTCTTTTGCAAGACGAGCGGATTAAAATTGAAATTGAATTATGACTAACCTTAATATATTCAGGCATTTACCTATGGGTAGGTATATTACCTTGCCGTACGTATGTGCATATTTTAATTATTTTCGTTGTGTTAAAAACTGTTAAAAAAGTCAATACAGTGATTCAGTGTTATAAAAGTCATCCTTCACTTATTCTCCACACTTGCACCTAATTCTCAAGACCAGCCACAACATTCCACTCAATACCAATGCATCGTCCAGCGTAGAGATTTTGTATTAAACCCCGATAGGGGGAGGCCTATGATCAGCAGTGGACTGTTGTGGCTGTTATAGTTATATTACCTGGTTGATTGAAATGCCAGTACAGATTATATATTAACTCTGAACCTGACATATCTACCTACTTCCGAGTAGAGATCTTTATCAGACAAATGTAGTTCACACCTTATACGTGTGTGGTTAATAAGATGTTTGATGTGGTTCTAGATAAGACTTCTTGGATAAACTTTATACTTACTTATCATTTTCACCGGCTTATCAATAGATTTGGGAACTACAGAAATGTAATAATTACAGACCGGAAGCTCATTTTCGACAGCCGATGTGGCGCAGTGGTTAGTATGACTGCCTGCCACGCAGAAGGTTCCGGGTTCAATTTCCGGGGGGGTCACTCACAAAATTGATATTTATCACTTTGTGAATTTATTCCCAGTCTGGTTAGGACATTGCAGGCTGAGCAACCTGATTGTCTGAAAAGTAAGATGGTTCCGTGCTTCGGATGGGCACGTTAAGCCGTCGGTCCCGGTTGCTATCGTTACACAACCATGTCAGAGGCCTGCTACTTGCAGTAGGCGGTTGAAAAACTCTGACACCAGGGTTCATCGGGTCGTTGAACGACTCGGTGACCCACACGAAGAGAGAGAGAGAGCTCATTTTTTAATCAGTGTAATGCGCTTAAAGTGCACATTCATTTTCTTATTCGGTATACGAATTTGTAAAGGTCAAGGTTAAATAAGGTAAATGGATTTGACAGATTTTCGCATTAATAATAGAAACCTATCACGTAAGTCTTTAAATCATGATCCTATCATTATTTAACTCATCATTTTCTTTTCAAAGCGACCCTAGCATAGCGACATCCCGTAGAGTAGATGATATTATAAAATTAAAATTTGCCTTTTAAAGATTAACTGAAACTACTTAGCTATTTAGAAGTAAGTAAAACTTTTAAAATACCTTATAAACTGACTTTTAGGGCCGGCGCACATAGACCGGACGCCGGCGACACTTTTCGCGCGACGCCTCTTGGTCGCGGAGCACACCAAGCGGCATTCTTCCGCGCTCCGTCGCCACGTGGCGCGTGCGTCCGCCGGTTCGCTAGACAGTGTTGCCCGCTAATCTTATTAAAAATAAATTGGGTGGTTCAGATGAATCCAACCTATTAAAAATTAAAAAACATTACGTTACGATTGTCACTGAACTAATTTTTGCCACGTCTGAAAAAAAAATGGTTATTTGTATGGGTCGTTGGTATTTGTTAGGTCGTAAGGGTTTATTACGTGGGTCGTTGATGTTTGATGGGTCGTAAGGGTTAATTACGTGGGTTGTTGGTGTTTGTTGGATCGTAAGGGTTTATTACGTGGGTCGTTGATGTTTGATGGGTCGTAAAGGTTTATTACGTGGGTCGTTGGTGTTTGTTGGGTTGTTAGAGTTTCTTACATGGGTCGTTGGTGTTTGTTGGGTCATAAAGGTTAATTACGTGGGTTGTTGGTGTTTGTTGGATCGTAAGGGTATCTTATGTGGGTCGCTGATGTTTGATGGGTCGTAAGGGTATTTGTTTGGGTCGTTGATGTTAGATGGGTCGTAAGGGTTAATTACGTGGGTCGTTGGTGTTTGATGGGTCGTAAGGGTTTATTACGTGGGTCGCTGATGTTTGATGGGTCGTAAGGGTTTATTACGTGGGTCGTTGATGTTTGATGGGTCGTAAGGGTTAATCAAGTGGATCGTTGGTGTTTGATAAGTCGTAAGGGTTTCTTACGTGGGTCATTGATGTTTGATGGGTCATATTGGCTTATTACATGGGTCGTTGATGTTTAATGGGTCGTAAGGGTTTCTTATGTGGGTCGTTGATGTTTGATGGGTCGTAAGGGTTTATTACGTGGGTCGTTGGTATTTGTTGGGTCGTAAGGGCTTATTACGTGGGTCGTTGATGTTTGATGGGTCGTAAGAGTTTATTACGTGGGTCGTTATTGTTTGATGGTTCGTAAGGGTATTTGTTTGGGTCGTTGATGTTTGATGGGTCGTAAGGGTTATTTACGTGGGTCGTTGGTGTTTGATGGGTCGTAAGGGTTTATTACGTGGGTCGTTGATGTTTGATGGGTCGTAAGGGTTTATTACGTGGGTTGTTGGTGTTTGTTGGATCGTAAGGGTTTATTACGTGGGTCGTTGATGTTTGATGGGTCGTAAGGGTTTATTACGTGGGTCGTTGGTGTTTGTTGGGTCGTTAGAGTTTCTTACATGGGTCGTTGGTGTTTGTTGGGTCGTAAAGGTTAATTACGTGGGTTGTTGGTGTTTGTTGGGTCGTAAGCGTTTATTACGTGGGTCGTTGATGTTTGATGGGTTGTAAGGGTTTCTTATGTGGGTCGTTGATGTTTGATGGGTTGTAAGGGTTAATTACGTGGGTCGTTGATGTTTGATGGGTCGTAAGGGCTTATTACATGGGTCGTTGATGTTTAATGGGTCGTAAGGGTTTATTACGTGGGTTGTTGGTGTTTGTTGGATCGTAAGGGTTTATTACGTGGGTCGTTGATGTTTGATGGGTCGTAAGGGTTTATTACGTGGGTCGTTGGTGTTTGTTGGGTCGTTAGAGTTTCTTACATGGGTCGTTGGTGTTTGTTGGGTCGTAAAGGTTAATTACGTGGGTTGTTGGTGTTTGTTGGGTCGTAAGCGTTTATTACGTGGGTCGTTGATGTTTGATGGGTTGTAAGGGTTTCTTATGTGGGTCGTTGATGTTTGATGGGTTGTAAGGGTTAATTACGTAGGTCGTTGGTGTTTGATGGGTCGTAAGGTTTTATTACGTAGGTCGTTGATGTTTGATGGGTCGTAAGGGTTTATTACGTGGGTCGTTGGTATTTGTTGGGTCGTAAGGGCTTATTACGTGGGTCGTTGATGTTTGATGGGTCGTAAGGGTTTATTACGTGGGTCGTTGATGTTTGATGGGTCGTAAGGGTTAATCAAGTGGATCGTTGGTGTTTGATAAGTCGTAAGTGTTTCTTACGTGGGTCGTTGGTATTTGTTGGGTCGTTAGGGCTTATTACATGGGTCGTTGATGTTTAATGGGTCGTAAGGGTTTCTTATGTGGGTCGTTGATGTTTGATGGGTCGTAAGGGTTTATTACGTGGGTCGTTGGTATTTGTTGGGTCGTAAGGGCTTATTACGTGGGTCGTTGGTGTTTGATGGGTCGTAAGGGTTTATTACGTGGGTCGTTGATGTTTGATAGGTCGTAAGGGTTACTTACGTGGGTCGTTGGTGTTTGATGGGTCGTAAGGGTCAATTACGTGAATCGTTGGTGTTTGTTGGGTCGTAAGGGTTTATTACATGGGTCGTTGATGTTTAATGGGTCGTAAGGGCTTCTTATGTGGGTCGTTGATGTTTGATGGGTCGTAAGGGTTAATTACGTGGGTCGTTGGTGTTTGATGGGTCGTTAGGGTTTATGACGTAACGAGCCACGTAACAAACCCTTACGAACCATCAAACATTAACGACCCACGTAATTTTTTTTTTTTTTATTTAAGAACATTTATACAACCATTACAGGAATTCCCAATGCGATTGCATAAGATACAATATTATTTAAACTTTATAAGCTCTAACAAATGAGATCAGACAGTTATAAAATTTAAAATATAACATAAAATCTAACAATATTATAGCAGTAGGTAATAAAACTAGATAACAATATTTTCGCAACATTTTAAACATTCTCGCCTCAAAATTGGCCATCCATCTGCAAACACATCCATAAGAGGGTTAACATTTAAAAGTTGGCTTACTAGTGCAACTCCACGTGGAACGGGTGATTCGCGGCGCGCCACCGTGCGGCAGTCGGGGATGCGAAACAGACGATGTGAACGACCACGCAGGTACATGTTCGGGACATAGAATTGAAGTGCCTGCGATACCAGAGCAGGACTATCATATTCGCCACGCAGTATGCGGATGATAGTTGTCATTAACTGGTAATTACGTCGGCATTCAAGGGAATTAAATTGTAATGTCCCTTGACTAAACTTCGTCGGGTACAAAAAAGGGTAATATCCGTACATCTTTTTATACAAAAACCTAAGAAAAGCTTTTTGGACTTTTTCTAATAGTAACGAATAGGTAGATTCATGCGGACCCCATATAACGGATCCAGATTCTAGTTTGCTCCTGACCAGCGCAGAGTAAAGCTGCCGGATCGCGTTTGAATCTGTAAAATCTCTAGCATTTCGTATAACGAATCCAAGCCGTTTATAACTTTCGACAGCTAGAGATCCAATATGATTGTTAAATGTGAGTCGTGAATCAAAAAGTACTCCAAGGTCCTTGATAGAATTTACTCGGGTTATGAGGTCAGGTCCTAAAAGGTAGTCTTGACGTATGGGAAGAATAGCTCGTGTGAATGAAAAAACGGAACATTTTACAGGGTTAAAAAGCAGTTTATTGTCGATGCTCCACTTGTAAATTGCATTAATGTCTGTCTGTAGTTGGTCGCAGTCGTCAGTACTTTTTACGGCTTTTATCAATTTTAAGTCATCTGCATATAATAAACAAGATGAGTGTGAGACAACGGTATCTAGGTCATTTATCATAAGGTTGAACAATAGTGGACCGAGAATTGACCCTTGACTGACACCCGATCTAGTATGGTAGGGCTTAGATATAAAAGAGCCATGTTTAACAAATTGTTGTCGGTTAGCTAAGTAGTCAGCGAAAAATTTTAGCATTGAAGGTGTGAATCCAACAGCAGATAGTTTACGCAGTAGGACATCATTGTCAACTCTGTCAAACGCTTTAGTAAAATCAAAGTAGACTACGTCTACTTGAAAGCCAGCATCCATATGACTAGAAATAATATCCACCTTTGTTAACAAATTTGAATTGACCGAGCGACCGGATCGAAAACCATGCTGTGAATTAGATAAATACGGATCTACTTGTCTAGTAATTTTGGAATGAATGATTGTTTCAAAAACTTTTGCAACTGCCGATAAAATCGCTATGGGGCGGTAATTCTCTACAGATGTTTTATCTTTGGCTTTTGGTATGGGTGTTACTTGAGATATTTTCCAGATCGACGGGTATTTACATGTTCGAATAGAAAGGTTAAAAATAAGCAAAAGGGGATCAATGATTTGGTCTTGGCAAGCTTTCAATATGTAACCAGGTAAGTTATCGGGTCCTATCGCGCTACCAGATTTTAACTTTTTCAGGGCAAATTGAATATCATCTTTATTAATGTTATTTATGTGAATATAATTGGCAGAGGCACCGCTGCTGTTGAAGCTGGCATCATCTGGACTTAAAATAGGCATATCAGGAAGAAAAACACTGGAGATATGATTCGCAAAAGCTTCTGCTGCTTCACTACCCTCCACATCTGTACCTTTGTATGTAACACGCGGAATAAAGCCACCATTAGTTTTAAGATTATCAATATGACGCCAGAATTCCTTGGGATTCTTTTTTATATTTTGCTTGTTGTAAATACTCTTTACATAATGGCACACCCTGTCCATTGTATATTTTTGAATTGACTTTGTCAATGTGATATAGAATGGTCATACGTCACTCTAATAAAAATAGCTGTCGTGCTATCATCTAAACTCGGTTATTGTGGTATTATTTACATTTTATAACAGGTTATGGGCCTCATCATGCCCCTCTAACCTAAGTTTAGATTCGAGTGTATTCAAAAGTGCTATGGAGAGCGAAAACGGCTCCCCATCGGCGGGTGATCATCAAACGTCAGCACAACCAGCAACGCAAACTTCACCAGGTGCACAGCCGCAGCATCCTATGCCCATGCAGCAGATCGGCGTGCCAATTATCGAAAAGCTAGAAGGAGCACGGAACTTCTCTAGCTGGAGCTTCGCCATGAAGAACATACTCATAGTGAGTGACCTATGGGATTTCGTCGAAAACCCCAGTGCAATCCAAGAACAGCTCGGAGAAGCCCAGTTCAAGCGTCTTGATGCGAAGACGAAGGCAAAAATATGCCTGTCTGTATCTACTTCAATCTACCCTATGATAATGACCTGCCCAACAGCCCAGGAAACATGGAAGAATCTACAAACTGCTTATGCGGATATCGGTCTTTTACGGCGCAAGATCTCGTCGGACTCCGTAGCAACAGCGCTACTCAAAGAAGACCTGAGGCCATCGGAATCGTCGTCTACTGCTCTGCACACATCTACGAATACGCCTGTTCCCAAGACTACGCCTGTGCCACCGCGCCCAAAGCGCGTCTGCTGGCCCTGCAAGTGGCACGGACACTTCGTCTCGGAGTGCCGGAAGCGCAAGAAGAAGAATATGGCTAATTTTAGTACACATTTTACACTTTATTCATCTTGTCATTCTTCCAAAACACCTCATTCCTCCTCACATTGGTTCATTGACTCGGGTGCAACATCACATATGTGTAATGATAGGAATTCATTCAGTCATTTTTCACCCCAGTCAGATACAGTAACCGTAGCCAATAACCAACAGATAACCAGCGAAGGTATAGGTACAATTTCTGTAAATAGTGGCAAAATTAACAAAATTTCTAACGCTCTTTTGGTACCACAACTTTCGGCTAATTTATTATCTGTTAGTTCCATGGCGGGGAAGGGTTTTGCTACAGTTTTTACTAGTAAGGGTGCTCAAATTTTTAAAGAAAATAGTCTGAAAATTTCGGGGGAAGTAGTAGCAACAGGGCAAAATTATAAGGGCATGTATAAATTACAAATCTCGGAGCCACAACAAGCACAGCTGACAAATGTCAACAATGAGACAGCTGTTCTGTGGCATAGACGCCTAGGACATCTAAATGTCAAAGCGCTAGCTTCTTTAAAAAAGAGAACAGTTGGCATAAACTGCGAAATAAATAGTTTAGGTTTGAATGAAACCTGCGTCCCTTGTCTCCAAGGTAAACTGGCAAAAAAGCCATTTAAAAAGTCAAAGAGTAAGTCATTTAAAAAGTGTGAACTCATTCATTCGGACCTCTGTGGACCAATGAGCACACATTCGTGGGGCGGTGCCCTCTACTTACTTACTTTCACAGATGACTTTACGCGCAAAACTTTTGGCTACTTGCTAAAGTCAAAAAGTGAAGTTTTCTCAAAGTTTGTTGAATTTAAACAACTTGTAGAAAACCAAACAGGCGAAAAAATTAAAAAGTTTCGCACCGACAACGGTCGTGAATTTGTTAACGGACCGATGTCTTCCTTTTTAAGGGAGAATGGAATTATCCATCAGACCTCTGTAGCCTACAACCCTCAGCAAAACGGCGTCGCTGAACGGGTTAATCGGACGATTATAGAAAAGGCCAGAGCAATGTTGCATGACGCAAAACTCCCAAAAGCATATTGGGGTGAGGCAGCAAATACTGCAATTTACTTAAAAAATCTTTCGCCCACCCAAGCTTTACATAATAAAATTCCTGACGAACTTTGGTACGGTAAACGACTTGACGTCTCGCACCTTCGTGTTTTTGGCTGTGAAGCGCACTCTTTTGTACCAAAAGAAAAGCGCAGCAAACTGGATTCAAAAACCCAGTCTTGCATATTTGTTGGATATTCAACCGAGACTAAAGGCTATCGCCTTATAGATCCCCGTAACCCACGAGCGATCATATTGTCGAGGGATGTAGTCTTCATTGAAGATAAACTTGGAGTTACTGAACCGCAGCAACCCACCATCCCAAACAATAGTCTCACTTACGATATAATCGTAAATACAGGAGTACACCAACAACAATCACAAACACCAACGACACAACAAGAGCCAAGTCCACCGCCACCTCAGATCTCAGAAATTCCAGTTCCACTCCCCGAGTCTGATATAACCCCTCAAAGCATTGAACCCCACCCACCTCTACCACAGCTAGATACATCTGCAACTGTTGAACCAGCATCACCAGAGTATCTGTCAGCTACTTCTGAACCGGATGAGCCTGTTATTTCAGATGTTCCAACTGAACCTGAGCGCAGGTACCCAGCCCGTATAAGGAACCCTCCTCAACGCTTTGGCTACCTCACTTCAGACCTGGAACCTGAATCTTACAAAGAAGTAACAGATCACGCCGAGAAAGAACAGTGGCTAGAAGCTATGAAAGCTGAATATAATTCCTTAATCAAAAATGGAACATGGGTTCTCGTTGACCGACCATCCGGTAGAAAGACAACGAAATGCAAATGGGTATTCAAACTGAAAAAGGACACCAGTGGCCAAATAACCAAATACAAAGCCAGATTAGTTGCAAAAGGCTTCACCCAAGTAGCAGGAATAGACTATGGTGAAACATTTGCACCAGTTGCTCGACTGTCGTCAGTTCGACTTTTATTGGCTTTTGCGGCTCAACGTGGACTGCAAGTTGACCACCTAGACGTGGAAACTGCATTCCTCAATGGTGACCTTGATGAGGAAATCTATATGGAACAACCAGACGGTTTCTCCACAGACCCGAAAGGCAAAGTATGTCTGCTTAAAAAGGCTCTGTATGGTCTTAAGCAAGCTCCACGACAATGGAACTTGAAGGTTTGCGAAGCAATGAAAAAGCTTAACTTACAGCAAGCTTCTAACGAGCATTGCCTGTACTACAGACGCGACGGCAACGACCTGCTTGTAGTAGCAGTTTTCGTCGACGATTTTTTTATCCTCTGCAGTAACGACAGCATGAAGGACACCTTTAAACTCGGTTTAAAGAAACTATTTGTGGTCAAAGACCTTGGTCCTGTCAAAGACTGTCTCGGAATGCGTGTTGTCCAAAAGCCTGGCCACATATCTCTCGATCAGACTAAATATATCGAGAAGGTGATCGAAAAGTTTGGTATGACTGATGCCATCCCTGTCGCAACACCCATGGAACCTGGTATGAGACTCACAATCCCTGACAAGGATGATGAGAAACCCGATTTGCCATACCAACAACTTATTGGTTCTCTAATGTACATTGCAATAGGCACCAGACCAGATATATCCTATGCAGTATCTTATCTGAGCCAGTTCAATGGACATTACGGGGAGGTGCATTTTAGGGCTGCCAAACGGGTTTTAAGGTACCTGAAGGCTACCAAGGACCTTAAACTAACTTACAAAAATGGTGACGGGTATCCCACCGGCTATGCTGACGCCGACTACGCCAGCAACGTTATAGACAGACGCTCGTACACGGGGTATGTATTTAAGATGTGCAGTGCTGCCATCTCTTGGGAATCCAAGAAACAGCGCACCCCTGCACTGAGCACCACAGAAGCAGAGTACATGGCTCTAGGCGAAGCATGTAAAGAGGCCATCTACCTTCGTACTCTCATTAAAGAAGTCTATAACATCATACAGCCACTCACCATTCATACAGACAATCAAAGCACAATCAAACTCACCCGCAACAACACATTCCACGCTCGCACAAAACACATCGACATTAGACATCACTTCATACGCCTACTCTCAGAACAGGACTATATCATCACATACATACCGACACACAACATGATCGCAGACATCCTCACCAAGCCTCTCCCAAAAATCAAACATTGTAAATTTTCATGTGCATTAGGATTAGGCTAGGATTCAGATCATCGTTAGGTATGTAAATAGTTCTCTAGGTTAGGTGTATATACAGGATGAATTTTTTGGTGAAGTGTATATACAGGTTGATGTTATTTTTTGTTTGTGTATAGTGTAAATTTTGTGTTGTGTTATCGTGTGTTTGTACAGTAAGCTTTGATACGTCATTTATTTGTATATAGGTACAGGATGTCCCATTACGGGGAGGTGTTGTAAATACTCTTTACATAATGGCACACCCTGTCCATTGTATATTTTTGAATTGACTTTGTCAATGTGATATAGAATGGTCATACGTCACTCTAATAAAAATGGAACATGGGTTCTCGTTGACCGACCATCCGGTAGGAAAACAACTAAATGCAAATGGGTATTCAAATTAAAAAAGGACACCAGTGGCCAAATAACAAAATACAAAGCCAGATTAGTTGCTAAAGGCTTCACCCAAGTAGCAGGAATTGACTACGGTGAAACTTTTGCACCAGTCGCTAGACTGTCGTCAGTGCGACTTCTATTGGCTTTTGCGGCTCAACGTGGACTGCAAGTTGACCACCTAGACGTGGAAACTGCATTCCTCAATGGTGACCTCGATGAGGAAATTTATATGGAACAACCAGACGGTTTCTCCACAGACCCGAAAGGAAAAGTTTGTTTACTAAAGAAGGCTCTATATGGTCTTAAGCAAGCTCCACGACAATGGAACTTGAAAGTCTGTGAAGCAATGAAAAAGCTTATCTTACAGCAAGCTTCTAACGAGCATTGCCTGTACTACAGACGCGACGGCAACGACCTGCTTGTAGTAGCGGTCTTCGTCGACGATTTCTTTATTCTCTGTAGTAACGAGAGCATGAAGGACACCTTTAAACTCGGTTTAAAGAAACTATTTGTGGTCAAAGACCTTGGTCCTGTCAAAGACTGCCTCGGAATGCGTGTTGTCCAAAAGCCTGGCAACATATCTCTCGATCAAACAAAATATATCGAGAAAGTGATCGAGAAGTTTGGTATGACTGATGCCATCCCCGTCTCAACACCCATAGAACCTGGTATGAAACTCACTATCCCAGATAAGGATGATGAGAAACCCGATTTGCCATACCAACAACTTATTGGTTCTCTAATGTACATTGCAATTGGCACCAGACCAGATATATCCTATGCTGTATCTTATCTGAGCCAGTTCAATGGACATTACGGGGAGGTGCATTTTAGGGCTGCCAAACGGGTTTTAAGGTACTTGAAGGCAACTAAGGGCCTTAAACTAACTTATAAAAATGGTGAAGGATATCCCACCGGCTATGCTGACGCCGACTACGCCAGCAACGTTATAGATAGACGCTCGTACACGGGGTACGTTTTCAAGATGTGCAGAGCTGCCATCTCTTGGGAATCCAAGAAACAGCGCACCCCTGCACTGAGCACCACAGAGGCAGAGTACATGGCTCTAGGCGAAGCCTGTAAAGAGGCCATTTACCTCCGCACCCTCATTAAAGAAGTATATAACGTCATTCAGCCACTCACCATTCATACAGACAATCAAAGCACCATCAAACTCACCCGCAACAACACATTCCACGCACGCACAAAACACATCGACATTCGACATCACTTCATACGCCTACTCTCAGAACAGGACTACATCATCACATACATACCGACACATAACATGATCGCAGACATCCTCACCAAGCCTCTCCCAAAAATCAAACACTGTAAATTTTCATGTGCATTAGGATTAGGCTAGGATTCAGATCATCGTTAGGTATGTAAATAGTTCTCTAGGTTAGGTGTATATACAGGATGAATTTTTTGGTGAAGTGTATATACAGGTTGATGTTATTTTTGTTTGTGTATAGTGTTAATTTTGTGTTGCATTATCGTGTGTTTGTACAGTAACGTTGATATGTCCTTTATTTGTATATAGGTACAGGATGTCCCATTACGGGGAGGTGTTGTAAATACTCTTTTTAGATAATGGTACACCCTGTCCATTGTATATTTTGAATTGACTCTGTCAGTTTGATATAGAATAAGAAACATCAGTCAAAACAACACTCCAATAAAAATAGCTGTATAGCTAACATCTAAACTCGGTTATTGTGGTATTATTTACATTTTATAACATTGCTGGACTCTATATACGTAATAATCATATGCTGTTGTAATCCGTTTTTTCAGGTCAGCTCTAAGTTTAGAAAAGGTATTGTAAGTCGAAAGGTTACCAGTTGACTTCCAAGTTTGATGGAGAATGGCTTTTTGTTCAAGATCTTTTATGATATCGATTGTGTACCATACGGGATAGCGTCTTACAGTACCTTTAAGACGATGTTTTTTTGGGACACATAAGTCGAATATATTATACACGATATCATAAAATGACTGAACTGCGCCATCTACATTTGTGTTGACTAAAACTGGATTCCAATCAGCCTCACGGAATAATTTGTAAAGTAAATCAAAATCTGCCTTTGCAAAGTTCCAGTCCCTTGAATTATTTATATTACTGGGGGGTAATAAGCCCTTACGACACAACAAACACCAACGACCCACGTAATAAGCCCTTACGACCCGTCAAACATCAACGACCCACGTAATAAACCCTTACGACCCATCAAACATCAACGACCCACGTAAGATATCCTTACGACCCATTAAACATCAACGACCCACGTAAGATACCCTTACGACCCATCAAACATCAACGACCCACGTAATAAACCCATACGACCCATCAAACACCAACGACCCTCGTTATAAACCCTTAAGACCCAAAATACACCAACGACCCACGTAATTAACCCTTACGACCCATCAAACACCAACGACCCACGTAAGTAACCCTTACGACCTATCAAACATCAACGACCCACGTAATAAATTCTTACGACCCATCAAACACCAACGACCCACGTAATAAGCCCTTACGACCCAACAAATACCAACGACCCACGTAATAAACCCTTATAACCCAAAATACACCAACGACCCACGTAATAAACCCTTACAACCCAACAAACACCTACGACCTACGTAATAAACCCTTACGACCCATCAAACACCAACGACCCACGTTATAAACCCCTACATCCCAATAAACATCAACGACCCACAAAATAAACTCATACGACCCATCAAACACCAACGATCCACATAAGAAACCCTTACGACCCAACAAACATTAACGACCCACGTAATAAACCCTTACGACCCATCAAACATCAACGACCCACGTAATAAGCCCTTACGACCCATCAAACATCAACGACCCACGTAATAAGCCCTTACAACCCATCAAACACCAACGACCCACGTTATAAACCCTTACAACCCAAAATACACCAACGACCCACGTAATAAACCCTTACAACCCAATAAACATCAACGACCCACAAAATAAACTCATACGACCCATCAAACACGAACGACCCACGTAAGATACCCTTACGACCCAACAAACATCAACGACCCACGTAATAAACCCTTACGACCCAACAAACGCCAAAGACCCACGTAATAAACACTTACGACCCATCAAACATCAACGACCCACGTAATAAACTCTTACGCCCCATTAAACACCAACGACCCACGTAATAACCATTACGACTCAACAATCACCAACGACCCACATAAATAACCCTTACGACCCAACAAAAACCAACGTCCCACGTAATAAACTCTTACGACCCAACAAACACCAACGACCCAAGTAATAAACCCTTAAGCCTCAATAAAAACCAACGACCCACGTAATAAACCCTTACGACCCAACAAACACCAACGACCCACGTAATAAACCCTAACGACCCAACAAACACCAACGACCCACATAAATAACCATTACGACCCATCAAACATCAACGACCCACGTAATAAACCCTTACGCCCCAATAAACACCAACGACCCACGTAATAAACCCTGACGACCCATCAAACATGAACGACCCACGTAATAAACCCTGACGACCCATCAAACATGAACGAGCCACGTAATAAACCCTTACGACCCAACAAACACCATCGACCCACGTAATAAACCCTAACGACCCAACAAACACCAAGGTTGTAGGTACTTGTATTATAAATATTTATTCAAAACAATGTTTACATATTTTTTATTTTGATTTATTTTAGTAATCGACACTTTTCTTTGAGAAACATTATCTTTTTTATTTCTATTGTGATGGCAACACCGGGAGAATGTCCGCTTGCGGCCTTGGGCCGCCCGGCGGACGCAAGCGCACTCAAGAGGCGCCGCGCGGCGTCGCGCGAATTCGCGCGGCGCCGCGCGAACAAATGGCGCTCGGACTTTTTCTGCCGCCGGCCATTATCGCCGTTACGTCAGTTGCGTACGGTTCATTTTCCGATTTCTCTTGTTAGAGTCGCGCGACGGCGCGCGGAAAAGTGGCCACTCTGTCGGCGGCGGCCCTTAATCGACTCTACATAATGAATAACAACTCTATACCCTCGAGATACGATCTAAACGAATATTATACAAGTGGGTCGGTGGACTTAATTACACCTTGTGCCACTACGCTGATTGATATTTGATGAACGGCCTTTCTTCTAATTGCTAACTTGCTAACATACAGTAGCTAGATAAACAAGTTGTAATTATTACATACTATCACGCCCATATCCCCCGCGGGGTAGGCAAAACGTAGACAGCTGTAAAAATCGGCTATTTACACCATGTGTGACAAAAGATTGAGAGTCATTCAGAAGACTGTATCACTATAGTGACAGTTGTTAGCTTGTCGTCTAAAACTGCAATACACATCAGCTCATGTCATGTAATATGAAAAAGACGCAAACAATAATGTTGCCATATCGGATCCTTTTCTTCTGTGAATCAGGTTATAACCGACTCTACACAATCAATAACAACTCTATACCCTCGAGATACGATCTAAGCGAACATACAAGTGGGTCGGTGTACTTAATTACACCTTGTGCCACTACGCTGATTGATATTTGGTTAACGGCCTTTCTTCTAATTACTTACTTGCTGGCATACAGTAGCTAGATAAACATACATACATACACAAATCACGCCTATATTCCTTGCGGGGCAGATAAGATGTAAACGTCGATATTTACACCACGTCTGACAAAAGGTTATGGGACATTCAGAAGACTGTAGTGAAAGATTGGCTCTCAAATCCCTTAGTCGCTTCTTACGACACCCACGCGACAAATATGGGGTGATGCTATTCTTAGCTGGCACCATACGGCAAACTGTGTTTATTTATTGGGATTTTTACTCACAGTGCTTTATTATTCTCATAAGTGAAAATAATAAGTTTTAAAAAATTGTCACAGTGAGGTGTTTACCCATGCGGCCTGGGTTTGATGCCCAGTCGATGCATGACAATTTTTTTTAGAATTCTTATATTCATCTATGAAACTGAGTCTACACAATAAATAACAACTCTATACCCTCGAGATACGATCTAAACCAACATACAAGTGGGTCGGTGGACTTAATTACACCTTGTGCCACTACGCTGATTGATATTTGATTAACGGCCTTTCTTCTAATTACTAACTTGCTAACATACAGTAGCTAGATAAATAAGGTGTAATTATTACTATACTGCCATAGAGTTGGTAGTACAAGCTACTGCGCCACGCTAATAGTTTTTGAGTAATTATTTAGGTCCCCTAGTTTTGTTTTTACCTATAGTCCATTCGCAATTATAGTGTCATGAAATGACATGACCAGCATAAGTGGGACGCCAAGTTACGCTGGTCGCAATATTTAGATACTACCTTACCTGGTGTGGTCATGACACTATGATTTTGTATGAACCTTACACCATTGAGTATTATAATAAATACTTTTTTGAACTATATTTATGTATGTTATTTATGTATGATATCACTTTATTGTACCAACACATATTAAAAATAACAATTAGAGATATTAGAAAAATAAAGATCCAAAAGCGGGCTTAGATATCCTATAGGGATTTAGTTCACAGCTAGTATCATATCGATCGATTACATCATTACTTACCAACAGGTGAGATGGCAGACAAATGCGGGCCTATATTTTATAATAAAAAAACTGTTATTTCTATATAAGATCACGTCCATCAATCTTCTTTAGTATGAGTTGAATCTTTGGAAACACATATGATGAGCCAAATTCAATCCTAGACCAGTTAAGGGCCAGATCTGTGCACGGTTAAGGCTGGGTGTGAATTTAAATGCATCAAGCTCACCTTGAAGCCAAAAATACCAGCATATCTACTCAACGAAGGAACACAGCTATCTAGTTGTCTGACATGATCCTTTCTGCTTTTGGTGCCAGTGACCGGGATGGACCACAAAGAGGTAGATTCCATACCACCAAATGCATAAAAGGCATGCACCATAAAGGAAATGCAATATAATCTACATAGTAACATACATACATATATCATGCCTATATCCCTTGTGGGGTAGGCAGAGCGTAATAAAATCTAACCGCCTTATATCTAGGTAAGTAGATAGGTATTGTATTATTACATGATGAACCAACGGTTTTCTACGTCAATCATGTATAATATTTACGATAATAGCGCTCATTATATTTTATTTATTTTGCTAGTGATACTGTTATCGAAGATTAATCGGTTAACAGTTGAACTATTTCTGGTACACAACTTAAATTACTTTTAACAAACATGTAACTGTAAGTAATTATTTATTACTCAGGTGTATTAGCATTTCAAAAACATTAGTTACGTTCAGCTCGACCGCCAAAATTAATATCAGACACTATCTCAGCGCCTAGGGTGATACATTAAACGGATCAACACATTTTGGTTTTCCATACAGTAACTACGAATCTCCAGTATGAGCTGATCTTTTAATGAGTAAATCGAGGAGCTATTGGTAGTACTCAAATGAATAATGACTTAATTGAAAAATTCAGCCTTCTGTGCTTCTGTAGATTATTGACACGATTATTACTGTAATCATGTATTGGTTGCGCGTATGTCTTAGGGTGTATATCTTCCGCTCTATAATTTGGATGTAGAGAACGGAACTGACATTTTGACTAATACCTACATGGCAAACCCAACGCGCGTCGTCCAAGGAAGCACCATTGTTCCATGTTCCATTCCAAGTCATAGTTTACATACTAAGATACAAGACATTTAACAATATTTTTCAATACCTATCTCATCTATCAATGGGTGGCTTTGTACGCTGCCATAGAATGAAAATGGAATTAATGTCAAAATTTGTAAAACGCCATTAGACAGATTAGGTTCTCTAAAAACGCCCATTTCTAGACTATTTTGTGCAGCGATTCGATTGCAGAAAATTGAAGTAAAATCTTTTCCAAATCTTGACTGGTTTTATTCTCCCTTGTCTTCGCGTTATTTCTTTGAATGTCAACGGAGCTGAACTACGATAAGCTTGACATTATATGTGGTGACATCATCTTAACAATCTTTTAATATAACAATATCGCTGCACTTGTTGGGTTGCTAGCCTTCCGCATAGTCAGACAACCACATAAACTCATGTCAGAGATATGACAAATTAACAAGTATTTAAAGGAATTAAAACTAAATTATTGTCTTTATTAATGTCAAATGATAAGCGATAATTAAGTAGCACAACAAAAAATGAAGAATTTTAAGTGATTATTTACAATCATAATAATTTTTCAGTAAGAAGTTTTATTGCTGGCAGAATATTCCTGAGACTTTTTAACGACGCTTCTTAAAACAAGCTAGAGTTTTGCCGGTAGAAAAGCAGGTAGGTACCTACCTACGTTCATATCGTATTTGAATAGATGGGCCAGATGGGCGTTATTATTTCTCATCTAAAATCTATAGGCGAAAAGTGTTAAAGTCTTTTTATGATACAAATTGGAAGATGGCATAATGTATGACTTATGTATTTCGTGTGAAGACGAATAAACGTAACATATCAAAATCTACGGTTTACTTGTTACCTATCAGTTAGTAGGTGTCACAATATAGGGTAGTAGCAACAATCACGATTTAAACAAAATTGACCTAAAACAAACTTAAATTATCTCTGACGACAAGGCAATCAGTGTGAATCGCCCTGAACTTTATTCCACCGCAATAAGTCTAATTACGGGTTTTCATTTAATTCTGATGCCTTAATTCGTGTGCTCATCTTTAAAGGTGGCATGGTATCGATCGATATTCGAATTGGGACGTTAATTCAGTCATTCTCGCGGTAAGGCGTTCTCCGCCTAATTTATGTCACGCTTTTTTGTTTTACAATTTTTTGACAAAGTGACAAGATTTTATGAAAATATATGTCCATATAAAGGCAATAATAGTTTTGTCACATAAATCCGCTGACCAGATTCAAAGTTATGAGCACTTGAATTTTTAGGCGTGACACAAATTAGATACCCGCGTGACGCTAATTAGAAAAAGACATCAAAAGTATGGCGTTTCGTAGCCTTAATGTTAAATTAATAAATAAATTACACAAGAAATGTAAAAAAGCAGTTATAAGTTCAAACTGAATGTAGGTTGACACATAAGACATAGTTCACTTGTAGTGCCTACTTAGAAAAGCAGTAGGTACTCCAGTTCTCACCGTGGGAGTCGTAAAATGCGACTACGGAAAAAATTGAGGAAATGAGTAGCTGCGCTTCCTGTAAACAACAACTGCGCTCGCCAATCCGCCTGCCAAGGGTGGTAAGCATGGCAAACAATTACCAATGTTTCTGCCTATCCTCACTTAAAGTACTTAAACATGATCAAAGTCGCACAAATCCAACGGAGCGTTCTAAGATTCTTGATTGCATACCGAAAGTCAGAATACGACGCTTCATCGAATGGTTTCCAAGAAACATCATCAAGGTGGAGAGGGGAAGGAAAGTGGCAGGAAAATGGATGATCAGTCAGTGTATTCCTTTTGCCTTTGAGCCCACAAAAAGAAGAAGTAGTCAACTTTCCTAGTAGAATCAATCGGCGGTTCTGTTGAATCCTAATAGACAAAGTCGGAGGATCATGGTGACCTAATAGGCAGACCACCTGCTAAACATCAAGCTGATAGGATTTCAATGTACTAGGCTGGCACTGTAGATTCTTTATCCTACAGTGGGTGGATGAGAGCTGAAGACGATGTTGATCGATAGACTTTGGTGCGTTTTATGATGTGTATTTTAAACATACTTAAGTAATGTTATTCATTCGCAATCCTCTCATGAGCGTAAGCCCACCGGCCGGGAGCCCTAAAAAATTAAGTCTCTAGACACAAAAAAGCTACTTAATATGATGCTAGCACAGGCAAATGTGGCAGACAGTTCTCCAAATTAACTACTCCACGTTGAAACCATAGACACTTACTGCCCAGCAACGGTTAAGCTGGATAGAAAGCCTCTCTGCCTTTGCCTGAAGTCGCTGACGGACACAGATGACTCCTCTCTACAAGGGGAAAGGGTGTGCACCTGATAATGACCAGTCCACTTGAACCTTAGCTGGTTTTGAAGGTGGAGAGTGATAAAATCTCATATAGACCTATAAAACGAAAACAAGCTCTTCCACAGGCAGCTGAACTGCCCCAGGAGGTGATCGACTGATTATCCTGATCAATTTTGTATTAATCTAACAACAAATATATATGTGGTACTGATATTTACAAGCGCGATCTAATTTGCGTCACGTTTCTTGTGACGAAAATTATGTGACATAAATTAGGGAAAACGCATATTTTATTTTTTTACATGAAATTTATTAGGTTTTTGTTCATAACCTTTGACGGAAATTGAACCTTTCGTATAGGCGTACCTGATCATAAATTAACAAGAGTCATACACATTTATTGACAAAATGGAACAGACGAACGCAAATTAGAGAAAACCGAGACCAAGCGAACGCAAATTAGGTATTCACGTCCATAGCTCATCATCCAAGAACACGACAGACCACTACCGTCGTGGGCTGCTGCAGATCAGTCAACGTTAGCTCCTCGTCCCATAAGCTTAGCCATAGATCTTTCCACTTGTGATGAAGGTAACATTTTATAACGCGTGACGCAAATTAGGTATCAAGCCGGGACAGGTACATTAAATTATGTAACAATGTAAATAAAGGTTCTAGACCTTTATAATTTTCATAATCCTTAAGCCTAATAAACTAGCTTCTGATGTTAATAAGCTCTTATCTATCAACATTGTTTTTGAAAGAAATAATCGAAGACAAAGGAAAAATTCTGGGTGCGGGACAGTGAACACAAATTAGAGAACAGGGTTTTGAAAAAATATAGCGGCTAATGTATTTACTAAGCAGATTTGAAACTTTGTGGAGGACTACTGGACCTTCTAACCTATTCAAATAAAAATTTACAAGTTTGTCATATAACGGAGTAGCGAGAAATTCAACGAGACATCCAAAATGGTGCTTTGCGAGAATGACCGAATTAAAGTTCATCATTAAACACTTTAAATAATACAAAGGAATTAGGCAAGGCCCTGTCCGCACAGCAAATGTTATTCGTGTACCGCGATTTTACGGATTATTAAAAAAATATGCGTCTTTTTTCCATCAGTGCAGGAATTTTCATACGATTCAGGGCGTTACAAAAAAGCGACAAAAAATTGCGTGAAATAAATTCGCTGTGCCTTAAGTTCTAGGTTTTAAAAAATTTGGTTAGTTTGTCGATCTTTAGGTACCTAGTTTATGCTTTCTTTGTCGATATTTTTAACAAAAAAGGGTATAATATTAACAGATTTGTGTATATAAGAAACTACCTGGTCTAGTATTTTCCCCAATGTAGTACTAGTTCGTAAAAATAAATAAACATGATTATATTTTCTATTTATAATAGTGCGTGCGCTAAAGCAACCTGTCTCTACATTACACCTAGTATGACAGAGAGGCCGATATATCACTCAGAACTAATTAAAACCAGACATAATCAACTCCAAAGTGATTTGTTTCTCTACTATTGACTGATATGTTGACTCAAACGCGCTATCTTAGTACAAAATGTTCTACATAGATCTAAAGAGTGATAATTTGATAATTGTAATGTTATGTAGCGACCACTACTGTGCAAAAACTTGTCTAATTATGTCTTATTTCTTTTTTAGTTTTTGGTTTTCACGAGCATGCCGACTAATGCTGGCTTCGAATAGCATGATCCATTTTCGTCCCGCGGGTGTCGGAAAAAAGAGTACTGGATTAATCCAGAAAATGGGCAACAAGGTTCCCCTGTAATGTTCCCATATAAATTAAAACAGCTTTTACGCTTCCCAACTGTATTAGGTAAACACGGCAAACTCTGTCCAGCAACAGATTTTTATGAGCGTTTCTATGGTTCAAATGGCAGATGGCACTTTCCAGAATGCCAGAAAAGACGCACAAAATAAAACAACCTTAAAAATAACAAACAAATACACGTGATTTTCTTACTAACTAGTGCTTTCCTTTTTCCTAACTAGTACCTTTTCTTACTAACTAGTACCTTCCTGACACCTGTGGAGGTTCTTCTACTGACGCACAAGATCTGCGTAAAACTGCCGTAATCGACGCCGAACTACACAGACTGAACATTGCTGTTTGTGCTTTACAGGAGACCAGACTCCCTGACGAGGGTTCCTTGCGTGAGACACATTATACATTCTACTGGAAAGGAAAGGACAGTAGCGCTGTGCGCGAGTATGGTGTTGGCTTTGCCATACGCAACGACCTCTTGACATCTATAGAGGCTCCTTGCGGCATCTCGGAACGCATTATGTTGCTGCGATTAAATACGGACCATGGTTACGTATCACTGATTTCTGCTTACGCACCAACACTATCCGCAACAGATGAAGCCAAAACACAGTTTTATGACCAGCTCGACCAGACTCTACGCGGGTTAAAACCATCTGACCGCTTATATATTCTGGGCGACTTTAACGCTAGGGTCGGACAGGACAACATTGCTTGGCCAGATTGTATAGGTAACCACGGTATAGGGAAGCTTAATGAAAACGGCCAACGTTTATTAGAGCTATGCTCTAAACACCTACTGTGTGTTACCAATACCTACTTTAAAGGCAAATCAACTCGCAAAGTGTCCTAGAAACATCCTCGTTCTGGACACTGGCATCAACTGGACCTTATCCTTACCAAAAAGAAAAATCTCCGCGAGACCCTGCACACGCGATCATTTCACAGCGCTGATTGTGACACAGATCACTCCCTGGTGGCATCACAAGTTGCTATAGCTCACAAAAGATCCACTCATCCAAATTGCCTGGTAGGAAGAAGCTCGATCTTCCAAAACCAGAGACGATGAGGTGGTCCAAAAGTACGAAGAGCTGGTACGCGACGAAGTTGCTACCTGGGATGTAGACGCTCCGATAGAGGAGGAATGGGGCAAAGTAAAGAAGCTACTTACAGAAGTAGCCGGTACGGCTTTCGGTCATCAGAAAGCCAAAACCAGGACTGGTTCGCTGAAAATCTCGAACACATTACACCTCTGCTCGAGTCCAAACGACAAGCTGCGCTAAAACATCGCCTTAACCCATCCGAAAAGACGCGTATCGACCTATCGAATGCAAAATCAGCTTTACAACGCACATCACGGTACTTTGCAAATGCATACTGGACCGAGCTT
Source organism: Phthorimaea operculella (assembly GCA_024500475.1). Lineage (NCBI taxonomy): Eukaryota > Metazoa > Arthropoda > Insecta > Lepidoptera > Gelechiidae > Phthorimaea > Phthorimaea operculella. The sequence continues at coordinate 837,628 of JANFCV010000120.1, forward strand.
TGTCAAAGCATTCAATCATGCGCTGATATGGGAAACTTTGGTGGTGTTTACGCTGGGATTAAAAGGCCCTTGGTCCTTTTCCTAAAAACAGCCCCCTTAAAGAAGCGGACGGCACTGTTATTACAGATGCTCAACGCCAACTCGAACAATGGGTAGAACATTATGTTGGTCTCTACTCAGAACCAGTGAACATAATGCCAGAAGCTGCAGATTGCATGCCAAAACTAGCTACCTGGACTGAGTTAGATGATCTTCCTACCATAAGGGAGTACCACAAGGCTGTTAAGCAGCTTAAAATTGGAAAATCACCTGGAAACGATGGTACCCACGCCGAAATTATCAGGCTCAAGTGCATATTACCCATCCTGCACAATCTGTTGTGTAAATGTTGGGAAGCAGGATATATACCACAGGATATGCGCGATGCTAACATCATTACCCTATACAAAGGCAAAGGTGACCGCGGTGACTGTAACTGTTATCGTGGAATATCCCCTTTAAGTATAGTAGGTAAATTATTTGCTCGGTTAGTCTTAATAAGACTCCAGAAACTTGCTGATCGTGTATATCCCGAATCGCAATGTGGATTCCGCGCCCAACGTTCCACAACAGATATGATCTTTACACTTCGCCAACTGCAGGAAAAGTGTAGAGAGCAGAAAACACCTCTGTTTGTGGCGTTCGTCGACCTTAACAAAGCCTTCGATTCCGTCAGCAGAGAAGGACTCTATACTGCACTTTTAAACATCGGGTGCCCTCCGAAACTACTAAGCCTCATTAAATCCTTCCACGAGGACATGAAAGGATCTGTTGTTTTTAACGGCAATACATCCGAGCCGTTCGAAATGCGTAGAGGTGTTCGCCAAGGCTGCGTGTTGGCTCCTACCCTGTTTGGTATTTTCTTCTCATTGCTTTTTAAAGTTGCTTTCGGCGATGACCAACAGGGTATACACCTGCACACAAGGGCTGACGGGAAGCTGTACAATATCTCGCTTCTTAAGTCAAAGCGTAACCGAGATGACTTATTCGTCGATAGCCTTTTGTTCGCTGACGATGCAGCCTTCGTTGCTAATTCTCAAAGTGAGCTTCAAGACATTGTTGATAAGTTTTCCCATGCGTGTTCTCTGTTCTCAATGTCCATTAATGCCAAAAAAACAGTAGTGCTAGCTCAAGGTGGAGAAACACCACGTATTTTGCTCGGTGGCGTTCCCTTGAACATAGTTGACAAGTTTTGCTACTTGGGGTCGACTGTGTCGAACAATCTCACCCTCGATGCTGAGATCAATACTCGTATCGGCAAAGCGGCGACCATGTTCGGCAGGCTCAGTACAAGAGTATGGAATAATAAACACCTGACCACAAAAACCAAGATAATTGTTTACCAAACTTGCGTTCTAAGCATACTCTTGTATGGAGCTGAAACCTGGACTTCGTACGCAAAACAAGAACGTCGACTCAACACATTTCATATGCGCTGCGTAAGAAACATCTTGCATATAGGTAACTTGGCAGGACAGAGTCACAAACGAGCGAGTTCTAGAAATTGCACAGCTGCCTAGCTTTACCGCTTTGCTTAAGCAAAGACGATTGCGGTGGCTAGGGCATGTGTACCGCATGGAACCTTCGCGTCTACCGCGGCGTGTCCTGCTTGGCGCCGTAGCTAACGCCAAAAGAGGAGTTGGAAGACCGATGCTACGTTTCAAAGATTGCGCCAAACGGGACATGGCTGCGTTTGACATCGACCATCAAAGCTGGGAGAAGCTTGCTGAGAATAGGGATGTATGGAGAAAGCGTGTGTTTGATGGGCGTAAAGCTCACGATGATGCCTGGTTCGCTGGTCTCGCAAACAAAAGGCAAAAACGACATCTAAACATGCATGTGCCAGTCTCTAATTCCACCTTCGTTTGTAGAGCGTGCGGAAAGTCATGCCGCTCCCGTATCGGCTTATACAGCCATGAAAAATCTTGCCTCAGACACTGAATAAATCGTCTGTCACAGACGTATGAGGCCAATTATGAGTGCTTTCGTTCTAGCCTTCTATCTAAAGTTAAGATCGATTCCTAATAACTAAATAGTGAACCTCGAAAGATAAGATCTCTTAAGAATGTTGTTATGCATAAATAATGTGCACACATACACAATTAGACAGTATATAGCATTTACCCGAACTAATAAATCATTCTTTAGTTAGAGCAAAATTGAAAAATGGCTATTGATATTGATTTAGTAAAGCTATGTATATCTGTGCCTAAAGGCAAAACCGGTAGATATATAGATGTGTATGTATATATAGAAATGGGCAATCAAAATTGACCTTTGGATAAATTTGCATTTCCTTTGTTGGGGTTCTAAATATTATAATAATGTATGATACTTTGGCATGAAGCTAAGTGCACTTTTGTGATAAGTAAATAATGTAAGTAAGTATGTATTTAAAGGGTAGGGTTTGTAGGTTGGTATATGGTTTGTAGGTTGGTATATGTGTCCTATTATTACAGTTTTTGTAGGTATGTAAATTAATTAATAATTAGGTACCTAAAATGTAGTAGACACTACAAGGGACAAAGACAATGGTCTGAAACAATAGGCGTCATTTAATTTTGATTGAGTGGAGTCGTGATCATGTCACTGTATTAAAACAGTGTTGCACTTTTTTTTGTTTCATGAACCTGCCTAATATTAGCCTAGTAGGTTGACATAACGTAGCTAGATATAATACCTCAAGTACCTACCTAATTCGTGAGTTAAAAAACTGTGCTCGTGTCATAATCGGATTAATTTACTTAGGTCTAATAGACCTTGCATTGTTTCTCAGTTTAGTGTCTAAACACACTGGTACTAAACACCAGAGTGAAATGTAAACATGGCCTGTAAACATGACAACTACAATTTTATCTTTATTCCATCTAAACTTTGTGCAACCTCCTCAACGACGCTTTAACCACTGCACGTTTCGCATCATCGTCTCCCCAGCTATAAGTAGTTCAATTTGAATAAGTATGTCATTAAATAATATAATACTATTAAAACAAGAAATATCTGTTAAATTCGTTTTAACTGTCAAAATAATTGAAAATTGAAAATTATTTTGTATTTGGTATCTTAATTTTGGTTCGTATCATAATTTTATGTATTGACACCTTTTACGGTTTAAGCACGTTAACCTTCCAATAGCCAATGCAATAAAATATGCTTATAAAATATCAATATCCTTTGGTAAATTCATAAACCCAGCGAATAAGTGGATTAAATAGTTCATAAAACTTTAAAATTGGTGATTGAAAGATAAAAGCGTCGGTTCCGCTTGTAATTATTTGAAGTCGTTCACATTTCAGACCTGCACTACCAATTAGACCCCGTGGGTCTAATTTGTAACATTATATTTTAAATGAACCTTTCACTTGTCTGACAAAATCAGGTATTGTTTGGTAGGTAAAGGATTGTAACGGGTGACGAGAAGAGGAGCCATGGCTGGCGAGATGAGGAGCAGACTATAGCGAAAGTTGTAATGCAAAGAGGTTTGGTGTGGAGAGGTGCGGAGGTAAGTGAGCATAGACAGTGGTGTCTATGGAGGTGAGGTGAGGTGAGGGGGTGAGAAGAGCATAGAAAAGCGAAACATTGGCGGTTGACATGGGATGTCATTCGAATCTGTGATAGCGGCGTTGTTGCATTCTAGAAAATTGAGAAAATTGTGAAATAATTGCTGTTATCGCTTGAGTATAAAATGGTGTGATACAATGAAAAACTAGATTTGATTTGCTAGAGATTTGCTAGAAAATCCTGACAATTATAGGATTATACTAAAATAACTATTTTTTACCAGGAGTAACAAAAGAAAGGGGTTAAATACCTTCTGACGCATAATGTACGATTACGATTTGACGTCAAACGACATAAAACACTTAACCCTAGATTAGTCGCGCCAAAAAAACTACGCGATCGGTCGCGTGGGGTCTTTGTGAACCCCAAAGTTTAGATGTCATTTAATGATAAAATTTGGTGAATTGTTTGTTATTTACTTATAATTATAATCAATATAATCTATACAGAATAACCAATGATTGACGTGAAAAGCACAACATATTTTTAAAGAAATTATTACAAATTTGACGGATGGTAGATAATAAACGTGATTTGAAGCACAAATTGAAAAATTCCTTGAAATTTTTTATTTACTCACTATAAAAATATTTCTGTTTTCGTTTTCAGCTTTTCACGAATAAAACTAACAAAAAATAATATTTTGTAAAAATATGTATGAAAAATTTATTAAAACTTCCAGTCGCGTGGGGTCTTTAAAAGCCTTTTTACTAAAACGACGCCCATATATCGTAAACGCCTGAACGTATATTGATGAAATATAATTTTATACCAATCTACATGCTATTCAGGAAGGTACACAAAGTTTCAAGCTACTCACATAATCCGTTATAAGAAAAAAACGCATTTGTCTATTCGAAGGGCTTTTAAAGACCCCACGCGACCAATCTAAGGTTAAAGGCGCAAGCTCCACAGAGTATGCGTGAGACGTTAAAAGTAGACGATTCCAGATAAAATGTGTGAAACAGATTTGACAGACTACACACGTGAAATGCGTTGACGACTGACGATCACTTGTCAGGCAGATGTCATCTTATGTCTCACGCCTTCTCTATGGAGCTTAAGTGACCCTAACTTTTTTTTCTTAAATCACGGATTAGGTCTAACTAGCAGTGGGTCTAGTCAGTAAACGACTCATAATTTGAACTTGTCCGGTCTATAACGCGGAATGTCAACTACATTCTTAAAATAATGTGAAAGGAAATGGGCATGCAAATGACCTTTTACTAATGTAATATGTATTGTGTTTACTGCTTTAGAATGCAGAGTTCAATTTGGTATACCACTATTGCTAACTTTTTTTTGCTGGCCTGTTTAATACAGACCTATTTTCCAATACAGTCTGTGCAGAATGCAGATCTAGTGTCTCAATAAACGCATAAATATTACCTTGACACTGCTAGTATTTCCTCGAATGCCATACGATATTATCATATAAAATTTAAAAAGATAGTAGGTAATTTTAGACCTCTTGATCAAAATTAAACATGGAGCCCTGCGGACCCCACCCTCCTTAACTTTTTACCGCCCCCCTTCCTTTACAAGGCGTAATAAAAGTTTAATAAAAAAATAAAAATAAAACTTTTAAACAAATGCCATGGACGGTCGTTATTTTCATACTGTGCTGTTTAGGTACCTAGGTTTGAACGACTCGGTGTCCCACACGAAAAGAAGAAGAAGAAGGTACCTATGTTAAGTTTGCTTGTCGTGTACTGACCTGCTAGCTGACCTAAAGCTAAGCATACAACCGACTTCTGATTACAGTAGGCCTCCAGTTAAGATCGTGTAACGACCACTATGCAGGTGTGTTTGAAAAATAATTTATTTTCCATGTTAGGTGTATCTCTATAATAATCACAATGCGACTTCATTGATAGATTCAATTTCAATGCCTCTGTCCAGTGACTGTTGACCTGATGGCCTTGCACCAAGTCACGCGTATTTATTGCAGCCGATAATGTTCGTGCCAAAGCAGTTCTATAGTTTCTATAGTCCGGCAAGTTCGTGCGCGACCCTCCCTAGGGGTGACAGACGTTGGGAGGGGAGATGTCAACGGGTAGCGGGAGGTGTAGCGGGGAAGGGAAGCGCGCGCGTCCGCGCCGCACGTCATATTATTAAAATGACGTGCTTACTCGCCCCCCCACCATCTGTACCCCGCAGGAAGGTCGCGCACGAACCTGTCGGACTATAGCTTCATTTGATGCTAAAAAATATCATATTTGACATCAAGGCGGTTTTACCACCTACACTATCTCACATCTATAATTCGTTGCCTACACCACATGATTTTCCGGTAGGTAGATATTCCGATTTGCGTTTTCGCCGGAAGGAGTTTTTGCAAAGCCTCATACAAAAACAGGACATCATGCTTTGCCCACGCCCTCATCAAATTGCGGTTGTCTCAGGTTGTCATGTATGTCACGAACCGACATTACGTTACGTGTGCGATTTTTAATGCCATTTTCTTTGTTTCCAGCAGAAAATTGAAACTAAACTGTTTCCTTTCCAAACTGGGGCCACTTAAATTATTTAGCTGGGCGTACGCATGTTGATCGTTATCTTTTGATTGATAGAGATGGAAGGACATGCCGGATAAAAATTAAAATGCAATCAAAATAGCAACAGCATTCTTATGCGTATAGTTATTGTTCCAACGAGCAAGAAATGTTTAACCTATGTCTGTTTGTGACCTTACCTTACCTTACAAACCTGACAGATCCCATTAATATGACAACTTACTCGTAGATGAAATGTTAAATACTAAACAAATACCTAGGATTTTCTCAAACATGCTAGGAAATATGTCAATTTCTTTAAAAAAAACAATCCAGAAAGTTTGACATTGTCTGTGATTTTGTAATTTCTGAACGATTTCTTTTTTACACACCAGCAATGGATTCCAATACAACTTTTCTGGCGCGATATCGAAATCGTTCAGAAATTACAAAATAAAAAAGAATTACTCCAAATCCACATCTTGACTTAGTAATCAGTAAAACAACTTTTTATATCAAATTACTATAAAATAAATTAAAATCTTTATAATTTCCTAGCATTTTTTTGAGAAAAGCACTATGTAAGCCTCGGGGAAAATGACTTTGCCAGACTAATATTTTTAAAGTCCTCGCCTGCGGCTCGGACTTCAAACTCTACTCGTCAGACAAAGTCTTATTTTTCCATCCTCGTCAACAACCTACTACTGTTGGCAGATTTCCCAAAGAGATTTTCCTGCTTTTTTTTCATGTGTTGTGGTATGAAAGTACTTGTCAGTTAGATAAGATGAAATGCATGTGATGTCCACCGTAATTGGTGGAATTCACTGATACCGACCTAAATTTTTTATTTTATAGTGTATTTAAGTTTATTATATAACTGTATAGTAGTATTTTATTTTAATTTATTATTTAGAACGATTACGTTGGTTGACTGTTTACCTAAGACACAGGAATAACCATTCTTAGTTTAGGAAATAGCTTCGCCACATAATTTGTTTTGTATAGTTTTACCTATTAGTAATTATGTTTATTTAATAAAGTTTTTTTTTTAAATAAAATGCGAATTCGCGATTAAAGATATGTGGCTGTCGTAAAGGAGCGTACTTTATGATTTCTTTAAGATTTATGTAGGAAATGTACTGCTAGAATCAAGAGCATTGCAAACGCACTTCCTAGTGGAAAGTCTCATTTATAATATAGATCATAAATCAGAGGTAACAATCCTCAGAAACTGGTCTGATGCCGGTTGCCCTTCCCGAGACCACCAGTTCCACCACCGACCTTGGACTGGCCACGCACTCACATTCCAGATGGAATCCTAATACATACCTGCATATATCACGCTTATATTGCTTGTGGGGTAGGCAGAGCGCAAACGGCTGTAAAAAACGGCCGTCTAACAAGAGTTTGATTTGAGAGTCATTCAGAAGAATGTGAAGGTATCAATACAGTGACAGACTGTCAGTCTGTTGCCTAAAATTACAATATTAGGATTATTCAATTGCACATCAACTAACCTATTAATTTAAAGAATCAACTTATACTATTCTTATGTATGAAAACCAGTTTAAGTTGATACCCTATTTTTAGTTTTTTTTTTTACTGGGATTTTTTTCAATATAAGTATTTTACGGCCTCCTACTAAACCTACCGTCAAGCTAAGGCACGCATTAAAATTAACACTCTGTATATAAATTAACATCACAAAGTGCATTTTTTGATTTTGATTCTTAGATTTCGTCCATTTTTACGAAACGTTTAAAACGTTTGAATGTCGAAATATGACAAAATGCAGACAGAACATGTTCAGCCGTTCGTCCTGTAAAAGGTCCGGTGAGATATTGGACGAGTACACTTATTTTACCCATTTCGCAGTGATGATGACTTTTACAACCTCCTCCCTTATAAAAAAATAAATAACAGTACAATACATTCCACAATAATAAACAAGAATATCCAACGAAATGTGTGAAAGATATTTATCTCCTTTGAGATGAAGATACAGATTATCGTTGTTAATGTGATGGAGAGATAGCTCCTCGCGTCCGTCTTGTTTAAGTCCATTTCATGCACTTGTATTTAAGTAACCTTATGCCAAGTAGTGCCACTGCATCATACTCTTAAAGTGAAATGGCAGGTGCCCTTACAGCAGCGTCAAATAACAGGACAGCCGATGTGGCGCAGTAGTTAGTACAACTGCCTGCCACGCAGAAGGTTCCGGGTTCAATTCTCGGTGGGGTCACTCACAAAGTCTTTATTTATCACTTTGTGAATTTGTTCCCAGTCTGGTTAGGACATTGCAGACTAAACCACCTGATTTTCCGAAAAGCAAGATGGTTCCGTGCTTCGGATGGGCACGTTAAGTCGTCGGTCCCGGTTGCTGTCTATGATGGCGGTCGTAACACAACCATGTCAGAGGCCTGCTACTTGCAGTAGGCTGTTGAAAAACTGACACCAGGGTTAAACGACTTGGTGTCCCACTCGAAGAAGAAGAAGCGTCAAATGCCAACGCATCTGTAACCAACAGTCGTCAACATTATATTCTTTAATTTAAACTATAGTTATAATGAATTATATAAGGTCCTATTAAATTCACTGTAAATATTTTAGGGGCAGATCAAATAAAATATAAGCATTTACTAAGCAAATTTTTAAAGATATCTACACGCTAGTTTTCGAGAAACTTGCATTTAACTAAAAAAGCACAGAACGAAAAAAGTACACCCTGTTTGTCATAGAAACACACACTTCGATTAATTTAAATTACGCGCCAAAAAAGGTGCTATGATTGGTTGGTTGTTAGTGTGCGTGCCGTGTAAGTGAATCCTGTCTACGTGGCAGTACGTAAGTCGGGTCAGTCAAAGGGTGTTCTCATAATTAATTAAAAAGTTTGTATGAAAATGAAAAAAATAATCTAGCATGAAGATTTTTTTTAAAATACCTTAGATGTTTTTCTTATACATACTTACGCATGCCCATAAAATATTTGCAGTGAATTTAATAGGACCTTATATAGCTATCAAATATCTGCAGCACTATTTTCAGCACCTAACATGTAGCCATATTCAGTCAATTCTTTGTTATAAAACACATTACTCAGTTTACATTGATGGTAAAAATAAAAAAATTATTTCAGCTTCATCAAATAATGGTAAAACCAACATTTCACAGCCTTGCCTCTTTCTTATTGAAATGAATAGTAATTTATATAAACTATCAAAGAAAATCACGTCAATAGTTTCTTTATTTTATCGATATTATTTAAATGGTGGCTCTACTTATGGTAGCATATCATCTTACAGAACCAGTTTGCTTCAAACCTGACCTTAATCGCTTAAAATAAAGTTTATATTCGAATACCTGGTACTCAAAATAAGATCATACAGCTAGTCATTTTAAGACCATAATGAGTTACGATAAAGTCTATATCAGATTGTCACAGGGAGATAGGTCTGCGAGTGCCAAGGCTGGGCCTTATAAGGCGTGGGTCGTGGGTCTGTTGTGTCATACAACGTGCTCTCTGAAAGGCGGACAGGCAGAATGTTAATGTGCGCTTATCGGCTTGAAGGGTTTCAAGAAGGGTCGGAACTTGCAATTGCAACACATACCTAAACAACATATCTATGGTACAATCGCGGAAGTTAAATTGTGTGAAATAGGAGAAATTGCGTGAAAAATCATTGATAATGATACAGACCGTGTGGTAGCAGCTAGGAATACTGCCACCCCACTCAGGGTGTTTCGTAACAGGCGACTTAGAGTTTAAGACCTCGGCTGAATACCGCCTACAATAGCACTCCCAAAAAGGGTTGTGATAAGGCAGGTGGCCGGTCATAAAACCAGATCCTTTTGCTACATGATTAGTTATGTGCTCTAACAAAACATGTTACGCAGTCCCCAACTGATTTGGGATAAGGGCAGTCAGATGATGATGAATGATGATTGAATACCAAATTTAAAAACACTTCCCGTGTTAGGTAAACAATTTTATTTTTGTGTTTTTTTTTTTGAAAACTTTCAAAATTTCACCGCAGGCAGGATTTGAACCTGCGACCTTCACACTCGACTTCGTGAATGATGATAGCACGATCCCACATTTTGTGAATTTCGCGCTAATATATTGTAATTCTTACGTCATTTTCCGCAATAGTTCAAGGCGATTTTAACGACATGATTTTCCGACCAAACATCCTAAAACCACTTTACTTAATCCGGAAATTGGAACACTTTATGAATACTAAATTTCGTTTCCTGTCTACGTCCTACACTTTATTAAATTGAATTTACCGGCCACGCAAATATATTATTAGTTAAGATTTTTTTATTTAACTATTATCATTCTGTTCAAAGGTTGCTTTTGTTGAGGCAGGAAGTTAAAATAACCCCTGTCTACATCCCACGCAAAAACATTATTTCAAATTGAATTTGGTGCATTTAAGGAACACATACTTAAGGTCTATGTAAAAACATTATATTGAATTCGATACAATTTAGGAACACGAAAGGCAAACAAGTTATTTTAATCACACATTAAACTACCGTAACATGTAGGCAAATCAAATAGCAAGCAATAAAATAAAGCATTAAATACCTACTTCATTAAAGCACGAGTGATTTGTCTATAGACAGAAATACAACTTAATTCGCACCTAACAATCTTATATGTTTAATTTATTGTACGATAATTAAAGCTCGTAGCTAAGGCGCTTTGTTAGCTAGCCTTTAAAAAGGCGTAAGTAAGAATTTGGGGAAAATTTTTTAAGGGTAAACAAACCCATGATTCCAAAATATCGGTGAACCATGTCAGAGGCCTGCTACGAATCATGTCAGAGGCCTGCTACTAACCATGCCAGAGACCTGCTGCTTGCAGTAAGCGGTTGAAAAACTCTGGCACTGAGGTTCATCGGTTCGTAGGACGACTTGGGTTCCCACTTGAAAAAGAAGATAGGTGAATAATAAAATAAAAAAAACTGATTATTACTCCTTGAAATATAACAATTTTTTACATCCTAATTATAGGGCAAGTAATTTGAATGAAACTTTAAAACCTAATTTTAATTACTTACTTCCATAGACATTACAGATCAGCCTCTTATAACAGCAGCAACATATCACCTACATAAATTATTCTATTCTTTGAGTCCTAAATAACAATCATTGGATTAGCAATGACCAATATGACCTACTAAACAACTTAACCTACTTTGTAACGTTTACAAAGTGGCTCATATTAACAAACAAACATTTTTTCTTTCATTCCATTACCTCAACAAAATGGCATTTAGCAAAAATTTAACCGACTTCGCAGTGGGGGAATACATTTATTAGATAGCTCGAACCAAAATCGTAAAACTGATATTCTTCTGAAGATACTTGTGGTGCCTTCTTCTAAGTTAGAAAGTTAGACGGCTAAAAAAATAATCTTTTTTTTACAAAATGCATGTGCTAACATACAAAGTACACACAGGAACAAAGAAAATTACGACTAAAATTGTCTTCTAATTTGACATAAAATATGGTGACAGTGAAATCAATAGCGACTATCTATAGATATTGACTAGGAATGGCGAAAGACCTTCAAAGGACCAAATGATGAAGAACCCTATTCAGCAATTGTTTCATTTAAATGGTCAAATTGTTAACCCTTCTTCTTCAAATCGGTTAACGAGTATAAATAGATTGTTAACCGAGCCGAGCCCAAGTATGGCAACATGACGAATGTTTATGATTTGTCCGAAACAACTAAACATCAATATCTTGGTTTGCAGCACCCAAGTTCACCTGGCCTTACAGACATGCCCACAGAAGTGACAAGATTCAAAGGTGAATAGAAATGATAAGCCTTTTTTTAAGGTAGTATAAATAGATAAAAAGTTCGCGTATTGAATAATTAATTCACTAGCGATCGCCGGGACTTCAAAATTCCAATTCAAAGTTTGCGTAGTTTAGGTAATATGAGCAATTCGTTATTACTATTGATCGTCCTAATGAAATTTGGTAATTTTTCGTCAAAAATCTTTAAACTTAAAACTATTTAGATGTAGCGCCATAGTGTAGCGCAATCTCAATAGAGAAGACGTAAGATGACATCAGTCAGACAATTGATCGTCAGCCGTCATCGATGCGAAGCGCGTCTCTCGTGTGGAACTTTGGCTCTTCTGTTTCATACACATTATTCGCTCGTCTACCTATCGCTGGCCTACCTATAAAAATGGCGCCACAGAGGAGAGGTTATATGGATTTCCATATAGTTGAAACCATTTGGTTTCAACCGTCGCGATGTCCTACAACTTACGTCTCATGTCTCATGTCTCACGTTTAATGGGTGGAGCTAGGGCCAAGCTCACGCAGTGTGGTCAAACTGAAACACTACTAGACCTTGTCTAAGCTGAAATGACGCGCCCCATTACCTAACTTACTTACCGCTTGTGTGCGTTAATGTATGGTTAATGCGATGGTGGGGCGTTAGTTTAGACGAGCTATACCTCTACAACGGGCAGCAAAACCTAAAGCTTATTGTAGATGGCAGCAGATCCGACTGTGATTTAACATAGACGCATTTTCGATCAATCACAGGAAAAATCACAAACTACCCTAGTTTGCGACTTCCTTGACAAAACCCCACGTGATCAGTCTACGAGTAAAAAAAAAACGCGTGAATGCCACATAGAAACTGAACTATATCCACCAGAAACCGGCTGTCAGTCCGACTGGCATATTCGCATGAGTCGCCACTAAATACCTTTCACACCGGCGCGGGCGCAGCTATTTAGAAGTCAATGTCGGATAGTCTAATGCACCTAAATACTATGCCGTATCATAATTTGCTTTTGACGAATGTATGTATGAAACTATCGAAGAATCGGATTCAATATTTGTGTGCTTGTTTGAATATGACACCCAAAATATCCGCGCTTCGTGTAAAATTTCGTAAAGTCCATTCAAAATCATAGTGTCATGAATGACCAACTTAAACGGGAGGCCAAGTTACGTTGGTCACGTAGTATCTAAGTATTGCAACCAGCGTAACTTGGCCTCCCGTTTTATGACACTATGATCCCGAATGGACTATATCTACCGATACAAAATTAGGAATTCGCGCGCCATATTTACGTCGGCCCTAGTTTCATACAAAAGACATCAACGCGTTTGCCTTTAATTTTAATTCGTTCTAGTCCTATAAGTAAATCTAGAGATCTCCATCATTTCGGATTGTCGAAACTTGGATGAATGATTAGTGGGACTAAAGTGTGCAAGTATTTTTTATTTATTGTGACCTAGCCGTATCAAGTCATCATCATCATCTTCCTGCCGTTATCCCATAATTATTTGAGGTCGGTGCAACACGTTTCGTTGAACACAAAATCGTGTTGCAAAAGGATTTGGCTGAATTTTACGCCCGTATCAAGTATATGTCAAATAATCCACATGCATTGCAACCTTTTAATATAAGTTTTCAAGTTACCTATTTTAGAAATCAATTTAAGATTGTTTCCAATACAATTTCTAAAAGTAAATTTTGAGCCCTTAAACAGTTAACTTGATATGTAAAGTCAAGTAGCTGCCTTAAATAAGTAGGTTGTTGTGCTGCCGATAGTACAATGTGTGTTGGGTCTCTAACATAAATTAAGAGTGAAAAGATCATGATCACGTGTCATACGCTCAAATGAACATAATAGAGGCGTCGCCAAGACCTTCTGAATACTTATTGCGATATGATCATATTAGATCATTGTTTACAGCACCTGACACTGTTCGTTTGAAAATGTGTTTAACTTCCGGTGTGGAATTTTATACCATCATAAAATTCAGTGATGAAATTCCAGATTGTTTAAGGCGTAAGCACTATGGAGTAGACGTAAGACGTGAGACATTAAATGACATCAGTCATACACGTGACCGTCAGTCGTCAACACGTCTTACGTGTGTAGCTTTGACAATTCTGTCTCATACCTTTTATATGGAAACGGATTCAAGCTTCGCGATGTCGTAGGTACGTCTCACGTGTCTACGACATCGCGAAAACTGTTTGCTTGTCTAAAACTATTTGCATCGTAACATGTTTATGTAAGTCTGATTCTGTCATTGAATTATGGATTAAATGCGATGCCAAAGATATTCCACGCGAGTTCTTCTCATACTTCAAACAATCCAAAAATTCCGTAACAGAACTTGGACCACCCAAACTATTCCAATATTACGACGTCATAACAATTGCAATCCATATTTTTAATACAAACGTAGGTATGCCCTTATTTTCTTGCCGAATGTAAAGCTATAAGTTCATTGACCAAAGTACGTATCTCACCCTATTTTTACTGATCGAGACAAATGTGATTACTTAGTATTGAAAGACGGTTGGATTTTACTAATTTTGATTCAAGTTTAAAATTATCATCACATACAAAATAACAATGTTTTGAAACATCGTCACTTGATACTCTTTTTTGGTAAAGAAATGTTTCCGGTAGAGTGGTTTTGGGCTCAAGTTCAATACCATGACAGATGACAGACGAGTTGGTAATGTTGCATCAGAATCTGACCAGTAGACTACGTGGGTGAATGAATCAGGTGGCTCTACTTAAGTACAAACACACGTAACGTGCGTTTGTGCGTTATTTTGGCGCATGCGTTCGAACAAAACGAATTTGGACCTTATTTTTATACAGGGAGTAACAAAAAGAGTATAACAACCCGTAAAGAGGTCAATGTACATATGACACTGAACAACTTTTTCCATTGTAGATGGGTCAAATTATGGAAAAAATAATTGGACCTTGCTTGGAATGAAAATAAAAAATCGCTGATCAGCTGATTGATTTAGTATGGGAGGAAGTCCAATATTTTATGTCATATTTCGACCTATGTTTCGTGGGAAAAGTTGTTCAGTTTCATGAGTACCTTGACCTCTTTTCGACTTGTTACTCCCGGTACAATAAGTACGTCATTTTGACATAAAGTGTAGGTTCGGGTCCGTCGACGCAGCTTTGCGGATGCGTCTGGAAAACCGTTAGACATAAACCGTATATTTTGTAAGAAAATAAGCTGGATAGTCGCATTATGCTAACGCATGCGATAGTTTTGCGACAAAGTAATGCAGAAACGGACTTTACGTGTGTTTCTATACTTAAAATTGGTGCAGGGCAGGTATTTAATTACCTTCCAATTTCAAAGGCATTTCTGGTAAAAACGAAAAAATCGGAGACATCAGAAATACCACAGTTTTTGTACTAGCCATGAACGGGTTTTTCTAAAATAAACGTACCTACTTAATTTTATTTAAAGCTCATGTTAAAACGTATGAATTTTTTTTATATCGTACCTACTGGACATCGAGTCAATGAACTGCCTTAAACCTTACAGAATTTGAAAACCTCTGATGTGGTTGGGCGATAACCGGCATACAAGTACCTATATTAGTTATAAACATCAACTTATACTGAAGGTTTAATCAGCTATAGCTATCAACTTATAACGCGCCCTCAGAAGCACGGGAATCAATTGATTCGACCTGGAATGTCATATAACCAAACTAGAAACAATATCACAAAGCGGTGGCCTTTTACGATTTGTCCAAGCCTTTTACTCTCTACCTGCCCCGTAAGGTAAATAGGCGTGATTACACGTGACGATATTGTTACTAAACGGAAGCATGGCCTGTGCAAGCGAAAAATGCAACCAAGGTCGCATTCATACGCGCAACACTTTGGTAACCAACACCAAACCTAAAAACAGTATTAATTTGCATTACATGGCAGGCTTAGACTATGACAGAACTTTGTTTACTTCAGCAAAGAAGCATTGGAAGAGGAAATAAGAGTAACAATGTAAATCGGGCCAGTTTCACGTGATTCGTCTACGTATGAAATACCTACTTATCGTGCGTGAGAATATTTTAATCGTTTTTTTATGCAAACTAAAACTTTAAAACTTTAATGGTTGGTAGCAATGGTAAAAATAGGTGACCGTGCTTTACTTAAGGTGGCCTGGCCTACCTTTAAAAGGGCTTTCTTCACAGATGAGACGTAAAACGTAAGATGACATCTGTCAGACAAATGATCGTCAGCCGTCACCGCGTCTCATGTGTGTAGACGGTGTCTTTTAAATCAACGTGTTTTAGTCACATATCAGAAACGAAAGACATGAGACGGAGATGTAAGACGTGCAATGCGAGATCACGACGCTTGAAACCGTTTCCGTATAATTTTATATTGCTGATATGTGACTAAAACACGTTGATTTACATAAATAGTTACTCATTGAAAATCTCTTTTGGTGATTAATTTTCTCTGACGGGGCAGATATCTATTAACATAAAAATTTAAATAATTGTTGACAGTCGATGTGGCGCAGTGGTAGTGAGACTGCCTGCGCCGCAGGTTTCAGGTTCGATTCTTGGTGGGTCACTCACGAAGTTAATAAGTATTTATTGTTCCAAGTCTGGTCACCACCTGATTGTCCGAAAAGAAAAATTGTTCAGTACCTACTTTGAAGGGCACTTTACACATGTCAGAGGCCTTCTACTTGTAGTAGGCGGTTGTAAAACTCTGACACCAGGGTTAATCGGGTCGTTCAAGTCTCGGTGTCTCACCCGAAGAGAGAGAGAACGGGGACTAAAAATTGTACAATTGTATTTTCTGTGATGTTGTTGTTTTTTTCTTTAAATATCAGCTATCGCAATAAATCTACCTTGCTACGTGTATGTGTCAATATTGATGTATGGACGACTTTCAGCACAGTAGTAAGATTAATGAAGTCCATACGAGAACGTGGAAGTGGAAGCTACGTATGTTTGTGTATGTTTTGACACGTATGCGCAGTGAAGACGTTGTCATTTTGGCAGTTCAAGGTATTATTATCAGCAGTGCAGCAATACTACATTAATTATAAAGATTTCTGGAACGGTTTCTTATACAAATTATAGGAAACCCAGTGACAATAGTTGAACCCTTATAGGGGCAAATTAGCATTTTACGAAAATAAAGAGCGAAATTTTACTAGTGACCAATAGCGAAAATGCAGGACGGGCTGATAAGGAAAGGAAATGGGTGAATCTTTGAGAGGTCAAAATTTGCGGTCACAAGTTAATTGTTTCAAAGTTATAAGACTTACAGAGTTTAACTAATTTTCATATGAAAGAATGTTTAATTGGCTATCTGGAAAGTTAAATTCCATCCACAATATATAAAATATATTTAACTAAAACTTGGTTTGAAACCTGAAATCGGGGGTAAAATACGCGTTCTTCGCGTGTCACACTTAGCTGTTCCAAAATTCAAACACGTGTAGAATTTTATCTAGCTGGACATGATGGAATATTTTACATATTAAAATAATCCATATGTAATGTAGATTTGTAATAAATTATAAATAGCACAATAGTTAACTGTGTTCACCGATAAAACTGTCGTTTTATGTTGGTCACACGTTTTTGTGTTTTCTGAACGCGTAGTCTTAAACGACTCGTATGTTGCGACTAAGAGAACTATTAGCTAGGTCTTGTTTCCTCCTTCTGCCAGGAACTCTTCGTCATCTCAGAAGAGGAAACAGGTGGCTCCTTGGCTCCCAAAATAAAATAGGAGGTTTTCAGTTTCCGGGTCATATTTTTATACTTGCGTCAGGTCCTTTTCCTGGGCATGTTTTCTAAGTGAAAGAGTTATTACAAAGAAATTATTCTTTGAACATAATGTCACATATTTCATTGAGATTTAAGATTTGTTTACAAATTTTGATCATATTTAATGGTTTACGAATAAGTCACAAAAAACATAAAATTCGGTCCTTTGACTGGCGCCATTTGACTGGCATCTTCTCCAGTCAATGGACATTTCTTACCAGTCAAAGGACACATGTTACTTAATTGATTGGTTTTGTACTCTTTGTGCATATTTTCGTGTTTTGTGGCGTGTCTACAGAGATGAATAGCACCACCCCATGTCAGCCCAGTTTCTGTGGATATTGCTGGTGCCTAATGGTCGTGGATATTAAGGGTTTCTAGGAGGTGAGCAGCACCGTTTGCCGTGTTGATAGTCTGAGTCACTCATCAATTCTCATGTGTTTGGTTAGTTGCTTAGGCTGGCTGCGTTATGTCTCAGGCTGATTGAATTGTCTCTCAGGGTAAATGTGTCATCTTTTAAGCTGACATCGTCGTATCTCAGGCTGACTGTGTCGTGTTTCAGGCTCATTGCATCGTCTTTCAGACTGACTACGATGTGTCTCCGGTTTATTGTGTCATGTCTCAGGCTGCCTAGTGTTGTCTTGGACTGGCTGCATCATATCTTAATCTGATTACATCGCCTCTTAGGCTGACCACGTCGTATCTTTAGATTAGACTGACTGCGTCGTGTCTCAGGCTCATTGCGTCATGTCTCAGGCTGACCGCGCTATGTCTCGGGCTGATTGCATCGTCTCTTAAGCTGTATGTGTCGTCTTTCAAGCTGACTTCGTCGTGTCTCAGGCTGGCCGCGTCGTGTCTTAGGCTGATTGCATCGTCTCTCAGACTGACTACGTCGTGTCTCAGACAGCCTAGTGGTCACTTGGGCTGGCTTCATTTTGGTGCTCGTTGTACCTACTAATGTATGGTTTTTACCTATGTAGAGCTGCACAACTTTAGTGAAATCACCATAGTTACAGAATTACACGTGTGCTTGATAGCAAGACGTTTCTTCATGTATAACTGACTGACTATACACTGCATTATTACGATGAGATTTCTGCATTTGATTGCTCTAGTTTTGCACAAAACCTACAGCCATTATACGCTTCATTGTGTTTCAGCTGTCTCCTTCATGTCTCAGGCTGGCTAATTCTTGTCTCAGGCTAGCCTCGTTATGTCCGACTGACTGCGCTGTGTCACAGGATGCCTAGTAGTCACTCAAAATGGCTGCTTCTTATCACAAGCGCACTTTATTGTGTTTCAAACTGGTTGCATCGTTTTTCAAGCTGTTCACATCTTACCTCAGGCTGGCCGCTTCGTGTCTCAGACTGACCGCGTCGTATCTTAGGCTGACCGTGTCATGACTCATTCAGAATGACTGCGTTGCATTACAGGCCACTCGGGCTGGCGTCTTGTCTTAGACTGATGGCTTCGTGGCTGTGGCTGTCTGCGTGATTTCTAAGGCTGTCCACATCGTATCTCGGGCTGGCCGTGTCATGTAGCAGGCTAGCCGTGTCATATCTCAGGATGATTACATCGTCTCTCTGGCTCACTGCTTTGCCTCTCAGGCTGCCTATTGGTCTCTTAGGCTGGCTGCGCCATATCTCAAGCTGGCTCGTCATGTTTCAGGTAGCCTCGTGGTGTCTCTGTTGTGTGCCTGATTGGCAGCGGCGTCTTTTATTTGAATTCTAGTTAGTTAAAAGCAAATTTTAAGAGTTTAAGCTCATTTTGTCCCTTGACTGGCGCAAAATGTCCCGTTGACTGGCACCTCAAATTTCAAAATTGAATTTTGACGAAACGTGTGGTTCGATTTAAGTGATTTTTCACTAATAACTTCGAATTAAGGTCTTAATAATTATGCAATATTAAAATAACCATAAAACGAAAATAAAAAATTCGCCAGTCAAGGGACCCGAAGAACGGTTTTCAAATATTGACCCAAATACGAAAAATAACTTAATGTGGGAGATCAATTTTTTTTTTCGCATAACTCGACCCATGCTCCTTGTGGAAAGTTGTTCCTTATCAAAAGTCCGACCTGCATTTTCGCTATCGGTAATTAGTTTTCATCCTATACAGGGTGTTAATTAAAATGTAGTAAAAAGTAGGTTTAGTATCGATAAAGGATGCCGTAAAAAATATTGAAAAAAATCCCAGTCACAAAACTTTTTTTTTACTTTGCTAACATTTGATTTTTACGCTACCATAATAGCAAAAAAATGTTCAATATTTGAGGAAAACAAATGGACCTCCCATACGAATTTTGCTGCTTGATAGAGCATTTTGTATGGGAGGTCCAATTTTTTTTGCTATTATGGTAGCTTAGGATTATGGTAGTCATGTTCTATTTTGTCTAGCTTGCCCCTTTGACTAGTATTCAAGAAGCGAATTTCGTTTCGGTTTATTATCTCGTTGTTTCCTACAAATTAAATTGTTTTCTACCATTTTACAGCTGTCAACATATTTTAATCGTAATTGCAAACGTGCAAACACGCCTTAATCGCGTTAATTCACACTGAAAAGGTATGATGTTATAAGATGGCAAAATTACATGTAAGTACCGAGGAAAACAAGCCCAATTATGATAATACATAAACCCGACTGCAGAAATATGTGAGCTATATTTTACATTTAAAATCGGCTATTTAAAAATGTATGAAATTTTAATAAAGCTAGTGTGGTCACCTGCGAGCTTCGAGCATCTTCCGTCCCGTTCCGGCCCGAGGGGAGTCGTTATAGCTACTTTACTCTATACAAATATTTCTGCCATTTTTTGCGGGGGGAGAGGTAAAGCTGTCAAATCAAGCTAGTGTTGGAATCGACAATATCGATACTTGACCTTTCGATTAATTACATCAGTCTACTCAATATTGTGTCATATTATTGCATTTTCAAAAGCAACTTAGTTCTTGAGAATAGGATTTTGTAGTAAATAGAAATATAGGCGCAATAACATCATTTTAAATATGGCATAAGGTATAAATTAACCAAAATATGAATTTCTTTCCCCATAGACCAGATAATACAATTATGTAGGTACAATCAATGCAATACCTACCTTCTATTTACTGATCATTAAGTATCATAGGATATTATGTAAGGGAATTTACTAAAAAACCATCTATACAACAAGTCATACATAATTACTTCGACTATCTATCTGTCTTCTACGCCGAGGCTCGTGGGTTCGATTTCCACCGGACACAAATATTTATAAAGTAAATTTTCAAATATTCGTGTTTTGTCTGAGCACTTCGGCTGATAAAAGACCACCGACTGGACCGAAACGGTCGCGAAACCGCGATGTAATAAGAAGTAGGTAAGTGCGAAATCCTTTTTATATATGTAATTAAAGTTAAAATGTCGCAGTGACTTAAGTTTAAACAGTTTAAAGGACACCAAAACGAACAACGACCTGATGAACCCTGGTGCCAGTGCTTTTCAACCACCTACTGCATGAAGCAGGCCTTTGAAATAGTTGTGTAACGACAGCCGTCTAAGTGACCATAGACAGCAACCGGGACCGACGGCTGAACATGGCTCCAAAGCACGAAACCATCTTGCTTCTCGGACAATCACGTGATTCAGCCTGTGTGGTGTCCTGACCAGTCTAGGAACATATTCACAAAGTGATAAATATCAACTTTGTGAGCGAAAGGAATTGAACAGGCAGTCGGACTAGCCATTGCGCCACGTCGGCTGACATCCGATGTCACCCGATCAGCTGAGACTGACATAAATTTTCAATGAAACTCGAACAAAATCAGGGTTTCCCAAAATCCATAGTAAAAGTTGTTCAATTTCATAATCTGATCATGCCTGCAAAGTTTTCGGTACAGACCGTCTTTACATAGTATAGGTTTGTAACTATGGCGATAGAAAAAGTATCGACGTTTTGTATTACTTGGGTCACTGCACTAGCTTGGGTTGAGTGTGGCTCGATACTTCAAGTTAAAATTATCGTTTTTTCATTGAATATCGACTGGAAATGACCATCATTGAATAAGTAGAACAATCCCAAACTAACATTCTAATCTTACTTAGCAAGCTATTTACTGGTTTTAAAGGCATCAATAAACTAAGATTGTTAATTGTTGTTGGAGGTTGCATGTATTAGCGCTGGCTGACTACCATAGCAAACCTAATCTGTCGCATGTAAATGAGACGTTGTCACTTTATCAACAGGAGAATTAAATGGTGTGCTACTTATAATCCACTGTGTTTATATAACTCCACGGACCTATTTAATCAATAGGTTATGTGCTTTATTACGTGAAAAGTAGCATAAAAAACTTATACCATTTTTTGAAATCTATATTTTATTTTGTGAGTGTCTTTTAATGCTATAGTGTAAAATGTCAGATGACAATTCTCCGAGCGTGTGCGGAATCAAAAAACTCAAAGGGTCGAGCGATTATGCTGTATGGAAATTCGCGACCCGAAACTACCTAGAATCAAAAGATTGGTATAAGGCAGTTGAGTATGAAGGTACGGAACTTCCGGCTACCTTAAAAGATACCGACAGAAAAGCAAGGACTACACTATGCCTCCTCATCGAGCCAGAATGCTATGCCCATGTCTTCAACGCGACAACCGCAAAACAAGTATGGCAAAGTTTAAAAACTGCATATGAAGATAAAGGATGGGGGAGGCGCATTGCACTACAAAGAGAACTATGGGACTGCAGACTAGTAAACTTCCCAAGTATGGAAAAGTATATTACTAAAGTGATCTTCCTCACTCAGCAGTTATCAGATATAGACGCGAAAGTTGATGATGATTGGATTATATCCATCCTACTCAGTGGGCTAACAGAGGTATACAATCCGCTAATCATGGCTGTTGACAACAGCGGAACGAAGGTAAGCCTAGAGCAAATAAAAACTAAATTGCTACAAGAAGGTAACCGGCAAGCGACGTCGAACGACGATAAAGAGCTCGCAGCGTTTAAAGCTAGCAAGGTTTACAAAAACAAGCCTAACAGTGCTAAGCCAGATCGAAAGTCGAAATGCTATAAGTGCCACAAGTGGCACAAGCCGTCGGAAGAATGTACAAAGAGCACCAAGCACGTCGCAGGAGCCGCAGGAGTGTGCTCCGTCTGCATGTGTTCCAAGGAAACTGCCGATCCCGACAGTTGGTATTTGGACAGTGGCTGCTCTAACCATATGACTAAAGATTCCGAAAAGTTAAACGACTACAAGATTGAAAAGCGCAAAATAAATATAAAAGTAGCGAACGGCTCGCTAATTCCAGTAAAAGGCACAGGAAATTCCGCGCCAAAAGTAAGTTTTGACGAGACTTTTTCAAAACTTTCATTGCCTAACGTGTTACATGCTCCAGATTTGTCCATGAATTTAATTTCTATAAGCAATCTTCTAAAGCAAGAATATTCAGTACATTTTCACAGAAAAGGTTCTTATATAGAAAACGGTGATGACCAAAAAGTTGCGAACCTGAAAGAAATAGACGGAATTTTCGAACTCGTTGAAAATGACAACTGCATCGCCCACCTGACACTGTCAAATGAACTGACAAATTTATGGCACCGAAGATTGGCACATTTAGGACAAAACTACAAATTGTTCATAGTGATTTGTGTGGCCCGATGGAGGAACCATCATTTGCTGGCTCAAAATATATGCTTCTTTTCATCGACGACTACACGCGCAAAACGCACGTATACTTTTTACAAAATAAAAGTCAAACCCTCGACAAATTTCGAGAGTACAAAGCAGAAGTTGAGAATCAGACTGGTAAGTCAATAAAAATCTTCAGGTCTGACAACGGCAAAGAGTTTTGCAATCGACAATTCGATAATATTCTCAAATCGGCTGGTATACAACACCAGAAAACAGTGCCCTACACACCAGAGCAGAATGGCGTAGTTGAGAGGGCGAATAGAACGATTATTGAGAAAGCAAGAACCC
The DNA here is from genome assembly GCA_024500475.1 of Phthorimaea operculella. NCBI lineage: Eukaryota > Metazoa > Arthropoda > Insecta > Lepidoptera > Gelechiidae > Phthorimaea > Phthorimaea operculella. Next base: position 861,306 of record JANFCV010000120.1, read on the forward strand.
TACTTTGTGAAGCAAATCTAAGCAAGAAGTTCTGGGCTGAGGCGGTACTTACCGTGGTTTATTTGAAAAATCGTAGCCCAACAAAAGCAGTCGCTAACAAAGTACCGGAGGAACTTTGGTCTGGTAAGAAACCCTTCATACCCGTGGTCCACAAGTGGACTTAAGTCACTTAAGAATATTCGGCTGCCAAGCCTATGGGCTTTTACCAAAACAGAAGCGCCAAAAGCTTGACATGAAAACCGAAGCGCTCATCTTCATTGGCTATTGTGAAACCACAAAAGGCTACAGACTAATGGACCCTAAAACAGGCAAAGTAACACTTTACAGAGACGTCAAGTTTTTAGAGAATGTTTTTCCTGGTGACGGTACGCAAGTGACGAAGAACACAGTCGTTCCTGTTGATTTCGAGGAGGAACGAATAGAACCTGTGAATTTAAATGAACCTTACGACTCTTCACAAAACAATACAGAAATAGAAGAAGCGGGGACATCAAACATGAATCCCCAAGCAACACAACAGGAAGTACTCACTGAAACGAGTAACGTGGAACCTCAAACTGACTCTGAGGCACCGCAACGGAGATATAACCTTCGAGAGCGTAAACCTGTTGACTACTCACGAACCTGCACTATTGCTAATGCCATTGCAGAAATTGACGGCGATCCAATGACGGTTGAAGAAGCATTAGGTAGACCTGACAGTGCCCTATGGCAAAAGGCTATGGAAGCTGAACTACAATCATTAAAGGAAAATGAAACGTGGTCACTAGTGGACTTACCACGTGACAAGAAGCCGATACAATGCAAATGGGTATTTAAAATAAAAAGAGACAGTGATGGTAAAGTATCAAAATATAAGGCTAGACTCGTAGCTAAAGGCTTTACACAGGTACGTGGTGTAGACTATAATGAGACATACTCACCTGTAGTTAGGAGCTCGACTCTGCGGCTATTATTCTCACTAGCTGCTGAATACGATTGGCTCATTGACCAATGGGACGTGACTACCGCTTTCTTATACGGCAAGCTGAAGGAAGACATTTACATGCATCAGCCTAAGGGAGCAATCGTCAAGGGTCAAGAGACCAAGGTATGTAAACTGCAGAGATCGTTGTATGGACTCAAGCAAGCGTCCAATGCTTGGTTCCATGAGCTAGACAGGGAGATGCTCAATCTAGGTTTCGCGCAGTCTAAGATAGAACCGTGCCTATACCAGAAGGTGCTGAGCGATGGCAACAGAATAGTTGTAGTAATATATGTAGATGACATTTTTGTATTCTGTGGCAAAAATAACGTGAACGAGAAGCAAAAACTAAAAACTGGATTATTGCAAAAGTTCAAAGTTAAAGATTTAGGTCCAGCTAGGCACGTACTAGGCATGCGACTTAGGCGGGATGATAAAACCATCTACCTTGATCAAGAACAATATGTTCATAATATTCTGAAAGAATTCGGTATGACGGACTGCAAACCAGTCGTCACCCCCATGGAAGTAGGTCTCAAATTAGACAAAGCTTCAGAATCCGGTTGTAGGTTGCCATATCAAAACCTAGTAGGATGTTTGAACTACTTAGCTCAAAACAGTAGACCAGACATCGCGCACGCAGTTAGCTTTTTATCTCAATTCAACTCGTGCTTTGATGAGACGCATTACAATTGTGCAAAGCGTGTACTTAGGTATTTGAAAGGCACTTCCGACTATGCACTCACTTTCCAAAAATCACGTAACTTAGAACTACATGGCTACGTGGACGCGGATTATGGTGGGTCATTCGATAGAAAATCTTTCACGGGCTTAATTTTCAAATTAGGCGAAAATTTAAATGGGAAAGTCGTAAGCAGAGATGCGTGACTTTATCCTCGACTGAGGCTGAATACTTAGGTCTTAGTATTGCATCGAAAGAAGCTATTTATTTAAAAAGCTTGCTACAGAGTTTGATTAACGGTAGCTATAACAAACCGGTAGCAATCTACAACGACAACCAGTCGTCACACACAATAGCTAAAAACAAAATGAATAGCAATAGGACTAAACACATTGACATTAGATATCATTTTGTCCGCGAGGCGATTCAAAACGAAGCTGTAGAGCTTAGGTACTTGCCTTCGCAAGAAATGTGTGCGGACATGCTAACTAAAGCCTTATCAGGTCCTAAGCTAAAACTACTCTTAAAGAAATTACCCATTAAGAGGGCGATATTTGAGGAGAAAGGATAATTAGGCTAACGTTAACTAAACTGTGTTAGTTATTATTATTTATGTTGTGTTTTGTAATGACTAATTTCTTTTGTTTTCGTTTTGTTTTATGCTGTTACTGTATAATGACAAATGGTCATTCATGATCAACACTGTAGTTGTACGTAGGCTCATAAAGCTACATGCTTAAACTATTAGGGTGTATGCACACTGAATATTGTAAAGGTGCATGCACGTGAGTTTTAAGATGTGTACACATGCCACAGATTAAGGGGGCGTGTTGGAGGTTGCATGTATTAGCGCTGGCTGACTACCATAGCAAACCTAATCTGTCGCATGTAAATGAGATGTTGTCACTTTATCAACAGGAGAATAAAATGGTGTGCTACTTATAATCCACTGTGTTTATATAACTCCACGGACCTATTTAACCAATAATTGTTACCTATTCTATGGTGGAATATTATAATCTTTATTTGTAAATTAACGATACTATGATTAACACCATTGTTCGACACAAAATAATAACAAAAGGAACAAAATACAATTATTTTATTGTAGATCCACCTACAAAAAAACTCCACATCAGACATTTTGTACGACTTACTGGCAACACTTATGTACAATTTTCAATCGCTAATTTTATATATTATTTAGTGATATTGTACTGGAGGAATACTTTCAGATGAAAAGTGATATTGTTTTGTTGTAAATTTGTATTTTTACATATTTTTAAAGGCATTATTATCTCTACAATTCGGCTTTTTATCGGAGCTCATTTGACATGCGCGACTGGACTCGTTCTAGTAAAAGATCTGACAGCAACTGGTTTTTGTAATAAGATAAGCCCAAGTGGGCATAGGCCGTGACAGAGGGGAAGCTCTTCGTATGGCGTCTCCATACCTAGCCTTCCTCCAAGCCTGCGAGTGACCTCAAATGTCAACATATGTCAAGCTGTTTAGGCTGTAGTCAAGAATTTACTTGTCCACGTATACCCACATTACCTACATACATTCTCGAAAAACATAACCCTCCTTCTGAGGCAGTCGGGTAAAAATATGTAATAAGACAATAATTACGTGTTTATCCCGAAAACGTGATAATGGCTACCCTTAACCTCATTGGGTTTCAATATGTCGTTTATTTTTATCTACTCTACAATAATCATAATCGTGGATTTTTTAATTACCCGACTGCCTCAGAAAGAGGATATGTTTTTCGAGAGTATGTATCTATGTGGACGAGTAAATTATTTTTCACAGACTTCAGGCCAAACGTTTGGGCGGATCTCGATATAACATATGAGGTAATGTTACATTCGTCTCACCAACGCCAATAACACTGGCTGTACATATTCAAATTTCATATATTCAAGATGGGGAATTTCTATCGTGAAATGCAACTTTGAAATTACCGCAGTCGGGTTTTGCTTTGTAATACTTACATCTGCTTATTTAATTCACGTTCCTAGGGGTAAGAATAAGCTCTTAAGCTTCATGGACTAAATTCCCTCCAAGATTGTTTAATTTTTTATCCTGCATTGTCGTATATTTTACATAGTGTGCCTTTTGTAAGTATTCAAGCAAGTATGTTTTATTCTCATTAATGGACAAAACCTTTTTAAGGGATGATGAAGATGATGCAGACGTGTCATGTCGTACTACACAGCGCGGCCACGGTCACGGATCGGGTCCAAATTTTGTAGAATAATTGTACCTAAATTGTACTATTTAGTACCTCAAGAGAAAAAAATTGTACCTCTTAATTTATTGAGATATTGATACTTTTTGTGGCCGCACCTGGAAGCATCCTTCCTGGCGCGGCCACGCTCATATCTCACGAATGTTTAGATATTATCGAAAGCGAGATATGCCAAAAAAATGTACCTAAATTGTACCTTCCAAATACCTATTCTCACAAATCTAGCTAAATGGATAGTCCATAAAAAATGATCACAAACTTTCCCATACACCAAATTTTCCTTTGGAAAAGCCGTAGAGCCGTGACCAGTCTAAGAGGGAGGTCAAGTTACGCTCAGGTCGCAATATTCAGACAGTACGCGACCAGCATAACTTGACCTCATGCTTAGGCTGGCCATGTTACTATGATAGCGAGGACCTATTTAATAAGATTTCAATGAACAAGTATGTATGAGTTGGAGTAGAGGTTCCATTGGTCGAAAATGACAAAATGGCGATTTCAAAAATCCCCTGCCTGTTACTTATGACGCGGGCGTTATTCCTGATCCTGATGACAGCTGTCAAACTTACAAGTAGATTATCTCGGAAACTACGCGTGCTGGAGTTCTACTTTCTTAGGAAAAGTTATAGGAAATGATAAAAGCTACATTTCGGATGACAGCTGTCAAACTTACAAGTAGATTATCTCGGAAACTACGCGTGCTGGAGTTCTACTTTCTTAGGGGAAGTTATAGGAAATGATGAGAGCCACATTTCGGATGACAGCTGTCAAACTTACAACTTGATTATTTCGGAAACTACGCATGCTGGAGTTCTACTTTCTTAGGGGAAGTTATAGGAAATGATGAAAGCTACATTTTAGATAACAGCTGTCAAACTACAACTTGATTGTGGCTCTGGAACTGTGCATGCTACACTACTAGTTTCGTTGGAAAAGTTGCAGGTCTTGCCAAGATCTACATTTTAAGTGACAGCTGTCAAACTTTAAACTCGTTTATCTCGTTAAGTGTGAATGCTACACTATTGGTTTCTTTGGGAAAGTTGTAGGCCTTAACGAGATCTTTAGAGTTGTAGGTCTGAATGACATCTACATTTTAAGTGACAGCTGTCAAACTTTAAACTCGTTTATTTCGTTATTTGTAAATGCTACACTACTAGCTTAAAATGTAGATCTTGGTAAGACCTACAACTTTTCCAAAGAAACTAGTAGTGTAGCTTGCACAGTTAACGAGATAAACGAGTTTAAAGTTTGACAGCTGTCACTTAAAATGTAGATCTTGGCAAGACCTACAACTTGCCCGAAGAAACCAATAGTCTAGCACGCATAGTTTCCGATATAAACGACTTTTTAGTATGACAGCTGACACCTCTCATGTAGATCTCGTTAAGGCCTACAACTTTCCCAAAGAAACCAATAGTCTAGCACGCATAATTTCTGATAAAAACGACTTTTTAGTATGACAGCTGACACCTGTCATGTAGATCTCGTTAAGGCCTACAACTTTCCTAAAGAAACCAATAGTCTAGCACGCATAATTTCCGATATAAACGACTTTTTAGTATGACACCTGACACCTGTCATGTAGACCTCGTTAAGGCCTACAACTTTCCCAAAGAAACCAATAGTGTAGCATTCACACTTAACGAGATAAACGAGTTTAAAGTTTGACAGCTGTCACTTAAAATGTAGATCTTGGCAAGACCTACAACTTTTCCAACGAAACTAGTAGTGTAGCATGCACAGTTCCAGAGCCACAATAAAGGTTAAGTTTGACAGCTGTTATCCAAAATGTAGCTTTCATCATTTCCTATAACTTCCCCTAAGAAAGTAGAACTCCAGCACGCGTAGTTTCCGAAATAATCAAGTTGTAAGTTTGACAGCTGTCATCCGAAATGTGGCTCTCATCATTTCCTTTAACTTCCCCTAAGAAAGTAGAACTCCAGCACGCGTGGTTTCTGAGATAATCTAGTTGTAAGTTTGACAGTTGTCATCAGGATCAGGAATAACGCCCGCGTCATAAGTAACAGGCAGGGGATTTTTGAAATCGCCATTTTGTCATTTTCGACCAATGGGACCTCTACTCCAACTCATACATACTTGTTCATTGAAATCTTATTAACACGTTCCCGGACAGAACGGTCATAGCATTCGCTTTTGCACTTCGTCTAGTGACAGAACTGTTATAGCCTACCAAATTGACGGTCGCTTTTTAGCCAGAGCTGCCCAGACATGCGCTCCATTCATACAAAAATGAGAAGAGCATATTTTAGTGTCACTGGGCAACTTTTTCCAATAATGTCAGTGTCAATTAGAGTAGTTTTTACATGTGTTCAAAGTTTCGTGTTACCCGTCTCCCCCCTCACTCCCCAAAATGACAGAGCGGGTATACCATTCCCGGTTGTATGAAATTTTCTTCAGGCGGCTGGCATGTGTCACCTTTAGCAGACGTGTCTATGTGACCGTTTTCGCGCCAAATTTTAAGGTTTTCTAATCGATGCCAGTAGCCTGTTTTTAGCTTTATAATGATGCAATAACATTAGATTTGTAGTGTAAATTCAATACTCTATCCTAAATTCAATTTTATACCCTAAACACTTCAAATAAGTATAGATCACAGTAAAAAAATAATCAATTTTGTGGTTTGTTTGTGTACATATTATCGATACCTCCCGTAAATACAGACCAATTTCAAAAATTCTTTGACTATTAGAAGGCTAGACTAACACTGATTTTTATGATTTTACTTATTTTCTCGATAAAATGTCAAATTTCTATAATAGAAATTTGCTAAACATCCCACTTGTACTAACTGAGTAATATTTTAAGGGTTTGAGTATGTGTTCTTGTTACTTATTTACATTCTTATGGCTTGTAGCTTGGATAAAACTGGTAGATTATAAATAGGTAGCTTTTTATCACGGAAAAATTGCTTACTTCTACGTACTTGTAAATCCACACTACAGCTTTATGAGATAACAATAATTGCCCTGATAAGAAAAATATTTACTTTATAATGAAAACAAGATGGAAGTAGAAACATTAACGTTGATCCACGATCCTCAGATCGATATTGTGCGAGGCATATCTTCCAAAGATCCTGCCGAATCAATGATTTATTGGAGGGAGCCACCTAAGGTCTTGTCTAAAGGAATCTCCTGATCAACAGCAAGACATGTCTGATCAAAACAAGATATAAGTTCAAACATGCATGATAAACCATGATTAGCACATCAATATTGGGAGACGCCTATCTTTCCAAGAGCCTGGTGGTAGTGTAATCAGGTCAGCTATTAGAACAGTTCTGTCGCGATTTATAGCAACATCTGACTGTAGCAAGTGCCAGAACTGCATTAACATTCGCTGCTATAGCCGTTCTGCCGCACTTAACAGTGTCTACTTACTATTGCATATGACAGAGCTGCAGTAGCAGTCGAAGGCTTTAGCAGTTAGTGTCACAATTTAATTACGCGTATTGCAAGCTATGTGACAGAACTGCTATAGCTTTTCATACAAAAAAGCAGTGTCAAAGTCGTGTGACTTAGTGTCCGGGAACGTGTTAAATAGGTCCTCGCTATCATAGTAACATGGCCAGCCTAAGCATGAGGTCAAGTTATGCTGGTCGCGTACTGTCTGAATATTGCGACCTGAGCGTAACTTGACCTCCCTCTTAGACTGGTCACGGCTCTACGGCTTTTCCAAAGGAAAATTTGGTGTATGGGAAAGCTTGTGATCATTTTTTATGGACTATCCATTTAGCTAGATTTGTGAGAATAGGTATTTGGGAGGTACAATTTAGGTACATTTTTTTGGCATATCTCGCTTTCGATAATATCTAAACATTCGTGAGATATGAGCGTGGCCGCGCCAGGAAGGATGCTTCCAGGCGCGGCCACATAAAGTATCAATATCTCAATAAATTGAGAGGTACAATTTTTTTCTCTTGAGGTACTAAATAGTACAATTTAGGTACAATTATTCTACAAAATTTGGACCCGATCCGTGACCGTGGCCGCGCTGTGTAGTACGATGATGTGTCATCATTACCTTCAAGGTATGAAGGTAAGTAGTTTTTAAAATTTACACTGATGATGATTATGTTTTACGGACATTATCTTCACCATTACATTAAATTTGGTTTCGCGATAAGATTCGATTGTCATACGTATTTTCAAAAGATAAAAGAAATTCATAATAATGTTGACTATCAGCACAAGCAACCAATCTGTATTCAGAGGGCTGCGTCGCCCCTTAGGCTCAAGCTCCACTTCCTCTTCTTCGAGTGGGACACAACGACCCGATGAGTAGACGTGAGATGTGAGAAGTAAGATGGCATCTATCAAACAAATGAACGTCGGAGACGTGCAACATCGCGAAGCTTGAAACCGTTTAAAACATATGAAATAGAAGAAACATGTTATGTGAGACGCGCGTCCCATCGTTAACGGCTGACGATCGCTTGTCTGGCAATAATGTCATGTACCGCGTTGCGTCGCGCGTCTGGTCTGTGGATTGCCCCTTATACCCCGTATTAACATTGGATTTTTGCATAAAGTAATGAATCACTAACTGTCGAAAACTGTATTTAAGGCGCTCATTTATGGATCGCTTCCGAAATGAGAAGGTCCCTCGGAAATTAAGATAAAACGATTTCTGTCGCCAACAATGGGCTTAATAAACGATGGAGCCTTTTTCTTATTCAATTATCGTCAGCCATATTGATGGATAGCATTTAAAACTGAAAGGTACGTGAAATAATAAAGAAACATTGTATCAGTAATAAGTATAACAGTGTACCTATCAGATGGAAGATGGATGGAGTAAGCGGGTTCCCGGGTGGAGGTCACACCTCGGCCAGTGTAGCTTTGGTTGGACGCTCTACGGCCAGATAGACCGATAACTCTATGACGGTAGCTAATAGCAAAGAATAGATACTAAATATAGCTACACGCTCTGGCAGTGCGACTAGATGGTGAAAACGGAAGATCGTGCCTTATGGCGTACCCTGGAGATGGCCTACGTCTAGTTGTACATTGTTACAGGCGGAAGTATGTGATGTGAAAATGATGTACCAGATAGCCCAGTTGGTAGAAGCGTCGGCAGTACAGATGCCGAAAGTCCCAGGTTTACTCAAGTTTTGCATATTTTGAGTAATATACTCATCAATATCCTTGTAAGGGAGTCGTTTGAAGGGGGAACATCGTTGAAAGGGAGAAGAGGGAAAGGAAGACCAAGACGCACAATCTTTTCTCAAATAAAAGAAAAGGATAACGTCGTGTCGTACCAAGAGGTTAAAACATTGGAAAGAAATAGACAAGATTGGAAATTGTTTCACCGACAAGAGCATTAAAGATGATGATGACTCATTTAGTAGGTATTCTTTTACTGTAAAGTTTTAAATATAATTTCAAGTTGTTCATAAATTCCAAGACCACCTACGAATATAGTATGATAAAAAATACGAAAATTCCTCGTTAATTATGAAATCATAAAACAATTTGTTCTTGCAATGTCAATAGGCAGTAAAAAAACAAGTTATTTTCAATATCAACCAGATTTTAGCTTGATTTTTTGCCAGTACTACTTAGATACTTACGTATAAGTGTTTAAATTCCATATGAGGTGAATAGCGCACGTACTGAACGATATTAAGTTTCGTGACAGTAACAGTAAAATGGCAAACTTTGACAGTCGCAACACTCGCAACGCAATGCGTGTGTGGTTTGCTTTGATATCCGGTTGTTGAAAAGTCTCGTTACACTTACCACTTACCGCAATATATTCCGGTGTTTAGCCGGATTCTTATTTTTTAAAGGTGTCCACGAATTCCGATACAAATTATCATGGGATGACACTGTTTATCAAATGCGTTATATCTACAAGGTTGAATCAAATTAGGGAAAAGCGGCGTGTGGTCTAATTTGGTTGGTAAGCTGGAAGACAACTCAATGTTTTTTTGAGTTAAGCTGGCCTTTTACATATTTTTTCTGTATGTGTACTGTAAAATTTTTGTGAACAATAAAGAATATATAAATTTAGTTAAGTACAAGTATTTTCAGGGTATTTTCTACTCTCAAAACTGAATATCTTTTATTAAAAACTTTTCTTTGTAATTGTTCAGTTTTTCAGTTTTGTGAGTAGAACACTCCTATTGAGAGTACTTAATTAAATGTACCTTTTTAAATGGCTGTTTCTATCAAAACGAAAGACAATATCACCCGGTGCATCGCAGAGCGATTCGTCATACTTATTCACCGACGGACCCCTGAAAAAAATGTAAATCAAATTAAGAATCTTGTAACAGTTAACACGTTCGATCAACGAAGGCATTTCTTACCCAACTGCCATTTAGTTCTGCTTCAAAGAAAACTACGGCAAGGCATAGTAAACGCGAAGATAGCATCTCTATAGGTCAATTGATATTCACGTAATATGAAATCATAGTCACTTATCTATCACTATTCACTATAGAATGATTTCATTCAAAATGTAATCTATCGAGTTCTAATACGAACTATCAGTCTGCAAAAAACCATAACAATGACACGAGAAGAGATATAGGAGTAACTCTCATAGTGAGCCGTTTAATTTCAAGAATTTCCCTTATTCCCTTTCCCTTATTTCGTGCTTAGGCGCTAACTCCACAGGCAAGACATAAATCATGAGGCATGCGACATTGCGACGCTTGAAACCGATTCCATAAAAAATATATGAAACAGGAGGGACGCCGTCTACACTTGTGAGACACGCTTCGCATCGATGACAGTTAACGATCATTGGTCTGACAGATGTCATCTCACGTCTCGCGTCGCACGTCTCATCTGTGAAGATAGCTCCTTCGTCAAAATATAAGACATCATCATTCACACAACTACTGGGAGAAATTTTACTAGTGACCGATAGCGAAAACTCGGAATCGGCTGGTGATAAGGAACAAATTTCTCTAAGGAACATAGGTCCAAATATAAAAAAGTGTGCCTCCCATAGTAACTCAAATCAGCTGATTTGAATGAATGATAGGGCATTTTTTTTTTTTCAAATTTTGATCCCTGTTCCTTGGGGAAGTTGTTCTTTATCACCAGCCAATTCTGAGTTTTAACTATCAGTCACTAGTAAAATTTCAGCCCATATATACTCCCCGTCAAAAAAATCGAGACACATTCGTTTTCATAGTTGAACAAAATCTTAAATATATGAAACTGAAAGTTGAATAAAGAAGGTTGATATTATGATTTAAAAACCTCGTAATATTCACTATTAAACGACATTATATATTCATTCCAAAATAAACATATGTCTCAGATAATGTGATCCGTACGAAACGTAAAGTTGCAAAGCGTCTCGATTTTTCTGATGGGAAGTGTATCTAACTTAAGCGACACAGATATCAAACTCTAGCTACTCAAGACAGGCCTGATTTGATAACAACTTTATTGATCTGTTATCAATTGTAATTCAACTGTCTACGGCTAAATTATCTACTTATTTATCCAAACAGGATATTACTCTAGCGGGGAACGAAAATACATAGGTAATAAACTTGATTGGTTTTCCAATAGCGTCTCGCAAATACACCATCAGTTTTGAATAATATTTTGTCTATTACCTATATCTACAAGTGACATCTTAAAAGTATTTCGCAACAAATTTTACACAAATGAGGAGAAAGCCCACCCCACTGCCTAAATAATGAACTACGACTCTATATAAAACCACAAAACCAAAACAGATGTTTCAGATCAACAAACAATGCTTTAACAAGCATTTCACAGAATATCTTGTGAATTTCTTGACTGAGCTTAGTACACTCAAACAGAGTTACTTACCTGCCAGTTAAAAACCTTGTTTACATTTATTACTGAAAAGTAAGCACGATCACACTTTTCTTATTATGATATCACAAAAACATGCGTAAAACCCGAGACACAAAGTAAGTATTGGCTCCCGAGACCCAAATCAACCCCTGCCGAGAGTCGAATCTGGGACCTTGGCATAGCGGGCAAAAGGCTCTGCAGCACATCGGTCGTCAAAGGTAAAGTTTAATTTGAAAGAAAGGTTTCACTTTTGTTTCAACTCATAAAATCATCATCATCATCATCTGCATAGTTTTCCTTTTTTAGAGCAAGTATTTTCCACGTTTTTCATTCTTGACAGACGGATCAGTAAGGTGCAATACATGATCTTGCATTTACAGCGTCGCATCTTGTGTAAGCCACGTATTCAGAAGAAGTAGTCGGGGATTTTCAGGTATCTCATGTATTCGATAAGGAAACTTGCTCGGAAAATCTTTGATGTCATATCCAAACAATCTTGTTGCTATGCGCATACGCATCGCCCACGCCGGCGCTTGCCATTGAACGTGTGTGACAGTCAGCTGATCAATGACAGGTCCAACACTTTCACTGTTCAAAATAACCACTTTAGTTTTTAAATTTCGGTATTTTCATATACATCTGTTTAGGTACTTGAGATACACAGGATGATATGTGCGAGTGTGGAGCCGTAGACAATGCCACATCTGATGTCATGCCCTACCTGTCCTGCTGCTTACACACAGGAAGTCCCCTCAAAACCAACAAAAATGCCATTGACGTGGCGAGTTTTTGGGCACAAAAACTCTGGAGTTGTACTGCTATTGGCTCGTAAAGAAGAAGAAGAATGTTTAAATTTTGCGAGGTACAAAACACTGAGAAAAATGCGTTATCTTACTGCGGTTTCGGCACGTGCAGAAGGCTTTCAAAGTCGTTCGCACTGTACGCAGCGCACGCGTCGGTCTATGCGCACCCCCTCTGCGCGCGCGCAGCTACGTCGTATATAACCGCAATCCCGCCCTCATTCCGCCAGACGCAAGTTGCACCTCCACATAGCGAGTCCTGGAAGACATTCATCTTCCAGCAGCGCTATTTAACCAGAAAACATCTATCTTTTTCTTTTATCCCCCTCTTTCACCTGTGCTAAACTCCTTATCAAAATGAAATTCTTGGTGAGTACTCTTTTTGTTATTAATTTAAGAAGTGTGTGTGAGAATTTGAATCCAGGATTGCCATCAACAGTTCGACCAGGAAGTGATTCTACAGGATATAAAAAGTTAGCTAAAAATTGTTCAAACGGTGAACCAGCTCTAGGTGAACTTCCACCAAGAAAAATGGGCCAAAATATTATAGTACAAAATTAGTGAGAATGAATTCTGCACGGGAAATACTAAAAACTTACTATAAATTATATATTGTACGGATGTTTCAGTTTTTTAAACGACAATTCGCAACCGTTACTAATAACTTATTCAAATTACAACTTGTATCCGCAGGTAGTGAAAGTTTTTCAGTTTCATGAGCTCCTTTAGTAAAAAAATATTTTGTGCGGATTATTTGCATAGGTATATTTCGATCTAATGATGTGTCACACAAAGCATAGATCGCGAATGCAAATAGTGTTCTGTGCCGGTGATAAATGACTTGCGGTTGTCGGTTTGGGCGTCTATAACTCAATTTATTGTGCCCAGATCTGATACGAAACCAGTTCTAGTCCACCAGTGTGCCTAAGACAGTGCTTGCAAAACACTAAGACCGTAGGATACCTGACCTTAAGGTACTATGACCAGTAAATCTACCCACCCATTTAAGAGACCAACTAACACTGATTTTTCATACAAAAGCTAAGAAAAACCAGTATAAGGTGGTACCTTAAATGGGTAGTTAGATTTACAGGCGATAGTGCCGACCTAATTTTGTTAACAGAACAAGCTAGGAACAAGATGTATCTTTCACAAGTGGCTTGATATCAATAAGTCGAACAGCGGCTTACAAATTAGATTACGCAGTGCTTTGTATTCTAACACTGAACTTTCAAATAATAATAGAACTACAAGTATACATCGAACTACTCAATCTAACTAGTGAGAACAAAGTGCAATTCAATCTTATTGAAATTGAATGTTACACCATGGATCAAATCCGTGTAATAAGTGTAGGAAAACAAATATGCACGCAGAAGTACTTTTATCGACCCAAAAATATTAGACAAACTAAATTAACTTTATTTTAGAATTCATTAGCTAGTTATCTTATATTTATCTTCTAAAATTGTACTATATCTCTGTCATAGTGCATTTCACTTGCAGTCTTTTCCTACTACTTGTATTGGTAAACTTACTTTTTTATGATAATAATCAAGTCAAAATATTCAAAATATTCAGTCCATTTCGCACTAACAAATTAGGTTTAACGAACCTTGAAAAATCACTTTAATTAAATTGTTTTCCCAATTTCTTGTTAATTACTTTGCTATTCACACGAACAAGGGAAATAGCCTAGATGTTGAAAAGAGGCGTAGCTTAGTTTTGTATAAGTATACTAAAAACTTCCTTGTTCAAAATTTCATCAGTTTTTTCGCTTCATTATACCTACGATACGGTTATTGGTATGTAAGGCATAAAGCGAATATAATATCATTCTTGTTTATGAAAATAAATATACAATGTAGAAAATGATACCTAACGTAGCAAGAAAACTTGCGACCACAAACTTCATACAAAAGACATCAACGCGAGCAATTCTAGCATTTTACAAAAATATTAAAAAACAGTTAATTGATAAAAGTAAACCAATTGAAACAATCATGCTTAAAAGAGTTTGTAAGAAAAATCGAAAGTGGAAGAAAAATCATACAATAATTAAAATTAATTTTGTGATGTATTTCCCAATTGATTTTGTGTTCAACAAAACGTGTTGCGCCGATCCTAAGTAATTGGGATAAGGGCAGGAAGATGATGATGATGATTTCTCAAGAAAATAAAAATGCCAATTTCTTTAAATTATCATACCTCCAATCCAAAGTTTTCGGTACACCATCTCTATAACCCGTAAGATTTTTGGAACTTTACCGCATATGGTCAGCATAGTAACCTTTAACCCATCACGTGCGGATTGCGAATAGTTGCATGGCCCGAGGCATGCAGTGCAGAGGCGTCATTCGCGCTCTATTTCACAAATACTTGACATACCACACATTTTGCCCAAAACACAGGAAATACATGTCCACATTGTGATTTCTAGGAAAAGCAAAGGTAATTTACCGAACCTCGAAAACCCAGCGGATGTAGAGTTTCAAAACGACAAAACGAACGTTAAAACATAATGCAAGCAATAAGTGTCTATTATGTTTTTTCTTATGTCAAATTGCAGCAATTTAAGGCCCTAGCTCCACAAATTAGACGTGAGATGTGAGACGTGCGACATTGCGACGCTTGAAACTGTTTCCATATAAAATGTATGAAGAGCCAAAGCTACACACGTGAGACGCGCCTCGCATCGATGACGACTGACGATCACTTGTCTGACAGATGTCATCTTACGTCTCACGTCTATGGAGCTTGCACCTAAAGTCGCGACTAGAATTTGGGTATATTACTGAGTGTACAAAATTGCAAATTGGTGGCAAATTCAAACGCGTGCCGTAAATAGAGCGAGACCACACGACGGTGACGTAAGCACGTGAATGTTTTCATTTCGTGGCACGGGTACTGATTGATGAATGCGATGGACGATAAGCAATAGGGTGTGAAATTGACGGGACATCTTTACATGGATCTTGACGTGACGTTTTAATTTACGTTCTTAAAACTTAAAATACGGGAACAAACGGAATAGACTAAAAAACTCGTGTCAAAATTGACAAAAATCATGATAAATAATGTCAAATACAAAAAAAATAATTTCATTTTAACATAAAGATTTTCTGAGCGATTGTCAAGCTATAGCAAAACTTTTGACCCTTGACCAAATACCTGTCTAATATGTATGGGTTAAAATGGCAAATTAGGAGTTCTTTCTTATTTCAATAGTTCAAAATTCATATAGTTGTTTTATATGCTCGATTAACCATTTATTTATTTGTACAATTATTAGGGCATGAAATTCACGCATATACCTACTTCGTAATTTCCCGAGAATAAAATTTAGTTTATTTAAAATTAGAACATAATTTTTAGAGCAAGTATTTATTATTATTATTATTTTTTATCACACCTAATTAATAGCTTTGCAGGTAGATACAATTTCAAATATTTTGATTGAGGTTTATCTGACGTTAGTAATAGATCTTTTCATTCCATTCTTTATATTATTTCTTTCTATTATTTACTTTTAAATTCGGTATAAGTAGGTACATTGTATCCGGAAGAACTAAATACCTATACCTTTAGCTCACTTTACGTTTCCCTAAATAGACTATAACTAGCTCTACAAAAACGTTGAGAAACGCCAAAGGTCAATTGCAAAAGTGAATTTCCAAATATTTTTATACTAATAACAATAAACTAGTGCGGTTAAGGCGCGAGAATCAGAGCACAAAGGTATCAAGTGTACTAGTAGCTCAATGTCACTGAAAGTTGCCCGATACGATCTTTATAGTGTGAGCATGGCCTTATCTATCATTTGTTGCTCACATACTAAGTACGTAGTTATTGTTTTATGAGTATTCTGCCTGTTTTGTAAATTTTCTTTAGATTCATTGTTGTATTCATCGAAATTTTGGGCCATTTGTTTTACTAATAAAAGAAATATAGGTAGAGGTAGAAGCACGAAATTGTGAATTACTGACTATGATATTGAAGATTTTCTAGAGATAGATAGACAAGACATGAGACGGAGACGCTTGAAACAGTTTCCATTTAAAATGTATGAAATATGAAACAGAAGAGACAACGTCTACACACGCGAGACGCTTGTCGCATCGATGACGGCGCTGACGGACGATTACTTGTCTGACATATGTAACATTACGTCTCACGTCGTAAGCACCCCCGAGCTCCGTTTCACTATATATATATATCTGTGAAGATAGCCCCTCAATAACATACGCAACTTCATTTACTTATCCTTTTCGGTTCCGACTCTATCATTCGAAAAAAGAATAATCTACAAATGCATTTAATGTAACTATGTATGGATAAGTTCTGTTTATTGTTATCAAACGATGTACTTGTTTAATGGGGAAAAAGTCTTTATCTACGCTGTTTATATTTTTTCCTCCTCTCAATAAAATATTAACAAAATCTTAGTACTAATTCACAAATGACATAATTATGTAGAGCTGCACCTAACCTTGTAAATACCTGTTAAATAATACGTTACTTGGCTTTCAACGCTACAATTTCACAGTAATAATAAACTTCATCATTAACAGACTAATGGTTTTATAATGTAAATTACTTGTACATATTTATTTGAGCGAATCAGTGATTGGGTGGGCCGTAAATTAGACTAGGTGTGTTCAGATGACATTTATATACGCACTGTTGTATATCATTATGTAGATCTGTATGTAATAAATACTAGTCTTATCTGCTACTCGTCTTTAAAAGATTGCTATATTGAGCACAAAATAAGAAGTAAACTCTCATTTTATCTATCATATTAAAACTTTTCTCACTAACTAACAGACTTTTTACTCTAAATTATCATCAAAATCGCAATAATATCATATTTTTCAAATTTATTGATCGTTTCTTACGTAAAACGTATCGTTCTAATAATCTGTTTGTTTAGCAATCATTTCATCCTGCTATTTTGGTAGGAACAGATAACAGAATAATGTTTATTTCCAGTTTTCCACCTCTATGCCACAATACCTACTATGATCGGGTTTAGGGTTCATTTTATATACGACCTAAACCTTAATTATCTTCGGTAATAGATGTAATACGCTCTTAAGTGTATTTCCATAAAACGTGAGAAAATGCTCAAGCTGTGTCGATAACGACTTTACCTATATCAAGCCTAAATTTGCTTTTAATAACGTGTTATTCGATATTGATACCGTTTCGTAACTTATTAACAACTCTATCGGGTATCTCGATATTGGTTTTCATTTGATTATAATTGTAGATTTTGTAGAACACAGCTTATTTTATGTTAATATTTAATCTGTGCGCTAATTAGAGTCATTTCGGTGCAATTAATTATAATAATAGATAAGCACGTTCATGTTTTTGTAGCATTGGTTTGTTGCAAGTCTAGATAAAATTACACTAACTAATTATCATTATTTTCGATAATTTACAGTTTTATTTGTGACTAATTCTGTATCTTTTTTAAAGAGTATTTTCCTCTCTCTTTCCGACAAATATTTTAATTATTATAATAACTAATTTTTCTTATTTTTCCACTGAAATCTTCTACACTTCTTGCTTTTATAACCCGCCTATTAAATATTTCTTTTTTCTTAAAATGTTTGCTATAAAACCACGCAAGAGGGCTACTAACTACAATACACAATTTATCACTAACATCAGGGGTTATCAAGTGGTTCCTCGATTCTATTCTCTATAATGAATTAACTTTGCATCAAACTCTTACTATTTTCCTATTCCACCATTCCTGACTCCTGACACGTCACTACCAAGTCTCCATCCACCCACTTACTTGTCGTTTGTTGTCGTATTGTCAGTAGTTGTCACTGCCCACAAAATCCTTGTTAGTTGTCATTGTCACGTTGTCACTATCAACGCTGTCGCAAGAGTCGAACCCAACACCTACGGACACAGCTGCCGTCACCTACAGCCGTGTCACTAAACTATCACAACTAGCATGACTCAGATCATGAGTTAGTGACAATAAAATGTACATTTAGATACAAGAGTGCGGGGGTAGATAAATCAAGCTTGAAATTAAGTTTGTTTATTTGTTTGTGTCAAAGCTGAAGGAAAAGTTAAGGTTCATAAATACACGTGTTTCTATAATCTCATCCAGATCTAAATATACCGCTACAACCATTTATGACGACAATGTCAACCAGTATGTCAATAAGTTGGCTACTGTCCAACAACTATCGCTCTTCAGCCTACAATATCGCCTATTGCATTGCAATTCAATAATACAACTTTTTATCTGCTCTTGTGCGTTTGAAACTCTTCCGCAATAAAAACGACACATCCTCTTGTATCTTTACGCACTGACCTGAACACTTCGCGTCTATTACAGCCAAGTCCACTCCCTCAATCGCACTACCACACAGCATTTAATACTCTTCGTCTTTTAGCCAGAGAAACCAGGGTTCGAAAATATCCGATATTTATAATAAATATCAAAATATCCGATATATATCCAATAAATCGGATATTTATCAATTTTTTGATATTTATCGGATATATATCAATCAGTCTAAAATATTTCAAAATATTGTATTAATTTTGTCGCAAACACGAAAAAATATTGTTAGAAATCTAATCTGTAACACTTATTTTCATTATAGGTTATTTTTAAATGCAAGTTATATAGAAAATTCTGTATTTATTTTGCAGTAAAGCAAACAAAAAAAACGGGTGGAAAATAGTGGATATGTGCACCTACATTTTATAATTTGAACATTTTATATGTTTTGTTACGCAAAGTGTTTTGTTTGAACACAAAACGTTCCTCCTCGCACAATAGCATATTAAATCTATGAACTTATCTTAATAAATACTAATGAACAAAATATAAATAACTTAATATCTATAAAATTTACCAAGCAGGAAAAAAATACAGAGAGATCTCTCTCTCTCTTCGTGTGGGACACCGAGTCGTTCAACGACCCGATGAACCCTGGTGTCAGAGTTTTTTCAACCGCCTACTGTAAGTAGCAGGCCTCTGACATGGTTGTGTAACGACCGCCATCATAGACAGCAACCAGGACCGACGGCTTAACGTGCCCAACGTACTTTTCGGACAATCAGGTGGTTCAGCCTGCAATGTTCTAACCAGACTGGGAACAAACTCACGAAGTGGTAAATATCAACTTTATGAGTGACCGCACCGGGAATTGAACCCGGAACCTTCTGCGTGGCAGGCAGTACACTAACCACTGCGCCACATCGGCCGTCAGAGAGATTAACATCATACTTGTTTTAGGTATTCTCGTGCATAAGAGAAGTGGGGTTTTGAAAATTAAATAAAGATTATTCATAAGTGGCGTACTTTTTTAGTCTAATTGATCATAAAATTTCACTGATCCTTAACGATTAATGGTGATATATATCCAAAAAATAAATATCATAATATCACGCGATATATATCAATGATATATATCACTTGATATTTATTAAGGAGTAAATATCGTGATATATATCCGATAAATATCCATGATATATATCAAGTGATATATATCTTCGAACCCTGAGAGAAACACATATCTATGATGGATTAAGCACGCGTCATCTCACGTCTACTGCCACTTGGTTGGCCTCTTCCTGGACTAGAGCTTTTTTAGAGACTTCTGATTAAAAGCAGCTTCTACCAAGCACATCCCTATGATTATGACAACTTAGTCACTGGACGGCACGCCTGTCGTGTCCACTAGCTCGCCTCGCCGCTCACCGCAGCTTTTTGTCAGCATTCCAGCGTTTAGAAGGGCATAGTGCCCAGTGCCCACGCTGAGCCGGCGTCGATACCCTAATTATAATTATATAACGCCCACTGACAGCTGCACTGTGACGCAATAGGTCGGGTATTGTCGCAGGGACCCTTGAAACTGATTGGTACACTCTATTTGATTGCCTTTCCTTGTGGAAGGTCAATGGCGCGGCAAGTGGTTTGTCGGGTGGAGCATGACAAAGACTATCTATCAATCTGTGTGTAATTTTGTCTTTTATAGAACATCGTCAAAAGCTCAATTTCTTTGCAAATTTCCTTTATCAAAATGATATAACTTCCCAAGACGCACAATAAAAAATCATTTCACAGATAAGATCTCGATGATTTACTATAACTGCGATCAATAAAAGCTCAATAAATCAACTACTACACGCCTTAAGTCACGGCCAGGAAAGGGCATAAGTTTACACAGCGTAAAACACGGGCTATCCTCACTTATAATTCGACAGATATCTCTTTATTAAACATCTAGTACACATATCTTCCCGCAGTTCCGATTTCGGCATAAATTGCTGGTTGTCTTGAGGTTATTGTAATGACGCCCGTAAATTAACCAGCATTGTATACCAAATCGAGCACTATCGTCAGGTCAATGTAATAGTCACCTTACCATTTATCATAAAGAACCTGATGGCAGGACAGTGGGAGGACAAGTGCAATTTCCTTACAAAGATATTGCGTCAGCCATTTTAAATGTAAACAGCTTTCAGAAGGTCGATAAAGTACTTCAGATAAACTACCTTTATTCAGAAGGAAATTTATGCGTGTCGTTTTAAAAATCAATAAGAATTCATGGCACGCCTGGCAGGTATGATTTAAACGCGCAATTAACACTTTGTGTAAACATGAGGACAAAAAGAGCTGAAGTATTCGATTGATGAATTCCATCAATAATGATAATTAGGCGAGGAACACACGCAACGTCGGTTTGTGCGTCGTTTGTTAGATTTTCCACCTTATTTTTATACGAATACGGTTTATGTCAAACGATTTGACAGACAACGCAGCGTTGTGCGATGCCATTTGACACAAACCGTATTCATATGCAGGTAGGGTGGAGAATCGAATGAACGACGCACAAACCGACGTTGCGTGTGTTCCTCGCCTTACGAAGTATTTCTTTACGCCTATCTGGTTGAAATTACTTGGAACCTTGATTGGATGCTTGTAAAGACGTAATGAAATTTATTAGAGCTAGAATTCCCCACATATGTACCTATACTATATACTGAAATGAGTCAAAGTGTTCAGATTTTTACGCGTCGAAGCGTTTGAAAGATAGCATTAAAAAAAGAGACAAATAGATAAGAAAGAAAAGCAGACTGACTGAAGATAACTTTTTGGAAAATCTTGAAGAAAATCAGCCTGTTTGGAATCAGAAAAGTTCATGTATCTAAATGGGTCTATTCCAACCCTTCAAAATGTCATTTTAGAAAATGCCATGTTCCTGAATAGGTCTATTCCTTGGTCTATTCTGTACGTTACAAAATTACGGGTTGAATTCCAAAAAATCCAATTCATAGGCCATATTTACCAAGTAAACCAAGTAAGCCGATATACTTAAGCCGTAATGTAAAAAAATTATAAAATGTATCATGATATCAAATAAAAATCGATTCACAATATAATACCTATATAAACGATACAGGAAGTGAATTCGCTCTATATCGACGAGGAAAGGGCGTGAAAAGTGGTCCGTAGGAACGCGAATCGCGGCAAAAAGTGGAAAAAGCGACATGAGTGTGACAGGCGAGGGTAACCAGACCAGTCGCGGCTTCCTGCTCCGTGACCTTCGGCTGACCTTGGGCCTTGTGCCGCTCACTCAACGCTCATAGGAGTAAGAAGTAAGCGAAAGCGGGGATAGGAACGAATAATAAATCTATGGGAATCATGAGATGAAATGACAATTCAATCTAAAATACCTTGCTCTACTATTTTTCGCGGAACATATTCTGACACGCGGTTTCTGAAGACAGTTCTCTTTCGTCACCAGAATATATCATTAGTTTTCAGTACCTATCAGATGCAGAGGTATTAGGTTACCGCTATACCTTTTAAGCCTACCACAATAATCATCAATCTTCCCAAATCAACCTACTAAACCAAACTTTATCCTCCACATATTTGCTATTTTATATTTGTTTATAACGTTTTCGCTTCTAGATACGTTATGTTCTGTTATTGTTTCCATCAATTAATTATAACACAATTGAATTTCAAGTTCAAAGTGACTGGACCAATTTCGATCAACATTTTTGTCTGAGTACTTCCTAAAAGGTACTTTAATAAAGTAGCTACAAATACAACTCGTAGCCGAACATAAATTAATTAAACTATAATAATAGGTGCAGCAAATTCAATTCAATGCGGTAGTAAAACCATAACATTAGAGGCAAGTACATAGGTACACTTTATAGCTCAACTTATGTTTATAAATAGGTAATACATTATTGAAATAGTTTTTAAACTTTTGTTTTGTGTCGGAGATATAAATCGTTTTTAACTGCATCGTTTTATCAAAATTGTGGCTGGTGTAAGGCGCAAACTCCACAGAATAGACGTGAGACGTAAGATGGCATCTGTCAAACAAGTGATGGTCGGATACGTGAGACGAGCAACGCAACACGACGCTAAATCCGTTTGCATATGAAATGTATGAAACATAAGAAACAAAGCTACACCCGTTAGTCGCGCATACCATCAATAACGGCTGACGATGGCTTGTCTGACAGATGTCATGTTACAGGTCGCGTCGCGCGTCTATTCTGTGTAGCTTGCCCCTACCAATGATACATTATTGAGAGAACTTTTGTTTTGTGTCGGGGACATAAATCGTTTTAACTGCATCTTTTTATCAAAATGTTGGCTAGTGTTAGATACTCAAAAGTAGGTCAAAGTCACTTGTTTACTTTATTACTACAAATTAGGCTACCATAAAACACTAATTAAATATATTTTATTATTAGTTATTACAACAGTGAAAATTACTTCGTTGTAATTAGGCAAATACTTACTATTCGTCCACAACAATGCCTCATATTTTGTAAAATATCTCACTCGCAGGTAAAGAAGTTAATTATATGGTACTAAAATTAGAAGGCTAAGCTCAAAAATATGAATTTTGCATTAGTGATTTGTTTTTGTTCATAAAATAATATCACAGTTGTATTATAAGTGGTAAAACAGTGCTTACAAGTCAAAGGGACTATAGTCATACTTAATTCGCAATAAATCGAAGTCTCTTTCAATCTTAAAATGCACGAATCTGTATCAGTACTAGCAACCACAGCTTTAAACCATTTTCTAACACTTAGCATTAAATCAAGTTTGTGTGTGGTCACTGGACTATTTCTCAGGCCATGACCTGGTTGTACTGGGTTCGCCATAAATTCCTCACTTCTTAGGTCATCTACTCTGATTCAGTGAATCTTTTTACAGCTTTAATACCATTTTCTGATAGTTAAGCACTTTTGTGACACGCTGTATTTCAGACGCAAGCTCATAGAGCAAACGTGAGACGTGAGAAATAAGATGACATCTTTTTTTTTCTGGAAAACAGGATTTGAACCTGCGACCTTCGGCAACAGTACTGCCGAAGTAAGTTTTCCAAAAATTGTTTACCTAACACGAGAAGTGTTTTAAAATTTGGTATTCAAGATGACACAAGATCGTCGGCAAACATCGATGCTACGCGCGTATCACGTGTGTTGCTTTGTTACTTCTGTTTCGTAAATTTTATATGTAAACGGTTTCAATCGTCGCTATGTCGCACGTCTCACGTCTCAGTCTGTGTGAAACCTAGGCTTTAAGTTGGTGTGTGGGCACTGGTCTATTTCTCAGGCCATGACCTGGTTACTGAACTGGGTTCGCCACAAATTCCTCACCTCTAAGCTCATCTACTCTGATTCAACACGCTTTGGTATTGTAATTCATGGTACCAGTATAAAATAAACAAGATCATAATAATGTAGTAACCACCTTGGAATAAGACTTAGGTAGGTAGTTTACCTACTACCTCTTCTTCTATTCTTTCGTAAAATTAATCAAATGACAGCAAGAGGTAGATATCTTGCTTCTGTTTTGCTTAGATGAGAACTATCGGCCGGTTAGCGGTTCCACCCGCTGCAACTTGTTTTTCCGCAGGAAAAAGGCATTTTCCCGGCACGAGTTATAAGTACATATAAACCTTTCTCTTGAATCACTCTATCTATTACAAAAAGCGAATTCAAAAAGAAAAAGAACGTTCTTGTCCACGTACATACATACTCTCGAAAAACATAACCCTCATTCTGAGACAGTCGAGTAAAAATAAGTATAATAACCGTTTAAAAAATTACAAGTTGTTTAAATTCAATTACTTGGTTATTTTCTCCGAGGTGGCCGACAATCCATCATCAGATGACCTCATGCAAGTCTAAATTATTATTTTTTTACGTAAAATGTATGGAATCCTCTTAATAATAATCATACCATAAAATTATCCACTTACATACATCACTATTGATTCGTTTGGAATGAATGACCATTTCATTATAAAAAAATGTTAACCGAGTTTAAAAAAGGAGGTTGTGTATTATCTACGTAAAGCTTCTTAAAAACTACTTTGTAGTTATGCATCACTTATTATAAGTTGTTTAGAAGTCAGTGAATTTTTCAGTCAGTGATTCGTGGCCGGTAACTATGTCTTTTGATATGAATGAATGACCATTTATAAACAAATTTATGGCAATAATAATAAGGTCCTCAGGTGTCAATGATAAGTTGTTCTGGCATTCTTGAGCGGTGCAGTCACTTGCTCCAGTACATGACTTGACCTTTTGTGCAGTCGGTATTGAAGCATAGTAGTTTGATTTAGGTGAGCGAATTAAGGCAGAATTTATGATTATGAATGACAGTGCAGTGGTAGGTAACTTCGATTTTACTGTACTGGTATAATAAGTTATGGTTTTTCTCTACAAGACCCCGGTAGCTCCATCAACGTCTCATTTGCACTTTGCCTACCCAGCAAGGGATATAGGCGTGATACGTGTATGGATGTAGAAATAATTGTTGTAAAAATGTACAAAACTTCCAAGCAATCAATGGAACTCTTACTAAGAAGCGACGCGACGTAAAGATGCATTTTATTTTGGACTGCAAATCGCTTAGCAATGTTACATTGTTTCAATTCAAATAAACCTACTTGTTGTTTGTTATATGTAATGAGAACGTATTAGGTATAAGCGATTTGTGCCACTTGTAGAGACCCTGTATAAAACCGCATACACTCACTAAGTAGATCTAAACGTTTCTTAGGTTGTCAACGCGGAAAACCTTTAAATTATCTATCACTATAATATGATCACACCATATCAGTCAACCTGGCTTATACGTAGCTCAGACACTATCATTCTTGATATTGTCAGCTCTATAAGTGCTTTAGCCATACATAGAGCTGCTTATAGCACTTATTTAGCTCTACAAGTTTTTTAGCCATACACAATACAGCTTTAAGCTTTATAGAGTAACTGATTAGCATAGCTTTATTCAATGCGCCGACAATGGGCTCAATTCTGAATGTCACTTGCTTTACCGGTATTCGAGACTATTTTTGGAATGACTCTTACCTATTAAGTTTAAATATATATATATTTAATAAATTATAAATTATTAACAGAGTGAAAAGTATGTAATGTAAAATCATTAGTCTTAGCTATTGATTTTGTAATTGTATTAAATAACCATTTAAAAAGTTGGTTAATCAAACTTGAACATTTACCGGAATAAGTGGGGGAAAGGTAAAAAGTAGTAGCCATGAAACTATTCGATAGTAATAGGACATACATACATATGAGTATCACGCCTATATCCCTTGCCGGGTAGGCAGAGCGTAAACGGCTGTAAAGAAAAGGCCATTTACCTGTCACCATAGCGACTCGTTGTCAGCTTGTCGCCTAAAATTGCAATACACATCAACTCTCAAATCGCCTAGTCGCTTCTTACGATACCCACGGGAAAGATATCAGGTGATGCTTTATTCTAAGCAAAAGGATTAACTTTAAATTCAGCTTCATCAAACGGCATACAGAATCGCGTCCGTTACCTATGCGCCTGCGCCGACAATGTCTGACCCGGGAACACTAGGCCCCGCCCACTTGCCCGCCATGGGCATTCACGCGTGCCGAGGCGTTAGTAATTCTCTTTATCGCACATTATTTCACTGATTTAGCACTTAGTATGCAACGAGGAATTCTAAATAGGATTTGCCGCGTACTAAATTTAATGCAACGCATAATTTTCGACACCGGCACCTCGAACTGTCTACTTAAGGGATCAACATACATTGGTTTTCCATACAGATACAAAGAGCAATCGAAATAATGTAGGTTGCCGATGGATGATTTTACGTAGAGGATTGGCAATAGAGAAAATCGCGTAGAGCTTAGCTACGTACGATTGCTACGCCGTAGCATTTCTGCAGTAAGCGTGTCAAATTATTATGAAAATCAATTTAATTGTGGACATATTTTAATGTATGTTGATGACTTATTCGTAATCTGTAATCACGTTTTCTAAAATCAATATTGTTTTTTTTTCTACTATTTGTACCTATTCTTACTGAATCTACTTAATCATAGATTATAAATATCTTCGTATGAAAAGATAGACAGATTTATGACTATTTAGCTGATAGTTGTATCTAAGCTAATGAGACAGGCCAACATAACTTTTGACATAGAGTATGATTTATGTAAACTCCGCCAGGAGAATAATAAGCAGTTAGTTATATCCTGCAGCCCTTTTAAACCACTTGTTAAACCATTTAGTCAAATTCTGATAAAACTACTAAGGCTTTAGGCAACGGTTCTCAAAGTTTTCTTTATTGGCGCGCTATTACCTAATAATGATAAAAATGCGTAAAATTGTGTCAAGCTTTACCTACTAACTTAGAAGTGGTGCTTCATTTTGTAGGACAACACAAAAAGTTTGTCTCCACACTTTATTTACGTACCTACTATATTTTTTGTGTCATTATCATAATCAGATATTGCCCTATTTACCTGAAACTTTCATGCTAAAACGAATCAATCAATCAAATCAATGGATAGCTTTTTAGCCTAAGAGAGATGGAAATTAAAAGCTCCTAATATTATATGCCCCTCCCGCACATAAAATCCGTTCGCACTACACTTTGAGAAACACAGGCCTAAACCGTTTCTGCTGTCAGAATTTAATCAAATAACAATTGATCATCGTTAGCTTAACTGTTGGTTGGACCACAGATAATATAATAAATACTACGGTTAGACAAAACTTGAACTAAAGTTTTGATTTCAAGTTATTATTAGACTTTGCGTGCAGTTTACTTGTCGTGATCGGACCAGTCTTTAAATGTGAAACTGTTCGAAATTATGGTTTCTTGTAAACCGATTGAGTAAGGTCCATTTGACTAATGTCTTGTGTTGGATTGAAAATATTACAAATAGAGTTTATATTCCGGCAAAAACAAGCTTTGCAAGTTGAGAAAAGATCAATAATGTTCCAAAATTATTTCACGAATTGCTGATAAGAAGATACATACATATTCTACAGTGATGTGATGATAATAATAGTTATATTTTCGGTGTAACGATGATAGCCAATCGTCTCGTTTCTTTTGTGGCCAATATCCCAATAATTTAATAGCAAAGAATCGAATAAGGCTTTTGACATGAACACTATGTACCTGACTAGATTCAAACGACTTATCGCAGAAACTAGACCGAATTATAAATATTATAGAGATACAGAACACCCGCCGCATAATTAGACACAGCGAGCCCGACAATTACAGCCGTTCTAATATCTCGAGGCATTATCTCGTTTATTAAGTATATTCTAAGCACTAGTCTAATCCATACCGATCGAGGACAATGTGAATGAACGATTAGAGGTAACAGGGTTTCAGAAGTATTGAACGTCGTTCCTTTGTCCGCAGGTTGTAGTATCATGCTTGGCGTTGGCGGCCGGAGCACACGCGAGCCAGGGCTGGGCCGGCCCCCCCGCCAACATCGCGCTCTCCAACGACGGACGCAACATCCTCGACACCCCTGAGGTAGCCCAGGCCCGCGCCGCGCACCTCGCAGCCCTGCAGCAAGCCGCACAGAACAACCCCAACCCACAGGACGACGGCTCGTACAACCCCGCCTGGGACAACGAGGAGTACTGGCAGCGCGCCGAACAGAAGCAGTGGAACGCGCCCGCTCCCCAGTGGAACGCCGCTCCCGCTCAACAGTGGAACGCCCCCGCTCCCCAGCAATGGAACGCCGCCCCCGCTCATAACCAATGGAACGCTGCCCCCGCCCCCGCGTGGAACGCCGCCGGCCCCGCGCCCGCCCCCGTCGCCGAGACCCCTGAGGTCGCCCAGGCCCGTGCCGCCCACCTCGCCGCCCTGAACGCCGCCAAGTCCGCCGCTCCCGCCCAGCAGTGGAACGCCCCTGCCCCTCAGCAGTGGAACGCTCCCGCCCACAACCAGTGGAACGCGCCCGCTCCCCAGCAATGGAACGGCGCTCCCTCATGGCAGAGCCAGCCCGCTGGCCACCAAGTCGCTCAGATCCAGCTGGCGCGTGACGGCTCCGGTATCCTGGACACCCCCGAGGTGGCGGCCGCGCGCGCTGCTCACTTAGCGGCCCACCAGCAGGCCGCGCACGCCGCGCCCCCCGCGCACAACCAGCAGCACTGGTGAACCCTTCTCCTCCCCTCTCCTCCCTCCCCACCGGCGCCCCGACGCAGCACTACGCGACAGATCCTGGAGATCGCGCCCTAGTGCTGCGCCGAGACACCCCTTCCTTTCCTTCGATCTCTTCTTCATTTAGGAACTAGAAAGTGCAAGTGCGTCAGCCTATTCTATTCTCGTGGCTTTTTGTTACTTTTATAAACAAATTTTCTATTGAACGAACTTTTGTACATAATAATTATATGTATGCGTAATAAACGAATTTATAGAACGGAAAATTACTTGGTAGTTTTGCATTGTCGCCATGCGCCCAGTCCCGATACAGGTTTCTGATAATTACTGCTCGAGGCTACCGAGCGATGGTCGCCGGTGATAATGACAAGCAAATAGGTATTCGTGCAGCTAAACCTTGATAACACTCCAAATCAAACAAATGAAATTACAGTCAATAAATGACCTACCTTCCTGCAACACGCGTACCTGACTTTGCGCTGAAATAATGAATTTGGGAGACGACTAGATATTTGGGCTAGAGAAATTTAAGCCACAGAATTCAAAATTATCTTGCATGTCAAATTGTTATAAAAAAGATATGTCTGTAAACAACTAAATTAAAATGCCCTATAAACTGGCATATCGTGACAATGCCATTATGAAACTGCATAGATCTTTGATAGTGATGCAGTGGCGAAATGTATGCTATAAAAACAAGTTGACATGCAAAACAGCTCTAAATTATACGGCAAGTTTTAATTAAAAACCTATTAAACGAATTACCTATAAACACTATAAATTATCGATAACTAACTAGGTGATAGTGACGTCAACTTATATTGTAGAGATCGATATTTTACTGATGGAAACATTGCATTCGTTATGTCCGAGTTCTTAAGTACCTACTTCTAGTTACCAGTATAAAATAAAAATCAAAAGAGTGGCACTGACATAGTTAAGATGTGATCCAAGTTTGTGAAACATACAATACAAATGTTAGGATTAGGACGGAATATTGGGTAAAATTTTACTAGTGACCGATAGCGAAAACTCAGAACTGGCTAGTGATAAGAAACAACTTTCCCCAGGAACATAGGCAGATATAAGAAAAAATAATTTAGACGTTCCATTCCATACTAACTCAAATCAGCTGATTGGCAATTTTGTATGGGGAGATCTGGATTGGTCCAAATATATTTTACTTCTTCCTATGTTCCCTACGGAAATATTTTCCTTATCACACCAGCCTGTTCTGAGATTCCTCTATAGAAATAATGTAACACAATTAGTATAAAAGTTTTAGAACTCAATCACTTTAACAAAGTAAAATCGACCACTAGTCAGTAGGTACGTAATTAACATTAAAACCTACATAAATTACAAAGTACTGACCCTACAGAATGTCCTTAAGAAGTAATACCAAGTTTCTGTCCAAATTAAAGGTTTTGTGAGCAATTTGAGGTCGTAAACCACACTACTAATTACACGGGGGCTTAACCGGAAAATGTATAATTTTGCTATCGGCAGAGGGCGGCACAAGGCCGATCTATCACCCGATCAACGCAATCGGTGATTACGAGGTAAACATTTGGCTGCAAATTAGTTCTGTAGAGGGTGCCCTCTTTTGGCTAGGTACTAGAAAACTAGGGCATTAAAAAGTTAACCGGGACACTGTTTTGAAAATTAGGGCACTAAGCAGTTATATTGGGGCGCTGTTTTGGAAATTAGGGCACTAAGAAGTTATATTGGGACACAGTTTTGGAAATTAGAGCAGTAAGAAGCAAGTTATATTGGGGCACATTTTGGAAATTAGGGAACTGTTTTGGAAATAAGGGCACTAATAAGTTATATTTGGGCACTGCTTTGGAAATTAGGGCACAAAAATGTTGTATTGGGGCACTGTTTTGGAAATTAGGGCACTAAAGTTATATTGGGCCACTGCTTTAGAAACTAGGGTACAAAGTAGGGTACAAAGTACTAAAAAGTTCTATTAGAGGTACTGTTTTTAAATTAGGGCACTGAAAAGTTATATTGGAGCACAGTTTTGGAAATTAGGGCACTAAAAAGTTGTATTGGGGCACTTTTTTGTAAACTAGGGCACTAAAAAGTTGTATTAGGGCACTGTTTCGGAATTTAGGGTACTTAAAAGTAATTTTGGGTCATTGTTTTGGAAACTAGGGCACTAAAACGTTTTATTGGGGCACTGTTTTGGAAATCAGCACACTAAACAGTTATATTAGGCCACTGGTTTGGAAACCAGGGCTCAAAAATTTGTAAATAGTCATAATACATTCCCAAATCCTTCTGTTGATTCGATTTTTGCTCTAACAAAATATGTTAACGCCGACCCTAAACTATTTGGGATAGGTAGGTAAGGGCGTGCAGATGATGGATGAAGTGTAGTGGATACATTTTACAGGTGCAGACATTGTCGTCAAAAATAAGTATAAAAGGGCAACGCATGCAATGAAAATTGTAAGCATTTATATAATTAAATAAACCAAGTATAGTTTACCAAAGCATGGTGCCATCGCTCTACAACAGAGCCAAAAACTGTATATCGTGTCGCCGTTATAGACTGAAATCATCTACGAGTGTGAAAGTTATTAAGAAATTTCCAGAAAAAGAACAACTCGATTTTCACTGTATTCCAGTTTCTGTAAAGGTAAGTTAAATTAAAAATAATATTATTTAAATATAATAGGTACTAAATATAATAAATTCTTATATGAATACTTTTGCCCTTTTGAATAAAAAATTACGCATGATCGTTTAGTAAGTCATGCATGTAGCTTGATATGTATATGTTACAGGCAAAACCCTTAACCAGTCAATAACGTTATTGACTGGAAAAACCAGTCAATTACGATATTGCCTAAGGGCCTCAGTCAAAACCCTTATTGACTGGTTTTATCTATTAAAAGCAGTCAATAACGATATTGACTGACGTGCCCAGTCAAAACCCTTAATAGGTACTTCTGCCCCGGTAGCAGCAACCTAGACTGGCTGGCTGACTGTCTCGATCGCCGGTTGTTATTCCTGAGGACATACCCAAGCCGCAGACGGCTCTTCACTATCTAATGCTGACATTAGCGTATACGTGGCTTCACCTCCTAGATGTCATAGACTTCACGACGGTGGTTGTTAGGCTCCCGCCTAGTTCAATCGGCGAGCGAGGCTGTAGGCTTTCTTCTAGCTGCGACCATCTAACGGTCCTGATGGTGATCTCAGACCAGCCAGGCAGTCTAGGTTGCTACCACCTGGTCGGACGTACCTATTAAGGGTTTTGAAAAAAAATCTAACGGTCCTGATGGTTACTATGCAGTAACCATTGCGTTGCGGTGAGTTTATGTGCGATGCGGCGGGTAGCACTGCTTTGCGGTGATTTTATGTGCAGTGCGGCGGAAATCAGTGCGGTGCGAAG
Source organism: Phthorimaea operculella (assembly GCA_024500475.1). Classification (NCBI taxonomy): domain Eukaryota; kingdom Metazoa; phylum Arthropoda; class Insecta; order Lepidoptera; family Gelechiidae; genus Phthorimaea; species Phthorimaea operculella. The sequence continues at coordinate 893,725 of JANFCV010000120.1, forward strand.
AGTTTCGGTGCGCGATGCGGCGGGTAGCACTGAAGTGCGGTGAGTTTATGTGCTTTGCGGCGGAAAGCAGTGCGGTGCGGGTAGTTTTGTTGTATGTTGCGGCGGGTAGCGCTGAATTGCGGTGAGTTTATGTGCTTTGCGGCGGAAAGCAGTGCGGTGCGGAAGTTTTGTTGTGTGATGCGGCGGGTAGCGCTGAATTGCGGTATCTTTATGTGCTTTGCGGCGGATAGCAATGCGGTGCGGGAAGATTTGTTGTGTGTTGCGGCGGGTAGCGCTGAATTGCGGTGAGTTTATGTGCTTTGCGGCGGAAAGCAGTGCGGTGCGGGAAGTTTTGTTGTGTGATGCGGTGGGTAGCGCTGAAATGCGGTGAGATTATGTGCTTTGCGGCGGAAAACAGTGCGGTGCGGAGAGATTCGGTTTGCGATGCGGCGAGTAGCACTGATTTGCGGTGAGGTTATGAGCGATGCGGCGGGTAGCAGTGCGATGCGGCGAGTAGCACTGACTTGCGGTGAGATTATGAGTAATGCGGCGGGTAGCACGACGTTGCGGTGAGTATATGTGCTATGCGGCGAAAAGCAGTGCGGTGCGGAGAGTTTCGATGTGCGATGCGGCGAGTAGCACTGATTTGCGGTGAGATTATGAGCGATGCGTTGGGTAGCAGTACGGTGCGGTGAGCTACGGTGCGATGCGGCGGGTAGGAGTGGTTACCGCATAGTAACCGTCAGGATTGATATATATTTTTTTAAATAAGATAGGCTCGCATTAGTCTGGTATCTCACCAGCTGATAAAAGGAGTAATCCTAGTCAGCGACGCGATCCCCGGAGGTGGAATGGGAATAATCAGGTCGTGGGGCGATTGTGCACGCTCACTGAAATGCATCTTATAGAAGATAGAAGATGGAGCCAGTCAGAGTGAAAGTCTACTGTTTCGCTCGCCGGTGGCACTGAGCCCGAGTCCTCGAGTAACTACCGAGTGGTCTATGACTTCTGGGAGGGGAGGCCACGTATTTGCTGCCGTCAACATAAGTGAAGAGCCGTCTACGACTTGGGCATGTCCTTATGGAATAACAATCGGCGAGCGAGACAGTAGACTTCCACTCTGGCAGCGACCATCTAACGGTCTTGATGGTGATCTAAGACCAACCAGGACATACCTATTAAGGGTTTTGACTAGGCACGTCAGTCAATAACGTTATTGACTGATTTTATTAGACAAAATCAGTCAATAAGGGTTTTGACTGAGTCCCTTAGGCAATAACGTTATTGACTGGTTTTGCCAGTCATTAACGTTATTGACTGGTTAAGGGTTTTGACTGTAACATATACATGCATAGCTATATAAAGAGTGAAATTTTACTAGTGACCGATAGCAAAAACTCAGAACCAGCTGGTGATAAGAAACAACTTTCCCCAAGGAACATAGGTCGAAATATGAAAAAAATATTTGGACCTCCCATAGTAACTCAAGTCAGCTGATCGGCAATTTTGTATGGGAGGTCCAAATTTATTTTTCATATTTCGACCTATGTTCCTTGGAGAAAGTTGTTCCTTATCACCAGCCGGTACTGAGTTTTCGCTATCGGTCACTAGTAAAATTTCACCTTATATATCACGCCTATATTTCTTGCGGGGTAGGGTAGCGTAAACGACTGTAAAAAGCAGTCATTTACACTACGTCTGACAAAAGCTTGCGAGTCTTTCAGAGGACTGTGTATCACCATAGTGACAGGTTGTCAGCATGTCGCCTAAAATTGCAATACACATTAACTCTCAAATCCCTTGGTCGCTTCTTACGACACCCACGGGAAACATATGGGGTGATGCTATTGTAAGCCGGCCTGATATCACAAGATACCTACAATTTCCTTCACCACAATTGAAACCTGTTGTGATACTGATATCACGAGCAACGATAACTAAGTTAAGCCAGTATTGCAATGCCAGTAAATAGTCTACATTTTATGCAAAATTGAGAAACAGTTCACTCAATCAGGGCTAAAAATAAAACTGACTTATGGCCCAGAGAGAATGGCAGCAAAAAACACATCCTGTATATACGGGGCCAATTCTTACGTGTTTGTTCTTTAATCAAATTAAGTTTTGTGTTTATTTAATTTTTCGGTCCATTGTTGTAAAGAATTACAACTAGTAAGACAGTTTTATCGCTTGTTAAAGTATTTTTTTAACCATGATTATACCAGTCGGTGATCAAATGGGGCCACGGAAAAATCCGAAATTCCGAAAGGTATTCTTCGTTACTGTTTTACAGAACAAAATTATAGCAATCTACGAAACCTAAAAAAAAGGTACCCAAATATTTTAGTAGGCTCATAAAGGTAGTCGAAAAACTCTGACACCAGGGGGTTCACGGGTCGTTAGACGACTTGGTGTCCCACTCGAAGAATAAGAAGAAGAAGTCGTATTTAAAAATATTCGAAATGCTACCGCAGGATAAAATTACCAATGCTTTACAATCAGTGTTATATTGAAGTTATGACACCTTATTTTATTATCACAGCAAAACTACTGGACCACAAAGACAAAGCAAGACCCACCACCGTGGTATGAATGGGACCACAAGCTTCCCATAAGCAGGAGAAGCTTCAGTGAGGTTTGTATCAACCATCATTATCATCAACATTAACAAGTCAAATGCATCCAATGCCCTAATGCAATGCACTAATGCACCAACCGACACGGTCTCGTGTTAGGCAATACATTGCAGTACCAGGGAACAGATAGCTTAGCTATCCTTCCGGAGAATATTTCTGACCGTCATAGTCATAAGCATAAAGATATTGGAAACAAAAATATTAAAACAGCGTGAAAACTATTGTAAATAGGTAGTATTATTGTTTAGCGATAGACGTGTATGTGAGACCCACTGACTGCTTTCCTCCTCAAGTGGGCCACCGTAAGTGGCTCAAACATAGAGCTACGACAAAAAAACCGTTGGCGACAAGTATCGTGTATAAAGTTATTTTGATAGCGAAAACACCCCTACACACCCTCGCTAGAGAATATCACATAGGTCATGATAGGTCATACAAACATACACACAGGTCATATCTACTTATCGGATTTATCTCCAAATAGCCATGTGCCTATGCAAGGTTGGCATTGGCCTTTCAAAATCTTCTATTTTGTAGACCAACCTTCCTGTCAAAAATAACCCGAAGGTGTCGAATTGCGAGACGCTGGAGTTCAAGAAAGACTTTCGGGAGTACTTGCTGACTTCCACCCTGCACGGACTGCACTACATCGGCGAGAAGAAACTCACTTGGTTTGAGAGGTAAAAAGTAATAACTTATTGATTTGGAATATAAATTATGGCCAGAGCCATAGGTTGAGAGTGTCTGGCTGACGTGTGACAGAGTGAGTTCCCTTCGAGTGCCAGGGGTTGGCCAGGGCTGTGTTTCTGGCTGACGTATGACAGAATAATCCCCCTTCAGGAACCAGAGTTGTGTGTTACGTATGTGGGCTGACGTATGACAGAGAAAAAGTTTATGATGGAGCGAGCACACACAGTGCCTGTTCACTCTTAATTAGATAGATTAAGTTGTATTGTCTGTTTTCGGATACACCAACGCAGATATAGACTGATGACGTTTTATCATGTAGGACACGAGTTAACAAACGACCAGATCAACCTTGATGAGATGACTGAATGTCAAAAAGCACTTTGCAAGAAAGTGTAGTGAATGAAGAAAGAAGATGTTAGCTGGTCTTTCTTACTTATGAAATAAAACAAAAATTGCATCCAGGTTCTTCTGGTTAGTCGCCTTCACCATGTCGTTCACTATCGCGCTGATCTTCATAATGAACATCTACGACAAGTGGCGCCAGTCTCCGATGATCGTGAGCATCAACCCTGTCAACATGCCTCTTAGCGAGCTCCCCTTCCCAGCTATAACCATCTGCAACGTCAACCAGGCGAAGAAGTCTGTTGCTGCACGGTATAAAGAGGCCGGGTAAGACATCCACTTGTTTTTCTTTTGAATCAACAAAGTTGATGCATGAGGACATTAAACAATAATAATCCACATTCAATGAGCCACCGAACAAATGATACCTTTACGTCTTTTGGCAGCGATTCAGTGGACACTAAACTGCTGGAGAGTCTGTGCTCCGAAAAAGATGAATCAGACGCTGAGCTTTTTGAAGAGGAAGATGATGAAGGTGCAAATTGGAACTACTTCAGGCAATTTCTGATCAACGTAAGTAACTTTGAGAGACTTTTTACAATTGTCATTGGCTAAAAACCAGAGCTCTACTAACTGACCATGGCTTTTTGGAATTATACACCGTTTTCTGCTTCTAATTTTCTTGATGGGTAGGTGACACAACCCTGCGGAGAAATGCTGGCGGAATGCACGTGGAACTCCAAGACTATGGCGTGCTCTGACCTCTTCAACGCACAGCTGACGGACGAAGGACTCTGCTGCACTTTCAATGCAGTGCATCGGGACTTTATGTTCAGGAATCCGTGAGTTAAACTTCGAAATAAATTGGTGATGCTTGGTAATTGGGACTATGATTGGATTTTTAAACTTTTTGACTCGGTTATTGACTGTTTTCCTAATGAACAAGCATTTTCACAGGCACTACTGACTGAATATCTGTTTCTTGGGGTTATCTGCTGTGAAAGTAAGACAGTCTCGATGTTTGTGAGTCAAAATTCAAAATTTTTGCTTACTTGGTTTTCCGTTTACCTTCAGCGCGGGTTTGCTGACAATCTCTGGTTTTCGCAGCAAAAACCTTAATGATATGAACATAACATTTCCATCAACTGCCGTGGATTGGACGCCTGAGGGAGGGTATCCACCGGATTCTCCACCAGACGGTTTCCCTTGGAGAGCAAAAGGTAACGATGATCAGCCTAAGCTTTGTCAGATAAATACAAAAGCTAAGACGTTAAAACCGATGGTCCAGTCTTGTCATGATTTGGGAATTTCAGGAGTCGGAACACATCACGGTTTGAAGCTTGTGCTGGATGCAAATATTGCAGAATACTATTGTGCCTCCACGAAGAGTGCTGGATTCAAAGTAAGTGGGTAAGCACCGCTGTAAAAGTTACGAGATGCCCAATATACATTTCAAGTCAGGAAAAGTTTAAGGAACTATCTCCAACATGGGTTTTTTAGTAAAGGTGGTTCAAGTTTTAATGCAGAGAAGTAGTGGATACTATACTGTACAATCTCGAAGTCAAAAGCTGGCAGGAGGTGCAGCGGGTCAGTGAAGACAGCTCGATCCAGAGGCCAAGACATATCATGAGTAACTAAGATAGCGGAGTTTGGTATAATAAAGATAAGAAATTGCTGCAGAAACACTTATTGATAAATCTAAACAATTCCAGATTCTCCTTCACAACCCAACAGAGACCCCGAAGATAGCAAATCTGGGGGAGATCTACGGACCCGGGGTAGAAGCCCGCGTGGCCATCCAGCCTCGAATCTATGATGCCCAGCCGGGCCTGCAGGGCATCGACGTCAAGAAGAGACTCTGCTTCTTCTCCAGCGAGAAGACCCTGCTGTTCTTTCGGTAGGCTTTTCTTTAGTAGATTTGCAAGGTAATGGACACAGAGTTACCTACTAATAAGACCTACGCCTAAGGATTTCTAGAGTCAAGTTATGGACTGGAATACAGGATATAAAAATACACCGCATCTTTCAAATTCATTTTGAAGATCTACGCAGAAAAGTTTTTCAGGCAGCTTAAAAACAAGAATATTGTGTTTCCAGGACCTACACGATAAGAAATTGCGAAATGGAGTGCGAATCCAGGCAGATGCTGGATATCTGCAAATGTGTGCTGTATTATATGCCCAGTAAGTGTTTGCAGAAGTAGCAAATAAGTGACTGTTTTTGTTGATGGTGGGTTTGCTCCTGTCTCTAAGTAGAATCTAGGCAGACAAGGCTAAGGTCGTAGATGAAGCAAGTTTTCTACAGCATCCTTGTAGTAACCCATTCATGAGGGCGCTGGAATTCCCGACAATAATTAATGAATGAAACACAGAAACAAGGAATATACTACTCCTCTACCACAGAAAGCTAGCAATGGGAGTGTAGTCTCCGCTGCACCGCTTAGAGTACCTAAAGTAAAGGACCTGGATGCGCGTACAATACAACCATGCGAAGCAGCGCACGGCCTTATGGAGCTGATCTTACCACCGCTCAAATGGGATAAGTCTCTGGCCATCCCGAAATTATAAATTAAAGCAGAAACTGAACTAGTTTTTATGATTTCAGAGAATCGTACGACTCGAGTGTGCGGGAAAAACGATGCAAAATGTTACACGGATGTCTGGAAGAACGTCAGTTTGGGTAAGTGCAGAAATGATCAAGTTTCTCAAATTTTTGAAAAGATAGAATAAAATTTTAAACCAGCGTAGGTCTAAGGCAGGTCAAATAACCGGTAGGTTAAAATTACCTACATGAACATCTGGATGGTATAAAAGCATCTAAGGTATAGTCAAGCTGCCTCTCACAACACCCAAAACAAAAAAAAAAGAATGCTGGACGAGATTGGGACAATCACTTTGGCGAACTAGTAAAGTGTAGTACTGGTACAAATTCTGAGAATAGATACTTACGTCTGTATGTGTTTCTGTCCAGCAAACGAACGGCAGTGTGAGGAATGCTTAGCTTCATGCACAGAGATCTCCTTCGACGAGAGAATGAGTAGCGGACCTCTGCTGAAGCCGCTGGTCAAGGAAATGGCTAACAGGACAGGCCGGTCCACGGAGTATTTCGTGTAAGATATGCTTTTCTATTATTCATTAGTCCACTTCAGTGCGAGTGAGAAAGCATACCTAACCTCCGGCAGCCATTTATAATCAATTTCTTCTATTAACCAAGTAGTAGGTAAAGAGTATCAATATAACTAGCTATAATATAAATAATGTAAGTATAACACGCATTTCAGCAAGTATTATAGGGATGCCACTACAGCATAGTGTAGGTACAAATCCTGATACGCGCGATCGAAGTTTTTGCTGATCAGTATATTTATAAGTTCCATGGCAGTCTAATTGGGCCTCCGATCCTGGTTAAAACACTCAACCAATTCACCATTGTCACTCGCACAACTAGTCTTCACATGCGATAGTATTATATATTGTTTAGAAGATTCTTACTTTTATTAGGCAATGCAGCTAGTCTATGGTGTCTTTGCCTCGATGCGGAGCGTTGGAGGATAGTTTTTATTTGTAATTCAATTTTAAGTGCTTTTAATTTATTTATTTTTGTTTAAATTTTAAGTGCTTTTATTTTTTTCAAATAGATAATTTTGTCTTACCGGGTTCAAAAAATGCCTTTGTTTCCTTCCAGAGAAAACATGTTGGTTGTGCACTTCTACTTCGAAGACGGGAAATTCCAAAGGTTCACCAAAGGGGTGATATTTGGACTCACAGAATTCCTTTGTAAGTTATTTTTTAGATTTATGATGTCAGTTTTCGCCCGCGCCCTGCGGCCTACCTATATACATAAAGTTGAATACTTTTACAAGTTGAAAGGTTTTTTTAAAACCTGCCTGCAGCGTTGGGTGCAAGCTCCACAGAGGAGACGTGAGACGTAAGATGACATCTGTCAGACAAGTGATCGTCAGTCGTCATCGATGACGTTTGTAATCGGCGTCTCTTCTGTTTCATACATTTTATATGAAAACGGTTTCTAGCTTCGCGATGTCGCTCGACTCATGCCCCACGTCTGTCTCCTCTGTGGAGCTTGCGCCTTGGAATTTTGTCTTCAGACCATAAGATGTTTTGTAATTTTATTCAGAGATCTGACCATTCAATGATTTTTTTAGCCAACACTGGAGGCCTACTCGGTCTGTGCATGGGGTTTAGTATGATGAGCCTTATCGAGTTGCTGTACTACTGCACGTTAAGGGCATTTTGCAAAGCCCGCCACCGAAGACCTAAGCCGTTTACTAAATAAATACCTCTCCTGAGGGCACTGAACCTACCTGCAGCCACAACACAAACCCATTTTAAAGTTCAAAATGAACTGGTTTTCCATACAGTTATTAAGAAGGCACCCAAGGTTAAGTGCCACTCTCATAAGTCACACATAACTTAAAAATTCAGAAATAATTTTACGAAAATTCGCCAGCCGAGCCTGCAGTACAGATATGAATATTTGGGTTATGCCTCGGGACGCCTCCCCGAGATTTAAATGGGGCACTTGAAGTCACTTTTGTTGTGTGACAGGCAGTGCAATATTGTGAAAAAGATTATGAATTTTCTGTAGGTATTAAATAGTGGTTTATCTTATCTTTCTATGTTGAAATTTTGATGATTGACTTGTTATTTATTTCGTTATTTATTGTGACCGAAAGAAGAAAGTGAAATCATTATTGTCTTTTAAAAATACTTTATTCTCTTACGAGCTTATACAAAAGAATTAATTACAATATTTACAATAAATATTTACTAATCCTAAGAACTAATTTATTTATTCAGTCTCTGTACAAATGCTTAATTTTACAGAATCGTTTTTCCTTTTGATTAAAAGTAGTTTATTCTTTATTAATTTAGAATATACAGGGTTATTTTTTAGTCAGTGCGCAAACTTTGCAGGATGTTTCTACTCGTGATTCTGAACAACTTTTACTAGGGGGCCACCTGCAAAATCTAAGAAAAATTTTTGATTGTTTCATACATTTTTGCCGAGTAGGTATGAAATTTTCTATGGAACATCCAAATTTTTTTTTGGAATTCGCAGATAGTCCCACAGTTAAAGTTGTTCAGAATCACGAGTAGAAATAGAAATACCCTGCAAAGTTTGCGCACTGACTAAAAAATAACCCAGTATAAGCTGATGTTTTAAAACTGGTGGTATATTAATATTATACACAACAAATTATTTGCATTTTGGATATTATTTACGTTTCAGTAAGGTCCATCCGCTATCATATTATCACAACACAACCACTCTAACCGGGAGGCCAAGTTATGCTGGTCGCAATACTTAGATACTACGCGACCAGCATAAGACTTAGCCTTATGCTGGCCCTACGCGAGCAGCTTAGACTGGTCATGCATGACACTATGATAGCGAATGGACTATACCTACAGGGTGTTGATTTAAATGCGTGCTATATAGCTTCAGGGTAGATTTAGTATCGATAAAGGATGCCATAAAAAATATAGGAAAAAATCCTACCTTGAAGCTATGGCATGCATTTAAATTAACACACTGTAGTTATGAATTTGTAGGTAAGGTTTTAATTTTATTTCTTTGAATTATTTATTATATTACAGAATTAGGCCAGCTAATATTTTTCACCAGAGGGTGAGGAGGGCGAAAGGGATTTGGCCATCATGATCTCTGTAGAAAGGGTGAAATAAAATCTATTAGGTTACATTTAATTCAGTACAAATCTCTTGAGGGTGGGCAAGAGATTTGTACTTAAATAAATGTAACCCTATATAACTAGCAAGGTTTTTGCCCCCAACAGAATGACGGAGATTTGGGCACTAAGAAAAATAAAATCTATGATACCTATGTCTGATGTCGTGGCGGACCTTGGGGGGGCGGAGGGTTGGGGGGCTGCTGCGTAGGCGCGTCAGGAGGCTGCAGGGTGCGCGTGCGTCGCCGCGTGTAGTGCTGCCAGAGTAGTATCGCTTGGTCGTCCATGAATTTGCACACCTGGAACAAAAATGAGACAAAATTAGTTTTATTTACTATACTGCACATTGTTCAAAAGGAAGGCTTCACGTGGCATTCTCTACTGGCTAATCAGAAAAATTTGCAAGTTATCTTATTCAAAACACAAACCCTAATTAATGCTTCACTTTGTAGCAGCTCTAAGAAGTGCAAGCACATCGGTTACTTAAGGTAGCGAGCGTACTCCATATTATAAAACATATTGAGATTTAAATGCACTCGCAGTGCTTTATTATTCTCATAAATGAAACTAAGAAGAAAATTTAAGAATTTGTTAGCACCGAAACTTGAACCCAGGACCGTGCGGTACCATCCTACTGCTATTCCAAATGAGCTACCGGCACCTGGCTGATTCTTACGAATATATCAAAGTCTTTATGCTCATTTCGAAGCGATGATTATTACAGACATCTAGTAGTAGTTGTACTCAACAGTGCAAGGTTCAGGTCCCGGCAGATGCTTAATTTTTTATTTCTATTTTCTTGTTCACATTTTCTTTATTAAATATTATAAACAAACAAACCTGTGCTGAAACGCATTCCCTCCTAAACGCTTCATGCTGTAGCAGCTCTAAGAAGTGCAGGCACATCGGGTACTTGAGGTAGCGAGCATACTCCGGCTCGCGCCAGTACTGCAGGTAGCGGATGTAGTTTATAAATGTCTGCTCCTTCAAGTAGCCACGTTGGGCTAGAACTGAAATAAAATTAAACAAAAATGAATTACTACATGTAAAACCAATGTTACATGTGTTATACATATAAAACTTCCTCTTAAATCACTCTATTACCAAAAACCGTATCAAATTCCGTTGTGTAGTTTAGGAGAAAGAGAAATGCATAAAGTGACTTCTGCTTATACTATGTATTGTTGTGGCTGATAATAAGACAACAAGCATAATTAAAAAACTATACCTGACTGTTAGGTAATTTTAAAGTTAACTAAGACCAAAATTTTGTTGAAAGCATTTTGTAATAGCTAATCTGGCTAAATTATCCACTGTATGATCCTTGACAAAGTGCATTTTCTTGGTGACTGGTGAATGGGTGGCAAAAAGGTGAGTTAGAGCCATGTGGAGTACCATGGGGAAGGCCTCTGTCCAGCAATGGACTGCTTGAAAATGTAATCAAATTGTTTGTTGTTTTTGCAACATCGTCTTTGCGAAAAGAAATGACACTAAAGTGTAAATGATAAAAAGTGCATAAAATAAAGTAAATAAAACCCTAAAATAAAAACTCCCAAATATAACTAAAACTCGCATATTTTCCGTAACCACTTAACATCCTCCGCTGGAATTTCCACACGTAAGCGCAACTATTACAGAAAATTATGTGTTGTGATGATGTGATGTAAATGGAGTGTACAGACCAGGATGTTTTGTACGAGTGTTTTGTAAAATTGTTTTGCTTAGTAATGTTACTACTTCCAAAACTTTATAGGAGAATTGGTCAGAGTATACTTTTTGCACTTTATCAAATTCACACTATAGATCCCGCTTCGAAATAGACCCTGGTTGACCAAATTTTGGATACGATTACAAACATAACCTCAAAATACTTACAATGAATATAATTTGGGTTTGCTAGACATTGAACGAATTCTAGTTCCACTTGAAACCGTATTCTGTTCTGCTCCTCCGTTTCAGGCATCACTGTAACATGAAATCAGTAATTTATGTCAGAAAATGTATCAGATACAAAGCGAAATCTAGTAACACAATAATTTATGCATAATTTACATGTAAGTAGTACATAACAAGGTATTTTACCTTTTCCGGCCATCATATTGAATAGGAGTTATGTTACACGACTTAGACGAAACTTATAATAATTAATTTTTAAAGAAATAGGTACAGGAAAACACAAAAATGTTGCAGTTGCAATGACAGTTGCAAGAAACAAACTGACGTGACCAGTGCTGCCAGATTGCTCAGCCGGTTTAGAACAAAAGAACGGTTTTTGACCAAATAGACGGTTTTTAAAATCACCTTGGTTTCAAGTTTAAGCCCCCCTTTTTAATAAAATAGACAACGGCCCGAATGTATGTAATGCCAATATCTGGATGTTAATACAATCCAATATGTCGTATAGTGGTCACCACGGGCACAAAGTAAGTATTGGCTAGCGCAATCCAGAGAGTCGGCTTCGAGCAAACGCGGCTAAACTCACTCAGACATCCACACGCGTCGTTTACGCGCTCTGTGGAACCGTGTCGAACCGGTAATGGTTGAGTGTGAACGGCGCGTTCGGTGCGGGCGGACGGAATGGCGAGTAAAGAAAAATATTTTTGTGATGTGTTTTGGTGTAATAACACCACAGAAAATTGGGCATTTTCGTTTTTCAGTTACCCACGCAAAAATGAAAAGTAGGTAAGTAGAACTCTTTTATTTGATAAATAAATAGATACCTACTTCAAAACACTAGAAATGGAGGGATTTCTTTTTAAAAATCTTATTTTTCATTCGTAATATAATGCTTTATCGTTTTAGGTAGGTAAGTAGGTAGGTTGTGCTTTAGTTTGATTTGGTAGGTAAAATGGGTTTAGGTAGGTACCTACCTACCCACAGTAGATAGATACCAACTTAGTCAGCATTTGAGGTGAAGCGATGAGTACCGAAATACCGATAGCAAAAGGTCCATCATCAGGTAGGTACCTACCTATGGTAGTCCAAATAAACTATTACGATCCTGGATATTTTTTTTATTTTTTCGTCACGGCAGCCGGTGACCTTCGAAACTATAGTAGGTAAGTAGGTATACTTCGAAACTAAGGTAGATACCTACCTACCTACCTACCAACTTACAGCTACAGATACAGCTTTCATGCTCGCATTTTTTCCTGGCGCGTCCCCGCGTTTGTCATGTCGTCATGTTCATGTCATGATAGGTACTTACCAACCTACCTATCTACCGTTCCCAGCGCGTATCGCCCGCCCGCCAATACATTGCGACTGACTAGTGACGGTACGTTTGACTTTCATGATGGCTTGACTCCCTGTTCAAAATACCTTCCAACCATAGGTACCTAACCTATTAAAGTTCGTGACGGCATGATAGGTATATTTGAGGCCTTTCTTTTAAATAGATACACTTGTTTTCCGTGGGAAACACGTCGTGTCGGTCAACGCCGCCGGCCGGTCCTCTATTTACCTACTACCTACTTACCTACCTGCCTATCTATGGGTCGCTTCGCTCACCATCTACTCTCGTGGCCCAAACCCATTGCCTATCTACCGATTTAGGTGGGGACCTACTTATTTCCTATTAGAAATATGACTTTCTACTCAGGTAGGTAGGTACTTACTTCCATATGGTAAAAAAATATTTCATATAGGCCAGGTAATTTAGGAGTTTATCAATTGCATATAAGTAATTCATACTTACCAACGATAGGTAACTTCATTAAAGTAAAAGTAGCAACCCTAAAGAGTAGGCATAAGTGATCAAAAGAAGGGGCGAGCTGGCCTTCTGTAAATTCTCTATTTTGTGCCACGGGGTCAATGATCACAATCACGATAATCAAATCACGAAAAGGTTCGGTAGATGGTCGGACAAAAAAGGTAAACAAAACCGCCCGTTTTGGGACTATCTGGCAACGCTGGCTTGACGTTAATTTTTTTTTACTTGGAGAGGCCTTTTGGAAGGGCTAAGCCCAGTGGCCATACCGCTTCATCGATGCCTCTAGTCATTAGTGTGAAAATGTCTGTTGACATGACAACGATAAGAATAAAATACATGATGTTAGGGACGGTGTAACGAAAACTTTGCAGGAGTGCTCAGACCATGAAACTGAACAACTTTTACTATGGAGCCAATGGTAGGAGACGAAAAAAAAATTCCCACCTCACATACAAAGTCAGTCAGCTGATCGTGAATTTTGTATGGGAGGTCGGTTTTTTTTTTCCTTTCCCACCATTGGCTCCATAGTAAAAGTTGTTCAGTTTGATGCTCTGAACATGCCTGCAAAGTTTTCGTAACACCCCGTATAACATACAGTGAACATACACAGAAATGAACATATAGTTCGAGAGCCCAGGGGGTAAGTGGCTATCTCATAAGGTACCACGATAGGCTAGGTTTGGATCGTTAACCAAGACTTAAACAAGTCGTATGACCCAGGTCTGCCAGAGCCAATCCTGCCGAAACATAAAAATAATCGATATTTTTCAGAGTAATTTTTTCGTAAAAAATATGTCATAAGGTACCACAATGAAAGTGCTGGCATCAGTTAACCATTGAAAAATTATGTAAAAAAAGCTTGGTCTGCCACTGCGCACCCTGCCGGAAGTGCTTGCCAGACCTCTCCAAAGATGCCCTTCCGACACCCCTAAACTATCTCATCGGGTACCACGACGCGACCACCACAACATAATAGCCAAGATCACTCTGACAATAGATCACAAGGTCTGCCAGGCCTAAACTTGCCGCATCCTAGTGTTTCAGACATTTGAAGTTGTAGGTCCAGTGTATGAAAAATGATCTATATCTTTTTCCCCCCGCGTTTGATTTTGATGGTGCCTTAATACGAAATGCTCTCCATAATAAGGAGCTTCGAGTCACATAGGACAGTTGGGTGGAGGGTTTCAGTATTGAACGCAATCCTGTCAAAAAGTTTGAAATGGAGGTTTGGTCTATGAAAACTGGCCTATATCTTATTCCCCCCGGGTTTGATTATGATGGCGCCTTAATATGAAATGCTCTCCATAACTAGGAGCTTTGAGTCATATAGGTCAGTGAGGAGGAGGGTCTCTGTATTGTACACAATCCTGTCAAAAAGTGTGAAATTGTAGGTAAAATGTATGAAAACTGGCCTATATCTTTTCCCCCACTGGTTTGATTTTGATGGTGCCTTGGTATGAAATGCTCGTTATGATTAGGAGATTCGATTTGTATAGGTTAATTGGATAGAAGGTCTCTGTTCTGTGCACAATCCTCCTAAATATGAAAATATTCGATAACTTCTGCAAATTTTATCAGTTAAAATTGTCATATCATAAGGAACTCGAATAAAAGTGCTTGCATCAGCTTACCATTGACAAATTATGTTAAAAAAACTTGGTCTGCCACTGCGCACTCTGCCGGAAGTCCTTAGATGAGATAGGTTAGGGGTGTCGGAAGGGTATATTTGGAGGGGTCTCCGAAGGACTTCTGGCAGAGTGCGCAATGGCAGACCAAGTTTTCTTAACTCAATTTATCAATGGTAAACTGATGCTGGCACTGTCATTCGGGTACCTTATGATATGACAATATTAACGGCAAAAATCTGCAGAACATATCCAATATTTTCATGTTTAGCAGGATTGAGATTTTTTCCGTTAACATTGTCATTTCATAAGGTACCCGAATGACAGTGCCAGCATCAGCTTACCATTGATAAATTGAGTTCAGAAAACTTGGTCTGCCATTGCGCACTCTGCCAGAAGTCCTTGGGAGACCCCTCCAAATATACCCTTCCGACACCCCTAACCTATCTCATCTAAGGACTTCCGGCTGAGTGCGCAGTGGCAGACCAAGTTTTTTTAACATAATTTGTCAATGGTAAGCTGATGCAAGCACTTTTATTCGAGTTCCTTATGATATGACAATTTTAACTGATAAAATCTGCAGAAGTTATCGAATATTTTCATATTTAGGAGGATTGTGCACAGAACAGAGACCTTCTATCCAATTGACCTATACAAATCGAATCTCCTAATCATTACGAGCATTTCATATTAAGGCACCATCAAAATCAAACCAGTGGGGGAAAAGATATAGGCCAGTTTTCATACACTTTACCTATAATTTCACACTTTTTGACAGGATTGTGTACAATACAGAGACCCTCCTCCTCACTGACCTATATGACTCAAAGCTCCTTGTTATGGAGAGCATTTCATATTAAGGCGCCATCAAAATCAAACCCGGGGGGAATAAGATATAGGCCAGTTATCATAGACCAAACCTCCATTTCAAACTTTTGACAGGATTGCGTTCAATACTGAAACCTCCACCCAACTGTCATATATGACTCGAAGCTCCTTATTATGGAGAGCATTTCGTATTAAGGCACCATCAAAATCAAACGCGGGGGGAAAAAGATATAGGTCATTTTTCATACACTGGACCTACAACTTCAAATGTCTGAAACACTAGGATGCGGCAAGTTTAGGCCTGGCAGACCTTGTGATCTATTGTCAGAGTGATCTTGGCTATTATATTGTGGTGGTCGCGTCGTGGTACCCGATGAGATAGTTTAGGGGTGTCGGAAGGGCATCTTTGGAGAGGTCTGGCAAGCACTTCCGGCAGGGTGCGCAGTGGCAGACCAAGCTTTTTTTACATAATTTTTCAATGGTTAACTGATGCCAGCACTTTCATTGTGGTACCTTATGACATATTTTTTACGAAAAAATTACTCTGAAAAATATCGATTATTTTTATGTTTCGGCAGGATTGGCTCTGGCAGACCTGGGTCATACGACTTGTTTAAGTCTTGGTTAACGATCCAAACCTAGCCTATCGTGGTACCTTATGAGATAGCCACTTACCCCCTGGGCTCTCGAACTAATACATTTATTACATTAAGTTAAAACTAGACCGTACTGAACACGAGCTGATTAGTGAAATGAAATTACCGATACTTTCCCATTCATTTTACATGTTTCCCACAGATGAAAATGAAGTTAGTTCAATTATCAAGTCCCTTAACAACGATAGTGCTCCTGGTATTGACAAAGTTAACTGCGGATTCATTAAGTCTATTCTTCCTACCATTATTCAACCTTTAACTTACATATTTAATCTTAGTCTGTCGAACGGAGTATTTCCTGAGAGTTGGAAGAAAGCTGTTGTAGTTCCTGTACATAAATCTGGTTCCAAAGCAAATCCCTCTAACTACAGGCCCATCTCTCTTTTAAGTGTATTTTCAAAAATTCTAGAAAAGATTGTAAATCGTAGATTAACAAATTACCTCACAAAGCACAACATAATATCTCCCTTCCAGTTTGGATTTCAAAACGGAAAGTCGACAGAGCACGCTGTTGACCTATTTCTTGATTCTGTCTCAAAGGCTTTGGACGAGGGAAATCCTTGCCTAGGAATTTTCCTTGATCTCGCTAAAGCCTTTGACACAGTGTCCTCGGCTATACTTCTGAACAAACTGGAATCTATTGGGATAAGAGGTATTGCGCTAGATTGGTTTAGAAGTTATCTGCAAAATCGTACTCAGTGTACCAGGGTAAACGAATATTTTAGTGACCCTTTAAATATCGATTATGGCGTGCCCCAAGGCAGTATTCTAGGACCAACTCTTTCATTATTTACATCAATGACATTGCTAACGTTTTCATTGGTAACGATAAAATAAAACTTATCTGTTACGCAGATGACACGGCCCTAGTAATTCGTGATAGCTCATGGAAAGAAGTTTTTGAGTCCGCAGAAAGCGCTATGTCTTCAGTTGCAAATTGGCTAAACAACAACCTACTCACTTTAAACACTGATAAAACTAAATTTTTATGCTTCCATAAAACTAAAGCATCAGCTCCTACTTTTCAATTTAGCTCTTCAATTAAAGTTCACTCATGCCAAACTAACACCCCATCTCAATCAGTTATCACCTTTTGTAATTGCTCTGTAATACTCCGAACAGATAAATTAAAATACCTGGGGGTCGTCATTGATGAAAACTTATCTTTTAAACCACAAATCTTTGCAATGGCTGGGCGCATTCGACGATTGGTAGGTGTGGTTAAGCTGTTAAGAAGCTGCGCGGATCCAGACGTTTTGCGATTAGTTTATTTTGCATTATGCCAGTCACTATTAACCTATTGCATTGGGGCTTGGGGAAGTGCTGCTAAAACAACCCTGTTAACTTTGGAAAGATCCCAAAGATCGGTGCTTAAAGTCATGCTAAAAAAACATTTTACATTCCCTACTTATACTTTGTACAGAGAAGCAGAAGTATTAACGGTGCGCCAACTTTACATATTAAAAGCATGCCTTCATCACCACAAGACCATCTTAAGCTCTATAGATTATGCTGACTTGTGTAGGAAACGAGTATACGTAACTCAACCTCCCAAAGTTAAAACCAAATTCGCTCAACGTTTTAAATATTTCGCTTACCCCCATATCTATTCAACTGCTAATAAAAAATGTCTTATTAAATATGACACCGTATTCTCTGCTAAAAATAAATTGCAATCGTGGCTAAAAACACTTGATTATGACTCTACAGAACTCATACTTTTTATTGTCTCATAATAAAAAAATATATATTTAATTAAAACATAAATAGATGTATTTTCCTAGATACCTACTTACGTATATTTTATTTATTTATTTATATATTTCATATTTATATATGCACCAGAACTCACAGGCAGAAAAACAATTGTAAATTATATGATTTTGTAACTGTTGACTGGATTACCACGATACAGGCTACGGCCTAAGTGTGGAATCCGATTGCACTTTACAATAATTGTAACTTTTATTTTGGTAAATAAAAATTATCTTATCTTATCTTATCTTACATGATTATCGCCGTATCCCTAATTTGTGTACTACCACAGAATAGACAATAGTATGTAGTATAGGTGTATTATTAGTCTAAGAGTATAGTACTACATACAGAACGGACACTCACCCCCCCGCACCAGCGCCGCTTACCCGCCCCCGCCCGCAAAATGTCAAAAAATTAGTGAAGACTTAAGTAAACCAAAGTGCTAGGTATGGCGCTGGACTTGTTGCATGTTCGTTTCATCCAAAAAGGTTTCATCGTAGTTTCTTGTATTAGACTGAAACGAAGGAGGTGCCATATTCATATCTATAGAAAAAGGCGCGAACATTGAACTGAGTTCGCCTTAGAGTCTCGGATGGATATCTTTCATAATAAAATTATTGGAAAAATTTAAATTAGCAGCAACTAGGTAGTAGGTACGTACATTATTTATTTATTACATCCTCTTTGGTAGATACTGTACGTAGTCATCAGGTGTATCAAAACAAAACGAATGTCAACCCTGCACTCACACGCCTGTCGTCACGCACACATACACAAGTAAAAATGACAGTTGTCTATAACGAGCCCGTTGTATGGGAGTGTCCGAGGTGTGGTACTACCTTAATGTAGTGGGACAAAAAGTCGCCTTAAGCGTATCGGAGCTCGTTTCTTTCTTCACTTAATAATGTCCAGCGTGAATTGATATGAGCTGATATTATGCACCCGCCACTCCGCGCACCGTTTCCCTAATTTGTGGTTACACTGGCGTTACCATACTTGTAGAGTTCTTTTTAGGAAAAGCAAAGATTCTTCTTGATGTTTTATAATAATTTATATAAATAGCTTACAATAACAACAGATGACATCAAATTATAAAACTAAACTCATAATTCTTACAAAAAAGCAAAGCATAGATACAAATAAAAACTAAAATTAACATAAAATAAAAACTAAAGTAAGTAGGTAAATAAATAGAACTAAACTAAACTAATCGAAAAAAAAATATTTTATCACAATAGATGATCACACGGTTTATGAAAAACGCCAAGGGTCACGAGTAGGTATAGGTATAGGTCCTACATTGTGCATTAACAAAATTGCTAGCATCAAATTGTGAAGTGCAGCGTTGATAGTGGCACAGGGAATAAATATATATCTCATGGCTGCCAAAGAGTCAAATTGCACTGGTTCTGAATAGCCAACAAAATAAAACCATAATAATCCTTTTATACGCCTATGCGGGACGAGCGTGACTTGTTCTGGCTAATTTCGTTTATTTCACTGACGCGCCTATCGAAGGTTAAATTCAGCATCCTGTACAGCCGGGTGATCCATCTCATTCGTTGCTCCTGACTGCAATACCGTACCTTAGCGTCGGCGGCGGGGAACGCGAGCGGGAAGCTCTCGATGCTGGTGGAAACAAACTCGTTATAAAACATTTTGCAAGCTTCATAAATTATACAATAACCATACCAGAATAGCCACAAACGTCCACTTCTGGACATAGGCCTCCCCCTATCGGGGGGTATTGCCATACTCACCACGCTTGGCAGGCAAATCTGCGAGCGCAGTGCAAGAAAGATGTTGAATTAACAGGGAACGCTGCTGCTCATTACGTAGACGATTATCGCTTAGTCGCTTCTACGACACCCACGGGTAGAAATAGGATAATGAATGGATTATTAGCTGTCCAATTTTGACACTTATTCCATCGTACAGCGCCATCTTGCGGTTTGTTTCTCCAAAAAACGCTCATTCTACAGGCGTTATTCGATTTAAATTGCATAGCCGGTTAACCAGATCCCATTAGGTACCAAACTGGCTACGCAATACCTACCTACATCAAAATTCGCCTGTAGAATTGTAATTTGAAAAGGGTACTGGTCTTTAAATTAATAAAGTCACATCATGAGTGAATTGTATATCGTGGCAATTCTTACTCGTCCATTTCGTCTTCAGGCAGGACAAGGTCGGAATACCCCCAAAGCTTGGTGCTGTCTTTTGTGTTTATTTCACTTGACTTTTGGCTAACTCTGCTCTTCGACTGCACTTGTTTTTTACTGCGTTCAGCTGTACTGCTGCTGAATAAAACGCATCACCTAATTATGAGGGATTTTTCAGAGTAGTGTAGTAAGGTTCTATCTATCTAAATAAAACATTGCGGACTCATGCTGAACCGCGGTAGATGAGGGATTACTTCATATCATATGGTACCTACCTACTTGAAGAAACTTAAGGAATAGTTCGTTAGAAATAGGGTAGGTAACTCATACAACAACAAATTGAATGGGTAACAAAACTTAAAACTTTTTTATTTAAGCTGTAAGCTCCTCAAATAAAATAAAATCCTTATGAATTTCGTTTCAAAAGTATTGTTCCCAGCTTGGTAATAATATTGCAGATGTGTTTAGATTGTAGATGGATGGGATAGCAAGTGCTAACTATTGTGAATTTCTTCCCAGTCTGGTCGGACATTACAAGCTGCTTGTCCGAAAAGAAGATAGTTTCGTTCTTGGTCGGTCCCAGTTTCCGTCTCATCATCTTCCTGCCCTTATCCTAATTACATGGGGTCGGCGCAACACGTTTTGTTGAACACAAAATCGTGTTGCAATGGATTTGGCTTCATTTTACGACCGGCCGCCTACCAGACGTCAACCCTCCTTGGGAATGCTTTTGTGGTGGATTAACGGTCACCATACGGTTGGCCCTGGCTGTTTGGGTCGGGTTTATCCCTTGGTCGCCTTTTACGACCCCCACGGGAAGAGAGGGGGTGGTGCTATTCTACTCTGCCGGCTTAGTTTCCGTCTATGATTTGAAAATACTTAGACAGCGGTCGTTCGTTTCGTTACACAATCATGTCAGAGGCCTGCTTCTAATAATGGCGGTTAAAATTCTGACACCAAGGTTCATCCCGTCACTGGACGACTTGGTGTCCCACACGAAAAAGAAAGAAGACTAACCCTGAAGATGTCGACGAGCTACTTTTCTTGCCGCCAGCGGCAAGGCTCGCATCTAGCAGGTACAGGGCGGTGTCGAACATGCGTCGGGGCTTGCCGAGGATGCCAACGGTCACATCCCAGGCTTCCAGGTCTTCTTCTGGGCCGGCTATTGCCATGAGGAGGTAGCGAAGGCGCTCAGGTAAACTGTAACATTTATGTTACTATAACAGCACTAGTTATCAAAATACTATTTTTAGTAGAAACTCTATCGATTTCCTGACAATAAATGTTTCTTCATGTCGTGTACCTAAAATAAACAAAGTTTTTTTTTGACATGACTACTGCTGCTACAGAAGTTAATTTTGACTATTGTACTACTTATCGTAGCTCATTGCTACCACCGGTTATTTCGACATATCTACTTTTCTTCACTACGTAAAGCTAAAGCTACTACTCTTTGACGAGAATACAGTGAAAAGGATGTGGTTTTGATAGGACTACTTATCGTAACTAACTACGGAAGTTAATATTGACAGGACTACTTATCGTAGCTCATTGCTACGGGGGTTATTTTGACAAGAATACTTATCGTGGCTTATTTCCACCGAAGAATTATTTCGACATAATTTTCTTCAATACCTACGTAAATCTAAAGCCACTAAGCTTTTTGAGGACAATACAGTGGAACTAAAAGATCTACTGTTACAATTCAAACCTCACTATTCAAATTCAATGGCGCCAATTCCCAGCAATCTAAAATCGACTGGTTTCTTCTGTTTACAAAATATGTCGCTCATCAGCGGTGACCGGGCGATCAGTTTGGGGCTCTTCTGCGCGTCACTTCCAATCAGAACACCGCGTTCCAGTGGCGACAACGATGAGTAGTAGCCGGTCTTCAGGCGGTGCTCCGCTGAGTTGTAGATGTCGGTCTTTGTCAAGCGATTGATCTCGAGCTCTGGAATATTGTCGACGTACCAGCCTTAAGGATCAACGTCAGAGCAGATTTCCATACAAATTTTAATCGGAAATGACAGAAAAACTACCCTGTTTCATACATGGAATATAGTGTTATAACGGATATTAGACCATTTTAATTTAGGGAATCTGATAAAAATATGATATTTAAGTTATTTCTGAGGTTTTTTTCGCTTTAGAAAATATGCAAATATTTGATCAATTTCCGTATGTGTGAGTGCGATCCATAGAAATCCTAGAGCACATTGAATAAAAATCTCCTCAGAATACGTATTAAAACTCTTTTATCTCAGTATGAAACTCACTGAACGGTCCTGATTTTGACGTAAGCTTTCAATGACTGACACAAATAAAACTCAAAATCAAAAGTTTCAAAAATGTAAATATCAAAATCTTGATTTTGATCGTATTTCTTAATTATTTCGCAGAGAGAATATAAATAAAACTAGCGTTATATTATTTCGTACATATAGTTAAATTAAAACCAATTTCAAACAAAAGTCCTCCTTTAGTAGGGTCAGGTAGGCTACAGTGACTCGGATTTCTTCGATCAATAAAATTTTATAGATAACGTTGAAGTATCAAACTGAAATTCATAACTAGGATGTATTGATTAATACTCTTTCGTTTTGCATTATCAATTTTTGCAATAACACGACACTGAGGGCACCGGACATATTTTTCTAGAAAAAAAAATATGAATCACTGTGTACCTGTACCTGTCTACACTGACTCAACCCCTGTGGTACACAGTGACTCTAAAAGTTTATATGGAATTGGCAACCCTGTCGTGCAAGTATAATATTTATTGAAACTATGCATATTAATCAAATAAATTTGTCAAAGTATTCTTTTCATATTATTACTATTGCCATAAGACATATTTTACAATTATCTGTTAATGTTTCTAAAAATAGAGAAATAAGCCAGTACTGAATGTTAGAGTCACTGTGTACTACTTAAATTTGAGCCAGTGTAGACGCTGACGCTATTTTGAAATAATTAGCCTACAAATATTACCAGACTACTCTAAGAGCTAGCAAATCTAGCTTATTACTTAGTATTTGAACACCACTTTCGATCGTAATAATTACATTTCCCTAAATCTTTCAATCTTAACCGATAAAAATACATGTGGGGTACCTCGAAAAGCATTTTTAGAGGTGCGAAACCAATCGCACATTTTTTTCACAATCAAACCGTACTGAAGTGGACGGCTGATTGGTTTGTATGTGTTTGGTTGTCAAGAGCTACCATTATGTTACGAATACAGTTAGATATAGCTGTCCTATTCCGAAATATAAGCGTGAGTCAATGTACCCGCCCGAGTCACCGATCCCTACCTGACCCTACCTATAAATTTTCATATTCAGCCGCCCGTAACTGAGCCGTAGCTCAGAATCCTGGACCCTCAAGGCTGTTTATAAAAAGAGAATTGGTGTCTTCGTGATGTGCTGTTGGCGTCGCATGCTCCGGATTCCCTGGGCGGCTTTATGGACCAACCAACGTGACCATATTAGATGATATTAGAGGAGTTGACACTGGAAAAAACACATGGCTGTCCACACCACGAAATGCACGCTCCGGAAACTGCAGTACTTTGGACATATTGTCAGAAGAGAATTAGACAATCTGGAAAAACAGCTGTTGACGAGGAAAATAGAGGGAAAGAGGGCCACAGGACAATGCGCGGAACGGTAGCTAGATCAAGTCTCCGAACAAATTGGTACATGAAGCAAAAGATCGAGCTAAATGGGAACAAATTACCAAAGAAAGATAGTGTACGGAGTCATGATCCTCAGCAGTGAGGCAACCGACGGGAAGAGATGGATGCAATGCACCTACAAAATTGTTTAAATAAACGCTAAAACGGTAGGTAATCCTACCTAGAACACCTGGACTAAGAACCGAAATGGAAGTGGTAGTAATAAAATATATATACGGATGTACGACACTTATACCTAACTATATAGGTGCCTACAAAATATAAAAGGTAAATAAAATTTGCAGGAAAAATGTATTTTTATTTCTACTAGTGATACCTAGACTAATATTCTCCTCGCCTAGAAGTCCTAGACTAAACATGGTTTAGGTTTCATAAAACGATTGAAATATCCTTGTTTATCAAAGCGCACGACAGTGCGCCAGCCAAGTTCTAAACACAAGCCGCGAGCACAGTGTTACACACTGCACTCTTTTGACCCGCCTGTATCAGGGATGTGAAAAAAATAAAGATTATTTAAAAATTGATAAATATTTGACAAAGAAATATCGATTTTATTAAATAAGAATTAATCGATTATTTGAAAATCGATTACATTTTCAAAATTTCCGACGTCCGCGCAAAAGAAACAATGAACATTAGATTTTTGTTAATAATCGATGCTTTTTTTAATTACTCAAGTCACATCCGCACCCGGTACTAATTTATCTACTGTACAGAATGAAACTTTACACAGTTTACACACATAATGACACCATGTAAAACTTACTTTTGAAAATCTGATTTCAAACCAAAATTATAAAAATAGTTTGTCACATTCCGAACAAAAAGAGGTGAAATCCCACCAAAAACATATAAATGTGAAATGGAGGCCAAATTCTTACGCCTAAAACAGAGTTAAAATCTAAATTAAAGCCAAATTTTATCATAATTAAAACCATAACATTATTCATTTGAATTGGCGGGTTTTAAAATTTTGTGATAGAAACTGATAAAAGCACAAAATTTGCTCCGTAAGATCTGCTCTTCTTATCAGAAGTAGCTCATTAGCTGTGCCTCGAGTAAGACCGCCAAGATCGAGTGAATATATATTATGGTTGTAATTATGATAAAACTTGCCTTTAATTTGGATTTCCACTCTATTTAGGCGTTCGAACTTGACCTCCATTTTAAATTTATGTTTTTGGTGGGTAATTTTTTTACCTAACCTATCTGGAGGCACAGCGCCCCGCCAAGACGAGCCAAGTGAAGAGCGACGACATTACCTACCTTTTATCAAACTCTAGTTTTCTGTATACTTTAGAAGAGTGTGATCTTTATAGGATAGCGTTTTCTATAAAAATCTAAATATAATACACTCTGTAGGTCGAACTCAGAGTAGGTACCGAGAAGTTTCTACTACGCCGCGTAGTCAATTTTAAAAATCACGGCAATACCGTGGCATTCGCGTTTTGCCGAGAAAAAACGCTTATGTAACGCTGGATATCACAAATACGCCGACGCCAAAACGAGGGTGTGTAGATTCAAAAGCCTGGTTCTACTTGAGACCTGATAACTTTTTGCAGGGTTAGACATAATGCGCTCATCTTGGCGACATTTTTCGTGAAAACTGTTGGTGGCAGTTATTTAATGTAAAAGTAGTTTTCAGTAATCAAAAATGCATCTACACAATTTCATACGATATAAAAATAGAAATCATAAATAAAAATAAAAATACGTCAATAAATAAAAATATTTTGCTAGGACCATCCAGGAGTACTATTTTTGAATTATCGCATGCGGAAGTCTGCTTCTAAATGTGCTCGTATCACACGTTCTACTACTGACACATCCATATTCTTCCATTTAACACATCCTAATCAATTCCAACACGTCCAAGGTATTAACAAGTTCGAGTAGTAGAAAATATGATACGAGTGTTACGGATTTCCGTAAACGATTTCACAAATCACACTTTCTGAAATTGAGCTCTGACTCTCAGGATCGAAACCTACTTCAGATATAATTGCAAATCTTAGCATTATCAAGCCACAACGGCTGTCAAAGCTAAGGTCAAACTCAAAGCATAGTGTCAAATTGGTCTTTCCTTTTTCAAACTGGCCTTGTCTGTGTGTGAGTGAGTCTCGTCTATATACAGAAACGCAAAATGTAACTTTGTATCCGGAAATGTAACAGAATTACTTAAAAAATATACTAAATGTATTTAAATTATTGTTCCTAGCAGTGAATTATTTTCGAAGGTTGCCGCTTACTCGAAAATTCATTGTTATATTGTGAAAAATAGTAATACCACGTTAACTACGTAAAATAACTTAACTAACGCCATCTATTGACATACTTTGGGCGGCTTGCTCTGACGTTTAACCTTAATATTTAATTAGAAAAGAATTCACCCTCTCATACAAAATTCAAGATCAGTTGACTAACTGAGTATGGGATATTTTTATAAAATATAGTTGAATTACGTAGGTCAGCCCTCTGGTCAGCCCTTACCTTAGAGTATAAACGGGTGGCACGACTACCAACATAGGTCGAAATATGAAAAAAAAACGGCCAAGAGCGTGTCAGACACGCCCACAAATAGGGTTTCGTAGTCAACGTTTAAATATCAGGTTATCAGCGTAACAAAGTTAATTTTGTTGCTGGTTTGTTTGCAGCTGTATGATTACCAACCGCAAATAGAAAAACTTTTTTTTATTCTGAAATCATTAGTGGTACAGTATCCGTTATAGTTTTCATGGTAACTTCAGATTGAGAAGTATATTCCATATTTTTTTCAAATTTTTAGCGTTTATATTTTAGGAGTTACAGCTGAAACAAATTATGGCTCAAAAACGCCCCTTTTAAAAGCAAATATCTCGAGACAGAAACATTTTAGTAACTTTGTTTTAAAGAAACCTCCCCTTAGTTTTAAAAGACCTATTCAACGATACCCTACTCAATATTACAAGAGAAAAAATATTTTTTTGCCCCCCTTTCACTTGTATGGGAGGGGGTCCAAAAAAGAATTAAAATAGTTTTTTCTGAACATTTCTAAATTTGGGTCAAAACGATCTATCTTCTCACCAAATTTGATGTCGATAGCTCTAAAACTGACGGCGTTATGAGGGCGCGGCATACAGACAGACAGACAGACAGACATGACGAAACTATAAGGGTTTCTAGTAGACTACGAAACCCTAAAAATTGAACCTTCCTTATTAACTCAAATCAGCTGATCGGCAACCAAATCTTGTTTTCATATTTCGACTTATGTTCCTTGAGGAAAATTGTTCCTTATCACCAGCCCGTCCTGCATTTTTGCTATCAGTCACTTGTAAAATTTCACCGTATATAGCTTGCTTACATAAATAAAGGAATCCAAGGATCTGGCAATAAAAAGTTTCATTCTCACCAAGCTGATTGAAGGACCGGCGGCCGAGTGCCAGCCAGACGATCTGCGTGCACATCAGAATGAAGGTCTCGATGAAGCGAGCGTCCTTGTCCGAGAGAGACTTACGCTTCTTCTTTATCCCCATGTGGTGGAAGGTTTTGGTGTCCCAGATCCCTGGTGCACATTGGAATAGAGTTACCTAGCTATTGAATCCAAAAAAAAACACTTCTTCCGTCTCAGGTTAACAATATTTTGGATAACTTTCAATTTTTCAACACTAGCAGGATTTCACTGGTTTTCACCATTAGATAAAAAGAAAGAATAGGTGACGCAGAAGGTTACATGCAGAAGGCTAAGTTTCTCGACGGAAAAAACGGTTTGCTATTTTATCATCTTAGATGCTTGAGATTATCGCTACACCTGGCTTAAAAGCGTCTTACTCATATACTTATTACGTTTTTCCTTGTTTCGGGCTTTTTGATGAGCTTGCTCCAATATAAATTTTATTTTTAGCCCTATCTAGGCCGGGCTTGACTTGAGTCAAAGCTAAACCTACTTTAATATTAACAGCTAGTTGCTGTTTCGAAGACTGGTTTCTACTTTGACATAAAACCAAAATACCTAACCAGAAAAATTATAACATATTCTCACCACACAATATAACGGAGTACTCCTTGGCAACCAAATTCTTCAAATCAGCGAGGTTTTGCCTGTACGTCGCCTCTATTGCTTCAGATGTTGGAGTACGTATCTTATTTTGTAATTCTTTAACCCGTTCAGCCATTTCTTGCCCTATCTAGAAAAGAAATGTTTAATTTAGTACTAGGTTTGTAATTGACTAATACATTTGTTACGTTGATTAACTTTTTTTAAATAAATACATACGAAAAGTAGTGCTGCTACGAAGAACCTCCGTAGCTTTAGGCTACGATAAGTAGTCCTGTCATAATAAATCCCCGTAGCATCAAGATACGATAAGTAGTCCTGTCATAATTTTTTTTTTTTTTTTAACTCTAGCTACCGAAGTGTACGGACGTGTACTTATTTAACTCCTCATTTAATTATTATTGTATTTATTTATTGTCTGTCAGACATTTAGTAAATTTTCCATCAAATTCGGTGCCTCTCGTACTATCTTGTGGAAGTACCCATATACCACCGCAGCCATATTGTATTTGGTATTTCTTACTCATTCGCTCCTGTTATTGTTTGCGACTGTTGTGACCTACATTCAAGACTGCAACCAGGACTGAAATAAACTTGTGAAAAGTGTGAAACTGTTCTGTGTCCCCGGTGAGTCTCGAACCTGGGCCCTCTGCGTCACAGACCGCTGTTGTTCCACTGCGCCACCGCAGGTGAACGAACTGGCGCGAAATTGAAGATCGCTACAGTGACGCAACCAGCTTAACATCGGTCAGTATACTGAAAAACGCAAAGTCAACATTTACTGAATCGCTGCCCTCATTGCTCGATACTACAAAACAAAACGATAACTTTAAGCGATACCACTACCCGATACCAAAAATGAACTCCCATCTAAAAGTGCATCCAAAATAATGACAAATGATACTGGAGTACTGCAAGTTATTTTGTCAAAACTGGGTTCTATACAAGATCAACTTTTGGCCATGGACAGTATTCAAACTGGCCTGTCTCAGGTGAAGGCGGATATAGCGGGTCTGAAAACATCTCTTGAAGTTAAGTTTGAGTTCTTGTCTGCTAGAATAAAATCTGTAGAATCGAGAATGGATACTATAGAACAACGCATGCAAGATGTGCCCAACTTAAATACTGAAATAGCCGCTTTACACCTCGAATTGGAGAACCGCGATCAACAACAATTTAGAAAGGATGTTGAGCTGACTGGGCTTACTGAGCAGACTAATGAGAACCTACCCCACATAGTTGCCACTCTTGCTACTAAATTAGGTGTACAAATGGATTCACGCGACGTGGACGACATCCGGCGTGTAGGTGTAAAGGGTGGCAAGGACGGCAAAGGACGAGCGCCCCCCGCCCTGTGATTATTACACTTACGAGACGAGCTATCCGGGACACTCTGCTTAGTGCTGCTAGATCACGGCGTGGTCTTACTACTGATATGATCGAGGTACCTGGAACTTCAAGGAAAATTTTCCTCAATGAACACCTGACGAAAAACAACAGAATTCTGTTTAGTAAGGCTCGCGCAGTAGGTAATGACCTCAAATTTAAATTTGTATGGACCAACAACGGCAACATTTTTATGCGACGTACTGAGACCAGCTCTATCTTGAAGGTTTCCTCCGAGACTGTTCTTGAAAATCTGCAAAGTAATTTAAAAGAAAAAGAATGAGAAATATTACGAAGACGACATTTCCCGTTTAATTTGAATCTGGCTACGTCTTATTTGTCTTAGGAAATATCAAACAACTCTATGAGCATACGGTAAACATACGTGTTTTACCTACTCAATTAGGATCTAAGAAGTAGTTTAAATTGTAATGCATTCAAGTTATTCCTATAATTACAATGTTAGCTTAGCAAAATAAAACAACAATTATGTACCATCAGCTCTCCACCAATACATGTAGAAATCATATTTATGCTTCGATTTACATTATTTTAACACTGTTATGTAATCTTCATTTAGCTACTTAATAATAATGCCAGTTCTTTTTACCTATTTCCTGCATACGAATTCCACGTGACAGCTGTACTGTAACACAACGCTGACAATGCAATACCTATAAAATGTACACACACGTCCGTAGAATAATATTATTTTAATAAGTAAGATAGATATAATTTAATAAGTCGGATACTTTAAGTAAATTGGTTTCCCAAGATACAGGCAATGCCTAGTTTGGGGACCTCTGTTAAATGTGTTTTACTACTTAGACATAATTTTTCTATTTAATTAATTACCAGTTCCAAAATAATGTTTACCCTAGTCTAAGTTTTGATATCGGATATTAATAAAGCATTTTTTCATTTCATTTCAATTAACCCCCGTAGCATTAAGCTACGATAAGTAGACCTGTCAAAAATTATCCTCGTAGCAATGAGCTACGATAAGTAGTCCTGTTAGTAAATGATCCTCGTAGCAATGAGCTACGATAAGAAGTCCTGTCGTAATAATAAACCTCCGAAGCATTAAGCTACGATAACTAGACCTGTAATAATTATCATTATAGACGTAGTTTTTGAAAATAAATATCATCACGCGATTTGATTACTGGGCTTGATTTAACAAGGTTTATCTTAAAATTGATTTTCTGGTTTCTCAAGGTAGCGCTAGTTTAAAATGAGCGGAATGATCAGTAGTTTTGTCCCGAGCTTTTCTAAGGCACTGGCGCGGGAATATTGTGATATAACCTGATTCAATAAATAAAGGCCGAAGATTGCCCCTCCCGCTTAAGGAACCGCCATCATTAAAATCTCTTTCTTAAATGAACCTAGCTTTAAATATAGCTTTGTGCTTTTGAGTAGGTACCTGTAAATAATAATGGCAGTATAAGATGAGGGCTCGTAAGAATCTTTCCGTGGTAGGAATGTGCAGTACGTTGATCAGTGATGGAGACAGCATGGCTAAGGGAGCCATGTATATAGCTAAATCTTTTACATCCTGAGGAAAAGAAAACACACTGTAAAAACTGACTAAGACTGGTTTCTAGTATTTCCGTGTAAGATACAAGGATATCGCAAATATGTATTTATTATTATAACGACTAACTTTCGAATAGCTTAAAATCGAGGCTTATAGAGTCTCGAAGTTTAGAAGGTTATTCGTTATAACTTATAATAATAAATATGAGTTATCTTTGTTTGTTTAATAATTTAATTAGGGTATTGTAATTAACTAACAAGCTACACGTGCGGTACAAAGTTGTAGTTTTCGTGGAATGCCCGTTTGTAGGTTTGTAAGACAGAGTAATTTAGGTGAAATAAGAGTAATTTTTTACCTGTAGTGTTATAACTTCGGGTTCATTTGGCTTCAATTTCCTTTGGTAACGTTTTTTGAACCTCATCTGTAATTTCATTTTATTTTTATCTATTCAGGACAGGAACATAGTCTAGTAACTAACGTCAATAGCTGGTTATAACTATTCGGATTGACCCATGAAGCTGAAAATTGGCATGTAGGTTCTTCTTGACCTCTTGATCAAAATTAGACATGGAACCCAGCGGGCACCACCCCCCTTAACCTTTTACCACCCCCCCTCCTATACAAGGCGCAACTTTTGAAGTAATTGACTTGGAGGGTAGTTTTTATTTCATATCGTGCGTGACATCTCACTTGAAGCTTATTGTGCCCTCAAAATTACCCTTTAGGCCCCCCGGGGGCCCAAAAGCCCCAAAAGTGGGGTGTCCCGTCCATATTTTTTTTTTTATATTTTTTTAACCATCCCAAACTAAGAAAATTAATTCCTGTATCTTAGGATGTAGTGAATCGACCGTGACATAACAGTTATTTTCACTTTCATGCGCATGT
This sequence comes from Phthorimaea operculella, assembly GCA_024500475.1. Taxonomy (NCBI): domain Eukaryota; kingdom Metazoa; phylum Arthropoda; class Insecta; order Lepidoptera; family Gelechiidae; genus Phthorimaea; species Phthorimaea operculella. The sequence goes on from JANFCV010000120.1 coordinate 925,358, forward strand.
ACATGTTAGAAACAATTTTGTTTAAGTATAAGTTTTAGACACATTCAAAAGTATACTAAGTTATTAATATAAATATAAAAAAGGTGTGTGTGTGTGGGTGTGTGTGTGTGTGTGTGTGTGTGTGTGTGTGTGTGTGTGTGTTGTGTGCGTGTGTGTGAGCACTAAGACAGGAACACCAGCAGTTCTTCTGTTTTGTCATAATTCTGTAGTGATAGCCACGCAGTAACTTTCCTCTTGACGTCAAATTTATTGTGATTGGCCAAATGTAATGTCCTATTTAGTTTACGGTAAATAAGATTACTCAAGACGAAAAATTGATGTTTAGCAAATGATGTTTTGTGGGTAACACTGTCAGGGTCGTTTCTCCGTTTGTTGGGGTCCGGAACTGGAATGCTTTGGTGTTTCCTTAGAGTAGCAAGCAGCACATAGAGCTGTCTCACAGTTAGAACATTACACAGAGAGTATAATTCGTCGCTTGGGAAGCAAAATTGTTTTTTCATCATCACTTTTAAGACAGCTCTTTGTGCACGCTCTAGTTTTAACATTTTGGTTTGATATGCACCGCCCCATGCAACAATACAGTAAGAAATTACTGATTGGCAAAGTGCAGTGTATGTTGATCTCAAGACTTCGAAGCTGGCTGAGTTTCTTAAGGTTTTAAATAGGTACAAAAGACGCATAACTCGAGTAGACATAGTGTCAATTTGCTTTTTCCAGTTCAAACAGTCATCTATTTGCACGCCTAGATATTTGACTACATCTACTCTTCTGAGTTCTTGGCAGTTGCAGCGGAGGGTTGAATCCACACATGTATGTGCTTTTATTTTGTAATTAGGTTTTGTGTTATTTAGAATTGAGAAAAGGAGGTAGTTAGTTTTGTCTAAGTTCAATGTTAAAAGATTTAAATTTAACCATTTCATTATTATTTGAAGTGAAAATTCTGCATCACGTCGAGTGTTTTCCCAGTTTTTGCCATTTATGATTAAGGCTGTATCGTCTGCGTATGTGTATATGTGGCAGTTAGGCAGTTTCAGCTTGCAAAGTTCATTAATATAAATTAGAAACAGCGTGGGCCCTAAAATACTGCCTTGTGGAACACCACACGTTACGATCATATCATCACTGTACCATGAGTCTATTTTGACGCGTTGCTTCCTGTTTGTCAGGTAATCAGTGAACATTTCAAGTGATAGCCCGCGGATCCCTAACTGTTCAAGCTTATGGAGCAGTATAGGAGCAGAGACAGTGTCGAATGCCTTTGATAAATCTAAAAATATACCAATACATTTACGTTTATTGTCCAGGTTACTAGCAATTTCCTGGGTAAGATTCATGACAGCATCCTCCGTAGATACACCAGACCGGAACCCATATTGATTGTTACTTAACAGTTTATTTTTATCCAGGTAGCTTTTGAGTCTGTTGTTTAGAATTTTTTCTAAAATTTTGGACAAGGCAGTCAAGACAGATATAGGTCGATAGTTACTGACACTCTCTCTGCACCCTGATTTGTGTATTGGATGGACTATAGCAAGTTTTAAAGCATCTGGGAATGTTCCAGTGGTGATGCATCTGTTACAGATGTAACAGATTATGGGGTAAGAACATGGCGACACTCCTTCAAGAGATGTGGTGAGATACCATCCCACCCAGTGGAGCTATCACTACGCAAGCTTTGAATGATTCGGTCAATTTCATCATTGTCTGTTTCCCAGATGGCCAGAGAGTTAGTCGGAAGATCGGTGACACCTTGCTCCGGTGTGAATGCTTGACTACTACTGCTTGAACTAAAGAGATGCTGGTTGTACAACCTCAGGTTGTTTGCAAGATTGGCACCAACTTCAGTAAAGAATTCACAGACTTTGTTTGCCGAAGCTTGAGGGCTGTGACTTATTTCCAGGAGATCTATAGGCGGAGAAATAATTTTTTGTGTATTTGTAACTTCCCTTATGGTTTTCCAAAGCTGTTTTTGATTTTTACCTGCCTTCAAGAGTTGATATTGATCATATTCCCGCTTAAGTTTTCGCAATAATCGGTTACAAAAGTTTCTATATCGAGTATAGGTGGTCTTAAATATTATGTTTTCGGGATTCTTTTTTGCCTTAAGATGGAGTTTGTCTCGATTTCTGATACATTTAATTAAACCAGGAGTTATCCATGGCTTAAGAGCTCGTTTACTTCTTGTTACTTTGACTGTGTGTGTATGTTTCTTAATGGTAGCTTGTAGAATGGCTACAAATTTGTTCGTGGCTTCATTAGCATCTGATGTATTTAAGATATCAGAGAAGTCCATTTGTTCTAACTCTGTCTTTATTGCCATATAATCTACTCTGTTTATAGTTTTATGAAAGTTACGAACTTTGTTTATCTTTTCGATACAAAGTAGAAGAGGCAAATGGTCAGTAATCTGGGTCTCTAGTACCAAACTTATGTTTTTCAGTTTCGTTTTTAAAAATATATGGTCTAAGCATTTACCTTCCCTAGTCAAGAAAGTATGAGTCGGTAGTAAACCATGAGATGCATTAAAGATAAGGTAATCGAGGCTATGTACATCCGTGTTGTTTTGTTTTATATCTATATTTATGTCTCCTATGAGTGCTAGATTAGCAAAAGTTGACAGATTACGATAAAGATCATTTAGACTAACCATAAAATCATTAACTTGTTCTTTTGTCTTATAAGATGGTGATCTGTAGATGGCAACTAGCGCGTATTTATTGTCAATGATACACGTAAGGCAACTTGCATTTTCGAGATTAGGCTCTGATATTTTACATTTTATTCCAATTTTGGAGTAAATGACAATGCCGTCATTTTGATTAATGATATTTTTAGTAAAATGGGAGTTATAACCGTGGAGGTAAGGCAGATTAACAACTTTACTAAGCCAACACTCAGTCAAAACAATAATATCAATTTCAGTTTTTATAGCATTGAGTAGTATTTCAAGTTCATTAAAGTTTTTATTAATACTACGGATGTTTAAATGTAATACTGTAAGTTTTTTGTTTTTGAATATTTTTATATGTTCCTTGCAATCTGATGGTTCACAAAGACATGAGTTATCACTGTGTAGGGAGTCGATTTCATCATTTATAATATTTAAGTTAGCCATTTCCATGAGATTTATTGAAGATATAATTCTGTGTGCTTATCACTTTCTGATTAATTAGCAAAAAGTTTGTGGTTATTAGAGACCTACCTCTAGTTGATTTGTTTTGTCGGTTTCCGTTATTTAAGGGTGGAGTAGTTACATGTTTACGCTTGGTGTAGTTGTGGTGTGTAGTTTTGTTTGTTGTGTTAAAAAAGTAGTGTGCAGTGTGTATGTTTTTGAGATTTATGTAAAAGAGAGTGTGTCTGTTTGTATGTTGATGTTGTGAGTGTGTGGGATTGACGCTAAAAATATATATTACATTACAGAAAAACATAGAAAATAAAAACAAACAAAAGAAAAGCAAATAAAATCGAGATATTTGTTCGAAGGACCGATACAGCATAATACATTTTGTTAGTGTAGCCAGGCTCGCTTGTTGCGGATTTTTAAACTTGTTTAATGAGGGGTCCAATTTTGTCGTCAAGGTCTTTTGTGGAGGTGATCCGAGATGCAGGCTTGCCGTCAGAACGACGAACAAAAATATGACCATTCTTAGTCCAGCAATACGCAAACTTGTGGCTGGAAGCCCTATCTCTGGCAGCCCGAAATAACATTCTATTAAACTTAGACAGTCTTTCATTAAAGTAAATACTTTTTGGTTGTCCGTCGATTATACCCTCCGTTGTCACGTTGCGTCTGGATTTCGCAGCAGCAAGTATTTCGTCTCGTTTCTGCCGTCTAACTAGACGTATGACCACAGGACGAGAAAACGTTTGTTGTGGTGGCGCTGCGGCTCCTTTTTGCTGTTTGGCTCCTGCCCGGAACACATCGTCTATATCTTCGTCCTTCAAATCAATCCCAATCTTGCTACAAGATGTCTTCACTAAGTGAGGCAGGCTCTCTTTGTCGTTTTCGGGAAGACCAATTATTTCCAAGTGATTCCGCAGGTTTTCTTGCTCTTGAAAAGCGTTGTGGTTTTGTAAGTCAGCTACCATCGATTGCAATTCAGCTACATCCGCACATAATTTGGCAATTTGAGTTGAATGGTTACTGACGGTGTCTTTAAGGGTTTCCTGAATGTTCATTACTAGTTGTTTGGTCTGCATTTTCTCCTCCTTCAGGGCGCTTACCTCATCTCTGAGAAGACGAACTTCCTTTATCAACATAGACAGCATACTGCCATCCAAATTTTCTTCGGCAGTCCCAAGTGGTTTACCTTCAGGTTGACTTTTTTCTAACCGACAACCTCTTTTTGAATTTACGTTCTTCGTAAAAGTATCGTTTAGTGGGCCCGCGGCAGTCATCCGTACTGGAGTCCCGGTGTTATCACTTTTTGGGAGTGCATATGTGCAGAGAGGGCATAGCCAGGATGCTTTTTGTTCATCAGTAACCATATCAAAGTCCTCTTTTGTTTTATTTAAGCACTGCAGGTCATATAGCAGTGCGCAATCAGGGTTGGTGCACTCCATGTAGTACAGGTCTAATATTTTAGAGTTACAACCACCGCACGAAGTCATTCTGTTGTAATATGCGGAAAGGAAAAATATTCTGCTTACGGAATGCGGAACGTTACGCTGGAGCACTGTAGAATAACTCTAACACCTCCCAAACAAGTTCTCTAGTGTGAAGGCAGTATCGACGACTCTCGCGAGAAGAACGTCCTAAGCGCCGTGGGGATCGCGTCGCTTACGCGTTTAGTTCGAATACACACTGTCTAGGTGAATTATGTTGGTATTCTAGTTCAATATGATAGTCTAGTGCTTAAAATATATAGTTTTATATCAATCCACTTGCACTGTCCGAACGATTGTCACTTAAGGAACAGATTTTGCGAAAAAAACAGTCTCGATGACCAGATTTAGACTCTTAAAATTGAAGATTTGCACAGAGCACTCGCGTGTAGTTGTTTAACAAAACAAAGTTGACGGTCGAATTGGTTTCGTAGTCCATGTATGAGGTTTCTTATTTTCAAGCTACAGATTCCCAAGCGGTATCAAAAGTTGCGGAATTAAACACAGATTGCAAAAGACTTAAAATATCTTTAAATAATATTTATCTTTAGGGCTTTGCCGAACATTAAAAAACAATAATATGTTGGTTTCGTAGTCACAACACTTTAACGATCGATAGAGCCCTAAAGATAAATATAATTTAAAGATATATTATATTTTTTGCAATCTGTGTCTAATTACGCAACTTTTGATACATCTTGGGGGTCGATAGCTTGAAAATAAGAAAATCTCATATAAGAACGGGTCACCCCACTTTTCGGGGTTTTGGCCCCCTCGGGGGGCCTAAAGGGTAATTTTGAGGGCACAATAAGCTTCATGTGAGATGTCATGCACGATATGAAATAAAAACTACCCTCCAAGTCAATTACTTCAAAAGTTACGCCTTGTTAAGGAGGGGGGGTGGTAAAAGGTTAAGAGGGGTGGTGCCCGCTGGGCTCCATGTCTAGTTTTGATCAGGAAGTCAAGAAGTACCTACATGCCGATTTTCAGCTTCATAGGTCAATCCGAATAGCTGTGACGTTAGTTACTAGACTAACAACTACTACGTCATGTTAAAAAAAGTAAAACTTTAAATCCATAACTGGGTCAGCTGATTTAAGTTACTATAGAAGGACCACATTTTTTGTCATATGTCGACCTATGTTCCTTGGGAAAAGTTGTTTCTTATCAGCAACCCGTTCTGAGTTTTCGCCATCGGTCTTTAGTAAAATTTCACCCTTGTATATAGATTGATGATAGTACCTGCTCTACTATGTCTATTTCTTTAAATGTATAAGTGCTCATCCGCACTTGTTGTGTCGCGTAAACAACAGGTTCTTCTCTAGGTATTGCATCGCTGTAAAAAATAATAAGTATTTACTCTAATGTAAATTTTGTGTTAGAAATATTATATTATGCAGGTTTTCATACATTCAAACACTTCCTCCTCATCGTAATTAACATCAGTCCAAATCTCTGAATTTGTTCATTCTTGGCACGAAATGCTGTTTTGTTAAAGAAAATATAAATTCCAAATATTTTACCTACTTAATTCAAACCCATCATGGCACGATATGTCAAGAGTCATGGCTCGAATTCGTTAACCCTAACCCTAAATCTGAGTATCTATCTATCTATATCAGCCCACAACTACCCTACCCATGGCTGTGTATATGCCTCCTCTCTTTACGCTAATCCTAAGTACTGGCTATGCGGTATGCACAGAGCATAGATAGCATAGATATTATGTCGTGTAGTGCCGGCCTAGAACATCTTAGACTACGCTCGCCAAGCGTGGTAAGTACGGCAAATATCTCTCAATTGGGGACTGCAGCAGTTTCTAGGTTTCAATATGTGGGAGGCCCAATTCCAGCAGTGGACTCTTGTGGCTGTAATGATAACGGTTCCTAGGTAGGTATACACTTACGACATAAAAAGCAAGCATCCCTCAACGTCGTTCCAGTACCAGTGGCCGCACTCGAAGGCACCGAGCTGGCTGATGTCATCATCATCCTCCAGATGTGCGGTCGTCATTTTGTTCCTTCAATACTATACTGTTTGACTTTCAAGATGTTGAAGTAACGACAGTGGTTCTCCAGTTTCAGACAGCGAAAATATTCTGTACTGTAGCTGTTGTAGAGTGGTTGTAGATAAAGTTTTTTGTTGAATTTGTTTGTTGTTGACCTTGTTTTGTTTATAATTTACACAGATAATTAATGTCATTAATGTATGGTGTGTGACAGACCTGACAGACAGTGTCAAGAACACGGTAGATGTTGGGTAGAGGTCAAAGGCCGTAGAGGTAGAGAGAGAAAAGGAAAGTGTACAGAAAAATAAGCGTAGGAAAAAAGTGGAAAAAAGTTCACGTTCTTTCTCAAGTGTTTATGTTATTTGTTGTTCAGTTTCAATGATATTAATAATGTTAATAGTTCAATGATTGACTTGGTTCCAGTTGGTTCACTTTTGACAAAACGAACGACAGACCCTGATAACAGTTTCAACAGGGAGTAGCTACCTGGATACTGTTCTACTACTACACTTCACATTAGAAAAAAACCGGCCAAGAGCGTGTCAGACACGCCCACATATAGGGTTTCGTAGTCAACGTTTAAATATCAGGTTATTCAGCGTTACAAAATTAATTTTGTTGCTGGTTTGTTTGCAGCTGTATGATTACCAACCGCAAATAGAAAAACTTTTATTTTTCTGAAACCTTTCGTGGTACAGTATCCGTTATAGTTTTTATTGTAACTTCAGATTGAGAAGTATAATACATATTTATTAAAAAAAAATGAGTTTATACTTTAAAAGTTACAGCTGGAACAAATTATGACTTAAAAACGCCCCTTTTAAAAGCAAATATCTTGAGACAGAAACAATTGAGACTTTGTTTAAAAGAAAACTCCCTTTAAAAGACATATTCAACGATACCCTACTCAAAAATTTTTGCCCCCCTTTCACTTGTATGGGAGGGAAAAATCCTAAAATAAATTAAAATATTCTTTTCTCAACATTTCTAAATTTGGGTCAACACGATCTATCTTCACACCAAATTTGATGTCGATAGCTTTAAAACTGACGGAGTTATGAGGGCGCGGCATACAGACAGACAGACAGACTTGACGAAACTTTAAGGGTTTCTAGTCTACGAAACAAGTTTACGTTTTGTAGGTATCCATTTTTTCCTAATTCTACCTATGTACCTTGGGGAAAGTTGTTTCTTATCAATCACCGCTGGTTCTAAGTTTTCGCTATCGGCCACTAATAAAATTTCACCCAGTATAGGGCAAATAGGTACTAATGGTACTAGTGACCGCGCGATACCGAACACTTAGGCCGAGCTAGTGAGTGATAATGCACACAGTGCTGCTCGCCAGTTCTTTGCAGCGTTAGACAGGCGTAATTTGATTGTCATTTAGAGAAAAGGACTTTTTGCGAAAAGGGCATTTTGGGAAAAGGACATTATGCGAAAAGGACATTACGAGCGCAATAGAAAAGAAGACGAGAAAAGATGGAAAATTTGAGGGAAGCATCTAATGCCGGTGAGAAAGGGTGTCATTTTACCGGACCTGAGATATTTGTTCTTACTTATTTACTTCGAGCATCTTCCGTCCCGTTCCGGCCCCGGGGGAGTTCGTATAGTTACTTTACTCTATACAAATATTTCTGTCGTTTTTTGCGGGGGGAGAGGTAAAGCTGTCAAATCAAGCTAGTGTTGGAATCGACAATATCGATACTTGACCTTTCGATTAATTACAACAGTCTACTCAAAATTGTGTCATATTATTGCATTTTCAAAAGCAACTTAGTTCACAAGAATAGGATTTTTAGTAAATAGAAATATTGGTGGTGGTTTAGCCTGTGTGGTGTTCTGACCAGTCTAGGAACATATTCACAAAGTGATAAATATCAACTTTGTGAGCGAAAGGAATTGAACCCGGAACTTTCTGCGTCGCAGTCAGTCGGACTAGCCACTGCGACACATCGGCTGATAGCCGATGTCACCCGATCAGCTGAGACTGATATTAATTTTCAATGAAACTCGAACAAAATCAGGTTTTCCCAAAATTCATTGCAAAAGTTGTTCAATTTCATAATCTGATCATGCCTGCAAAGTTTTCGGTACAGACCGTCTTTACATTATATAGGTTTGAAACTATGGCGATAGAAAAAGTATCGACGTTTTGTATTAGTTGACTCACTGCACTAGCTTGGGTTCAGTGTGGCTCGATACTTCAAGTTAAATTTATCGTTTTTTCATTAAATATCGACTGGAAATGAACATCATTGAAGAAGTAGAACAATCCCAAACTAACATTCTAATCTTACTTAGCAAGCTATTTACTGTTAATAAAGGCATCGGTAAACTAAGATCGTTAATTGTTACCCATTTTATGGTGGAATATTATAATCTTCATTTGAAAAATAAACGATACTATGATGAACACTATTGTTCGACACAAAATAATAACAAAAGGAACAAAATACAATTATTTTATTATAGATCCACCTAAAAAAAACTCCAAATCAGTCATTTTGTACGACTTACTGGCAACACTTATGTAAAATTTTCAATCGCTTATTTTATATATTATTTAGTGATATTGTACCGGAGGAATGCTTTCAGATGAAAAGTGATATTGTTCGGTTATAAATTGGTATTTTTACATATTTTTTTAGGCATTATTAGCTCTACAATTCCGCTTTTTATCGGAGCTCATTTGACATGCGCGACTGGAATCGTTCTAGGAAATAATCTGACAGCAACTGGTTTTTGTAGTAAGGTAAGCCCCCGTGGGCAAAGGCCGTGACAGAGGGGAAGTGCTTCGTATAGCGTCTCCCTACCCCAGCTTTCCTCCAAGCTTATTTAGTATAAGAAAAAAGCAAATCCTCGTAGTACCAGTACGTCATTATAATTTATTTGAGTATATTAATCATTAAAGAACTTACAATAACAACATAAAAACTAAAATTGTCTGCCTTAAATAACATTAATACAATAAAATAAAAGAACTTAAATTAAACTAAAACATAAATTAAACTAAAATCTTCTTCCTTATATTACACAGGGTTATTGGTTATTCGTCCCGATCCCTTCAAAGGAAAAACCAGCTCATGAAACTGAACAACTATCCCAAAAAATTAAAAACCAATACATTTGTCATAGTAAAATAAAATAAATAAACTCAAAGTATGTATAAAATTGCATAAATATGTCTAAAAATTATAAAAACACATTGGACCTCCCATAAAAAGTCATTCAGTCCAAACTACACAGTTTGAAAATCTTTTTGAGGAAGTTGTACATTTTCATAAACTATTTTACCACCTTGAATGGATCGAGTCGTGATAAATGCCCAACAACCCTGTATATAAAACAAAATACATAAATAACCAGTGTAAAACTAATCTGAAATCTTAATGTCACACGACAAAAACAATTAGGTAACTTATTGAGCAATGTTTTCCATATTGTACCTACCTACTTGCAACTAGCACACGGGCAAACACGGGCAACATAATAAACCCGAGCCAAATTTCTATGGGGCTATCTCCACGCATGAGACGTGCGATGCGAAACGTAAGATGACACCTGTCAGGCAAGTGATCGTCAGATGTCATCGATAGCTCTTCATTCGTCTCAGAGAGCTTCACTGCTTCTCGTCTGTTGCATACATTTTATATGGAAAAGGTTTCAAATATCGCTATGTCACACGTTTTACGACTCCGTCTTATATCTTGCGTCTCGCCTGTGGAGTTAGCGCCTCACGTCTCACGTCTCATGTGTGGAGATAGGGCCTAAGCCTGAGCTACGTTCGTCTCACTTATGCGCCTATCGGTGGATATAATGTTCATCATTTTTAAATACCGATTAATCCATTTTATGCGTTGCTCCCCACTGCAATAACGTACCTTAGCATTTGTGGCTGGAAACGTGAGCGGGAAATTGTTGATGCTGGGGGGAAAAAACTTGGTATAAAATCGTTTTGCAAAAAGCTTATTATTGATATGTACTCATTGTTAGATTTCATTGCGTGGAAAACATAGTGTTAAATTAATACTAAATAGAAATAAGATTAACGATGTTAGCGCTTTGCCGTACGACTATGGGATGAGCGTTCATTGTTTCTTAGACTGATTGTAACTAAGGCGCAGCCTTAGCGTACCGTTTACAAGATCCAATCGAGCAATTCCGGAAAAAATCCGGACACTTCTCAAGGGGGTGGTACATAGTTATGTATGTCGTGCAATGAAAATACTTACTCTTCCATTTCCTCGCTCGGCAATACAATGTCTGCATACCCGTAGAGCTTGGTGCTATCTTTTGTACTTGCGTCACTGCCCTTCATCTTGCTCTTCGATGTACGTGTTTTCTTAGTCGTTTGACTGGTTCTGTAAAAATAAAGAGGATTGATTACACGAAACATTCGTAGTGGATTAGGATATACAGGGCGTTATAATACAACAAATAAAGCCGGAAGGAGATCAAGGTATTCATGAAACTGAACAACTTTCCCCATGGAACATGGGTCGAAAATGTCGATATGTGAAAAATAAATGTGGACCTCCCATACAAACTTGTGCATAAACTGATTTGAGTTAGGTTCTACGGGAGATACACTTTTTTATTTTATTTCGCCCCGCATGTTCCATGGTGAAAGTAGTTCAGTTTCATGAGTATACCTTGATCTCCTTTCTGCTTTATTTGTTGTATGTTAGTTTAGTTTGACAGGACTACTTATTGTAGCTTATTGCTACGGGAGTTTTGTTTGACAAAACTGACAGAACTAATTATCGTAGCTTATTTTATTTGGCTTATTGCTACGGAAGTTTAGTTTGTCATGCATGACTACTTATCGTAGCATACTGCTACGGAAGTTTAGTTTGACAGGACTGCTTATCGTAGCTTATTATATGTATGTGTGAAAGTAATCGCAAGTGCTTAAAAAGTTTGTTCTTTGTTCTGTAAACCGTTGTATACGAGTTCTTAGAAGCACGTTTAAAAATCATTTACAAACACGAAAGAGTCCATGTTAATAAATTACCTACACAACAAAAATCTAAAAGTTTTCGTTTTGGTGTCTGTTTCTTTACAACGCAATTACTGCACAGATCTCTGTGCAGGGAAGGACTTTAAGTCTCGGTTGTTGCATGTAATGAGATATGCAGTTTAGGTGGCTTATGCTACACTAGCGCTGCTGTGAAGAAGAGTGAAGAAACATACAGGGAGTAACAGAAAGGGTATAACAAGGTCAAGATACTCATGAAACTAAACAACTTTCCGTATGGAACATGGGTCGAAATATGAAAAAAAATTGGAAATTTGGAAATGACCTCCTTTCGGCTTGTTATACCCTTTCTGTTACTCCCGGTATATCCTGCACAGTGACTTGACATGGGCTGATGATATCACGTCAGAATTCTACTTAAAATTTTGCTGAGGTTTTTGGGTACTTCGTTTTCTTCGATTCGGTATAAGTACGCACCTTGAAGATCCAGATGAGCTACTGATCCTGTCGTCGGCCATAATAAGATTAAGGTCGAGATGGTTCAGAGCGGTGTCGAAGTGGCTCCTGGGCTTTCCGAGGATGCCCACTGTGACATTCCAGTTTTCCAAGTCTTCTTCTGGGCCAGCTATAGCCACGAGGAGGTAGCGAAAGCGCTCAGGTAAACTGCAATAGTATAACAACAGCACTTATTACTATACCTAATAGTAATTTATTAGTACTTATCGTAAAGTACATTCATCCGAACAGGCCATATTTGACAGCTGTCAAAATCATATTAGAAGCATGTCAATAAAGAAAAATAAACCTTAACCCTAAAAACCCTTCAAATATGGCTTATTCGAGCGCCCGTACTGTAGTTTCTTTTAACAGCACTACTTATCGTAGCATACTGCTGTGGAAGTTTAGTTTTACATGACTAACTACTTGCTACGGAAGTTTAATTTGACATGACTACTTATCGTAGCATACTACTGCGGAAGTTAAGATTGACATGACTACTTATCGTAGCTTATTGCTACGGGAGTTTAGTTTGACAGGACTAATTATCGTACCGTATTGCTAAGAAAGTTAAGATTAACGTGACTACTTATCGTAGGTTATTGCTACGGCAGTTTAAATTCACATGACTATTTTATTGTAGCTTATTGCTACGGGAGTTTAGTTTGACAGGACTAATTATCGTAGCTTTTTGCTACCGAAGTTTAGTTTGACATGCCTACTTATTCTAGCCTATTGCTATGGGAGTTTATTACGAAGACGGCTTTTTATTAGGCTACTTATTAGTACTTATTGTAACATTGTTATCATGTGAGGGGCTAACTTTTACCAAGACAGTTCAGACTAAGTTATGATTATGACTATAAATTATAATAAGAAACTTAATTAAAATAGTGAGTTAAAACTGCTTTTTAAATGTTTAATTTATTTTCCTTCAACAGGTAGTCCGTTTCCTGTACGATTTAAGGTTAAGGTGTGCTTTTTTTTAACAAAACTTCAAAGCAACAAAAGATTTACGCGAAAAATTAATTCATTATAAACTCACTATTCATAATCTATGTTACCAATTCCCATCAATCTATAATCGACTTTTCTCTTCTGTTTACATAAAACTTCACTCATGAGTGGCGACCGAGAGATCAATTTGGGGTTCTTCGGCGCGCAATGACCAAATAGCACGTCGCGTTCCAGTTGCGTCAACGATGAGTAGTAGCCGGTCTTCAGACGGTGTTCCACTGAGTTGTAGATGTCGGTCTTCGTCAAGCGATTTATCTCGAGTTCTGGAATATTGTCAACGGTATTTAGTGTGGAACTCCATTTTAAAGGCGCAAGACACTGGTATGCGTCACGCGCGTAGAGATGACTTTGTATTGTATGGGATTGTATGAGACACCGCACACCGCGCTACGCGCGTGATTACGCGATCGCATACGCAGGCAGTATGCGGCCTCTCATACAATCCTATACGATACAACGTCATCTCCACAACACCGTGCCCGTATGCGTGACGTGCAAACTAATCAACTAGTTTGATAAAAAATTGATTTAGAATACCAGTTGAAACCAACCGATTTATTACTTTACGATTCAACCAAACGATTTACTACTATTAGAGACTTGTATTGTATAATCAAGAGTATTTCAAGTAAATAACTCTTTTATATGCCAGTGTCTACTAATATGTGTAACCCTTGTAAGGTTTCTAGGTTAGTTTGTTCCATATTCAGGTCTTACGAAGCCTAGTCTATTTAAAAACAAGACCATTATTCGCTTTTTAAAGCATCATTGAATTGTTGATTGAATTAGGTTTACCAATAAAAAGTTTTAATCTCACCAAGCTGATTGAAGGACCGGCGGCCGAGTGCCAGCCAGACGATCTGCGTGCACATCAGAGTGAAGGTTTCGATGAAACGCGCGTCCTTTTGCGAGAGGGACTTGCGCTTCTTCCTGTCGCCCATATGGTGGAACGCTTTGGTGTCTTGGACACCTGGCACGCATAATAAACACAATTTTATACAGGGTGTAAGGGACAGCTCTCTTAATACTGAGAGGGTGCATTCAGACCATGAAACTGAACAACTTCCCATAAGGAAATATATCAGAAGACTTCATTTTCTTTTTTTTGACTTTTGTAAATGCAGTCAGCTGATCATAATTTTGTATGGGGGGGTCGAAATTTTTTACGTCTCTTGCAATATTTTCCTTTAGGAAGTTGTTCAGTTTCAGGGTCAGATTACACCCTATCAGTATTCGGAGAACTGGCCTTTACACCATTTTTAAGTCTAGTTAAGTATTTTATCGCCCAACATCTTCAATCTATGTCAGTCCTATTGTTAGGTTAATCTAATTCTTTTTTTCTTTAATCTGTCTAATATAATAGCTAGCTGCTGTTTTAATTTTTTCCTTTCTCATAATAACTAAAATTACCTCAAAAATCACAACAACATAATTCTTACCACACAGGAAATTGGCATACTCCTTTGCTACCAAGCACCTTAAGTCGCCAAGGTTTTGTTTGTATATAGCCTCTATTTCATCCGATCTTGCAGTGCGTATCTTAGTTTGTGATTCTTTAACTCGTTCAGCCATTTCTTGACCAATCTAGAAATAAAATACTTTATCATGAGTTAGTTTGCATTTGTTTCGTTAAGTACCTACCTTTTTGAAATGAATACCTACTGATGATGAAATAGATAATCCTTGTAGCAGTATTTAGCTAAGTAGTCCTATGGAAATAAAAATTTAAGCTACGATAAAAAGTCCTCCCATAATAAACCCCCATAATATTAATCTGCAATAGTAGCTCTGTGGTATTAGCTCCTGTGGAATTATTAGAAGTGGGCTTCAAAAGTGCGAATATCTTAATAATCTGGCTGAGTGGTTTTGTCCGGAATTTGCTTCTTCTGTGAATTTTAAATTCAAATATTATATTTTTAGGTCTGGTTGAAACACTTACAAAGCTTTCCAGTCAATAGCGCTGGTGACTCGACCCAATTCAGGATAAGAAAGCGGGGACATCAATTGCGATAGCATTGTGATGGATGACCGTATAATACGTACAATTTTAAGTAAGTACCTACCTGTAAATAGTAATGGCAGTACAAAATGAGAGCTCGTATGAATCTCTCCGTGGTAGGGACGTGCAGTGCGTTAATCAGCGACGTACTCAACATGGCCAAGGGAGCCATGTATATGGCTAAGTCTTTTATATCCTAAAAAGAAAACACATGAGATGGCTTAGATTTTTTACTTTCAGTCAGACAGAATATATGTTACGGGCAACATGATTAATCGGGCACTATTAATACTGACCGGTCATTATTAATAACCGGTCAAAAACGTAGGGCAAAGTGATTAATTAATCACTTGGACCGGTCAGTATTAATAGTGCCCGAGTGCCCGTGGTCCATGTAATAAATTCTTAATCTACTAATTTTTTAACTATTGAAGTACCTAATATTTTTATCAAAAATAGTGCTACTGATATTATTACATTTATTTTTAACTCACATGTTCAAATTAATTGATAACTTTAATGAAAATAATGTAAGTTTAACTTCATTTACCAATTAAAATAACAAAGTAATATTTTTATTTAAAAAAAGTAGGCAACTTCTGATAATATTTCATTTTTAACTGTTTATTTTTTACTTTCATGTTTCAATTATTTTTAATAACTTTTCTCTTAAGTAATTGTATGAATAAAAAGTAAGTAGCTTCTAATGTTATACATTTTTAATTGTTTATTATTCAACTTCTATGTTCAAAACTTTGTTTTTTGATAACTTTTCCTTGAAATAATGTAAGTTTAACTTCATTTAATAAAAAAATACATTACAGTTCTTTATTTTTATTACTTTGCCCAAGGTAGGGTGGGAATTATTCATACTGACCGGGAAAAGTAATTAATCGTGTTTTTTTAATCACATTGCCCAATTAGGTCGGGCATTATTAATACTGACCGGTCACTATTAATAGTGCCCGGACTTATCAAATTGCCCGTAACATATATATGTAATTTTTGTGACATAAGTTTACCTGTAGCGTTATAATATCAGGTTCATTTGACTTCAATTTCCTTTGGTACCGTCTTTTAAATCTCATCTGTAATTTTATTTAAAAAAATATGATGTTGGACAGGAACAACCTTTTACAAGGACGTAGGATTAAAGGAGGCAGCGGTAGACCTAGACGCACTTACTTTACACAGATAAAGGAAAAATTCAATGTCGTGTCGTATTTAGGAAATTGAGGTACTATCAGAGAAGAGGGAAGATTGCAAATTACTCCACCGAAAAGAGTGTGACTCAAGGCATTTGTAATCCTTATAAAACATTATTATTCCTACTATAATTATAATTTTATGTTATTTTCCCTTGCAATTTCGGATTTTTCCGACATCGACACATCCCTTTTAGTCGTCTGTCTCTGTTTTTAATCTCTTTGTATCTAGTGTGCCTACTGTGGCTCTTATTCGTACCTGCTCTACAACGTCGATTTCTTTAAATGTAAATTCAGTCAACTGCACTGTGTGTGGCGTAAATATTACAGTATCTTCCTTTTTAGGTGGTACATCACTGTAATAATAATAAATAATTATTAACATTCAACAACAATTTCTAAAAAGTTTCTTGGAAGTTCTTCATTCTCAGTTCATAGAGAAAGTACTATCTATATGTTGAAGGAGGTTTATGCTCCTGTCAGTAGGTAATGCCCATAGCCATAGGTAGTCAGTGTCAGATATGACATGACAGGTAAAACAAAAGTGATACACATCACTTGTATTGTGACACGAAAAACTTCTGTCAATGTTGTGCTTGATATTATAGTTTATCTCTGTTTATTCTCGTCTATTTATTTATTTACCAGTTAATATTCCACGCGTTTACTCTAGTATGGTTCTCCATACTACTTTAGGTTATAGGTCCCTTGTGAATTGGTGAATATAATTAGAAATATGCAGAGTACTCCAAGCATAACAAAGCTATGCGGGCAGTCAAACTATGCCTCATGGAGCTTCGCAATGGAGATGTTTCTCATCGACAACGACCTGTGGGACTGTGTTTTAGCCGAGGAAGGCTATGATTTAGAAGACGCAGCTACCAAAAAGCGTGACGCTAAAGCAAGGTCGAAAATATGTCTGATGATCTCGGAAAACATATTTCCGCTTGTCAGCTCGGCCAAAACCGCAAAGGAGACATGGGATGCATTGAAAAAGGCGTATGCCGATAGCGGCCTGCTACGCCGGCTCACTCTTCTACGGAAATTGTTTGGCCTCAAGCTAGTAGTATGCAACTCCATTGAAGATTATGTGACGGAAGTACAATCTACCAACCAGGCCCTACAGGCCATCAAGTCTGGACTGGACGACGAGTTCCTCGCGGTAGTAATGCTTGCAGGATTGACGGAAGACTTCAACCCGCTAGTGATGGCCTTAGAACATTCAGCCAAAAAGCTTACGACTGAACTTGTCATCTCGGCCCTATACAGGGAGTAACGGAAAGGGTATAACAAGCCGAAAGGAGGTCAAGGTACTCATGAAACTGAACAACTTTCCCTATGGAACATGGGTCGAAATATGAAAAAAAAATTGGACCTCCCATACAAAATCGCCGATCAGCTAATTGATTTACTATGGGAGGTCCAAATTTTTTTTTCATATTTCGACCCATGTTCCATGGGGAAAGTTGTTCAGTATAATGAGTACCTTGACCTCCTTTCGGCTTGTTATACCCTTTCCGTTACTCCCGGTATAAGGAAGGGCAAAGGACGCGCTCAGGTAACGTGACTGGAGACTCAGTTCTAGCTGCGGCGTCCAGGAGTTCCAGCAGTGGTGGCGGCGGTGGTAAGAATAAAATGATCTGCCATTTCTGCAATAAAGCAGGACATATGAAGTGGCAGTGCAAGCTTTTGAAGAAGCAGCCTAAGAAAGACAGTGGTGCTAGTGATAGTAGGAATAGGAACGCTAAAGCTAGGAGTGATACTGGTAATATAGCTACAACTAGTTTTTCCTTACTATCCAACGTCTGTAACAAGGATAATTGGGTTGTTGACTCTGGTGCGTCATCGCATATGACCGCATCCGGTGATCAATTGGTCGATGTTAAGGAAGAACATACGACGATCACCACAGCCAACAACCATAAGGTAGATTCAGATAGGAGAGGTACTGTTAAGCTTCTTGAACACGATGTTCAACTTGAGGAAGTGTTACATGTTCCTGACCTTTTAACTAACCTTTTATCCGTAGGTAAGGCGTGCGATAAAGGCTGCTGTGCAGTTTTCGACGACAAATGCTGTCGTATTGTTCTTAAACAAAATGTTATTGTTAAGGGCAAACCAATTTTGTCGGCAACGCGTAAGGACGGGTTATACTTAGTCGAATCAGGGTCCAAGGCGTTGGCTATTCCGGGTGAATCGGCAGCTACAGATGCGTATGAATTGTGGCATCGTCGGTTAGGGCACCTTTCCATGGAGCAAATGAAGAAGCT
This sequence comes from Phthorimaea operculella, assembly GCA_024500475.1. NCBI lineage: Eukaryota > Metazoa > Arthropoda > Insecta > Lepidoptera > Gelechiidae > Phthorimaea > Phthorimaea operculella. The sequence continues at coordinate 943,941 of JANFCV010000120.1, forward strand.
CAAGGGTTTAGTCAGCGGGATGCAGTTCGGAAGCGTGAATAATACCCCGTGCGCGCCGTGTCTTCAAGGGAAGCAGGCAGTGAAGAAATTCCCAACGCGGAAGAATAAACGAGCCAAGGACGTTTTGGAGCTGGTCCATTCAGACCTTATCGGCCCAATGGAGGTGGAGACTTGGGGCGGAAATCGATACTGTATCATTTTCGTTGACGACTTTTCAAGAAAAGTATTTGGCTGCCTGATAAAATCGAAGACAGAAGTGTTGGATAACTTCAAGCTCTTTAAGGCTTTTGCTGAAAAGCAAACTGGTAAGCCTATAAAGCGCCTTCGGAGCGATAATGGAACCGAGTACATGAACGAACCGTTTAAGAAGTTCTTACGAGATAGCGGCATACATCACCAAACCACTATACCACATACCCCACAGCAGAATGGTATTGCTGAGCGGACAGTGCGCACCATCACTGAGAAAGCGAGGTGCATGTTGCAGGATAGTGGCTTAAGTAAAAGACATTGGGGTGACGCTATGCTATGCGCTATTTATCTAAAGAACCGATCGCCGACCATGGCCCTGACAAACAAAGTGCCAGAGGAAGCTTGGTCGAATGAGAAGGTGGATCTTTCCAACCTGCGGGTCTTTGGAAGCAAGGCTCATGTGCTAATAAAAAGTGGAAGGAAGAAGCTGGATCCCAAGTCGGTCCCGATGACCTTTATAGGATACAGCGAAACGCAGAAGGGCTACCGCTTTGTCGACGTGAATAAACCACTGAAGGTTGTCGTTGCTCGTGACGTAGTCTTTGACGAGTCAACTATCCCGGCGTACTCTCCTGTTAGGCCACTAGTGATTAATTCACCTGGAAGTGACCAGACAGTTGGAGGACAGGATAGGACAACCACAGCGGACATAGTTCCTTTACCGTATGATACTGCTCCACAAGTTGAAGTTCCGTTGATGCCTAGACCGAGTGACAGCACTGCTTCAGTTCAAATACCCTGCCAGTCGGGAGTACCGGTTGAACAACGCGAAGCAGTACGTGATGAAATTGATGTTACACAAGAGGACAGCGATATTGAGGGTAATATTGCTAATGGTCCCCCTACAGTTCCAGATGATGAAGCTGAAGTACTAGAACCAGTGGACGATATTCCGGTTCCTGCAGAAACAAGACGTTATCCTTCGCGAAATAGACGACCTCGTATAGATGAGGACATGGTCTACAACTTTGCGACCTTGAGTACCGACGCTGATGGTGATCCCATTTCGGTCAAGGACGCTATGTCTCGCGGCGACAAGGATCTGTGGCGTAACGCGATGCAGGAAGAGTACGATTCCTTAATGGAAAATGGTACCTGGGAACTTGAAGATCGCACAGACAAGAAGAATGTAGTCAAGTGCAAGTGGGTCTTCAAGCTTAAGAGAGGAGCGGATGGCAAGGTGCAACGCTATAAGGCACGACTAGTGGCGAAAGGCTACTCTCAAGTGTACGGCCAAGATTACTTTGAAACCTTTGTGCCAGTTGTCAAAATGTCATCGATCCGCACACTCATAGCCCTTGCAGCGGAAAAAGGCCTAGAAATAAGACATATTGATGTCACTACAGCCTTTTTGAATGGTGACTTAAAAGAGGTCATATATATGGAACAACCCGAGTGTTTTATACAAAAAGGACAAGAGAGGAAGGTGTGCAAGCTAGTGAAATCCCTTTATGGATTAAAACAGAGCCCCAGATGTTGGAATGAAAAGATTCATAAACATCTTCAGGACATTGGGTACACGTCCTCATCGTATGACCAGTGCGTGTATCTAAACAAGAACGCAAAACGCTTCATAGCTATAGCGCTGTACGTGGATGACTTCTACATCTTTGCGGAAAAAGTCCAGGATGCACAGGCACTTATAAAAGATATTGCTAAAAGGTTTCGCATCAAAGACCTGGGAGAAGCGCGAGATTGCCTCGGTGTGCGCATTTCAAGAGACAGGCAGAAAGGCGAAATCTACTTGAGTCAACGAAACTACGTTGAAAAACTATTAGAAAAATTTGGGATGCAAGACTGCAACTCGGCTAAAACGCCAATGGAGTGCAATCTGAAATTAGAAAAGAGCGACAAGCCTGTAAATAGCACATTATACCAGGAAATGATCGGGTCCTTAATGTACCTGGCGTGCTACACGAGGCCTGATATCTCGTATGCAGTGTCGTACCTAAGCCAATTTAATGTATGCAATGGGAGCGTGCATTTAGCGGCCGTTAAAAGGGTTCTACGGTACCTCAAGGGTACTGCCGATTACACCCTTCGGTATCGGAGGACGGGGAAGCCCCTAATAGCCTACGCCGATGCCGACTGGGGGGGAAATTCGGATGGGCACTCCTTTACGGGATATGCGCTCGTCCTTGCCGGTGCTGCCATTTCGTGGCAAGCTCGAAAGCAGCGGTCAGTAGCTTTAAGCACAATGGAAGCGGAATATGTTGCCATTTGTGAAGCTGCTAAAGAAGTACTGAGTGTGCAAGGACTCCTTACCGAACTGACTAACGAAACGGTTACTGTAACTATTCATAGTGATAGCCAAAGTGCTAGCAAGTTGGTGTACAGTCAATCGATCGGGAAGCAGGGTGACCATTTGTGGCAGGATCCTGCCATTTGGGCAGTTTTGACTCTTAAATTTTGACTGTGGCAGATTATGTTGACGGATCAGAAAAGTGGCAGGTTTTGGCAGTTTTCGAGAATTTCAAGGGAAATCCTGTAATTGTAGTGCAAATCTTAATTTAAAACTACAAATAAAATGTTTTCAAAGAAATCTGTTAATTATCAGGTACTAACACTGAGATCTAGTTGGACATTTTTACATAATTTTTACTTTTCATGGTAAAAATCATGTTGGTTTTTATTTCGGGTCGAGCTTAGTTGGGTTCAGTTTGGCAGTTTTTGGCAGATTTATCTAGTGAGGGAACTTGGCAGGTTTAGGCAGGTTTGGGGAGGAATTGAGTTTGGCAGGTTTTGGCAGATTTCAGTGTGAGTCTCTGGCAGGTTTGCCATATTTGAGATGGTCACCCTGTCGGGAAGAGGTCCAAGCATATTAACATTAAGTATCACTTTGTGAGAGAGTTGGCCCAAAACAATGTTATTTGTATAAAATATTTGGACACAAGTGCTATGCCGGCTGATATGCTCACAAAAGGGCTTAGTCGCCCAAAGCTGATATCCTGTACTACGGTTATGGGATTAAGTGGGGGTGTTGAAGGAGGTTTATGCTCCTGTCAGTAGGTAATGCCCATAGCCATAGGTAGTCAGTGTCAGATATGACATGACAGGTAAAACAAAAGTGATACACATCACTTGTATTGTGACACGAAAAACTTCTGTCAATGTTGTGCTTGATATTATAGTTTATCTCTGTTTATTCTCGTCTATTTATTTATTTACCAGTTAATATTCCACGCGTTTACTCTAGTATGGTTCTCCATACTACTTTACTATATTATACAAAAAAATATATAAATATCACAATTTTACCACAGAAGATTAGATAGAACCCACGGCACGAATCCTGCCTGATGACGTTGGTAGTTTTTGATACAGTTACCAGGTTTAAGAACATCTTTCTCTATTGAACCAATGGTGGTAAACAAGAAGATTATCTCGTAGGTAGGTACGCTTTGGTCTCGCCTGCAAAGTATCGGTGCACTGTCCCTTACACCCGTCTTACACCTCGTGTTTTCTTGTAAGTTTTTTCAGCAAATCTGACTACTCTTAGAGTATTCCAAAGTTAACACTCACGACATGAAAAGCAAACACCCCTCGACGTCGTTCCAGTACCAGTGGCCGCATTCGAAGGCCCTAAGCAAGCTGATCTCGTCATCATCATCAGCCTGCGTGGTTGCCATTTTTCACCTTCGAGATGTAGAGGCAGCTATAAAGATTCTTCTATGGGTTCTTCAGATGGAGACAGAACTGTATATTTTTGGTTATATTTTTTTGTATATTTTGTTGTTTTTATTTTTTTTGGATTTTTATAGCGTATTGTCTGGTTGTGCTATGCTAATGTGATTGACAGCGTCAGAATTCGGTAGACAACTGGAGAGAAGAAAAGAATGATAGCCATAGACATACCGGGAGTAACGGAAAGGGTATTACAAGCTGAAAGGAGGTGAAGGTACTGATGAAACTGAACAACTTTCCCCATGGAACATGGGTCGAAATTGGGTCGAAATATGAAAAAAAAATTTGGACCTCCCATATTAAATCAGTCAGGTGATCGGCGATTTTGTATGGGAGGTCCAAATTTTTTTTTATATTTCGACCCATGTTCCATGGGAAAAGTTGTTCAGTTTCATGAGTACCTTCACCTCCTTTCGGCTTGTAATAATACCCTTTCTGTTACTCCCGGTATAAATGATGATAGCAAAAGTTTTATTTCTTACTAGCTGGTGCCCGCGAACTTCGTCTCGCCTATGCATAGAGTTACCTAAGTAGGTATGTGCCTACAAAAACGACATGTCTTGCTAACATCTTGTCTAAAAGAAATATAAAAATAGTTTACCCGCGCTCTTGGTGTTCGACGTTAGGTAGGTAGATAGGCAGACAGGCCCTTCAGTGCTGATGAAACTTGTCACTATCACTTCTCTATCGTAGATGTTGATTAGGACCTTTCTCTACCTCCTTAAAAAACATCAAAATACAATAATATAATTATGATTAATTAATAATTAATAATATAATTATGATTACTTATACGGCGGTCGTTAAACAACCATGTCAGAGGCTTGCTACTTGTAATAGGCGATTGAAAATCTCTTGGCTTCTACGTTCATTGGGTCGTTAAACTGCTCGGTCTCTCTTCGTGTGGAACACCGAGTCGTTCAACGACCCGATGAACCCTGGTTTCAGAGTTTTTCAACCGCCTACTGCAAGTGGCAGACCTCTGACATGATTGTGTAACGACCGCCATCCATCATAAACAGCAACCGGGACCGACGGCTTAACGTGCCCATCCGAAGCACGGAAACATCGTGTTTTCGTACAATCAGGTGGTATAGCCTGCAATGTCCTAACCAGACTGGGAACAAATTCACAAAGTGACAAATATCAACTTTGTGAGTGACCCCACCGGGAATTGAACCCGATCTGCGTAGCCGGCAGTCGTACTAACTACTGCGCCACATCGGCTGTCCTACTACTCGGTGTCCGACACAAAAAGAAAAAAATTACCCTCCCATTATGTTTAAAGGATTCCGTACCCAAAGGGTACCCAATTACTGAGACTTCGCTGTCTGTCGGTCCATCGGTATGTCACCAGGAGGCTATATCTCATAAGCTGTGATAGTAAATGAGTTGAAACTTACACAGATGTTATATTTCTGTTACTGCTAGAACAGAAAATACTAAAAATAGGAATAAAATAAAAATTAAGAGGGGCTCCCATACAAATAATTGTTCTAAATCGTAATTTACGTAGGAATAAGGAAGTTTCCTAGACGTTGACGTGTTTTTCGTAGCTACTAAGTTGCACACCACAAAAAGTTTCACGCATCTCCGTGCTATATTTTCGGGGCAAGAATTCAAAAATAAATGTCGCTTCGCTGCAGGTTTTCTAAAACGCGCTATCGAGATGTTTTTTGAAGTCTATAGATACCTACTACCTGGTTCACAAAAGAAGGGAACCCGAAATGGCAACATAACTGTTCACATCTTGCTCAAATGTCATGTAATATGAGAAAGACGCAAATAAAAGGAGGGGTCCTTTTGCGAACCAGGTAGTATTGTAAATGGGCACTGTCCACTTGCTGTCCACCAACTCTTTCCGACTCTAATATTTGTAATGTATGATGATGATTTTCAATTCCAAGGGGGTATGAAATCGTGTCATTTCGACATAGCTCGTTATATACCTTGAAGAAACACATTCTAATACCGCGTTTTACAAAACTATCAGCGACATCTATGAAATTATTTTTGTACTAATTTTCTTCTCGAACAACTTCAATTTTTTTTTATGTTTTTCCATGAGGAAGAAACTTTATATTGCAGAAAATAAATAGTATCAACGTATACCCTCGTTTCTATATCAGTAAATTTGTAAAAAATATTTTTGGGCGGTCGAGATTTGCCGAACCAGATAATAGGTTATCCCGTGGGATTGAGACATTTTCCCGAAGTAAAATGTATCCTAGATGTTAACCCGAGTAATAAGCAATCACTGTACAAAATTTGGTAGAAATCCGTCCAGTAGTTTTTGCGTGAAACGTGGACAAACAGACAGACAGACAGACAGACAGACAGACAGACAAAAATTTTTTTAACTACTGTTCTGAGATCTGTATCTTGAAAACAATTAAATGCAAACATGTTTTTCTAAAAATATTCAATGTACAGATTTTGTTTCGTTACTGTTTTATTATATGTATAGATGAATGAGGCGTTGCTTGGAAAATCTATTGTAAGTGGAAGGGTTGGTGGAAGGCCAAGTTACGCTGGTTACAATACTATTTGGCCTGCCGCCTAGTCCCGCCTAGGCTGGTCATGACACGACACTACTATAGCGAATGGACTATAACGACCGGCGCCTATGTAATCAAAAGTATCACGTATAAGTCAATCATAGAAAGCAACCAGGATCGACGGCTTAGCGTGCCCTCTAAAGCACAACCATCTTTCTTTTCGACAGCTAGCCTGCATTGCCCTAAACGAACTAGGAATAAAACCACAAATCTTCATAAGTAATACATAATAATTTATTTAAGTATAATAAAATCTTACAATAAATATAAAATCTCACCCGAAGACGAGGCATACGAGATTGTGCCTACACTTAGCGTACTACTCACGGAAATTCGGCAAATCAAAGAAGATATCCAGGGTCTTAAGAAACAAAATGTTATAATAGAGCGGCTGCGCAATGAGATTCAAACTCTCAAACAAGATCTTGGGACAGCCCAAAAACAAAAGTTTGATGAGTACGATAAAAAATTGCATGAAAAGGATGTCGAAATCAAAAGCCTTTCTTCTGTTGTGAACGATCTAAAACTCCAATTTGCGATGCAAGAGCAAACCAACTTGCGATCTGATATAGAAATAGCTGGAGTTGCTGAATCTGATTCTGAAAATCTAATCCACATTGTCAAGGTCGCATCTAAAAAAGTGGGAGTGGATATTGCGGACGACAACATTGACGAGGTGAACCGCATTGGACCTAAGCAAAAAAGCACATCTTCCAATATGAACACTTCCAAATTGCCCCGTGCTATAGCAGTGAGGTTTACGAAGAAATTTAAGCGTGATGAACTACTCTACGCAGCAAAAACTAGGCGAAACGTAACTTCGGAAGGCGTTGTTAACGGACCTGCAAACAAAATATACTTCAACGAACGTTTAATTAAAACCAACCGCCAGTTATTTCGTGAAGCTCGCTCTCGAAAGGAACAATATAACTGCCACTACTGCTGGGTCCGTAACGGCCACGTCTACATTAGAAAAGAAGACCAAAAACCTCCTGTCATCATCCGATCCCTCTCTGAACTGGACACTCTCATCGGGCCTGCTATCATTACCGAATAAAGTATGTAGAAACGCAACTTATGTGTACATTCTAGGACTTTTCTTTAATATGTATTTACTTGTAGGTTCGACTTTTGTGCATGTAAAATCATGTCGAAGCTGTCAATTGTCTGAATCAGTGGTGGGTGCTCAGCCTCAGGTTAAATTCTTGAAGCAAATCAAACGTCTGTCTTTTCTGCCTGACATAGAATCCAGATCATTATTCATCTCCCTCATGTTCTTTGATAATGGTTGATCTGGAAGTTGTAGCTGAAGTGGATAACTCTTTTGTTATAGACTGTCAGGTAGTTAACAGACTAGAACATTGTAGGGAAAAATTGGCCAATCACACTTTTAGGATATTAAGCTATAATATAAGAAGCATACAAGCTAACTTTAATAATTTGCTGGTGGCTCTACAAAGACTGAATATTTCATTTGATGTTATCGTACTCACTGAATGTTATCTATACAATGGCGCTATCGTAGGTCAAATTCCTGGGTATAAATCTTTCGCAACTAAAAATGTCCTCAATAAAAATGGTGGAGTGGTGGTTTACGTCAGAGATACGATAGCTGTCTCGGTAGATGAACCAAGTATTGAAGAGGCTGAATGTCTATCAGTCCAAATATCTGACTCACTTGTGGTTTTGGCAGTGTATAGATCACCATCCTTTAAAAAGAAAACAAATTTCGTAGAATCTCTGAGCACCATCTTACAATCCTATCATAACAAAAAATCTGTTATATTGACTGGCGACATCAACATAAATATACTAGTGCCAGATGACCCAGAACACACTGAATACCTATGTTTACTGGCTGAACTTGGTTTTATTGCCGCTATAACAGAGCCAACTAGAATACATAACTGCTTGGACCACATTTTTGTTCGCTCCAAAGCACATTCTGCATTGGGCTTGGTGGCTGACACAGACATTACTGATCACCGCATGACTATGCTTGGTATATGTCCTGAAATCACTAAGGCCAAACGGAGTAGCTCTAAAATAACTAGAACCGACTTACCAGCTGTAGTTGAAGAACTCAAAAAGGCTGACTGGAGTGCTGTGTTTGCGTCTCAGGATGTACATGAAGCTGTCAGTACACTCAAAAATATTCTTGGATTGGCACTGCAAAAACATACCCATATCAAGCGAGTCAGCAAGAGGCATGCATTATTGAAACCCTGGATGACTCCGGGACTCCTGAGATGTACGCAGCACCGTGACAAGTTGCATCAGGAGCTCCGGAAACATCCAAATGATAAGGTTCGAGAAGTTATTTATAAAAGGTACAGAAACTTTTGTAATGGCCTTTTGCATAATCTTAAACAGGCACATGATAGCGAGGCACTAGAAAAGCATAAAAACAGTCCTAAACTTCTTTGGAAAACAATAAACAGTATTTCGGAAGTTCCTTTGCGGCAAAGCTCTGCTGAAGAACTGATATCATTGAAACAAAATCCCATCGAGTCTCTGAATGAGTGTAACAGATATTTCTCCTCTAACGGTAAAAGACTTGCCAAACACCTACTTGATAATCTCGACACTAATCAAAGTACCCTAACGCAAAAACTAGCCGTCAAAACTCAGGCAGCCCACTCATTCTTTTTACAACCAACCGATGTATACGATGTACACAGGATTATTTCCAATCTCAAAGGTGACAGCTCTCCGGGAATAGACGGATTTACGAGCAATCTAATAAAACTTGCCAGTGTAGAACTTGTCCCCCCTCTCACGCATATTATCAACTTAAGTTTATCCACGGGAGTGTTCCCTGACGAATGGAAAACCGCCCTTGTCGTGCCGATTTACAAAAGCGGGTCAAAAAGGTTGCCTGAAAATTACAGACCAATATCGCTTCTTAGCGTTATCTCTAAAGTCCTGGAAAAAGTCGTGAACAAACGTCTTGTAAACTACCTGGAAAAGTTTAATCTACTATCAAAGAATCAGTTTGGCTTTAGACGTGGAAAATCCACTGAAGATGCTGTAAGGTCTATAACAAAACACATCACTAGCCTACTGGATGATGGTAAGAAGTGTATTGGCACCTTTCTTGACCTCGCAAAAGCGTTCGACACGGTTTCTGTTCCCCTTCTTCTAAAGAAATTAGAAAATGTTGGAGTCAGAGGAACACCTCTAAGCTGGTTTGAAAGTTATCTTACTGGTAGGAAGCAATGTGTCAAGATAGGTGAACATGTTAGCGATGAAATGTTTATAGAATTTGGGGTTCCGCAGAGTAGCGTACTTGGGCCAACGTTATTTATACTTTACATTGATGAAATTCTAAATTTATCTATACCAAATTGCCAAGTAACGTGTTATGCGGATGACACTGCCCTTATCTTCGAAGGCAATTCGTGGGAGGAGGTTGCAAATACTGCCGAAAATGGGTTGAAGGTAATAAAGGCATGGCTCGACAGCAATCTTTTAACTCTGAATATTGGCAAAACGAATTATGTTTGTTTCCACAAAACCCTAGCATCCCGTCCCCCGGATAATCTGTCCCTTATAATCCACTCTACTTGTAATACGACTGCCTGCGAAAATATTGCAAGGGCAAATAGCATAAAGTACTTAGGGGTTGAGCTAGATCAACATCTGTCTTACAAAACCCACATATCTTGCACTGCGAAACGGGCTAGAAAACTAATATATGTTATGAAGCTCCTACGAAACTCCGCTAATCAGAAAATTTTAAAACTTGTATACACCGCTCTATGCGAGTCAATTCTAAGTTACTGCATTACAGTGTGGGGTGGAGCTTGTACTACCACAATGCTGGTGTTGGAGCGAGCACAGCGGTCTGTTTTAAAAATAATGCTGAAAAAACCGTTCAGACATCCTACAAATGACCTGTATTGTGAGGCATCAGTCCTTACTATCAGAAAATTATATGTTTATCGGGGTTTTCAACTAACTCACAGCTCTGTCCTCAGATCCACAGAGTACGAGGATCTGTGCAAAAAGAGAATTTTCAAGGTTCCAATAAAACCTATTAAAACCTCCTTCGCTCGTCATCAATCTACGTTTTTGCTCCCGCGCACTTACAATAAGATCCTAAGAGAGTGTGATGTAAGTTTAATGGTTACATACAAAGCCAAAAAAATTGTAAAGGATTGGTTATCTTCAAAATCCTATACCGAGGTTGAGGGCCTTTTGGGAATCGTATCTTAGACAGCACTTACTCTACTTTGTTAAAACGGTTTGCACTTTATTTTTATTATTCTATTTCATATCATATAGCTTTATATAGATTATCAACTCATCGTTCAATCACATAACATTGTATAATAAATGGTACACCTAGTACGTAAAACGTGTATTGTAAAAACGTGTAAATGTTTAATCACTTGAACCTCACGATACAGGCTTGACCTAGTGTGAGGATCCAAAATCTGTCTGTTTATGTTTGTAATAATCTGTGACGTTATAATGTTTTGTTAACTTGTGCGTTTTGTGTTTAATGAAATAAATAAATTTGAAATTTGAATTTGAAATTTGAATAAATAACAACATGCAATTATTAAACTAAAATCTGCTTATTATAAAACATATTTTGGAAATAGCCAAATCTTCTTATGTATGCAGTATGTCATAAGTACATAACATAAAGTCACAAACCTAATAAAATAAAAGAACTTACAATAACAACATAAAATATTAAACTAAAAGCTTCTTCCTTATTATATTAAAACATAAAACATAAAAATAACTAACCAGTACATAGGTACTACTGTATAAGGTCCTATTAAATTCACTGCAAATATTTTAAGGGCATGCGTAAATATGTATAAGAAAAATATCTAAGGTATTTTTAAAAAAATCTACACGCTAGATTTTTTTTTTTCATTTTCAAACAAACTTTTTAATTAATTATGTGAACACCCTTTGACTGACCCGACTGACGTTCCGCCATGTAAACATGATTCACTTACACGGCACGCACACTAACAACCAACCAATCACAGCACAGCGCGTTTGGCGCGTAATTTAAATTCATCGAAGTGTGTGTTTCTAGGACAAACAGGGTGCACTTTTTGCGTTTCGTTTTTTTTTTTTAGTTAAATGCAGTTTTCTCGAAAACTAGCGTGTACATTTCTTTAAAAATTTGCCTCGTACATGCTTTTATTTTATTTGATCTGCCCCTAAAATATTTGCAGTGAATTTAATAGGACCTTATACAGGGTGATTGGAAATTCGATGCATTCCCTGAAGGTGGTTAGAGGGGGGGCCATTTCCAACATATTCTTCCATGGAACCAGGGGTCGGAAATGATTGGTTACAAAATTATTAGGATTTTTGATTTTTTAAAGAAAATTTCCCGATTTCAACTTTAAAAGTCATGCGAAAGCTAGCCAAACCGTTTTATGCATAGTTTTTTGACATGATCTCATAGTGAATGAATAGGACAATCATTTTAGTTACAAGTTTAGTTAGAAATACTCTTCTTTTTTAAAATACAGCGCCAAAACAAGAAAATATTTTGGTGGAAAGGATTTTTTCAACATTCATAGTAATCTACTGTAAAAATCACTATGGAATAATCCGTAAAACTTCATAACAGAGTTCTCTGTTGCATTAGCTAACCAAAAGGTACAATAATCTACAATCAAACATGTTTTCATAAAATAATTAGCATTAATGCAAAAGCGGCGTGCGAAACAAGGCAATTGACTATGGTCGGTCGACTACGCCAAAGTCAGCAAATGCTGTTTAGACAACTTTTTCAAGTATTTTCGTGGTCTAATGGATGGAGCATTCCTCAGAGTCTGTGGTTCCAGGTTCGATTCCCGTGAGTTGACCTACAAGGTTGATATTCAACACTTTGTGAATTTTTCCCAGTTTGGTTTAAAAATCACGTTGAACCACCTGATTGTCCGTAAAAAATATCGTGCTCCGAGGGCATATTAAACCATCGGCCTCGATTGATGTCTAATAAACGCAGACGGTGGTTGTAACACTACCATAGCAGAGGTCTAATACTTGTAGTAGGTGGTTTAAAAACTCCGACAAAGATTTATCATTTCAGTTTTTTAGGCTGTTTAAAGCTCAGGAGCTCCATTTCTGAATTGTCGTAATCCAAATCCGTGCACGGAAATCTAAAACGAGTGGTCTAACCATTCGTATTACACGTTCTACTACTCGACACTTTAAATGTTAAGGGTTTGTGTGAATTTATTAGGGTGTGCATAAATTAATAAGTTTAGTAGAACATGTGATACGAGCACAATAAGTAGCAGATTTTCGCACGATTAGGATTACGACAATTCAGAAATGGAGCTCCTGAGCTTTAAACAGCCTAAAAAACTGAAATGATAAATCTTTGTCGGAGTTTTTAAACCACCTACTACAAGTATTAGACCTCTGCTATGGTAGTGTTACGACCACCGTCTGCGTTTATTAGACATCAATCGAGGCCGATGGTTTAATATGCCCTCCGGAGCACGATATTTTCTTGCGGACAATCAGGTGGTTCAACGTGATTTTTTAAACCAAACTGGGAAAATTCACAAAGTGTTGAATATCAACCTTGTAGGTCAACTCACGGAATCGAACCTGGAACCACAGACTCCTGAGGGGAATGCTCCACCCATTAGACCACGAAAATACTTGAAAAAGTTGTCTAAACAGCATTTGCTGACTTTGGCGTAGTCGACCGACCATAGTCAATTGCCTTGTTTCGCACGCCGCTTTTTGCATTAATGCTAATTATTTTATGAAAACATGTTTGATTGTAGATTATTGTACCTTTCGGTTAGCTAATGAAACAGAGAACTCTGTTATGAAGTTTTACGGATTATTCCATAGTGATCTTTTACAGTAGATTACCATGAATGTTGAAAAAAATCCCTTTCCACCAAAATATTTTCTTGTTTTGGCGCTGTATTTTAAAAAAGAAGAGTATTTCTAACTAAACTTGTAACTAAAATGATTGTCCTATTCATTCACTATGAGATCATGTCAAAAAACTATGCATAAAACGGTTTGGCTAGCTTTCGCATGACTTTTAAAGTTGAAATCGGGAAATTTTCTTTAAAAAATCAAAAGTCCTAATAATTTTGTAACCAATCATTTCCGACCCCTGGTTCCATGAAAGAATATGTTGGAAATGGCCCCCCCTCTAACCACCTTCAGGGAATGCATCGAATTTCCAATCACCCTGTATATCATTAGCAATATTCTCCTAACTGACCTTAAATTAGCGTCACTTTCTATGCAATAGATTTAGAAAAGGATGGGATATTTCTAAGTTAAGTTTTATAATTTGACGCAATCGGATAATGGCGCGTATTAGTGGAGATGAAAACAATGTGACTAAATTGACTAGACATTGCGAAAAACTCATTGACACAGCAAAACTTCTCCTATCCTTTTCTACAACTACCTACTTAACAGAAAGTGAAATCTCCGATTTAAGATAAGTTAAGAGATTAGATTTCTTGAAATGAGGCCAGCCAGTAATAACCAAGTTATAGCTCCTGGCAGTCACAGAGACGATTCCTAAACAAAACAATAAAACAACAAGAACTTGTAAACTTTGTGAAGTTACACAAGAACTATGTGGCTTCTTCCAGACTCCGTCTCACAAGTGCGTGCATCGGATCTATTCATCAATCTGTGGAACCGATTTATCCATTTCAGGCGTTGCTCCCCACTGCAATACCGTATCTTAGCATTGGCGGCTGGAAACGTGAGTGGGAAGTTTTTGATGCTGCTGAAAAGAAAAAACTTTGTTTTAAAATCCTTTACCATAACAGCCATATACTTAAAATCCTTTAGCAACAAGCAATTTATGAATGGGATTACACATTACATGGAGTGAAGGGGTGTCTAATCTGCCGCACCTTAGGCTTTTCTTTCAGACTGACGTAAAACAAACAAACAAACAAACAGACACGCGATAGAACTTAAAGTTATGATGTGTCATGCCATGAAAATACTAACCTGTCCATTTCGTCGCTCGGCAAGACAATGTCAGCGTATCCGTAGACCTTCGTGGAGTCTTTTGTACTTGATGCACTCTTCTGGCAACTTCTTCTGCCCTGCTGCGATTGCCGCGATCTCTTACTCGTTCCAGTGGTTCTGTTAAAAAAATAACGAACAACGAGTGTACATGTGGTTCTTCTCCTTTATCTATGGCACATATTTTGAACTGCCCTACGTGCCCTTCATCCTGCACGCCAGAGGACCTATATATAACGCCAAATTTATTTAATTATCGCCAAAGCCGATCGACACGAAAAAAAAATAGACGGTTGACGTCAGGCAGGTGAACGGTCATAAAACATAGCCAAATCCTTAATTTTGCAGCATGAGTTTGTATTCTAACAAATCATATTGCGCCCACCCCGATTAATTTGTTATAAGGGCAGGAAGATGATATCACTTCTGTGACATATGCGTCAGTTTGGTTATATTACAACACTGCAAATATTAGAAGGGCGCTTTTCCAGTGATGTCCCGGTTGCTGGCACTGCAGAGAAGAGCGAAGAAACCTATACTCTTACAACCTTGACAGATTTCTTTGGGTAGTTCGTATTCGTTAGTGTTTCTAACCTTGAAGATGCAGATGAGGTACTGGCCTTGCCGGCGGCAATAATATTCAGGTCAAGTAGGTTCAAAGCTGGATCGAAGTTGCTCCTGGGTTTGCCGAGGATGCCCACGGTGACGTGAAAAGGCACCAAGGCTTCTTCTGGACCGGTTATAGCCAAGAGGAGGTAGCGAAGGCGCTCAGGTAAACTGCAACAGTAAAACAAAATACATATCGTAGCTCATTTCTTCATTTTCATTAAAACGACTTATTGCTACGGAAGTTTACTTTGACAGGACTTCTCATTGCTACAGAAGTTTATTTTGACAGGACTACTTATCGTAGCTCATTGCTACAGAAGTTTACTATGACAGGACTACTTACCGTAGCTCATTGCTACAGAAGTTTATTTTGACAGGACTGCTTTTTTTTTCGAGCTCTCCAACCCGGCTTTGAGTTCTATCAATAATGTATTTTCAGTAGAACTACAGTGTACGATGTAATGTAAGGTCCGAAGCGTTTGCTTGTTTTGGCAAGACTACAATGCTCCTAAAGATTTACGCGTGCAGTCACTTTAAATATATTTATTACATGTTCTATTTTTTAAATTGAACACTTACTATTCATACTCCACGTTACCAAGTCCCATCAATCTATAATCGACTGGTCTCTTCCGTTTACATAACAATTCAGTCATGAGCGGCGACCGAGCGACCAGTTTCTGGTTCTTCTCTCCGCAATGACCAAACAGCACGCTGCGTTCACGTTGCGTCAACGATGAATAGTACCCGGTCTTCAGGCGGTGCTCCACTGAGTTGTAGATGTCGGCTTTTGTCAAGCGGTTTATCTCGAGCTCTGGAAAATTGTTGATATACCAGTTAGAACCGCTCAGTCAGCTTGTTTCATCTTCAGACCACCATCTTCCTGCCTCTTGACCCAAATCAATTGGAGTTGGTGCAACATGTTTTATTAAAGCACAAAATCATCTAGCAAAAGGATTTGGCAATGTTTTATGACCGGCCTGACGTAAACCATCTTTGGGGATGCTATTGTGAGTGTTATCATTATCACCCCCACCCACCATTCGGTTGACCATAGTCGACAGATATTCAGCCAAGGTAAAAACTCTACGTCGCTTTTACGAAACATCCTGTGTGGACTAGGCGTGGTAGTATTCTTAGCCGCTAACACGCGACAATCTTAGCCGCTATCACCAGATATACTCAAACCTATCATAGAATATTTGGAACATCGTTGAACAATTGCTAATAAGAACTGATCTCACCAAGCTGATTAAAGGACCGGCGGCCGAGTGCCAGCCAGACGATCTGCGTGCACATCAGAGTGAAGGTCTCGATGAACCGCGCGTCCTTTTGCGAGAGGGACTTCCCTTTATCCTTGCCCATGTGGTGGAACATTTTGGTGTCCCCAATCCCTGTCGCATAAAATGTATAAAATTTAATACACGGGTGTCCATATAAGTATTTTGTGAATCATCATTACATTAATGATCATTTATGCTACTGAATTGCTAGACATATTCTTTAAAGTGTCATTATTATTTTTTCAACTTAACAGAATTTTAAGGATGTTTGGGTGACTGACACAGGTAAATTATAAAGGTTTACCTAAATATTATCGCGATAGACCCGGTTCAATACTTAAAATGTGTGAAAACAATCGCGAGTGCTTCAAAAGTTATGTTTGGGTGAGTTATATCCTAAGTCTACTTTGTCTCAACTTTAACTGAACTTTACCAGTGTCAAAAAAATCTCGGATAAAATACTTAATAACAGTAGATACCTAGTTGCTGTTTTGATTTTGGTTTTACAAGTGGTTCTCTCTCTCTCTCTCTTCATGTGTGTAACCCTGTGTATCAGAGTTATACAACCCCATACAACAAGTAGCAGGCCTCTCACATGGTTGTGTAACAAGCTCTGTCTAAGTAATCATAGACAGCAACCGGCTACAAGAGTCTGAACCTCAAGCATCAAAATTGTAGCGACATCATAAGCGCGATTTTTATACAAATGCCTTAAAACTTCACGATCCCAATAGCTCTTAACTCTCACCACACAGAAAATTGGAATACTCCTTGGCTACCAAACGCCTTAAGTCGATAAGGTTTTGTCTGAACGTGTCTTCTATTTCATCTGATCTTGCAGTGCGTATCTTAAATTGTGATTCTTTAACTCGTTCAGCCATTTCTTGTCCTATCTAGAAATAGAAGATTGTATTTACCTACTGTTTGTTCTGTAGAAGGTATAAGTATAATGATTTCGTTTTACATTTTTTTTAAACCTATGTTCTAAAAAGTAATTTATCTAAGCTACAGTGAGCTGCGATAAGTAGCTCTGTGGTAACCCCGTAAGACTTGCGAAGTGGATTTTATAACTTATAAGTGTGAATAATCTAAAAACTTGCTAAAACCTAATTTATGTCTTATGGTAACGATAGTCTCAAATGAGTGCTAGTAGGTGCTACGGTAACTGGTTTTGTCCAAAGCTTCCTTTTTATTGGGCAGTTATTTAAATAGTGATTTCAAATTCTGTTCTGGCTGATAGCCCGCACTCGAGTTCCCAGTTTATAGACTCTGGCAACCCGATAGAGGGAAACCCTTGGATATGTATAATCGTCCAGCTGATGCGATTTCTATGGGGAAACCGAAGAAGGGCATTAATTGTGATAGAATTATAGGTACCTGCAAATAGTAATGGCAATACAGGATGAGGGCTCGTAAGTACCTCTCGGTGGTGGGGACGTGCAGTACGTTGATCAGTTTCGCACTCATCATGGACAAAGGAGCCATGTATAAAGCTAAGTCTTTTACATCCTGTGGAAAAGGAAACACACCGGAAGTACCGACTCAGATTTGTAGGTTGCGGTCAGAGGGAAGATTTAATTCAAGTCCTTTCACACAAGAGATTTGTTCCGGCGATTTCTCGGCGAAGCGTGATCGCGATGATCACGCGGCAAACCCGCAGTTGGTAACTTTGGTGTCGAGCGCCAGCCTATTTCGTTCACAAAATGGACTCTCAATGAGGAGCTACTACAACGCCACGAAATTGCCACGAGCATGGCAATCGAAAAGTCGCGGCAATCAAAAAGTCACGGCAATATTACCCGTATCGTGCCCGTAGCCAGAACGCTGCTGCCACAGAGTATTTATAACTATCTTACTGCGACATATACCTATTAAGGACGCTGCGCCAAGAAGTCACTGGAAGAAACCGCTTGTGTGAAAGGACTTTCTGAAGTAACATAACATAAGGTTACCTGTAGCGTTACAACATCAGGTTCATTAGGCTTCAATTTCCTCTGGTAACGTTTCTTGAATCTCATCTGTAATTTGATTTAATTTCTTATTATGCCAGAAACAACCATTAAAACCATTTTTTTTTTATGTATTCTCTCTCTTTTTAGGGACCTATTAACTGAGGTAGAGATGCGAGTTTTCATACTGGTTGACTTGAAACTGAAATAGGGGCATAATTTATTATTATTATTCATTGTTAATAATAATAAATTACAGATTAAATGTAGCCAAAACGATGAAAAGTCGCAATAAATTGAATATCAATACTTCCTGTGTAGGGGAGAGGGGGGCAGCTTTGTACAGAATTTACAAAACAGGTTGTAACTTTCAAAGTAGATAACATTCTTAATATTTTTGTGCATGGTGTATTAGGTGACTTATCTGGGAAGATAAAAACTATATTGATGTTTAAATAGCTTTACAAGAAAATGAGCTACGCCGGTTTTTCAACAAGTGCGGAAACCGTTAAAAGCTGCTCCACCCCGGGGCACTTTTGAACAAGTAGTTTATTACTGTTTCTATATAATATTTATTACAGCGAAATATGCATATTTCTTGCGTTTTTATTGTATTTGACTTTAGCTTTTGTTCTAACTTACTTACGTGAAAAATGTTTAAGATTTTTTCAGTATAATTTTTGATCACATAAGACTCAGTATTTTTCGATCGAATAATTTTTTTTGTACTAAATTACTAAAAAACAAAACAATGATACGTAGCTAAACGATTATAAATATAATCAATGTCTTATTTGAACTTAATTTTTAAAATATATTTTTAGGTGCAACTTTGTATGTTCAAATGTGCCCCTCAAAATTTATTCAAAGCTGCCCCAAGCATACCTTATGGCTTTCTTCATCAGAATTTATAATAAAACATTTACTCTGGGATTTACATAATAGGTGAAATAGACATATAATTATACACAAATTAGGATAAATATACGTGTAAATCTGCCAAAAGTAAGAATAACCAGAAAAACCCTTACAACTTTTGAAAAAAATGTACATCGCATTCATCCGAAAACAAAAACAGCCAATAACATCCGCGTATTTGTTAACTTCGAAAAATTGTCGATGACAGGGATGCTGACTATTGTAAACATTAAACTAAAGCCGTTTCCGTCGTTATTGCATAAGACACGCAGACAGTATTTAGCTTGTTCATAGCTGCCCCTGTGCAAAGCCGCCCCCCTCTCCCCTAAAAAGCATTGAAAATTTTCCACAGCAGGCCGGATTTGATGATTTTTATTACACTTAGTAACAATAAGTCATCCTCTTGTTTACAATGATTATTATAGTAGGTACCTGCTCTACAACGTCTATTTCTCTAAATGTATAGTCAGTCATCGGCACTGTTTGTGGCACATATACTTCGGTTTCTTCCCTTTTGGGTATTGCTTCACTGTAATTAATAATGATTAATTCAACAACAATCATGTTAATGTGTTGTGTATAAAATAAACTTTCAAACTTTAAGGTACTTAGATTTTTAAGTTATTTTACTAAACAACGTTAACCTAACTTATAAATAAATAAATTTCAGGACTGTCGACTGAACTTGGCACTCATTTTAATCAGTCCTTTTGTCGGCCGAACATTAAACTTGGCTTCCAAATTCACATTAATGTTTTTGGTGGGATTTAGTAGATAGTTTGATTAGCCACCTGTTCAACAAACCAAAATCTCGGCACATTTTATTACAAAACATATTTATTACAATAAGGCGTACCTATCTAAGATTTATACCTTTTAACGATTAGGTACGTTACCTAAGTTTACATTTACCGTTTTAACGAATACCAGAGTTAACGTTCGTAGTAAACTTTTAGTAACGGAATCCTCCCAACTGTTGCAGATGTCAAGAGCAAGAAAGAAAATGAATTCAAGAAAGAAGTTAACGAAGCAAACTTGTGCCCACCTCTGCAAAAACATTAAACACCCTTCGACGTCGTTCCAGTACCACTCGCCACAGTCGAAGGGTCTAAGCAGGCTGAGATCATCATCATCAGCATCAATATCTTTTGCGGATTTGACCTTAGGCGCCAGGGGTCTGGCCAGGGTCTTCGGGAGCTTGCTTGTCATTTTCTACCAATTTTCTACCAAGATGGAACACCGAAGTCTTGAAGTATTGATAGTGCCTCTTCAGAAAGCTAGAGCTAGAACTATACGTTTTCTTACGAAGGGTTTTTGTTGATACTTTTCAACTTAACAAAGAATACTGCTTATTTTCCACTGGATTCTTAATTTATTTAATATTTATAGACTTCTGCCTATTTTTTTCTGTTTTTATTTGGTTTTTATGACGTATTGTTGACAAACGTAGTCAAACTGGTAAAAACGCTTTCAGTTTAGTGTCAGATCACTCAGATCAGATCTAAAAGAATAATGCTGAAGGAAACGGTAAAAAAAGGATCATTGCCAACGTCCTAGCCAAACACCACATGCATGGTTCGTTTATTTAGGGTTTCGTACTTAAATGTTGACATTGAAATGGATGATGTTAGGAGCTAGCCTCCTTTGTGGTCATGTCCATCATGTAGTATTGACACTACTGACTGACTGACACATTCAGAGTTACAAAATAACAAGAAAATATACAATCCTATCAAGCCTACCAATATATTTATTTACTATCTTTATCATGGTAGCAGAGAAATAAAAAGTAGAAAATAAAGTGCGAAAAAGTTTTTCCGACAAGAGAAAAAGAATATTAGTATATAATTTATAATTATAGTTCTGAAAATATTCTCGCAAAAATTTTCACTAGAACTGTCAAACCATCGTCATGGAAAAAGCGATTGCGGAGACATCCAAAGTGCAAATAATGCATCTCAACGGTACAAACTACAAGCATTGGAGGTACAGGATTGAGACAGTCTGCAGGGAAATTCCAAAAGCTGAAGAAATCTTAGCTGGAAAATTACGTAAGCCTGTTGAACCAACAACTATTGAAGGTGGAGTCACTGATGATGCTGCTGTAGCACAATATCAAAAGGATCTACAACAATACTTGAGTATCGACAGTGCAGTATTGACCCTGATGACGACGAACATGACGGATGAGATCCTTGACCACGTCATGCGATACAAAAGTGCTAAAGAGGTATGGGATGAGCTAGAACGTCTCTACAGTGGTAGTAGTGAAGACAAAAGCTATGATCTATGTCTTAAATTCTTTGAATATAAAAAGGATCCTGAGCACGACATAAGGAAGCATATATCTATGTTGAAAAACATTTGGCACGAACTAAACGGCCAACTCGACACGAATTTGCCAGAGATTTTACTTATCTGCAAAATACTTGGCACCTTACCGAGAGACTACTTTGCTTTCAAGTCAAGCTGGCTTCTTATTACAAAAAAGGATCGGACAATAGACAACCTCACCTCTCAGCTCAGTGCTTATGAAAAAGCGCTTACTACCAATAAAAGTACAGAAAATACAGAAGAAGTACTAACTGTGCAAACTGGAAAAAAGAAGAAAGGCTTCAAATCTTTTAAATGTAAATATTGTGGCCAAGTTGGACATGCAATTCGAAAATGCCAGAAATGGATTAACGATGGACGTCCGCCAAAGCCGTCGAACGACGACAGAAAGCAGAAAACTAATGTTAACATGACAGTGTTAGCTATAGATGATGGATTACCAATGGACAAAGATAACTGGTACGTCGACAATGGAGCGACAAGCCATGTTACTAACAGAGGTGACTTCTTCGAAAGCTTCGAGCACTTCAAAGGTTCACAGAAAGTTACTGCAGCAAATGGACAAACCATTGAAGCCATAGGAATTGGCAATATTCGAGCTGAAGCCGACATAAATGGCAAAATAGAGCACATATTACTTAAAGATGTTTGGTACGTCCCAAAAATTAAAAGAAACCTTTTTTTCAGTTCTCTCTGTACACGACAATTCTCCCCTCGAGTACATTTGAGTCAAAGCCCAAAGTGTGTATTGTAAAAGTGAATGGCGAAGCAAAAGTAATTGGGACTAGAGAGACTAGAGGAGGACTATACAAATTGAAAATGAAATGTGTAGCCCCACAGAATCTACATGTCAACATGTTACTGAATAACCCACTGCAAACATACCATGAAAGGCTTGCACATCAAAATAAGAGACACGTTCGTCAAGTTATTGAACAAGAATTCGGATTAAAAGTGGAAAACACGCAGTCAGAAATCTGTGAAGGCTGTGTCTATGGAAAGGCTCATAAGCAACCATTCGGCACCAGAACTAGAGCGACAAAGCCTGGAGAGCTAATTCACACTGACATTTGCGGACCATTTCCGTATTCAATTGGGAGAAAGTTAAGATATTTCATTCTTTTCAAAGACGACTACACACGCTATCGCCATATCTATTTTCTACGACAAAAGTCTGAAGCAGCCTCAAAACTTAAGATATTCCTTAAAGAAGCTGAAGTTGCGGGACATGTTATCAAAGAAATGTTGAGTGATAACGGTGGAGAGTTTGTCAGCGAAGAATTCAAAAAGATCTTAACTGAACATGGCGTCAAACAACGCTACACAATGCCCCACACTCCTGAACAAGCTGGCTGTGTAGAGCGAGAAAATAGAACTGTAGTGGAAGCAGCGCGAGCAATAATGCATGCCCATGAGAAAATTCCTGATGGCCTGTGGGCAGAAATAGTAGATGCAACCGTTTATGTGCTAAATCGCACAGGGCCAACTAAAGTGCCTGGCAAGTCTCCTCACGAGCTTCGGTACGGAAAGAAGCCTGCGATAAAACACTTGCGAATACTGGGATGCAACTGTTATGCCCATGTTCCTAAAGCTAATCGTAAAAAGCTACAGAACAAGGCTCAAAAGGGAATCTTGATTGGCTATGAAGGAGATGAAGGCTATAGAATCTGGGACAAAGAAGCCCACAAATTGATAAGATCCAGAGATGTGATATTTGAAGAAATACCTCTACTGGGTAAATCGAAGGAGGAACCAGAAAAGCCGTCTCCTGCTCCTTTTCAATATGCTTTCCCAATTCCACAAGAAAGTACTATTGAAGAACCCTCTACGTCACAATGTGAGACGGAGATAGAAAGGCAACAAGAACAACCCTCTTCATCAAGCCGTGAGATGGAGTTGGAGGTTGAACGTCATCCAGAGACCGCCATCGAAGAATTGGAACTGCAACCGTCTGAGTTCCAAGGTCAACCAGAGATGGTTATCGATGAAATAGAACGGCAGTCCTCGGAATCAGACTGTGAAATGGAATCAGCAAATTCAAACTGTGAAATAGAATCAGAAGAACAGCAGGAAATTGCTCCTGAAGAAGCAACTAGAATGGTCCTGCGAAATCGAGCTAATCTCAAACCGCCGATTCGTTACTCTGATTACATCATGGCTTTAGAATCTGATGACATGTTTGAACCGAAGACGTTTAAAGAAGCCATGTCATGTAAAGACAAGGACAAATGGCAAAAGGCTATTGAAAGTGAAATAAATTCACTGAAAGATAACCAAACATGGGAGCTCGTCGAACAACCAAAGGGTCGAAAAGCCATTCCTTGCAAGTGGATATTTAAAATAAAGACTAACCCTGATGGTACAATTGATAAGTACAAGGCTCGTCTAGTTATAAAAGGATATTCACAAAAGAAGGACATAGACTTTCATGAGACCTTCAGCCCAGTTGCAAGAGCAAGCACTATCAGAGCAGTACTAGGCGTAGCTGCTAAAGAGAAGCTTAAACTGGCACAATTCGACGTCTCCACAGCCTTCTTATATGGCACATTAGATGAAGAAATCTACATGCAGCCTCCTGAAGGCTATAGTGATGGGAAACAAGTCTTTAAGCTAAAGAAGAGCTTATACGGGTTGAAACAAGCTCCTTTGTGCTGGAACAGATGTATTACGGACTACATTGTAAACATCGGATTCAAGCAAAGTCAGCATGATCCCTGCCTATTTGTGAGAAAAAGAGGCCTACAGAAGATCCTGCTTGCATTGTATGTGGACGATGGACTTATTGCGTCCAGCAGTGAGAAAGAGGCCAACCACTTCCTAGATGAAATGAGAGCTCGTTTCAAGATCACAGTGAAACCTGCAAGCTATTTCCTGGGAATGGAAATAAAAAGGTACCCGGATGGTTCCATTCTGTTACACCAGAAGGGATACGCTAACCGAGTACTAGAAAAGTTTGGCATGGACAAATGCAAACCCGTATCAACGCCAATCTTGAAGCCAGGTACAAAGAATGACCAACCAGATGGAGATAAGCGTTTCCCGTACAGACAAGCAGTTGGCAGTCTGGCATACCTGATGACAGGCACTAGACCAGACATAGCTTACGCTGTAAGTGTCGTTTCAAGAAACTTAGATAATCCCACACAAGAAGACATCCTTACTGTGAAGAGGATAATGAGATACATAAAGGGCACTGTCGAAGAAGGCATAATGTATAGCCCAGATAAAGCCCTCAACTTAGAATGTTTCAGTGATGCCGATCACGGTGGGTGCACGGAGACCGGTAGGTCAACTTCCGGAATCATATGCTTATACGCTGGAGGCCCAATATCGTGGAGCAGCAAGCGCCAGAACAGCGTCGCTATATCCTCCACAGAAGCCGAGATTGTAGCAGCGAGTGAAGCCGCGAGAGAAATACTCTGGCTACAGAAAGTCATAAAAGACATAACTGGGCAAGACTGCCAAGCGTCCCTTTGCGTGGATAATGAGTCTGCGATTAATATAGCAAGAAACCCACCAGAATTTCATCAGAGGACGAAACATATTCAGATCAGACATTTCTTCATACGTGAATGTTCTGAGAACAAAGCTATCGACATCCACCATGTGCCAGCAGCCAGGCAAATAGCCGATATGCTAACCAAAGCTTTATATGGACCCAGGACTCTGCTCCTCAAGAGAATGGCTGGGATTATATCCAATCCAACAGGGGTGGATGTTAGGAGCTAGCCTCCTTTGTGGTCATGTCCATCATGTAGTGTTGACACTACTGACTGACTGACACATTCAGAGTTACAAAATAACAAGAAAATATACAATCCTATCAAGCCTACCAATATATTTATTTACTATCTTTATCAGATGACAGACGAAATAATGCTATTAATGGAAGAGCGTCGACAGTATAAAGAAATAAATAAAGATAAATATAATGCAATTGATAAAATTATAGAATTAAAAATAATTTTGGCTAGAGAACAATGGTTAACTAATAAATGTCAAGAAATTGAAACTTTACAGCATAAACATGATAGTTTTAACTTACACAAAAGGATTAAAGAATTTACAAACACAAAGAAGAAAAGAATACAAAGCACTTTAGTTAACAACAGACAACAGTAATATTCTAGTAGTGGATCAAGAGGAAGCTTGCGAAGTCTGGGAAGAGTATGTTCAAGAACTATTTAAAGACAACAGGCAAAACACAGATTCTCCACGAAGTAATAATCTTGATGGTCCGCCAATACTTAAATCAGAATTTATCTCTGCTTTGCGACATATGAAAGGGAATAAAGCTGTAGGCCCCGATGGAATAGCTGTGGAAGTGTTAAAGTTAATGCATGAATACAACATAGATGATATAGTCAAAATATTTAATCATTTTTATAACTCAGACGAAGTGCTCCCCGAAGACTGGCTCTTGTCAATTTTTACACCCCTTCCTAAAAAGCCAAATGCCAAATTTTGTGGGGATTATAGGATGATAAGTGTCATGAGTCACCTCTTGAAAGTGTTTCTCAAAATAATTCAAAACAGAATTCATAAAACGATTGATGAAAACATAAGCGAAAATCAGTTTGGATTTAGATCGGGTCTGGGTACGAGAGATGCTCTAGTAGCCAACTAGTAGCTATTCAGATTCTGACTCAAAGATGCTTAGATGTACAAAAGGATGTATTCATGTGCTTCATAGATTTTGAGAAAGCATTTGACAATGTTAAACATAATAAATTAATTTCAATGCTTAATTCTATTGGAGTAGATGGGAAAACAGTAAGATTTATCGAAAAATTATACTGGAACCAAAAAGCTAAAATTAAATTCAACGATACATTGTCTAAAGAAGTTAGAATAGAAAAGGGAGTACGACAAGGGTGTATCCTCTCTCCGAGTCTATTCAACTTACAGGGTGGCGCAATAGAACGTGCATTTTTTAAGTATAGGCTAAAAAAAATAAAACGAAAGCTATAGTTGAAATAAAAGATAGGCCAATTAGGTAAATAAATGGAGTTTATTTTTTAAAAACAACATCTTCTAAATGACGACCCTCTCGAAAGCGACACTCCTCTAAACGCGAAGCGAAATTTGTGAAAACTCTTTTCAATAAGGCTGGGTGATTGCCGCTATTTCTTTTGCTTGAGATTGCTGCCCATACCGTTACTTCCGGACTGTGCAGTGGTTTTTGATGTTTGAATTTGGGATTCTCGTCACTCCAATAACTACAATTTTGTCGGTTAACAAAACCATTTAATTGAAAATGGGCCTCATCAGAAAAAAGGATGTTGTCAAAAGTGGCAATTTGACTAAGCATTTCTTCAGGAAATGCCAACCTTGCTCAGAAGTCGATCTCTTTCAACTCCGGTGCTAACTGGAGCTTATAAGGATGCAGTTTAAGATCTCAGTTTGAAATTCGCTGTAAACTTCGTCGTGACAAGTGTAAAGCCGCCGATCGCTTCCGGATCACACAAATGCGGATTTTTTCGTACTGACTCCTTCACCCTCTCAATATTGTCTATCGTCCTAGACGTTCTTGGACGACCTTCTGCTGGGGGACGTTTAAACCCCCAACAGGTCTCTTTAAAACGCTTTATCCATATTTTAATTAAATTTGCACTTGGAGGTTAATTAATGTGTTTTAATCCATATTAACAACAATATAGTCGCCTTGTAGAGGTGTAAAAACGGCCGTTCTCGTAAAACGTGGAAATACAAAAAGCTCGATGCTTTCCGTCGAAGTGATTCATGGCTACTAAAACTCCATGAATGTCACTATCCAACCACGCAAGGCTCCCTTTGCCCGAGCGCCGTATACCCCGACAAAAAAGATAATGCAATATGCACGTTCTATTGCGCCACCCTGTATATTCTGAAACAGTTTTTGAGAAGGCGTTTGAAGAACTAGACTTGGGAATCCGCGTTAATGGCAATGTCATAAATAATTATACGTTACGCCGATGACACAGTGCTTTTGGCTGAAAATCTCAATGACCTTCAAAACATGTTAGATAAATTAAACAATTCATTAAATGAGTACGGACTTAAGATTAACACAAGCAAGACTAAATTTATGATCGTTAGTAAAAATACAGTTCCTACTGCTTCTTCTTCTTCTTCTTCTTCTTCTTCTTCTTCTTCTTCTTCTTCTTCTTACAATTGGGTAACAGCTTTATTGAAAAAGTAAAAAAATACAAGTATCTTGGTTGTTGGTTGAATGAAATATGGGAACCGCAACAGGAAATCAAAATAAGAATAGAAATAGCCAGATGTACCTTTCAGAGAATAAAAAACTGTTTACTAACAGGAAGATTAATCTAAAACTAAGATGGAGAATGGTGAAATGCTATATTCTTCCAATTCTTATGTACGGTTCTGAAAGCTGGACACTCAAGCAACATTTGACCAATAAACTTAGAGCTTTTGAAATGTGGCTGTATCGTCGAATGTTAAAAATTAAATGGACAGATAAAATCACAAACGAAAAAGTTTTACAAATAATGAAGAAAGATTTGGAAGTAGTGTCAACAATTAAAAAACGTAAAGCCGCTTATTTTGGCCATATATATAGAAACAGCAAATATAACTTACTTACTACAGCTAATTATTGAAGGAAAAATCGAAGGGAAGCGAGGCCGAGGAAGAAGGAGAATTTCCTGGACTAAGAATATCCGAGACTGGTTGAAGGTGGACAGCACGGAAAAACTAATACGCATGACTAGTGATAGATCGACATATGGACAGATGGTCGCCGACCTCCGGGATGGAGATGGCACCTAAAGAAGAAGAAGACTTAAATGTTAACTGAATAAAAAACCATGTTTATGAAAATAAACTTATTATAATTCTTACACAATAAATACTAAACTGAAATACGAAATACTACACAAACTAGTCTACGCAGCCTTGGCTTTCTTGTAAACGTATTCCTTGATGTAGAAATCAGTGAAAAGGAACAGTATGAAGATGTTGTGAGGCAGGAAGACGAAGGATACCCACTTGGGGTACTCGCATGACGGCTCGAACAGCACGTGGCCAAAATGCAGGATCAGCAGGAGGAATTGCAGCTGAGGACAAAAGAGATGTTTTATTGCAGTGGTGATTGGTATCCCGCGGATGTTTGAGAACTTGCATTTTCTTATTGTGGCGCTTAGCAGTGGCCTATCCTATGCTATGAATCTACAGGTACAATTCTACAAGCTCGAAATTCAATGTACATTGCGCAGCCGATTAGCCACTATGTTTTCACATTTAAACCAGCTACGCAATGAACATGGAATTTTGCCTTTAGAATTTTAACCTGTAGTTTGATAAAATTTTGTACGGGTGGACTGTCATTTAATTATTGTAGTTGCTGTCGTAGGGTCTGCGACATGTCGTAGGGTCTGCGACATGATATGATATTGTAAACTCGTTGTAGGTATGTCGCTGGTCGCTTGTCTTGTAGTTGCGGGCGGCCATATTGGATACTCTTTTTCTACAATGTTGATGGTCAACAGAAGAGCTTGGAAAGACTTTCATATGTATGGATAGTGGTAGACGTCTCACGGCACATAATGACGTTGATAAAGCGAATTAAATAGGCACTCACGATCTGCAGCTGCGTGATGTACTTCTTCCACCAGGAGCGCACCCACTCCTTCTTCACGATGGAGATCAGGTAGTAGGAGTACATCACCGAGTGCACCAGCGAGTTGATGAAGCCGAGCATCACGCCGTGACCACCTGGGGAACGAAAAACATTCATTTAATACAGGATACACAAGGTCTTTTTCTCTGGGTCTTCTTCTTACCTGACTGCCTCAAAAGGAGGGTTATGTTTTTCGAGAGTATGTATGTATGTATGTATGTGGACAAGAAAATTCTTTTTCACGGGCTACAGCCCAAACGGATAGTTGGATTTTGACATATGAGGTGTCGTTAGATTCGTCTCAGCAGGCAGCGCGAGTGACACTGGCTATATTAAAAATAATAGATTCAAGATGGCGGATTTTTAGATGAAAATATTACTTTAAAATTACCGCAGTCGGGTTTTTTGTTTTTTAACACATCTACTTGTTTTATTCATTGCTCTTGTCGATGGAGTAACTGACAGATGTTTCTATCTTCCGCCTTCTCCTTGACCTCCTTATACGACATGACCATTAATTTCTTCTTTACTCGATTAGGTACTTGATGCCCAACTACCTAACCGGAACTCATTGTGTCATCTGTTCTAACTAATAGCATTTCGAGTTAGATTTATTGCTATCTATCACAATTAACTTAAAAATTACTTATATTGTAAGGGATTTCCACCATTTGTTAACGACGGAGCTCTTAACGAGCTAGATAATCTCTTTTTCTCTCTCCTTATTTCGGTTTTTACGGATAAACATGCAAGAATTTTGTAAATAATTACCAGGTACATATTTAGTGCCGACGAAGCCAAGTAAACACATGCCCAGGTGGTGGTACACATGTAGGAAGGATACGTGCGAGAATTTCTTCCGAAGAATGAAAAATACCTGCAAGAATAAAGCAGTGTTATTATCATTGAAACCTTAGGCAAATACTTTGGTTGTGGTATTTGTAGTCGACAAACAAACTCTTACATCATCATCTGCCTGCCCTTATCCCAAATCATTTGTTGTTGGCGCAACATGTTTTGTTAGAGCATAAAATCATGTAACAAATGGATTGGGCAATGTCATATGACCGGCCACCTGCCTGACGTCAACTTTCTTTGGGAATGCTACTTTAGGTGGTATCAATCAACGCTACCTTTTGGTTGACTATAGTCGAGAGATATTCAGCCGAGGTCAAAAACTCTACGTCATCTTTTACGAAACACCTCGAGTAGGCTAAGAGTGGCAGTATTATTAGCCGCTACCACACGAGGAACGCAGATCTTTTTGTAAAAGAAACATAAACTTACTGTGTCAAGTAAATCAATGATCTTGATGATGTAGTAGAGCCAGACGTGGTTGGTGACCACCTGCTCCAGCTCCGTGTTCTCTTTGACGATCTTCTGGCACCAGATACTGTACGTGCCTGGAAGGTATAGCCTAGTCAGGGCCTGTAAAGAAGAGAAAAACCTACATTAATCTGTTAAGATTGAATGAAGTAGTCGCTGGGAATTAGTTGCAAAAATTCCTGTAGATAGAACCCTGCCAAGGCGCTGAGCGATACTCTTGCATATTTCGGAGGTTGAGATTGAGGGATGGTAGGCCAGTTGGTAGTGGCGTCGGCAGCAAGAAAAATCTACATTACGACATTGTGATTGTGTATAGGACCTCTTTTTCTTTTTCGTGTGTTACAAACACCCAAGTCTGAAACTGCACTGCGACCAACTTCACTGTAAGTGCTAGTCTTTGAAGGCAACTTTGTTTTTGCTTTAGTTCAGTTGCAGTACAGTCATGTACGGTTTCTATTAAATCGTGTACATGATCGTGGGTCTGAGAACAGAACCCAAGTCCTCCGTACTGCCAGCTTACCTGTAACGTGACGTACACAGAGAGCGCGATCTGTATGACGTTGTAAGCGATGATGATCTTCTTGATCTGGAAGGGCTCCCGGTCCTTCATGAGCGCGGGACCCCAGGACCTGACGAAGCGGTGGTACACGTACATGATGGCAGGAATGTGTCAGTAGTTTGACACGATTATTCTGATACCTTTCTAACAGTTGCATTATCGAGCAATGACGGGCCTGCTATAGGGACGGAAAATCCGCGGTGCTCGAAAAGTTGCAAAGACTTTTAAAACAAGGCTCTACAAAAAAGAATGAAAAATATTACAAACCTCCGCTCTGCACTGGTGATTGCAAGACCCAAGCTGTAACTCACCTTCTACTGTCTCTTTTTTCATATGACACTGGCTGAATTCCTTATTGGCAAAAGCCATAATTAAAAAAAAGAAGAAGAAGCAGTTGCATACACAGGTGAAAGTAAATATACGCGCACACCCTCAACGCACTCACTGTACGCCTGTTTTGCATGCCTCTATGGTATTGCTAGCTCACCTGTAACGTGACGTACACAGAGAGCGCGATCTGTATGACGTTGTAGGCGATGATGATCTTCTTGATCTGGAAGGGCTCCCGGTCCTTCATGAGCGCAGGACCCCAGGACCTGACGAACCGGTGGTACACGTACATGATGGCCACAGCACTGCAACTGCACTGCACTGCAACTGTGCTGCTACTGCACTGATACCTACACTGTAAGGTCACGACTGAAAAGTCTATGGAGGCAACTTTGCTTTTGCTTCAGGTCAGCAGCGGTTCTGAGCATAGAAAGCCAGTTGCGTGTCGCTGACATTACAATGGCATATTCTTCTTTTTCGAGTGTGACATCGAATCGTCCATTACAATGGCTGAAAATAAACTTGGGATCCTGAACCCAAGACCGCTGGGCACGTGAGGTTGCGAGCTCACCTGTAACGTGACATAGACAGAGAGCGCGATCTGTATAACGTTGTAAGCGATGATGATCTTCTTGATCTGGAAGGGCTCCCGGTCCTTCATGAGCGCTGGACCCCAGGACCTGACGAACCGGTGGTACACGTGACTAGCTCACCTGTAATGTCTCCGTTCTTCCATCGGCCATCCAGACGCACGGCCGGCTACCATCCGTTCTTAGTTGATATACCCACATTACGCACTAAGCGCTTCAAATCATCTTTCATTATGCGCACGGCTAAAGAATGGAATTCCCTGCCTGCGTCTGTATTTCCGAGTGCATATAACCTGAATCTCTTTAAGTCTAGAGTGAATAGGCATCTTCTGGGCAAGCTCGCTCCACCGTAGATCCCATCTCTGCTCTAGGGTAAGATTGGGGTCAAGAGTAAGCCCATCATAGATAAAAAAAAAAAAAAACATAGACAGACAGCGCGATCTGTATGACGTTGTAAGCGATGATGATCTTCTTGATCTGGAAGGGCTCCCGGTCCTTCATGAGCGCGGGACCCCAGGACCTGACGAATCGGTGGTACACGTGACTAGCTCACCTGTAACGTGACATAGACAGAGAGCGCGATCTGTATAACGTTGTAAGCGATGATGATCTTCTTGATCTGGAAGGGCTCCCGGTCCTTCATGAGCGCGGGACCCCAGGACCTGACAAACCGTTGGTACACGTGACTAGCTCACCTGTAACGTGACGTACACAGAGAGCGCGATCTGTATGACGTTGTAAGCGATGATGATCTTCTTGATCTGGAAGGGCTCCCGGTCCTTCATGAGCGCAGGCCCCCAGGACCTGACGAAGCGGTGGTATACGTACATGATGGCAGGAGTGTGTCAGTAGTTTGACACGATTATTCTGATACCTTTCTAACAGTTGTATTATCGAGCAATGACGGGCCTGCTATAGGGACGGAAAATCCGCGGTGCTCGAAGAAAAAGAATGAAATATATTACAAACCTCCGCTCTGCACTGGGGATTGCAAGGGCCACCCAAGCTGTGACTCACCATTCTAATGCCTTTTTTTTCACATGAAACTGGCTAAATTCCTTATTGGCAAAAGCCATAATAAAAAAAAAGCAGTTGCATACACAGGTGAAAGGTGAAAGTAAATATACGCGCACACCCGTAACGCACTCACTGTACGCCTGTATTGCCTCTATGGTATTGCTAGCTCACCTGTAACGTGACATAGACAGAGAGCGCGATCTGTATGACGTTGTAAGCGATGATGATCTTCTTGATCTGGAAGGGCTCCCGGTCCTTCATGAGCGCAGGACCCCAGGACCTGACGAAGCGGTGGTACACGTACATGATGGCCAGGATCGGCAGCGGGGACGACACCAGCGGGAACACATTTGTACGCGGGTCTGTGGGTGAAAAATGTACATCAATATACTTTAAGTAATCTTCGAGCAACGCATCTTCCGTCCTGTTCCGGCCCGGTTTGAATTGACCAGACTTGACAGCTGTCAAAATCATGTTAGTGCTATGAAATAAGGTCTACTTTTGATTGTTGATATTATTTAGTAGCTATTTATGTCGGAGAAAAGTCTTTTTCAGCGGGTGAAACCGCTAACGGGTCGCCGTTATTAAGAACAGAAATTATAGATGCACAGAATAGGCAGTATATTACTATAATAATTGAAAGATAGACTTTACAGTTTAATTGATAATCTATTTCAAAATTATATCTAATTAATTAGGTAATTAAATTTCAAATTTTAATTAATTACTCAATTTCAATTAGACGTTTAGTTCTTGGAAACATTAAATTATACAGGGTGTTGCGAAAAGTTTAAACCTTATGCTTTCTAAAGGTATAATAAAGTAGGTATGTTATTTAAAAAACATGTCCAAACATTTAATAAAAATATATAAAACGATATAATAATATTTAACAAAAACTCTTTGTTATGTAGTTTTTACGCGACTTACTTGTTAATTAGTTGGTAGAAGGAGTAGCCCTCTACCAACTAATTAACAAGTAAGTCGCGTAAAAACTACATAATGAGTGATACTTGTTCGTTTAATAATAAAAAAAAACTCATTGTGATAAATTTAGATTTGCATAAATTGGGAGTAACAGAAAGGGTACCTATACAAGCCGAAAGGAGGTCAAGGTACTAATGAAACTGAACAACTTTCCCTATGGAAAATGAGCCGAAATATTAAAAATAAATTGGACCACCCATACAAAATTGCCGATCAGTTGATTGATTTACTATAGGTGTCCAAATTTTTCTTTCATATTTCTACCCATGTTCCATAGGGAAAGTTGTTCAGTTTCATGAGTACCTTGACCTCCTTTCGGCTTGTTATATACCCTTTCTGTTACTCCCGGTATATGCCTAGACTGACCAGTTTGAGTGAATGGAGGAGTGCCGGACCGGCACTGCCATTATCAGTGGCTTGTCGACTGGCTTCAACACGATAAGATGATTCTGTGGTTCATGTTATGGTCGGGTTACTTAAACTTTCGACAGCACATCAGCCTACCCATTTACGAGATCAACTTATACTTATATTTCCTATGGTATTTATATAAAAAACCAGTAGGTATAATGTTGGTTGGTCCCTTAACTGGTTGATTTGCTGGCTAAAGTACAGTTTTGCCTGCAGAGTTGCCTGACCCCCTAATGTTACATAGGTGGCAGGTGACCGTACCTAATGTTACATAATGTCCTATTGCTATAATGCGAGTGTACGCATAGATGTGTGTGAACCTAAGACCTCTATTGTAATGCTCTATACCTATTTATAATTATGAATAATTAAACGTTCCCGTCACTGTATAATTCAATGAATTTATACAACTTGGGTTCAAAGGACTTTTTTGATATTCTACGTCTACCGAGACGTGACGTGTATGTAGTACATTGTGACGTGACTTTAAAATTTTGTGACTGACAGTATAGCCAGTGTCACCAGTAAGGCCAACCAGACGAGATAAAAAGTGTAAACAAATCTGAAAGAGACAGCTGACATTATACCATATGACAGATAAGGACAGATTGTTATAACTGTCACCGAGTCATACAAAAGTTGTTTACATTAATTATCTCGTTTAGTTGGCCATACTTCTACATATATAAGTTCATCTGTGAGTGTCACTTGCTTTGTTGAAACGATAACGTCATCTCAATTGTAGAAATCCGACTAGCCGTTTTGGCTGGCCCATGAGTAAGAATTTTCTTGTCCACATACAATACATACTCCCGAAAAACATAACCATCACTCTGAGGCGGTCGGGTAAAAAAACTTGAATAACAATAAAAATAATAAAAGGCAAACTAACCTGCGAGATCATCGTTGACATATCGGTAATAATGAGTGATGTTCTTGATTAGTGTCCCCATCGTGAAGCCCTGTGTGTGTTCTCCTGAAAAAACAAATATAAATTCTTAGATAAATTATTGCCTCGCTGCGCTCGGTATTTTGAGCCGGCGTGCCACAGATGAACTTAAATATGTCGGCTTTTCAAAATGAAGCAATCAATCATGAGCCGGACTAGGACATGACAATTACCCAATTATTAAAAAAAAAACACCTCAAGCTGTCAAAATTAAACGGATTAATCAATTTTTGGTTTCATTTTTATGCCAGTGCGTTTGGATAGTGCTCGATCTACCGAGAGAATCGAATCATCATCTAAAAATATTGTGAAAAGGGGGAGTCTCAAAGTAGGCAGCCTTAGGAACTTCCAGAGTTCGCGAACAAGATAATAGATTGTGTACCTAATGAAATTAATGATACCTAATCTTCTTAAATTGTTCGTCAAATGCGGTGTCCCACACGATAGTAGATAAGAGCTTGTGAACAAACAACTATTCATTTATGCTTCGGCCAGTAATTTTCATATTTCATTACTATACAAGATATTGTATTACGATACGTGTACGTATCCATTTTATATGCATCATCCGGGTCTTGGGCGAGAGAGAGACAGCCAAGCTAACAGGCAAATAAAATATACAGGGTGTTAGGAAAAGTAGTACGTTCCTTTATTTAAACCACGGGTTCTGTAGGTATAACAAAGTGTTATGACATGACTTATGAGAATGTTTAAAAATATGAAAATATTCTAAATAATAAATAGTTCGTAGTTCTGAGCCTGACATTGCGCGTCGTTAACGGCACGTAAGTAGTAGGTACTTTTCCTAACACCCTATATATCTGACTTTATAATACCTATACGACGCACATGTCAGCTAAGTTATGCGCAATTATTATATCATCCGAGTAA
The DNA here is from genome assembly GCA_024500475.1 of Phthorimaea operculella. Classification (NCBI taxonomy): domain Eukaryota; kingdom Metazoa; phylum Arthropoda; class Insecta; order Lepidoptera; family Gelechiidae; genus Phthorimaea; species Phthorimaea operculella. Next base: position 980,219 of record JANFCV010000120.1, read on the forward strand.
TATGCGGAATAAATAGGGAGCAACAGTGATATTATCTTCTTACGGTAAATCGACTGAACAACAGTTATATTATAACGTAACGTGAATAACCACTAGATAGGTACTATTGCCAGTACATCAACTTATTTATAGGGACTAATTTATAATGGTTCTTTATACAACAACTAACAAGCAGATGTATATCAAAACAAAAACCCGACTACGGTAATTTCAAAGTTGTATTTTGCGATAAAAATCCGCCATCTTAAATTTATGAAGTTTTAGTATTGCTTGTGTAACTCGCGCTGCTGAGACGAATCTAACGACACCTCACATTAGGGATGTGACTTGAGTAATAAAAAATCGATTTTTTTTATAATCGTTTATTTCTAGTCGCAAAAAAATCGATTAAAAATTAATCGATTTTTAATAAAAATCGATGTTTTTCGTTTTGCACCTTTAGTTTTATCAAAAAATGTTAGTGCCATTCACTTTTTTATTATTTTCAAGACATTTTGCATGATTTTACTAAATCTCAAGTTACACGCAATACAATTTTTTTTATGCATCTAATTACTATAAGTAAAATAAACTTCATACAAATTTCGGCCGGTTGTTACATTTTGTATGGGAGGTCCGTTTTATTTATTATTTTGTTTTGTATCATATAGTATAGTCATAATCTAGTATTATCATAGTCATCCCTTTGGGTAAGACATCGCGTCGCCAAACGACCCTATGAACTCTGGTGTCAGAGTTTTACAACCGCCTACTAAAAGTACCTACCGCTACTACACACAGTATTAGAACGGTTCCTTCCTTTTCATGCCGGCCAAACTGTATTTTCAGACCTAAAATTTACAGCTTGGATGCAAAAATAGCAGTTACTATACCGAAAAGAGCCGAATTCTTACATTTAAGACCGAGAAAATTGAGTATGGTGTGTTATTATTCATGCATAATCAAGACGTTTGGTAAAAGAAAAATGGAGGGAAAAAAATCGATTTCTGTATTTTGGAAATTTTGAAAATATAATCAATTTTTAATTAATCGATTAATTCTACTCTTCAAAAAAATCGATTAATCGATTCTTTTTTCAAAGAAAAATCGATTTTTTAAAAAATCGATTGTTTTTTCACATCCCTGCCTCACATGTCAAGATCCGCCCAGCCATTTGGACTGTAGCCCGTGAAAATGAATTTCTTGATACATACATAAATACTCTCGAAAAACATTACCCTCCTGAGGCAGTCGGGTAAAAAGCAGTTAAATGGGTAGGTTAATGTGCTGGCGATAGTACATTACGACCCTGCATTGTTCTTTTCAATCATCATGTCAATGTCCTGCTATTCAAAATTACTGTAGGTAACATTTGCCTAACTACAGCTAGCCGCATAGCGAATTTAATAATACAGGGTGTCTCAAAAAGCGGTTTTATATTTAGGTAGGCTGAACGAACATGCAAAAATTCTCCATTATTTAGTAGGTAGGTAAATGCACGTAAATGACCGATGCTACGATTTAAAGATTGCGCCAAACGGGACATGGCTGCGTTTGACATCCACCATCAAAGCTGGGAGAAGCTTGCTGAGAATAGGGATGAATGGAGAAAGCGTGTGTTTGATGGGCGTAAAGCTCACGACGATGCCTGATTCGCTGGTCTCGCAAACAAAAGGCAAAAACGGTGCATGTGCCAGTCTCCAATTCCACCTTCATTTGTAGAGCATGCGGAACGTCATGTCGCTCCCGTATCGACTTATACAGCCATGAAAAATCTTGCCTCAGACACTGAATAAATCGTCTGTCACAGACGTATGAGGCCGATGATGATGATGAGGTAAATAAAGAGGAGATTTCGGAGTTATTAATGACTGTAGGTATACAGCTATATTTAAAACCAAAACGATTATTTTTGTAGGTACTGCATGTTTCTGTCAAACCCAACTCAATTTTAATTTAAAGTTTACACACCTCAATCTTAAAATTTTGAGCCAGAGGAGGTTGGGTAGGTAGGTATACAGGGTATTAGGAAAAGTACTGCGTTCCTTTTGAGGAATGAACCAGCCTATGAAACTCAACAACAACAACTTTCCCCAAGAAACATAGGTCGAAATATGGAAAGAAATTTTGTACCTCCCATACTAAATGTGGCGGCCCGCCGGGTCAGTTTGCATGGGAAGACCAAATATTTTTTTTATATTTCAACCTATGTTCCCTGGGGAAAGTTGTTCAGTTTCATAGGCTGGTTCATCCCTCGAATGGAACGCAGTACTTTTCCTAACACCCTGTATAAATGTACAGCTGTACAACTTGTAAGCTGTGCCCGTATTGCACATTTATTACAATCCTAGGATAATCCCGGTCTTCAATATTCTAATGATAGTTAAGTTTGCGTATTACTGCGTAATTTATTTAAAGGAGGACGGGCAAGAACCCGGTATGAAGAAACTTCGTGACACGATTATATAGGGTGTAATTTTATTAGTGGCGGATCCGTTAAGGGTGTCTTCAGTCAATGAAACTGAACAACTTTCCCCAAGGAACATAGGTCGAAATATGAAAAAAAAAAATTGGCCCTCCCACACAAATTGACCCGGCCGCGGCCGGCCAACACACTTAGTATGGGACGACCAAAATTTTTTCGTATTTCGTCCTATGTTCCTTGGGGAAAGTTGTTCAGTTTCATGGACAGAACACACCCTTAACGGATCCGCCACTAATAAAATTGCACCCTATATTATATTGTAAGATGCATTGGTTTTGTGTGGACTGTAGATTGTTAGGGCTGGTCTTCTAAATTGGGTGCGTGTGTGGAGATGATTAAAAGATGGTTTTACGGAAAACTAAATAATAATAATAAAATAAATATCCCTGGACGAGACACACAGCGCCATCTAACCCCAAACTAAGCAAAGCTTGTACTATGGGAACTAGACAACTGATATAATACTTATATACTTTTTTTTGTAAATAAATACATATTATACATAGAAAACACCCAGACTAAACACAAATATTTGAAAATTGACTTTTCAAATATTTGTGCCTGGTGGGAATCGAACCCACGACCCTTGGCGTAGAAGGCAGGGGTACTATCCACTACGCCATCGGGACAGTCAAATCACTGTATTGACTTTTTAACACTACGAAAAACAAATATTTTATAATAAAAATTACACGTACGTGCGGCAAGGACGCCGTTCGGAACGAGAAGAAGGGAACAAAAGACAAATTCGAATTCCTAACAATTTTGAATTTTCCTACGTGCCAAGTGCACTAGTAAAAAGTTTTTATGTTTTCAACATATACCTACTTACCGTAAGGCCGTTTCATTAGGCCATATTTGACATTATTTTTAGTATAGGTTTGACAGCTGTTAAATATGGCCTATTCGAACGGTTATCTGCCTGCCAAGTGTGGAAAGTTTGGCAATACCTGATAGGGGGAGGCTCAAATGCCTAGCAGAAGACTGTTGTGGCTGTTATTTATTGTAATGAGAAGATCGCCCAAAATCATATATCGTCCAGACTTACAAAAGTCGCGGGACATAGGGGGTTTAAGGGGGGAAAGGAAGGGAAGGTGGAAGGGGACTGAAGGGGTTGGTTCAGATACCTTGCACTTCAAGGCATTAGAATGTTGTCTTTGGACGTCTACTTGGGCTACCCTGATAGTCAGAATACGGCTTTTGTATATGTACTGTAATTATATGCACTATAATTATTCATACGTTGTGCATTTGTTATTGTTTACATAATATTAGATTAAATCGCGATTAAAATGATAATGAGTTGACAACTGGTTATAGGAATGTAGGTACATCTTGAAGTAGGTAAGTAAGTACCTACCTACCTATCAGCTTAACTTACGACTCATCAGTTATCTCAAAATGTAGGTATTCAGTTGTAAGATTTTTAATATGGTAAGGTAACTTCTGATTTACGTTATACTTTTTAGGAACATAAATTGGTAAATAAACATGTTACGGAGATACATCAACTTATATTGCTTCATAAAATTATAACAGATGGCGTTGGTTGTAGGTACAAAGCACTCAAATCTCCATAAATATAAAGTAGGTATAAAGGTAAATAAAACTTTCTCAACTTAGCTCAGGGCCACCTATCTACCTACACTTAGAGGTTATGTAGATAATTTCTCATTAGGTACTTTGTTTGTTGGTAACTAGTTTGCAACAACGGTTTGCAAACACAAAAATAAATAATTAAAAAGGTTCTATGAATCATTGCAATAATTGACGTAAGTAGACCTGTTAATTAATAAAAATCTAATGAATCGTAAAAACTCAATTAGTATTAATAGCTCGTAGTAAATGTTAACAATATTAAACTCGACTAATTGAACCTTTATAAAGACGCGACAGGAAACACTCGAAAACAAACATTTTATCTGTTTTTACCAAATGCGAGTACGGTTCAGTCAGACCATGAAACTGAACAACTTCCCATAAGAAAATATTACAGAAGACGTGAAAACTTTTTGACCTACTATCTTCTTCTTCTTCTTCTTCGTACCAACTTCCCATACAAAATCACGATCACGATCACTATCCCATTTACTTTGGAAAGTAAAAAAAGTCTCCTGAAATATTTACCTACTTTTGGGTGAAATGCGCTATCCTATTAGTATTCCGAGAGCTAAACCTCGCAATATCTGTCGCTGGATAATAATATTACTCAGGTAATTAATTAATTAAATAATTATATTCTATTTTTGGTCACTCTGTATAAAAGTGATAGGTAGGTATACCTGACAGACGCCAATGTACGTACTAAAAAGTCACCCTAATTTAGATTTCCAAAATACTAGATTTATTCAACATCTTTATTTATGTTTTTGAGACCTTTAGACTAAGCATATAATTAAACTAGGTATTTAACATACCTATACATAGAAATTAGGTAGGTGAACGATTTTGGTGTGACATCAACGCGGTTTCAATTTATTTATACGTCCGAAGTTGGTCTATCGTAGACTAGAAGACCTGTGCCCTAATAATAAATTATTGATTTGATTTCAAATATTTGATTACTGCGCCAATTTTATGGTTTAAAAGGTTGACACTATTCTATGAGTGCCCTTTCCTGAATAAACCTGAATGCTGAAAGTTAACTCTACACAATATACAGGGTGTAAGGAAAAGTAGCGCATTCCTTCAAACCACGCGTTCTTTAGTTAAAATAAAGTGTGTTAAGCATCTTTAAACACTTTGTAAAAAATTAAAGAATTCAATAAGTAGGTATATGAAAAATATTTTAATCTTTTAATATTTGTTATAAATCGTTTAAATACGCTTAACATATCTACTTAATTATACATATTATATAGAACGCGTGGTCTGATGGAACGTAGTACTTTTCCTAACACCCTGTATTATAGGTATAGGTATCTATTTCATTTGGAATATTTTATTTAAAATTATATAAGCAATAGGTGCATTTTTTTAAATAAGTACCTATAAAGATTTTTTTAAACATAGTTAAAAAGAAAGATTTTTTTAATTACAAATATAGATTCACAGATACAAAAGAAGCGAGTCGTATCAATAATAGGTAATTCCAGTTGCATATATTGGTTCTTTCCCACATTTCACAAGACATAATAATTCTGTCAGTGCCGAAGGCGAATTAGTGTAAAAATGTGTAAATCTCTTGCCCAAATTTCCTCACAAAAGCAAAATACATCACAATACATCGATATACATTGCGGCGGTCATATACATGGTGTAAAAAAATTATCTGCAAATATTTTAAGGGGTGAACCAGTCCATGAAACTGAACAACTTTCCCCAAGGAACATAGGTTGAAATACGAAATGTGAATGGCTACGCCGCAGTGTATATCGAAGTTAAAAAAATGAAAAGCACGAGCAGGAGTCACGCCTTATAGGACTTACTTTTTATCAAAACTTTTCAACCCTCCAGCGCAGCCCAGCTCGACCCCCGACGGGTCGTCTCTACCACTCACTCTTCTTATTTATTCTTGCTCAACCACTGAACGACCAACGTTTAAGCACCACAACCGCCTATCCAAGATTGAGGGATTGAAACCTGCGCGCGCGCCGCCGCCGTCGTGAACCGACTTAATGAAGTCATTTGATTACCACTTTATAACTGTCATTTACCTCTAAACGCCGAATTGTTGAGTGTCAGAATTACTTTCATTGTCCTATTTTGGTGTGTTGTAATTGTTTGAGTAGACTGGTGTCAGTGACTTCTTTCCAGACAAAGTTGCTGTATTTGCATAAATCTATTCGTAATATTCGTTGCCGTGTGGTGCCGGCTTAGGCGACAAGCTGACAACTTGTCACTATAGCTTCTGAATGATTCTTAAACTTCTGACAGACGTGGTGTAACTGGCCGTTTTTTAAGCCGTTTACCTACCCTGCAAGGGATATAGTCGTGAAATGCGTATGTAGGTATTCCTAACATCGTTACATAACGCAAAGCAGGCTACATACATATTAATTAATACTGCAATTATTGAGGGTTGTTTAGTTGGTTATGTTATGCATAGGTAGGTAATGCACCATTGCAGTTCTTAGATCAGTATGCACTAAAAAGCTATATTGGAAGCATTCGAAACGCGCCATCTAGGTTTAGAAGCAATCGAAACGCGCCATCTAGGCAGATTTCAGTTCTACATTGTTTTTAAAATTTGAGTAGCATTTTAGGACAACCTGTAGGTATTCCTTCAATCATGAAATACGAACAAAATTTTAGATATGAATGCGTAGATACACTACACACCAAAAGCCAAATCCTCATTTGCTTCGTCATTTTGTCATTCGTTGTTAAAGTCGACTGCCCCCTGCCTGAATAATGTTGAATTGATGTTAAATATTCAAACAGAGCGTAACGAACTTTAACACACCAAAATTACTCGTCGTATTTAAATTAGCAATGCACTACACTATACCTATACCGACAGGATTTAATTTGGCATACACTGCTGGTATTTTATAGGCGTTGCTACATACGCATATCACGCCTATATCCCATGCGGGGTAGGCGAGCTTAAACGACTTTAAAAAACGGCCATTTACACCACGACTGACAAAAGTTTGAGTCATTTAGAAGACTGGATATCACCATAGTGACAGGTGTTAGCCTGTCGGTCGCCTAAAATTGCAATACACATCAACTCTCAAATCCCTTAGTCGCTTCTTACGACACCCACGGGAAAGATATGGGCACCACACAGCAAATGTACTGTACGCGAAACCAGGAATGTATGTGAAATCGGACCCTTTGGCAGGTTATGTGTAGTAGCCAGACAATAGATAGCAGGTATCTAGGTACCTGAAGCACAAAGTAAGTATCTATTGGCAGGTGCCCAATATTTTGAGCTTAGTAGAAAAATGGTATATTATATTATATTATATCCCACCAAAAACATAAATGTGAAAATTGGTAGCCAAGTTCAATGTTCTACCAAAAAAAAGTATTATATGAACATTGTCGCCAAGTTCAGTAAACAATTTTATTAAATAGTTTGAACTGCCTTTATTATACGAACTCGTGATTTGAAGAATCACCCAACTTTTCCAAACACCCTGTATAAGGTGTAAAAAAAAAAACTGCGAATACTTTAAGGGGTGAACCAGTCCATTTAACCGAACAAATTTCCCCGGAATTACAGGTCGAAATATGAAAAATAATTTTGGACGTCCCATCCACATTTAGATATTCAGCCGGCTGGTACATTTTGTATGAGAGGTCCTAAAATTGTTTTCTTGTTTCGACCCATGTTTTTTGGGGAAACTTGTTCAGTTTCTTGATCTGGTTCACCAACGGGTTCGGTCATCCCTTAAAATATTTTCATTTTTTTTTTTACAGTTACTTACTGAGATACTCTTTGGTAATTTCGTACTTTAGCATTTGATTTGACAGAGGGACATATATATAAGTGATCTGGGTTTGACAGACTTTGACTGATTTTGATTTGTTGTTTGTTTACAAAACAAGAAATTGTATTGTTATAGGTATTAACATAATATTATAAAGCTTGATAAAATGTTTCCCATCGTATATCATTAGCACTGGACCATGGAATGGACGCCTTAATCTTTTCAATATTGTGTAAAGTCAAACGATTTACCAGATACCCCAACTTTACCACATCCGTGCGCACGGTAAAGCTATCGTTCAAGAAGTTTGGAGAGCCACCTTCGATTCTCATCATCCACGGTTTGTTGGGGAACAAAACCCTTTGGGAAGCAGCTGCGAGGACGATATCGAATATAACCAAGGAATCCGTCATGACCCTGGACGTAAGGAACCACGGAGACAGCGAGCACACCAGCTCGCACAAGTATATGGAGTGCGCGAAGGATGTTCAGAAGTTGATGGGCAAACAGAAGGTCAAAAAGGCTATGATACTGGGGTACTGTATGGGAGGGAGAATAGCTATGAGCCTCTCTTTAATGAAGGTAGGTTTTGCGCCAATCAAACAAAAAACTGAGTATCAAAGCTAAGCATCTATAATCTTTTGGCGTGCTAACAAAAGTGATTTTCTGGGTTTCTTTCTGTGAAGTACTTACTTACTAACTGTAATTTTCTTTAATAAAACCAGTTGACTTATTTTTACTTATCCACAGCCAGAACTGGTTGCCGGCCTCATCGTCGTAGAAATCTCGCCAGTTTCAACTTGCCAGGATTTTCTCATCAGACAACCACAAGTGATGGAGACCATGAAAACTGTAGACTTTTCTAAACTAAAGAAAAACGAAGTAGACGAAGCTCACAAATACACCAGAAAGCAGTTGAGAGACGAAATTACTGATGATTATTTAATGAAGAAAATACTTTCGAACATTGGTATCAGAAATGGGATGATAAGCTGGACTTGCAACCTCGATAGTCTTTTGAAGAACATCAAATACATTGCTGCATTTCCGAAACCTTTGTTAAGCAATGTTTATGAAGGGCCAACCAAGTTTATTGGTGGACAACAGTCTGATTATATTCCGTAAGTACCTACGACGAATGGCGCCGGGCGTTGCCTTGTGGTGCCGGCTTATAGTAGCATCACCCCGTATCAATCCCGTAAGAAGCGACTAAGGGATTTGAGAGTTGATGTCTATTGCTAATTTTAGACCACAGACTATCAACGTGTCGCTATGATGATACACAGTCATCTGAATTACTATAATATGATGTAAATGACCGTTTTTACGGCCGTTTACGCTCTCCCTACCCCGCAAGGGATATAAGCGTGATATATGTGTGCATGTATGTATGTACCTACCTAGTATCTACCTACGAGAGCATTCGCCTTTCTATCAACCTAGAGGTCATACATGATGATGTGGCGCAGTGGTGTGACTGCCTGTGAGTTGCGGCACAGAAGGTTTCGGGTTTGATTTCCGGTGGGTCAATCACAACTTTGTGAATTTGTTCCTAGTCTGGTTAGGACATTGGAGCGCGAATTACCTGATTGTTCGAAAAGAAAGATGATTTCGTGCTTCGGAGGGAACGTTAAGCCCGGATGCTGTCTATGATTATTACTTAGACGTTACTTAGGCATGGCATGGCAGAACCCTGCTACTTGTAGTAGGCGGTTGTAAAACTCTGACACCAAGGTTCATCGAATCGTTAGACGACTCGGTGTCCCACTCGAAGGGAGAGACAGCCTGACGAACGAAACTTGATTTATAGAAGCGCCCATTTGGCCAAAACCTTTTGGATCTTCCTAAATATTATTATTCTTTTCCTCAGGCCCGACGACCTGCCACGCATCAGAGAGTTATTCCCAAAATCAACTGTTACTTACATCCCCAAAACTGGGCACAATGTTCATTTCGACGCGCACAAGGAGTTTTCGGAGCTGGTCGTTAAATTCATCAAGAGTAACAGAAATTCAAGTACTTAAGACTAAGTTACTGCAGCACCTCAAAATGCCTCGAGTCATCCTTATAAATAACGGATCCCACAGACCAGTGACTTCATCATGCCCACCGCCCCTGAAGTTTCTTCTCTATGAAAGATCCGCTTGATAGGCCTTCCCTATTCGTGTGGGACAGTCAAGGGACAGCCGACAGTGGAATACCCTGAGAATATTCCTACGTTACGGTGTGGATACGGTGACAGAAGGTACTGCTTGCTGGTGGATAATACAGTGCAGGTCAAGCGTGGTTGATGGGTGTAGTCTTCTCGTAATTCTTCTAATAGTTAAACCTAAGATAAGTTATATTTGAATATAAAATAAATTTATTTATGCTTGTTTCCCCGAGACTTTTCCTTGACCAATGAAACCTGTGTCACCTGCACAGACGTAAAGGCGTGATCCCTGATCTGACCAAATCCTTGACAAGCGGATCCACAACCGTGAGCGGATCCTTTGAGTTCAGTTGTGTCAGTAATCTGGGAATATCAAGAGGAATATCATCAACAATTATGTCAACCAATCATCATCATTCATCGATCATCTCCTACTTACTATTCTCTTTGCATCATCTTATCACATCACTTTTGAATCACACGCATCACACATCACAATGTTTTGGCCATACCCTCGGGCACAGCCCTCGGGCCATACCATAGACTTATACCGGGAGTAACAGAAAGGGTATAACAAGCCGAAAGGAGGTCAAGATACTCATGACACTGAACAACTTTCCTCATGGAGCATGTGGGTCGAAATATGAAAAAAAAAATTAGACCTCCTATAGAAAATCGCCGATCAGCTAATTGATTTACTATGGGAGGTCCAAATTTTTTTTTCATTTTTCCACCCATGTTCCATAGGGAAAGTTGTTCAGTTTCAAGAGTACCTTGACCTCCTTTCGGCTTGATAATAATCTTTTCGTTACTCCCGGTATATGGCCATACGAGTACCTATATGATACCTATACCTACTCCTTACATAAATATGCTTTCGTATATTGTCAATGTCAGGAGTCATAACAAAATCATGTTCGGTGTTTATTTTAGGTAATTTTAGGTAATTAATTAATATTAAAAGGAATTCCGAAGTCGCTTATTGGTTTTCACAATAGAAAGATGGAATGGAGATTTCATTGCCAAGAAAGAGCTATACCTTACTCCTGCGCATTCCGATCTTCTGGCACAAGACCGCCAAAATAACCATTCGCAGACAATCCACTGTAGACCTAGCTCATAAGATTTACGGGAAACTGAACGGAAAACCACCGATTATCATCCTCCATGGGCTACTTGGATCGAAAAGGAACTGGAACAGTATGTCCCAAAAACTCAAAGACTCTACTGATAAAGCGGTGATCGCAGTAGACGCCAGGAACCATGGTGAAAGTCCACATGCTCCTTCCCATAGGTATATTGACTTAGCAGCGGATGTTAAAAGACTGATGGAGAAACTCCAGATAAAGGAAGCGATAGTGCTTGGACATAGTATGGGAGGCAGGACGGCTATGGTTCTAGCTTTAACAGAGGTGCTGAGTATTGCTTTTCCAACACTGACTTTACATGTGCTTTTACTTGTAACTTTCAGAATTGTAAATCTTCTTACGTAGGTTAGCAATAAGCTAATTCTACCAAAGTGTTTTATCATATTTTTCCTATTTCCTTTCGCAGCCTGCTAAAGTGCACAACCTGATAGTAGTGGACATATCTCCGGTCCACAGCCCGAGTTCGCTCAGCGATTTCTTCCCTCGGCTCATGTCCCTGATGAAAACCATCACGTTTGATGCTGGCGTGAAGAACGTGGCCGTGGCGCGGAAACTAGCGAAAACAAAACTCGAAGAAAGTTATCTTGACATGAACTCTGCGACTGCCGAACTGGCGTTGATGAATATAGGGACCAGAGATGGGAAAATTAGTTGGATGTGCAACGTGGATGCACTAAAAGATTATTTTACTGAGATAGCGACGTTCCCAAGTGAAATGACTGGGAAGGTGTACCAAGGCCCAACCCTGTTTGTTGCTGGAGGGGAATCGAATTTTATTCCGTAAGTTTCATTCTACTACGGTTTAAATAGGCAGCACAAACCTCTATATATTTCACCTTTTTTCTCTTTTCTGGATAAGTTCGCGATGAATTGAGAATTTTCGTCGCCTTTTTCGTCGGTTATAAAAGTTAATTCAAGCTTCAAATAGAGTGATCTGCGCTGGCTATTTAGAGTAATTCAGACACATTCTGGTCGAATCGAAACACGGGTCGAATAGATGAGCTCCTCTGTAAAGTCGGTAAGAAGAACATAATGCTTCTCAAAACACTCTGTAGGTATTTTATTTCTTTGTACTTTTCTTTTCAGCGAAGATGATGAAGACGCCATCAGAGTGATGTTTCCCCTGGCTGAGATCGAAGTGATACCAGACGCGAGCCACAACGTCCACATGGACCAGCCGGAAGAGTTCTCCAAAATTGTCACGTCCTTCATAAAAGAATATACGATGTGATGTCCGGAATTTATATTTTCTTCATTTTTCCGATTCATCTCTATTTGAACTAGAGCTACCTCATACATAACTATGATGGCATAATAGAGCGAAATACTAATGACCGATAGCAAAAATGCAGGATGCGCTGGTGATAAAGAATAACTTTCCCCAAGAAACATATAGGACAAACTACCTATTTAAATTTGAAATTTTTCAACTTTTTTGTATGGGAGGTACTTTTTTTTTTAGTTCGTAGTAAAGTTTCTAACAAAAGTTGTTCAGATTTGTGAGTAAACCACATCTCCAAGAGATTTGTAGGTACTATTATTACATCCATCAGGGTCAGGCAAGGCAGGGCAGGGGGGGTATGGCGGGTACTTGTTAATACCATAACTGACCAAATAAAACCAAAACGCTGCTGATAGTGTCGTGACGTCTCACGATTTTCATAGACAAGGAAAACGCTGGCAACACTGAGTAACCGATTTTCACAAAGAGATCAAACGGTCCGTTACATTTTTCTTTAATCAGTTTAAATCTAAACGAATCAAGTTCATATTACGCACAAAGAGTTTCTGTGCGACTTGTGCGTGTTTTTGTAGTAATAAATTAGTAAAACAAATGAATATTTATAAATAACAAAGTGATCGTGTAGTAGAAAATGGTGGAAACTCCAGCGGCACAGCAAACAAAGCTAAGTGTTCTTTTTTAGACTCTCTCAGATAATCAGTCATTAATATAATTCTCTATTACGTCATGATCAATGTTATTTACTTATTAATGAAATTGCATATGATAACAAACGCAATATTGTTGTTAGTCCAGCAGATCTAGGAACGGTATTTTGCGGCTTGTTGCTTGTTCTTGTAAATGGGCCCATGAATAGTTGTCTTGGCATCTTGCGCAAGTCGTTAGTTACTTGATCTTATGAGCAAGCCCCTGAAGGGTTGTGTTATGAAGTCTTATGCCCGAAGTGGCATCGTTATTTGAACTTGTAAACACACACAAAGATGATAAGATTTGGCCTTGTATCGATGATGAGATACAAGGATGATAAGATGTGCGGCCATGGTGTCCGGGAGGTGATACCAAGATGAGATGTGGCCAAATGATAATGAGATGTGGCCAAATGATAATGAGATGTGGCCAAATGATAATGAGATGTGGCCAAATGATAATGAGATGTGGCCAAATGATAATGAGATGTGGCCAAATGATAATGAGATGTGGCCAAATGATAATGAGATGTGGCCAGATGATAATGAGATGTGGCCAAATGATAATGAGATGTGCCCAAATGATAATGAGATATGGCCATGGTGTCAAAGGAGTGACATAATGATGATGATATGTGGACTTGTATCCAAGAAGTGGTACAAGGATGATGAGAAAGCTTCCAGTGGTTGCCCCTGTGGGACCAGAGCTTGTGAGAATGTGTGTTTACATAGATTTATATCAATGTCTTCTAAAGAGCAATGAATGTCTGATGTAATAGGTTTGACCGGATGATTCTTCCTGTTAATATGATGTTATGTTAACATTGTGTGTGTGCGAATTATATTCTAATATGTGGTACTATAACTGGAAACTAGTATATTAGTATGTTAGTATAACACTCTGGTCGAAGAGTGTAGAGAACATTTATGGCTAACATTGGTTAACAATTATAATGACCCTTGACATTCTTCTATGAAACATATTTAGTAACAGATATAACAGTAGTAATATGTATTTGGTTAATCTGTGTATAATATGAATTACTCCCATTAAATATTTCCTTTCAGGGACACTGTGGCTTCGGGCAACCATGAGACCTTGAACTAGGTTTCATGGTTGCCACAAATCTTCTAGTCAATGGCGAGCAAGGAGGAACAATATGGGCAGCAACAGTAGAACCCGGGCATGAAATCGTGAGTACCATGATTGTATATCACCTCGCGATATGGTGGTGTTTGCGTTGGGATATGAATCATGTACCTGGTTTCTTTAAAATGTTCCTCCTTGCTCCCTGAAATCAAAATATAAAAAGAAAATAAACCTATGTAGGACGGGTCTCATACGAACAACCAAACCGCACCGTTTTGGTTGTTCGATACCTTGTGAGTGAAAAGTTAATGAAATATCTATTCTTTAGAAGTCAATATTGTGGAAACACATACCTACATACCCATAGTGGGGTGGTTGATCATTTTGCCTAATGAATTAATAAATAACAAAACATTCATTTACTTGACAATTATAATTTTACATGAAAAATAAGTTTACATATGCGGCTGAACAGAGGTGATGCCCAGTTCAACACAGTTTGTATTGATAACAATTTATTGATACAGTTACTCCTATATAGAATTAGTGTTCTATAGAAATGTAATTGGTACTTTACATAAAAAATTTAAACACATGAGCGAAGCAGATTACAATGATTCTAATTATCAAGGGATAAAACATCACTTGATTGTTAATTTATTATTTTTCATGAACACAGAATAGGCGCACTTATCCAAGGGTTGAAAAACAGATGGTACCTAGATTGAAGATAAATTTGCAAGAAAGTTGCATACACTGAGTTTAATTAGACAGAAGTACCTGTATCTCTGAAGCTTTCTGTGAGTCATACATATGCAGTTATGCTAGTTTCAGTAGTACAACAAGTAAGTAAAACTTATGAACACTTTCAAACTTGTTTTTTTGTTGAAATCGACATGGGGCAGTGTAAGGGTTTGAGTGCCCACAAACGATATGATTATTTGTTGAGTCGAGTACCTACAGTGCCAATGGGCAATAACATGCACTTATTGTCGTTATTCTGAGCTGTTTTTATTCCTAGATACAGGAGAAATATCGGCAGAAGTTGTTAATGTTGTCTTATTATTATCAATAAAGAACTTAATTGTCAAAATTGTATAGAGCTGCCTAGGTATTGGGTATTATGGTACATATGTACTAAGCAAAATTATGGTACATCTGCGATTTTTTAACTCATTAGATCCTTAGCGAATTTATTTCAAAGTCCGCCACGTTTCTCATGTATAGTGGCATTTGACGTTTCAGTCGATAGTTGCAAAACTGTAGGTACCTACTTACGTACCACCCGGTGGGTATGGGTACACAGTCGATATAGTACCTAAGGTACACCTAAGTGATGGGTTTCTGGCAGACGGACAGCTTGTCTAGAAAAGAAATATTTGCTCACGTTAGTTACGTCATTAACGGCTGCCGGGCTGACCAGTATTGGTACAGTACTGTGTTGTACAATTTGCCGGAAGGTTTTGTATTGTTTGTTTTCATCGATGCGTTTAAGTGGAAAATTCATAAATGTGGTTAGTTCGTGGAACTATTTATTTGATTAAACCGGCTGAATACATATTTAAAGGGCGATCAAGAGTAGCCGAAATCCTACAGAAACTAAAGGTTTGTCAACACGATATGGAGAGAAACGTACTTTCAATCAAAAAGAAAGATAGACAGAGACTAGATCACATCCGAAACCAAATTAAAGTGAAAGATATATCAGTCTCCGTGAAAAGGCTGAAATGGAAATGGGCAGGTCACATGGCAAGGAACCCACGAAACAAGTGGACATAGATTTAGCGGAGTGGTATTCAAGAGACGGAAAGAGAAACAGGAAAACCATATCTAAGATGGGCAGGTGACATCACAAGGAAAGCAGGTAGCAACTGTATGGGGAAAGCTCAGGACAGAAAGCTTTAGAAGAATCTGCAGCGGGCTTTTGCTAAGGAGGCAGACCAGTAATGAAATAACATAAATAAAATAAATGAAGATATTTGAAATAAAATGCAAATAGTGTAATTAAATTAATTTATTGTCATTAAATGTAATTAATGTAAAATTTATCAATAAAGGTTATTATTGTTGCTTCGTTGTAGTTAATTCTATTCATCTTATTATTATAGTAGTCGAAATTAAAGTTTATTTGCGTACATTAATAAAAATCCTATGATACATGGTACATGTATGTAGCATGGTTAGGTACATCACTATTCGTAACAGCTGAATTTGACACGAAATGATTTACTTGAGCAATCATAAATGGCGTTGCTATGCACTTTTACGTGACGATTTATTTACTACAACGACTTTGGAAGCAAGTTATGAAACGAAAATTAATGGATAAATTTTAGACATCTTTCATAGTAATTTTGTTATTGTACCTTTAGTAAATCACGAAAATTTGGAAGTAAATTGGTACTTTTGCAAATATCAGTCAATTTGAAAGAATTTGAGTACTACTGCGCGAGTCAGTAATACGATTTGAGATGAGATTAATGACCGGATATATGATGGATGTGGTTTTCATGTTTTATATATTCATGATGTTTGTTGCATTTAATGACAAAAAGTACTAGTAAATAACCCTCTTACAGTTACGTTAAATTGATTTGTTTTCAAATAAAACATGAATACGATCACGGTGACAGCTGTTACAGTGTTGCCATGTGAAATAATATTTTCAAATTGGTAGAAAATAATTTACTTGTGAATGATTTTAAAATGTCTGAATCTTCTGTAAGATGATAATATGAGACATTGTTAAATTGCGCATTATAGATGAAATAACTTTATGAGAATATTTCATACAAAACTTTCCATAGAACGATGGAAATAAGAACTATGATTTCAGAGTTTGAAATTTAGCGCGTTATTTAACCAATAACGCTTAAAATATAAAATATAAAATATAAACATAAATAATAAAATTTAAAAATGAGGTTAATGAAATATTTTATACGTTGAAGGATTTATGAAGGATTCCAATGAATTAGTATGATGGGTGATATGACAGTTAATGTCAAGGTTAATTTTTGTAAACTTTAGAAATGTGAAACAATAGTGAAATTGTGTGCTAAAATTGAAAAAGAATGGATAATATTCCATGAAGAATTGCACTAGCAGCAGATAGATATTTCTGTAAGTTATCTTAACATTTTTTCTAAAGCATTTCACAAGATTTTTGCTTTATGATAAAAGCGGTAATGAAGGGCTTAGAGACTGGCTGGCTCTAAGTTTACCCTGAATGTAGACTGTAAAAGAATAGCAGAGAAGCATTTGTGGAATCTTAATTTGTCCAATAGTTGATATTGGGAAGAAAATACTAGAATGTTATATTCAGTATGAATATTGAGCAAAAACAATATGAAAACTTTTAGTTTTTGCTTATAAAACAATGAATAGCACATCAATAGAGCAAACATGATGTTAAAAGGTTTTGAACATTTGGGCATAGTATAGAATACTTATAAAGTGTGTTAAAATTCAAAGTTTTACACAAAGTCAAAAGTTCTCAAACTTTATGAACCTGCACTAGAAACATAAATGGAAACCTAGCATAAGACCTATATATTTATTGAATAGATAGCTGTTTAGTTTCGCATCAGGTATACGCGCGTTTTATTGTTTCCCGCCATTTTCGTCTGACAGACCGTGGCCTGTGACTGACGCCAGCTAGTCGGCCGACGCCATCTTTTTTCCTTTGTCAGTTCAGTCGGTTCGATAACCACGCGGCCGTCGGCGATATAACCTTACTTTTTAGTCACTCGCGCGTCCAGCGTTAGCCACATATTTTTAAGTAATTTCTCATGCGGGAGAAGTCCTTTGGTTCGCGTATTGTACAGTAAAACGTGTTGCTGTCGCGAGCAGTGGTGTGCGGGAGAAATCTTTGTTTTTCGCATGCGCAATTGCTGCCAGGGAAGAGTTCCCTGTTCTTGGGCAGTAGTAAACCAAGTGAATAGTGGTTTTGTAGTGCGCTTCGAATGCGAACTGGGCAGGATTCTTATTGAGGGCCAACGTGGCCGAACTATGAACAATAGTGAACCCAAGTGCTTGTGAAAACTAAGGTGAAACCAAAATTGCTGAAGGGACGGAGTGCCACACGAGCTGGTGTCCGGGTGCAGTAAGTCTAGTACCTAAATTCCAATCCAAATGTCTTCCTCCAAAACCTGATACCTTTTTTCCTGTCAAAAACTAGACTTACAAGGAAACGGCGGCGTCAGAATTCGCACGGTAAGCAATTCGCTGCTAGGTCCTGTTTAAGTAGACTTTGGAAACAAGAATTTCTCGGCCGGAAACTTTCCGGAACAAAATTCTCTCATTAAATTTATTTTATTTAGCTATAGTAAAGAGCACTACGAATCGTAGTCAAATGTTGTTCCGAGGCTGATCGACCATTTAGTTTTAGATTTTAAGATAACTTTAATTTGCTTCCACTGCGCTAAGATCAGCTTCGGAATCAAACATTTTTTGGTAGCAGAGCGTGGTTGCTTTATTGCAACATAGTTAGCCGTAATTTAGTATTAAGCGTGTTTTTTATATTACCCACATATTTTATTAATTTTGGAAAATATTGTTTCGGTTTTTTTGACTGTATTGTTTGCCTAGTGAACGGTACCTTATCGGTAAGGTCTAGGCCAGTCAACTAACATTTATTTTGTGGTATTTGTTTATTGGTTTTCGTTTTATTAAGTCGAGTGTGTAAAGTTGGTACCATGGCTCCTCGATCGCCAGGTATAAGGCTGCTATAAAGACAGAATTAAGGTGGTTTACTACCACAGCGGCAATGATCGGCCGCGAGGACCGGGAGGACGCGCTCTTGAAAAGTGCACTACAGGCAGATGAACGGGTTCGGGTTGTGTCGGAACACCTCACAGAGTGCCTCATGCTCCTTGAGGAAGCTCCTAACCCTGAAGATAAGGAGCTGGTCGAGGGCGATGTAAGCCAGTGCTTGAGCTGGCACAGGACATTGAGCAGGCAGCTGCGGACATATCTAGGCGACGTGACGGAAAGGAAAAGCCATTCCGTGGTAAAGTAGGACAAGGATTACAGGTGCCTCTTCCGCCTGTTACGGTTCCAGTCTTTGCAGGCGATTACGCCGACTGGCCGGCGTTTGAGGACCTGTATAGCAGCGTGGTCCACACACGGACGGACATAATGCCAGCGTACAAGATGGCTCAGCTGATGTCCAGGCTACAAGGAGAGCCTCATGAATTGCTGACGCATTTGGCGGTCTCGGATAGCAATTATGAGGTGGCGTGGAAGATCCTTACCGACCGGTATCGAAACAAGCGCCTGATTGTAGACAGGCTGTTAGACCAGTGGCTGTCAATACCAACCATAACGCGAGGTACGGACCTCCGCGAGAAAATCTTCCACCCAGTCAGTGTCGCGGTCAGCGCACTAGAGCGACAGGGTTTGCCAGTGGCGGGCTACGGTTATATCTTGGTCCACACAGTGCTTCGCCGCCTGCCGAGCGAAATGGTCGCTCGATTCGAGCAGCTCCATGGGGCAAGTCCTCGGACCACCTCCCGACCTACGAGGATCTGAACTCGTTCCTCGAGGCCGAAAGCAGGCGAGTGGACGTCCAGGCTGGTGAAGCCCCACGCAAGGAGACCTCTGCCCTCGCCACCCGGAACGGCCGGGTGCACCGGCGCGAGGAGGCAACAGTAGGCAACCCAGGCGGTACAACACCGCATTGGAATCAGGGTGTGCCTACTGCAGGGAGACAGGCCACGGGGTGACAGCGTGTCAGGAGTTTGCTGCGCAGCGGGTTCAGAGGAGACGGGGTGTGGCACAGCAGAGGCGTTGGTGTTTTCGGTGCCTGGGGCCGCATCAGGTGCGAGTGCCCTTCAAGCACCAACTGTAGGTACTGCCAGGGTGCACACCATCCGCTGCTCTGCATGAATCGCTCCGGAGGCGCCGGGGCAGCGCTGGATCGGATCAGCGATGGAGCCTGCCCACCAAGGGAGGAGCAACGCTCCCCACCCTCCAAGGAGGAGCCCACCTCCGCATCAGTCACAGGGACAGGCAGGGGGACGTCAACAGTCGGAGCCCACTTACCAACGGACGTGGGGACGATCTCCACCACGGCAGCAGGTGCCGGATTGGGGAGGAACGACACGGGAACATGGCCAAGGACACCCATCCCAGGTACGGGATCAAACGGGCGGGTGTCAGGGAGCACTAGGCAGCCACCAGGGTACATGCAGTATTCTGCGGGCTTGAGCCACCTGGTTGGGTCTCAAGACCCACGCATGCCTCCGCCTATGCCTGAGTACCCGCGGCTACAGGCGCAACCTCGGTACGGACGTTTGCCGTCGGGGTACTATAGAACTCCAGCCATGGCCTTTATGGGCAGACCTCCTACCAGCAGCAGTGGGACCCATACACAGGTTTGGGTAGCGAGGATACCCCGCGGGACGCGGCCTCACCGCGTTTAGATTCCCGCTAGGTAATCGCCGCCTACTCATCAGCTTCGGCCCCCGTCCAATCACGGTACTTTTGCCAACGGCTAAGATTTGGGTATGGGGATACGGTGGCCGGACCATTCAAGTAAGAGCCCTACTGGATACAGGGGCTCAGGGATGTATTGTATCGAGTAAGCTGGTGAGTAGGCTAGGCCTAAATGTACAGCCAAGTGAGGATGAAGCTGTAGGCATCGGGGGCCTAAATGTGCCTGACATTCGGGGTCAGACGAACTTTGAGTTCGCATTAGGTAGCACATGTACAGGGTCAGCTATCAAGTCTCAGCCGTGGTGCTGGATGAAGTGGTTGGGAAACTCCTCAGGTTAGGTTACCACCAACGGTACGAGGGTTAACCACAGGGTTGGAGTTAGCTGATCCTGATTTTGATACTCCTGGTACGGTGGACGTACTTCTCGGGTCAGACGTCCTCGGAGATTATGGTGCGGTAGGAAGAAGGTACTCCAGGAAACTGGTTTGGTGGCCGTAGATACCACAGGGGTATGTTGTTTTCGGCCCAGTTTGGAGACCTCAGGACCTACCAGAAGGGATCCGGTCCTCTATGGTAGTGTGCTGTCAGAGGTGCTGCAGAGGTTTTGGGAGTCTGAAGAGCCGCCCACGGCGGACAGACGGAAGCCAGAGGATGACGAGTGCGAGTTGTTCTATCAATACAACACTGCGAGATGCTCGTCAGGCAGATTCGTGACCAGGCTACCTTTTCTCCCAAACCGCCCCGCTTTAGGTAGTTCGCGACAGCTCGCGGAACGGAGACTACTCGGAATGGAGCGGAAGATGAGGCGAGACCCAGCACTTCGGCAGAAGTATATAGAATTCATGCGGGAATATATACAATTGGGCCACATGTCGGTGTCCAGCCTGGATTGGAGGTGTGTCGAGCATTATTACATTCCACACCTGGCTGTCTTGAAGGCACCTGAGGCGAAAATACGGGTGGTGTTTGACGGGTCTGCTCCTACCTCGAATGGTGTGTCTGTGAACCAATGTTTGCACGCGGGTCCTAAATTGAACCGGGACATTGTGGACATTCTCACAGACTTTCGTTTGCACCAGGTAGCGTTCGTCGCAGACGTCAAAATGATGTTTCGCCAAACCATGATACATCCGGATGACCGTCGGTATCAGCTGATTTTGTGGCGTGAGAGCCCAGATGAGCCGATGGTCACATACGAACTTAACACGGTGACGTATGGACTTAAGCCAAGTCCGTATTTGGCAGTACGTACGCTGCGAGAGTTGGCCGCACAGGAAAGGGTAAGATATCCTCGAGCCGCAGCAGTACTGGATCGCGACGTCTACGTGGACGATATCTGCACGGGTGCTGATAGCGTGGAGCAGGCGCTAATTCTACGAGACGAGCTGATCGCGATCATGGGTTCAGGAGGTTACGAGTTGCGGAAATGGTTGTCCAGTTGCCCAGAGCTCCTGGCTGGTTTGCCAGGCGAGTTCCATCAGGACCCGCACCTCTTTGAGAACCCGGACAATCCAAATACGTTGGGCATCCTCGGGGTGCAATATAGGCCAACGCATGACGTATTCACGTACAAGATCGAGCCCGACCTTTGGAGAAAACTTGGACTAAGCGGTCGGTACTGTCGACAATCGCTAGAACGTTCGATCCTAACGGATGGATCGCCCCGGTTACGTTCATGGCGACGTGCTTTTACAAAGGTTGTGGCTAGCCAACTTAGGATGGGACGACCAACTCTCCGGAGAGTTGTTGAAGGATTGGCTCAAGTGTGTGACCACCTTACCAGGGATTGTGCACATCGCGATACCCCGCAAGTTAGTCCCATCGGTGGGATGTAAGGCTACCCTACATGGGTTTTGTGACGCCTCGGAGCGAGGGTACGCGGCAGCTGTATACCTTCGGACAGCAAGTTCAACGGGAACTGTGCACGTGCGTCTGGTTATGGCCAAAAGTAAGGTGGCACCAGTCAGAACTAGATGGACCATCCCCAAATTGGAATTGGCAGGGGCAGCTCTTCTAGCGCGCTTGCTAAATCATGTAACCTGCAATCTGCGTGGTACCATCAACTTGGATGAAACGGTGTACGCGTGGAGTGACAGTCGGATAGTTCTATGCTGGTTGCAGACGTCGGTACATACACTTGAGGTTTTCGTGGCAAATCGGGTGTCACAGATTACGGGGTCGGAAACTCCGTTAGTGTGGAGGCACGTACCGGGAGAATGGAACCCAGCGGACTGCGCTTCGCGCGGGTGCAGGGCACCTGATTTGGTGAGTCACCCACTGTGGTGGGGACCTCAATGGCTGACTGAGTCGCCGCAGGAATGGCCATTCAACGAGTGCAGGGCGCCGCTTGGGCCACCTGATCGAGGTTTGCGAGTGAACATGGGGCAACTCGTACCGAAGCCTAACCCAGCTTTCTTGCTGGAACGGTATAGCTCCCTCGACAAACTTCTTGGGGTGACAGGTTGGATCAAACGGTTCGTGAACAACTGCAGGAAGCCTCAAGCAGAACGGAACTTTACACCTGTCCTCTCGCCTGCGGAACGGAATGCGGCTCTATGCTCATTAGTTAGAGTCGTCCAGGCGGAACATTTTGAAGAGGAGATCAGGCTGCTCAGGGATGGACGTGGAAAGCTGAAGGGAGGAATTGTGCGCCTCAACCCATTCCTGGATGAGCAAGGTATGCTCAGGGTTGGAGGCAGACTTCGAACGCTAGCCTGCCCTTTTCGGCTCGGCATCCACTGTTACTTCCAAAAGGGGACCCTTAGTTGAGCTCTTAGTCAGGGATCGTCATGAGAAAAACTCGCACGCGGGCTGTAATGCGCTATTGGCCATCCTACAGCGCGAGTTTTGGATCTTATCGGGACGACGAACGGTACGTAGCGTTGTGTTTAGGTGCTTGCCTTGTTACCGCTTGAAGGCAGCCACAATGCAGCCACAGATGGGAGATCTTCCACCGGACCGGGTGACGGAGGCCTGGACGTTTGCAGGTGTGGGAACGGATTTCGCAGGCCCTTTCATGGTAAAGGCATCACGCCTACGGAACGCAAAGTCTATCAAGGCGTACTTGTGCGTGTTCGTGTGCCTAGCCACCAAGGCCGTCCACTTGGAGCTCGTGGCCGACCTTTCTACGGAGGCCTTTTGGCAGCGCTGGAGAGATTTACGTCGCGACGAGGGCGACCAGCGCTGATCAGGTCGGATTGTGGTACCAACTTTAAGGGTGCTGATCGGTGTATGAAGGAAATTGTAACGTTCTTAAGGGAGAACGAAGAAGCCATCAGCACGGGCCTCTCCCGTCAGGGCATTACCTGGGTGTTCGATCCACCAGCGTGCCCTCACTGGGGTGGTATTTTGAAGCGGTTGTAAAGTCCGCTAAGACGCATTTGTTGCGCGTTGTAGGGTTAACAATTTTGACTTTCGAGGAGCTGGCGACCGTGTTTTGTAAAATTGAGGCTGTACTCAATTCGCGCCCTTTGTGTCCGCTCAGCTCAGACCCAAATGATTTAGAGGCCCTGACGCCAGGGCATTTCTTAATTGGCCGCCCACTTAACGCCTTGCCGGAATATCCCTATACGGAGGTGAATAGCAATCGTTTGTCGCGTTATCAGTTGTTGCAGCAAATGACTCAAAACTTTTGGAAGCGTTGGTCGCTTGAGTACTTGCACATTCTGCAGCAACGCCTTAAGTGGACGGACAGGACTGAACCCCCCTGCATTGGGGATCTCGTTCTGGTTAAGGATGCCAACCTACCGCCACTGCGTTGGCGCCGGGGGCGCATTCTCAACCTGTTTCCGGGTAGTGATGGCACTCCTCGAGTTGCAGAAGTTCAGGTGGGGGATTCAGTTCTTAAGCGAGCAGTAGCTACATTATCACGCCTGCCATGCATTGAGCGGACCGATGGGTCGGTCCGGGGCGGGTGAATGTTTAGTTTCGCATCAGGTATACGCGCGTTTTATTGTTTCCCGCCATTTTCGTCTGACAGACCGTGGCCTGTGACTGACGCCAGCTAGTCGGCCGACGCCATCTTTTTTCCTTTGTCAGTTCAGTCGGTTCGATAACCACGCGGCCGTCGGCGATATAACCTTACTTTTTAGTCACTCGCGCGTCCAGCGTTAGCCACATATTTTTAAGTAATTTCTCATGCGGGAGAAGTCCTTTGGTTCGCGTATTGTACAGTAAAACGTGTTGCTGTCGCGAGCAGTGGTGTGCGGGAGAAATCTTTGTTTTTCGCATGCGCAATTGCTGCCAGGGAAGAGTTCCCTGTTCTTGGGCAGTAGTAAACCAAGTGAATAGTGGTTTTGTAGTGCGCTTCGAATGCGAACTGGGCAGGATTCTTATTGAGGGCCAACGTGGCCGAACTATGAACAATAGTGAACCCAAGTGCTTGTGAAAACTAAGGTGAAACCAAAATTGCTGAAGGGACGGAGTGCCACACGAGCTGGTGTCCGGGTGCAGTAAGTCTAGTACCTAAATTCCAATCCAAATGTCTTCCTCCAAAACCTGATACCTTTTTTCCTGTCAAAAACTAGACTTACAAGGAAACGGCGGCGTCAGAATTCGCACGGTAAGCAATTCGCTGCTAGGTCCTGTTTAAGTAGACTTTGGAAACAAGAATTTCTCGGCCGGAAACTTTCCGGAACAAAATTCTCTCATTAAATTTATTTTATTTAGCTATAGTAAAGAGCACTACGAATCGTAGTCAAATGTTGTTCCGAGGCTGATCGACCATTTAGTTTTAGATTTTAAGATAACTTTAATTTGCTTCCACTGCGCTAAGATCAGCTTCGGAATCAAACATAGCATATTTAGAAAATGTTGTAGGTCTTACATTAAGACATGTTGAAATGAAACCTAAAACCTAAAATTCAACATAGAATATGTTTGACATTCATACGGTCAGAAAATAATTTTATTATTTAAGTTTGAAACAAATGTCAGAAATAGTAAACGATTATTAACCAACGAATGAAGGATAGTAACTTGTTTATTGATAACTTAGAGGAAATTCGATTTTAAAACTGTTTGTGGCCTGCGGACAACGATTGAGAAGCGTTGAACTTCTTCATCAAATTGATGATGGTGGCATAGGTCATGAGTAAACTTGGATCTTTAAATAGGCAAGTAAATGGCTGTTGATGAGTACTCAAAGAACGTAGAGAGTATTACTTAAAGTATTTCTATGAAACAAATTGAAATGATATCTGAATATTTTGGTTTAATGGAAAAGCAAATGACTGTCATATTATGATAATTTATGGACAAATGAATATTGCTGAAATAGTAAGCACATTAGAATTGTCATGTCATTTTGGCGAAGATGACATGTTGTGTTTGGTAAAGTACTTGAAGTACAACCATATCCTCTGATCTGTGTAAGAGCCAAGAGTTTTGTGGTTATGATGAATTTCCCTAAAAATGAGTGACTTGGTATGAACAGCTACAATTTGAAACCTCACCATTAGGTGTAGGGAGGCACTTTAATTGGAAATTTGGATTGTTCGTAGGCAATTCAATGACTTGAAATAAAAGATCAATGAAGAAATAGGTATGACATAAACTGAGAAAAATATGTAAATAAATGTTTGGTAATAATTAAAATAATAATTGCTTATCAATTTAGGAAAACAATAG
Source organism: Phthorimaea operculella (assembly GCA_024500475.1). Classification (NCBI taxonomy): domain Eukaryota; kingdom Metazoa; phylum Arthropoda; class Insecta; order Lepidoptera; family Gelechiidae; genus Phthorimaea; species Phthorimaea operculella. Next base: position 1,006,450 of record JANFCV010000120.1, read on the forward strand.
AAGTGAATAGATTATATTATAAGTACATATACTAATTATGAAGTAGTATTGAATGTAGATGAATAAATATCAACATGCGTCTGAAATTTGAAATGAAATGAAATGTTGGTAGGTATAACATGAGAAAAGCTGTGCAATCTATTATTTTAATTACAAAGTGTGACATAGTGTCAATAGGTAAATTAAAAATAATAATGAAAGACATTTTAAATGTTCTATTATTCTGTAGGTTATGGTTGAAACTGATATTTTATGTAATATAATTATCCAATATAGTTGTGGTATCAATATGAACCTACTTATGAATGACTACTTTGAGAGTGTTTGAAGCATCTAACAAAATGGATATTTTGAGATATAATGATCATAAGATGACATTGATGATAATATCTGATGACGACTATTTGGTAATTGATGAAAAGATGACAAGAACAGCAAATACTTCATCGATAAGAGTTGAGCACTAAAATATGAGAAGAGGAAGAAGCATTAGGCATGTAAGATGAAATATAATATTCACATTATTATTTGTCTGAGATATGGACGACATAGTCAATTACGATTATTATTATTATGTAAGCAGTTTTATTGAACCTAAAAATACTATTCTGAATCACATAAGGAAAATGAAACTAGGTATAACAGAAATTATGCTGATTGATACAATCGCTAACTATTTGAGTTTGTACATGCTTTTACAAGGTTAATTGTAAGTATGTAATAACACATTGTGTAGACACAAAGAAATGTTGAAGGATTAATATGAACTAAAATCATCATAAGAATTCAATGGGTATAAAATGAAGTTTACATACTGATAAACTTTATAAGGTACTTTGAAACTTAACATTATGTTAATTATTATGTTAAATTGAATACTTTCTTAGTTCTTGCCTCGTGGACAAAGCTTAAACATGTAAGCCAAAGTTGAAAGATAAAATTGATTTCAGAGAGGTTCGATGGCTCATGTATCTGTCAAAGTTCATAAACGGCCAGTAGCACGAAGATGCAGAAGAGAGTCTGCAATAAAAACGTTACATTTAGACGAATTAAAGTTCGTGAACATCAATTATCTGATAGTCAGTAGATACTATTAACAGATTTTTTCCTAGGTTCGGGTGGATCATCTGTTGCATACAGATGAGGTTCGGTCGTATAAATATGACTAAAGAGAATGGAAATGAATTATCTAGATTATTTAAAATCATGACGTATTATTGATCATTTATGAAAGTATACTTTAGATAGAAGCTATAATATAGGTGTTTTTTGAACTTTGAATACCTACTATGCATCAATTAATATTATGATGGATAATAGGAGGGATATGAAGTGTGAATTTGAAAAGTTTTGAAAGTGGTTCAAATTGTAAGAATGTCTCAGAGTTAAAATCAATTCACAAAACTAAATAGCTGAGAGAAAAGATTACCTTCAGTTACATGTTTAAGGATTTAATTATCTTTGTCTGGTCTGAAAATTACTAACTTTCAGCGACATGGCTGAAATTATTCAGTTTACTGTCTAGTTAAATTATAAAATTATTAAAAGATGACTTGATGTTGAGCTTATACCAAAGAATAATGATGATTTGGTAAAATAGCACTTGTCGAAGGATAATGTTGCTTTGAAGAGGTTACTGATATAAAAAATATTGTAACCAAAATTTGCAAGTTTGCTTTGAAACTTTGAAACTATATCTGGCAGAGATAGATATAGGTTAGAGAGGTTCCTATAGATTATTACAAATATGAGAAGAGATATTATATAGAGATACTTGCAAATGGAATATGGACGTTGCAAGTGAGGAATTTTGACCTGGTTGAGGCTCAGGGTTTAGGGTATTAGCATAGTCAACTTCTTCCTAGTGTCGGGAGTGTCGTGACGTCTCACGATTTTCATAGACAAGGAAAACGCTGGCAACACTGAGTAACCGATTTTCACAAAGAGATCAAACGGTCCGTTACATTTTTCTTTAATCAGTTTAAATCTAAACGAATCAAGTTCATATTACGCACAAAGAGTTTCTGTGCGACTTGTGCGTGTTTTTGTAGTAATAAATTAGTAAAACAAATGAATATTTATAAATAACAAAGTGATCGTGTAGTAGAAAATGGTGGAAACTCCAGCGGCACAGCAAACAAAGCTAAGTGTTCTTTTTTAGACTCTCTCAGATAATCAGTCATTAATATAATTCTCTATTACGTCATGATCAATGTTATTTACTTATTAATGAAATTGCATATGATAACAAACGCAATATTGTTGTTAGTCCAGCAGATCTAGGAACGGTATTTTGCGGCTTGTTGCTTGTTCTTGTAAATGGGCCCATGAATAGTTGTCTTGGCATCTTGCGCAAGTCGTTAGTTACTTGATCTTATGAGCAAGCCCCTGAAGGGTTGTGTTATGAAGTCTTATGCCCGAAGTGGCATCGTTATTTGAACTTGTAAACACACACAAAGATGATAAGATTTGGCCTTGTATCGATGATGAGATACAAGGATGATAAGATGTGCGGCCATGGTGTCCGGGAGGTGATACCAAGATGAGATGTGGCCAAATGATAATGAGATGTGGCCAAATGATAATGAGATGTGGCCAAATGATAATGAGATGTGGCCAAATGATAATGAGATGTGGCCAAATGATAATGAGATGTGGCCAAATGATAATGAGATGTGGCCAAATGATAATGAGATGTGGCCAGATGATAATGAGATGTGGCCAAATGATAATGAGATGTGCCCAAATGATAATGAGATATGGCCATGGTGTCAAAGGAGTGACATAATGATGATGATATGTGGACTTGTATCCAAGAAGTGGTACAAGGATGATGAGAAAGCTTCCAGTGGTTGCCCCTGTGGGACCAGAGCTTGTGAGAATGTGTGTTTACATAGATTTATATCAATGTCTTCTAAAGAGCAATGAATGTCTGATGTAATAGGTTTGACCGGATGATTCTTCCTGTTAATATGATGTTATGTTAACATTGTGTGTGTGCGAATTATATTCTAATATGTGGTACTATAACTGGAAACTAGTATATTAGTATGTTAGTATAACACTCTGGTCGAAGAGTGTAGAGAACATTTATGGCTAACATTGGTTAACAATTATAATGACCCTTGACATTCTTCTATGAAACATATTTAGTAACAGATATAACAGTAGTAATATGTATTTGGTTAATCTGTGTATAATATGAATTACTCCCATTAATAGCCCAGTACGGCTAGCTTTGCGTGTTTCAAAAATATTAAAGTCGATGGTATTTGCTCACAGTTTCTAGACCATTCATAGATCCCAATTTATTAATTTGTGCCATTTTAGGTGTAAGGAAACATACTTTCGTTATCAGTGGAAAAGCCACTCAAACAAGGATTTTACACGGTGCTAACTGTCACAGAGACAATACTGGTAAACTTAATATTTACCATAATAGGTAACTACATACTTAAAAAATAATTTAATTCATGAGCTGCCATACATTGAATCGAAAATTTACGGGAGTGTAAAAAATGGCACAAAATTAAATCTGTGCTTTATAGACACAAATTGAACAATCGTACAAAAAATAAGCGACATTAGAATTTTTGTAAGTTACACCCTCAAATAATGCCAGCCGTACCGGACTATAAATATTTCCTTTCAGGGACACTGTGGCTTCGGGCAACCATGAGACCTTGAACTAGGTTTCATGGTTGCCACAAATCTTCTAGTCAATGGCGAGCAAGGAGGAACAATATGGGCAGCAACAGTAGAACCCGGGCATGAAATCGTGAGTACCATGATTGTATATCACCTCGCGATAGATAGTTCGTCGGCCCATCCAGATCCAGGAAATAACTACGCCACGTGACATCAAGATGAGACAGCCGATGTGGCGCAGTGGTTAGTATGCCTGCCTGCCACGCAAAGGTTCCGGGTTCAATTCCCGGTGGGGTCACTCACAAAGTTGATATTTATCACTTTGTGAATTTGATCCCAGTCTGGTTAGGACATTGCAGGCTGAACCACCTGATTGTCCGCAAGTAAGATGGTTCCGTGCTTCGGATGGGCACGTTAAGCCGTCGGTCCCGGTTGCTGTCTATGATGGCGGTCGTTACACAACCATGTCAGAGGCCTGCTACTTGCAGTAGGCGGTTGAAAAACTCTGACACCAGGACCGGTGTGAAGTTAGCAGAAAAAGTTATCAGAAAATGTATAACCCGACCAAATTGAGGAGGTCAAATTTAAAATTTTCTAAAAGGCCTCAAAATGCACGACAATGCCTCGAATATGATGTATGATGACTAGAAATACAACATTACATGCATTTCAATCACATTCAGCCACTAAATCGGCGAAAATGCCTCAAAATCCACGCCGTACTTTGGGCGCACAATACGCTCGTTTCCTGGGTTTATGGCTGCACTAAAGCTGCTTAAAACGTAACTAATAACACAGATATACGCCTGTCCAACGTATAAATAGTAATTCAATGGCAAAAAACTTCAATTAAACTAGATCTAGTAACTTTGACAAAACCATAGACAACTAGCCTACACTCGTTCGATTTCTCCCAATTTCCTCAATTCTGCCAAATGAAATAAGATATTTATATATTCTTATTAGCAATATCTATCCAACGAGGTATAACTTTATAGGATTGAAACAGTAGAACTGCACAAAATATTGAAATTCGGATGAACAGAAAATACTAGTAGAGCTCGTTCAATTTCTCCCTATTCCCTCAGCTCCGCATAAACCTGCCAAATGAAATAAGAAATTTATAGATTCTTCTCAGCAATATCTATCCAACAAGGTATAACTCAATAAGATTGAAACGGTAGAGCTACACAAAATATTGAAATTTGTAAAAAAAATCGGATGAACAGAAAATACACCGGTGTGAAGTTAGCAAGTTAGCTAACTTCACATCGGTCGAGAATACCACTACAACTCGTTCGATTTCTCATAATTTCCTTCGCTAACTCCGCTCCCCATTGACCTGACAGAACAAACGAGGTGTCGTTAGATTGATCTTGTTAATACATTTTTAACAAGTTACAGTTCAATAGGATTGAAATGGTAGGGCTAGGCTAAATGCCCCGGTTTGTAATTAATCTCCTTGCATACGTTTTGGTCGCTAACCCAGCTCCCCATTGACCTGACAGAACAAACGAGGTGTCGTTAGATTGGTCTTGTCAATACCTTTCTAACGAGGTACATCTCAATAGGATTGAAATGGTAGGGCTAGGCTAAATGCCCCGGTTTGTGATTAATCTTCTTGCATACATTTTGGTCTCTAACTCAGCTCCCCATTGACCTGACAGAACAAACGAGGTGTCGTTCGATTGGTCTCGTCAATACCTTTCTAACGAGGTACAACTCAATAGGATTGAAATGGTAGGGCTAGGCTAAATGCCCCGGTTTGTGATTAATCTTCTTGCATACATTTTGGTCTCTAACTCAGCTCCCCATTGACCTGACAAAACAAACGAGGTGTCGTTAGATTGGTCTTGTCAATACCTTTCTAACGAGGTACAACTCAATAGGATTGAAATGGTAAGGCTAGGCTAAATGCCCCGGTTTGTGATTAATCTTCTTGCATACATTTTGGTCTCTAACTCAGCTCCCCATTGACCTGACAGAACAAACGAGGTGTCGTTCGATTGGTCTCGTCAATACCTTTCTAACGAGGTACAACTCAATAGGATTGAAATGGTAGGGCTAGGCTAAATGCCCCGGTTTGTGATTAATCTTCTTGCATACATTTTGGTCTCTAACTCAGCTCCCCATTGACCTGACAAAACAAACGAGGTGTCGTTAGATTGGTCTTGTCAATACCTTTCTAACGAGGTACAACTCAATAGGATTGAAATGGTAGAACTAGGCTAAATGCCCCGGTTTGTGATTAATCTTCTTGCATACATTTTGGTCTCTAACTCAGCTCCCCATTGACCTGACAGAACAAACGAGGTGTCGTTAGATTGGTCTCGTCAATACCTTTCGAACGAGGTACAACTCAATAGGATTGAAATGGTAGGGCTAGGCTAAATGCCCCGGTTTGTGATGAATCTTCTTGCATACATTTTCGTCTCTAACTCAGCTCCCCATTGACCTGACAGAACAAACGAGGTGTCGTTAGATTGGTCTCGTCAATACCTTTCTAATGAGGTACAATTCAATAGGATTGAAATGGTAGGGCTAGGCTAAATGCCCCGGTTTGTGATTAATCTTCTTGCATACATTTTGGTCTCTAACTCAGCTCCCCATTGACCTGACAGAACAAACGAGGTCTCGTTAGATTGGTCTCGTCAATACCTTTCTAATGAGGTACAACTCAATAGGATTGAAATGGTAGGGCTAGGCTAAATGCCCCGGTTTGTGATGAATCTTCTTGCATACATTTTCGTCTCTAACTCAGCTCCCCATTGACCTGACAGAACAAACGAGGTGTCTTTAGATTGGTCTCGTCAATACCTTTCTAACGAGGTACAACTCAATAGGATTGAAATGGTAGGGCTAGGCTAAATGCCCCGGTTTGTGATTAATCTTCTTGCATACATTTTGGTCTCTAACTCAGCTCCCCATTGACCTGACAGAACAAACGAGGTCTCGTTAGATTGGTCTCGTCAATACCTTTCTAATGAGGTACAACTCAATAGGATTGAAATGGTAGGGCTAGGCTAAATGCCCCGGTTTGTGATTAATCTTCTTGCATACATTTTGGTCTCTAACTCAGCTCCCCATTGACCTGACAGAACAAACGGGGTGTCGTTAGATTGGTCTTGTCAATACCTTTCTAACGAGGTACAACTCAATAGGATTGAAATGGTAGGGCTAGGCTAAATGCCCCGGTTTGTGATTAATCTTCTTGCATACATTTTGGTCTCTAACTCAGCTCCCCATTGACCTGACAGAACAAACGAGGTGTCGTTAGATTGGTCTCGTCAATACCTTTCTAACGAGGTACAACTCAATAGGATTGAAATGGTAGGGCTAGGCTAAATGCCCCGGTTTGTGATTAATCTTCTTGCATACATTTTGGTCTCTAACTCAGCTCCCCATTGACCTGACAGAACAAACGAGGTGTCGTTAGATTGGTCTCGTCAATACCTTTCTAACAAGGTACAACTCAATAGGATTGAAATGGTAGGGCCAGGCTAAATGCCCCGGTTTGTGATGAATCTTCTTGCATACATTTTCGTCTCTAACTCAGCTCCCCATTGACCTGACAAAACAAACGAGGTGTCGTTAGATTGGTCTCGTCAATACCTTTCTAACGAGGTACAACTCAATAGGATTGAAATGGTAGGGCTAGGCTAAATGCCCCGGTTTGTGATGAATCTTCTTGCATACATTTTCGTCTCTAACTCAGCTCCCCATTGACCTGACAGAACAAACGAGGTGTCGTTAGATTGGTCTCGTCAATACCTTTCTAACGAGGTACAACTCAATAGGATTGAAATGGTAGGGCTAGGCTAAATGCCCCGGTTTGTGATGAATCTTCTTGCATACATTTTCGTCTCTAACTCAGCTCCCCATTGACCTGACAGAACAAACGAGGTGTCGTTAGATTGGTCTCGTCAATACCTTTCTAACGAGGTACAACTCAATAGGATTGAAATGGTAGGGCTAGGCTAAATGCCCCGGTTTGTGATGAATCTTCTTGCATACATTTTCGTCTCTAACTCAGCTCCCCATTGACCTGACAGAACAAACGAGGTGTCGTTAGATTGGTCTCGTCAATACCTTTCTAATGAGGTACAATTCAATAGGATTGAAATGGTAGGGCTAGGCTAAATGCCCCGGTTTGTGATTAATCTTCTTGCATACATTTTGGTCTCTAACTCAGCTCCCCATTGACCTGACAGAACAAACGAGGTCTCGTTAGATTGGTCTCGTCAATACCTTTCTAATGAGGTACAATTCAATAGGATTGAAATGGTAGGGCTAGGCTAAATGCCCCGGTTTGTGATGAATCTTCTTGCATACATTTTCGTCTCTAACTCAGCTCCCCATTGACCTGACAGAACAAACGAGGTGTCTTTAGATTGGTCTCGTCAATACCTTTCTAACGAGGTACAACTCAATAGGATTGAAATGGTAGGGCTAGGCTAAATGCCCCGGTTTGTGATGAATCTTCTTGCATACATTTTCGTCTCTAACTCAGCTCCCCATTGACCTGACAGAACAAACGAGGTGTGTTTAGATTGGTCTCGTCAATACCTTTCTAACGAGGTACAACTCAATAGGATTGAAATGGTAGGGCTAGGCTAAATGCCCCGGTTTGTGATTAATCTTCTTGCATACATTTTGGTCTCTAACTCAGCTCCCCATTGACCTGACAAAACAAACGAGGTGTCGTTAGATTGGTCTTGTCAATACCTTTCTAACGAGGTACAACTCAATAGGATTGAAATGGTAGAACTAGGCTAAATGCCCCGGTTTGTGATTAATCTTCTTGCATACATTTTGGTCTCTAACTCAGCTCCCCATTGACCTGACAGAACAAACGAGGTGTCGTTAGATTGGTCTCGTCAATACCTTTCGAACGAGGTACAACTCAATAGGATTGAAATGGTAGGGCTAGGCTAAATGCCCCGGTTTGTGATGAATCTTCTTGCATACATTTTCGTCTCTAACTCAGCTCCCCATTGACCTGACAGAACAAACGAGGTGTCGTTAGATTGGTCTCGTCAATACCTTTCTAATGAGGTACAATTCAATAGGATTGAAATGGTAGGGCTAGGCTAAATGCCCCGGTTTGTGATTAATCTTCTTGCATACATTTTGGTCTCTAACTCAGCTCCCCATTGACCTGACAGAACAAACGAGGTCTCGTTAGATTGGTCTCGTCAATACCTTTCTAATGAGGTACAACTCAATAGGATTGAAATGGTAGGGCTAGGCTAAATGCCCCGGTTTGTGATGAATCTTCTTGCATACATTTTCGTCTCTAACTCAGCTCCCCATTGACCTGACAGAACAAACGGGGTGTCGTTAGATTGGTCTTATCAATACCTTTCTAACGAGGTACAACTCAATAGGATTGAAATGGTAGGGCTAGGCTAAATGCCCCGGTTTGTGATTAATCTTCTTGCATACATTTTGGTCTCTAACTCAGCTCCCCATTGACCTGACAGAACAAACGGGGTGTCGTTAGATTGGTCTTATCAATACCTTTCTAACGAGGTACAACTCAATAGGATTGAAATGGTAGGGCTAGGCTAAATGCCCCGGTTTGTGATTAATCTTCTTGCATACATTTTGGTCTCTAACTCAGCTCCCCATTGACCTGACAGAACAAACGGGGTGTCGTAAGATTGGTCTTATCAATACCTTTCTAACGAGGTACAACTCAATAGGATTGAAATGGTAGGGCTAGGCTAAATGCCCCGGTTTGTGATGAATCTTCTTGCATACATTTTCGTCTCTAACTCAGCTCCCCATTGACCTGACAGAACAAACGAGGTGTCGTTAGATTGGTCTCGTCAATACCTTTCTAATGAGGTACAACTCAATAGGATTGAAATGGTAGGGCTAGGCTAAATGACCCGGTTTATAATTAAATATTCTTGCATACGTTTTGGTCGCTAACTCAGCTCCCCATTGACCTGACAGAACAAACGAGGTGTCGTTAGATTGGTCTCGTCAATACCTTTCTAACGAGGTACAACTCAATAGGATTGAAATGGTAGGGCTAGGCTAAATGCCCCGGTTTGTGATTAACCTTCTTGCATACATTTTGGTCTCTAACTCAGCTCCCCATTGACCTGACAAAACAAACGAGGTGTCGTTAGATTGGTCTCGTCAATACCTTTCTAACGAGGTACAACTCAATAGGATTGAAATGGTAGGGCTAGGCTAAATGCCCCGGTTTGTGATTAATCTTCTTGCATACATTTTGGTCTCTAACTCAGCTCCCCATTGACCTGACAGAACAAACGGGGTGTCGTTAGATTGGTCTTATCAATACCTTTCTAACGAGGTACAACTCAATAGGATTGAAATGGTAGGGCTAGGCTAAATGCCCCGGTTTGTGATTAATCTTCTTGCATACATTTTGGTCTCTAACTCAGCTCCCCATTGACCTGACAAAACAAACGAGGTGTCGTTAGATTGGTCTCGTCAATACCTTTCTAATGAGGTACAACTCAATAGGATTGAAATGGTAGGGCTAGGCTAAATGACCCGGTTTATAATTAAATATTCTTGCATACGTTTTGGTCGCTAACTCAGCTCCCCATTGACCTGACAGAACAAACGAGGTGTCGTTAGATTGGTCTTGTCAATACCTTTCTAACAAGATACAACTCAATAGGATTGAAATGGTAGGGCTAGGCTAAATGCCCCGGTTTGTGATTAATATTCTTTCATATCTACGTTTTGGTCGCTAACTCAGCTCTCCATTGACCTGACAGAACAAACGAGGTGTCGTTAGATTGGTCTTGTCAATACCTTTCTAACAAGATACAACTCAATAGGATTGAAATGGTAGGGCTAGGCTAAATGCCCCGGTTTGTGATTAATATTCTTTCATATCTACGTTTTGGTCGCTAACTCAGCTCTCCATTGACCTGACAGAACAAACGAGGTGTCGTTAGATTGGTCTTGACGATACCTTTCTAACGAGGTACAATTCAACGGGATTGAAATGGTAGGGCTAGGCAAAATATGCGATAGTTATAAAATTTTCTGTTCAACCGAATTAAACCATAGACAACAAAATTGTACACAGGTTATTGACCATTTGACGACACAAGGTCATTGAATTGAAAATAACCAGTACCGCCAACGTGATAACACTCAGTTGAGCAAAAATGGAGGAAGTGTCTATATAGCGGGGCGCCCCGCGCGATAGTCATTTAGGCTATTCACCGGGGCGCCCTGCTGAATAGCGCTTTGTCTATGGATAGGCTATTGACCGGGGCGCCGCCGTTATTTCGACTTGTATGAAGGTATCATGGTAGATATAAGTACAGGGGCAAGTGTACCCACTTGGATTTGATTTAGTAAATCTATGTTTGTTTGACCTCGCTCGCATATACCTACTGTCTAACTAGAAAAAAAGACGCCATTAGTCCATACTAATCCTTTCTCATCCATCCTCATCACTTTCTCACCCATCTTCATCTATCCTCATCACTTCTTCACCCATCCTCATCACTTTCTCATCCATCCTCATCACTTCCTCACCCATTCTCATCACTTCCTCACCCATGCACAATACTTCCTCACCCATCCTCGTCACTTCCTCACTCATCCTCACCGATCCTCATCACTTCCTCATTCATCCTCATCATTTCCTTACCCATCCTCATCACTTCCTCACCCATCCTTGCCCATCCTCATCACTTCCTCATTCATCCTCATCATTTCCTCACCCATCCTCATCACTTCCTCACCCATCCTCACCCAACCTCCCCATTCTCATAACTTCCTCACCCATTCTCATCACTTCCTCACCCATGCACAATACTTCCTCACCCATCCTCGTCACTTCCTCACTCATCCTCACCGATCCTCATCACTTCCTCATTCATCCTCATCATTTCCTCACCCATCCTCATCACTTCCTCACCCATCCTTGCCCATCCTCATCACTTCCTCATTCATCCTCATCATTTCCTCACCCATCCTCATCACTTCCTCACCCATCCTCACCCAACCTCCCCATTCTCATAACTTCCTCACCCATCCTCATCACTTCCTCACCCAACCTCGCCCATCCTCACCCAACCTCACCCATTCTCATCACTTCCTCACCCATGCTCAACACTTCCTCACCCACTCTCACCCATCCTCATCACATTTCCTCATCACATTTCTCAGCATTTTTGAAATTGGTTGTTTCAGAGTTTATTCTATAATGGGTGAGGATGGGCGAGCAAGTGATGAGGATAGGCGAGTATAGGTGAGGAAGTGATGAGGGTGGGTGAGGAATTGATGAGAATGGGTGAGGATGTGATGAGGATTGGTCAGAAAGTGATTAGAATTGGTCAGGAAGTGATGAGGATGGGTAAGGACGTGAAGAGGATGAGTGAGGAAGTGATGAGGATGGGCGATGAATTGATGAGGATGTGTGTGTGTGAGGAAGTGATGAGGATGGGTTAGGAAATGATAAGGATGGGTGAGGAAGTGATGAGGATAGGTGAGGACGTGATGAGGATGAGTGAGGAAGTGACGAGAATGGTTGAGGATGAGTGAGGAAGTGATGAGGATGGGCGATTGATGAGGATGTGTGTGTGAGGGAGTGATGAGGACACTTGCCCTGTACTTATATCTACCATGATACCTTCATACAAGTCGAAATAACGGCGGCGCCCCGGTCAATAGCCAAACCACAGACAAAGCGCTATTCAGCAGGGCGCCCCGGTGAATAGCCTAAATGACTATCGAGCGGAGCGCCCCGCTATATAGACACTTCCTATATAGACACTTCCAGCAAAAATTACTGCAGTGTTGCCCTTTTTATAAAAATATCTTATATTTTCTAATTGATTCTGAACTATTTCCTATTACTTTTACAAAAACTTATAGTAAACGATTTGTGTTATGAATTATCAAGAATAACAAAATATTAAAATCATGTTAAAAACGTGTTGGTTACTTCCTGCTGCCTGTTTTTGGAATTTAATTGGCAACATTCAAGAAAATGTGTGACGCAAAAGTCAAGCGACCAATCGCGTCGCGGCCGAGTAAGATTTCAACGATTTCAACCACCATCTGCCAAACAGGGTTGCCAACCGTACGAGATTTCTCGTACAAATACGAGATTTATGGTCTCCCGTACGAGGTACGAGGACACTGTCTATCTCGTACAATTTTGTACGAGATTTTCACATGTTACATAATTTTAATTGCTGCAAACCCTTTTTTGCTTCTCTATAAAATGATAGTCTATAAAAAGTCATCGATTGTCAATGAAAGAAATACCCGAGCGATCGGAAAAGTTCCCGTTCCTTCGCTCGCTGGTTCATTCGTTCGTTTCTCGCACCATTTGTCTCTGTCGCACATACTGAAATATCTATCTTCTTTTCTTTCTTTACATGTAGATAGGAGATTTTTACTTTTGTTTCTCTTTGTAGAAGTGAGCGTTGAGGGATTGTTTTCAAAGAAAGAAAAACTTTACGTTATAATTATAAATGATGTATGAAGTTTAGTCTGAATTCACTGAAATCAGTATGAGTGATAGCAACGATGATGCTGATCGCTCGCCAACTTGAATTTTTTTGGTTTTACCACAAGTCCAAAGCTGTACGAGGTTCGAAACGTAAAATACGAGATTTTTAGGACCTTGTGTACGAGAAAAGAAAATTTTAGGTTGGCAACCCTGCTGCCAAACAAAGAGTATAATGTAATGCCATCTGCAACGTGTCTGCAAAGTGGCAGAGTATGTTATTGTAACATATTGTAAAATTTACTGACCTAATTATACATTTCGTGGATGCAAGTGACTGGTCCAGCGGCCGGCACCACCTGGCTGGCGTCAATACCTGGATTAGCTTGTTAGTTTCTGCGGGTGCAGCCCATGACGTGATGACCTACTAGGACTGTTCGCGGTACGTAGCGTCCAGTTGGCTGGCATGAAGTTCCTCTAGCTCTAGTTCCTCAGAGTATACTTTTCCCTTCTCCTATTCTTCAGTTTCACATTGGTGAGTGACCACACACAGTGCTAAATAATACAAACCATAACATACTAATAATATCAGCACAAATTGGAAATTAGGAAATGACTGTTGAGGTTTCAGATATAATAGCGAATCCCCCGGCAACAGGCCAGTATGATTATAATTTAAAAACTTATCAAGCGATTGTCTATTTTCAGGGAGTAGCGTGTTTGGCAATTGCTTACCAATCATGGGTGACCGCAAGCCATCTTCCTTCCTGCGGCATACCTAGTCTTTGGTGGGGAAGAGCAATAACTCAACTGTAAGGGAGCTTTGGTTCACTGATAACAACATGTCTGCTGCCATACTTGAGACTTTGGCTTATGGCTGACTGTCCTGTCTGTCCGGATGCCAGTGACAGATCTGGTTTTCGTAAGTAACATTAAATTTAGGAAGTGTCTAGTATGCAGCTAGTGGTACGTTAGAAAAGCGGACTAAATAACCGCTTTTGGTAAAATAACACTTGTTTTGCTATTCTACCGCTAGCAGCAACATTGAATACAGCTAGTTTACTGACAGCAGCTTTGTAGTGAATATATAGCTATAATACACATATTTTGATGCCAGTTGTAGACCTAGACTGTGGAACTCCTCCCGCACACAGTGCTTGACAGCCCTTCTCTCTCTGTTTTCAAGAAACGAGTAAAAGAGCACTATCTTTCTCTCTCAACTTAATTAGTATAGGTATATATTTATTTTGTGTGTAGGTATATATTTATTTTGTATATATATGTAGGTTTGTAGGTAAATATATATACGTAAGTATTTGTATGTAAGTGTATCTTAAATTATTATAATATAATGGTTTTTATAGATATTACAGTAAGTTGTACACGTCAACTGCCTCACTTTATGCCATCTCACTACCCAAGGTCTGCTGTAAGAGATTTCTTTTTAGAAATAAGCTGACCTGTTGTGTATTGTTCAATATGTTATGTCCTTTGTGTTTTATTGTGTACAATAAACGGTTAAATAAATAAATAACAAATTAACCTGCCATTTATATTAAATGCATTAAAAATACAACTCATTAAACTACATCAATAATTAAAATAAATTTGATTAAAATGTGTTTTTTTACATAATTGTAATTCAATAATTAAGTAGGTATATAAAAAAGTGCCAAGTTTAGTCTAAATTCTGAAATTTATTTATTTATAACATAGTTTAACGTTGTTAAGTATAATTATACAGACACCTTAAAAATCTAGAGCACCTCAGAGTTATGCTTGGCTACTACACAAGTTGAAAATAATAATTTTCATCTGGTTACATTTCAGTATGGATATCGCGTCCTCTATCCTGGCGGAAACGTGAAACGGCCGAGGCTACAATGGGAGCATGTGGTCGCGGCGCGCTCGGTGGCGGGCGGCTGGCGGCGGGCGGCGGGCGGCGGGCGGCGAGAGCGCGGCAGCTACATCTGCGCGTCCGCCTCGTGAATGTCAGGATGGCCAATGAGGTATCTTCACATATTATTTGATTATAATATCATTTTACAATGATATTGTCTTACGTATGTTTCTTGTATCCAATTTGTCACGCATAGCCTTAGTTTTTTATGCAGTCATTATCAGATCTACTGTCACAATATACCATAATATTAAAGCTTATTTCCAATTTGATATTTTCCAGCCTATCCTACATCTGCACCTAACCTAACCGCGAGTCAGTAACCGCAGTCCTTCTCGTCACGAACATGGCAACGCTTTTCGATTTGTCCACTTGACCAGCGCGCAGCACGCACGACTCTTCAGCCGCAATGCCATGGAAACCACAAAGTAGGTACAAACCAAAGGGTGTGCACTGCCTTTTATGACATTAAGATTTTTTGACCCATTCTAATTTATAAGATACTAGCTGCCCGTCAGCGGTTTCACCCACTGCAACCCACTGTGTTAAAATCGAAAACTCCTGAAACAGGTATATTTTTAGCCCTTCATAACAAATTTTGAAACAAATCGCATTTAAAATGATCCAATCTAAAGTTTTGAAACACATCGCATTTAAAAATAATGATGTGCCATACAAACTTTTAACCCCTTTTTATCCCTTTAGGGGTACAAATTTGTGGTAAAAATTATTTAAAGCCTTTCTCTTAACTTACTCTATATACTACTAGCGGCCAGCCCAGCGGTTTCAAAATTTTCCCTTTGTAAAAAGTAGTCAGTCCTCCTGTACGGATGCGAGACATGGCTCGTCAAGAATGAAGTAACCAGTAGACTCCAGGTGTTCGTGAACAAATGCTTGCGGCGTATACTGGGGATCCACTGGCCACGAACCATCTCTTATGTGATATGACAATTATGCTGAGAAAATTCATATACAGATACAGTTACTGATAATGGGTCAAAAATTTACAGGTAGCGAAAAGACAGCGGGCCGTATGACAAGCATTGGCTAGTCAGCATCGCCTGAAGGCTGCCGCACGCCGCACGCTGCACTCCGCACATGTGAGCGTCTTGAGCCTGTACAGCGCCTGCGCCCTGCACCACGCGGCCGCTACCGAGGTAACAATCACTCAGGGCGGTTTCATACACATTTATAGTACCGGTGTGTTAATTGTTTATCTAAACTTCATACATAATGTTCCAATTTTGGTTCCTATTACAAATTCGAAGGCAATTGTTTACTTCACTTTTTGGGATATCGAAACGCTTTTTTATTTCCTGTGCCAGCAATAAGACGAGGAAAACAAAACTTATTTATCTTAAATTTCAGTCTGACTACGTATCGAGTGCATGCTTCTTCTTCTGAGTGTAACCTTGGCTACAAAGTTGCCGTCTGCCGCACCACCTTAGTGACTGAAGATGTCCCTATTGTAGCATAGAATTGACCTAAGTTATAAAAAAAGTGAATTATTATTAATATAATTTAATTTTTTTAAATTTTTTTTTTACTTTCCCATAATTCCTAATAGACTGGAGAACTCTACGAGTTAATCATTTAGTTCCAGAATGTCCCCTTCTTGATTTTATCCTTAAACACCCTTTATTGATTTTATCCAGGTGCCCCTTCGAACGCATAACATTTTTCCTCCTATTTGCAGTACGCATAACAATTTTGGCATAGTAGTCATTTCGCATAATTGTAAATTGGCATAGTTTTTTAAATGCATAATGTATATGTCGCAGGAATCTAGCGAAATCCGGTAATTCGCGAAATCCCTAGGCCCTTCGCGAAGAGCCGGATAATAGCGAAATGCATGATTCGTAGCCGAATCCGCTACGCACCTGCTACGAAGGTTCCATATGCTGATCAGGTGGTTTAGCCTGCAATTGCCTACTCATTCATGTCAGCGGCCCACGGGACGCCCAGTGTCGTAAGGGTTCTTCGGGTGGTCATGACCATGCCCATGATTATGATTATGATTATAATCATAATCACCATGACCATTATGATTATGACCATGACCATGACCATGACCATTATGATTATGATTATATGATTATGATTATGACCATGACCATGACCATTATCATAATCATAATGGTCATGGTCATTATGATTATAATCATAATCATAAACATAAAGGTCATGGTCATGGTCATAATCATAATCATGGTCATGGTCATGGTCATTATGATTATAATCATAATCATAATCATGGGCATGGTCATGACCACCCGAAGAACCCTTACGACACTGGGCGTCCCGTGGGCCGCTGACATGAATGAGTAGGCAATTGCAGGCTAAACCACCTGATCAGCATATGGAACCTTCGTAGCAGGTGCGTAGCGGATTCGGCTACGAATCATGCATTTCGCTATTATCCGGCTCTTCGCGAAGGGCCTAGGGATTTCGCGAATTACCGGATTTCGCTAGATTCCTGCGACATATATAAGGTGCAATTTTATTAGTGGCGGATCCGTTAAGGGTGTGTTCTGTCAATGAAACTGAACAACTTTCCCCAAGGAACATAGGTCAAAATACGAAAAAAATTTTGGTCGTCCCATACTAAGTGTGTTGGCCGGCCGGGTCAATTTGTATGGGAGGGCCAATTTTCGATTTATTTCACTTACTGTTGGCTCAGGAAATAAAAAAGCGGCATATTCGTTTCGTTTTTTTTTTAATACGAGACATTACGTTCCATTACGATTCAATTTTTTTTTTATTTAGTAAGGAATAGTAGTTTATGCAACTGCCTAATAATGAGAGGCTTTAGGATGAGAGTGTCTGTTTGACACGAGCATTCTAAAGCCTAATTTGCAGTTTGCATACACTATTTGCATACACTATTTTATCTACACTCTACAAGAAAAACTATGAAAAATAATTCATACCTCCGCACTTCACTATGGCGAATGCAAGCATATCTACTGAACCAACAACTGAACGATTTTTATACATAAGTAACTTTTTAACTAAACGTTAAAATGAAAGCTCATAAAAACGGAACAACTTTTAAAATTAAAAAGCATTAATCGGTAAATTTTAATTCGGAAAATGATTTGAAGCAAAGATTTAATAATAAATAAGTCCTCATAATTTCAAGTGTCGTCCCATTCTTTGATTGTGTCGTGACATTTGTTTTTTTTTTATTATCTTATACTGCTAAATGTCGATATCATAAAGTCAGAAAAAAGTACTTTATGACATCGACATTTTTTTTTAAAGGCTGAATGGCTGTAAAGCAGTTGCTTATACATTTGCTTTCGAATTTGTAATAGGAACATTATGTATGAAGTGTAGATAAATTATTTTTTAAGGCTGCATACTTCTTAATGCAGTTCATTACGTTCTTACTTTCGATTCTGTAAAACGAATATTACGAGATGAGTGTAGATAAATGCATATACAGGCAGCTTCAGACAAATACATATCGAAGAGCTTAAGAGGGAGTCCCGATTATAATATCGAATGGTCGCCACATCGAAAGGTCGTTTCAATATCTCCTTCCCATCAGGCTTCTTCCTATGGAGTTCAGACAAGTTTGTAGTTTTGTATTGTGGGCTTTGGTGGTCGCCCAGGTTGTAAGTCGTAGGTCAATATGGGCAACAAACAAGTATCAAATAGTTTCTGTTTGATGATCATTTCCATTTTTGATCCAGTACTCATTCCTTATTCGTCTTGTCTATTTCTTTTGAAGTGAGGTGAGATCGTTTGACCTAGATAGACATATTCGTTCACATAATCGATAATAATATTGTTGTTAACAGTGATGGTTTCTTGTACCCCATTTGTAGTGAAGCTAACGGCAGCACTACCTTACGGAACCTTACCTCTACGGTTTAATTTATGTCTCAGGAGTGAATTCGACGGGAATTTCGTGGTCGCTCATGTGGCGAGTGCTATCCTTGGCGCAGATTTTCTTGCACATTATCATGTTGCCAGAGAGTCACATTAAAGTATGATAGATGGTAGCACTACACTATCAGTTTCTGCAACTTTGTCCACTAGCAACTAATGTAGCGTGAAAACTATAGTTTTGAGTCTTAACTTTTCGAAAATTCTCCTTGAATTTCCAGATATCACTCCATGGTCCATCACATACTTATGACTGAGGGCCCGCCGGTTTCGTGTTGTCCTCGCCGTCTGGCAAATTTGGTGTGAAGATAGATCGTGTTGACCCAAACTTAGAAATGTTGAGAAAAAAATATTATAATTGTTTTTTGGATTCCACCCATACATGTGAAAGGGAGGCAATTTTTTTTTCTCCTGTAATATTGAATAGGGCAGTGTTTTTCAAACTGTGGGTCGCGACCCCCAAGGGGGTCGCGGAGCCTTCCTAGGGGGGTCGCCGGCAAAAGCTAAGAGTCAAGGCAGAACCACAGGTGGGTGGTGGGATAAAATTCAGTAAAACACAATTTTAGTGACAAAGAACGGGCATGTTTATTTTTCAAAATGCTATTTTATGCAGTAGGTATGCAGAATTGTGTACGTTTTATCCGTTTGTAGCGTGAAAAGTCGAGCTTCGCTCGCGATACGTGCACCTTTCTGTCTGTTTTACACTAACGGCTAGTGTTAATGCTCCTGACTTGATTGTAACGTGAAAAGTCGAGCTCGCTTCGCTCGCGATACGTGTATTTTTCAGTCTGTTTTTCACTATCCTTCACGCTTTTACGCTCGTTTTTAGCGTAATTTTTAGCGTAAAAATTCTCGCTCGCTTCGCTCGCGATGTTAACGACTCGCTGTGGCTTATTTTTACCTGAAAATTTCAGCCTACCTAATAAAATATCCTAAGAATACCACAATGCTTGTAGTTTTTCTGTATCCGCCATTGAATAGGTAAATTAAATAACAAATTTTATGTTTCTATGATGACCCAACAGGGGGGTCGCCATTGATTTTTTGCCTGGAAAGGGGTCGCGTATTCAAAAAGTTTGAAAAACACTGGAGTAGGGTATCGTTGAATAGGTCTTTTAAAACTAAGGGGAGGTTTCTCTAAAATGTTTCTGTCTCGAGATATTTGCTTTTAAAAGGAGCGTTTTTGAGCCATAATTTGTTACTGCTATAATCTAAAGTGGGCATGCTAAATATTTGAAAAAAAAGGAATATACTTCTTAATATGAAGTTATCATGAAAACTATAACGAATACTGTACCACTTAAGATCAAGGAAATATTAAAGTTATTCAATATTAATTATTTATTCAAATGCGGTTGGTAAACAGACAGCTGCGAACAAACCAGCAACAAAATTAACTTTGTAACGCCGAAAGACCTGATATTTAAACATTGTCTACGAAACCCTATTTGTGAGCGTGTCTGACACGCTCTTGGCCGCTTTTTATATTAGTGTAGACTAGCGTTTTCTCCCACACGGATGTATTAGAAAACAGGGTGTAACATAAGCTCGTGGGATACTCCACAAGTCCAAGCATTGCTAAATACGGTCCTCCCCTATCCTATATTTATTTTAATCATCGTCTTGGCGAGCGTAGTGAAATGTATTTTATTCACAAAGAATATTCATAAGTAATTTTTATGTTATTTAGTTGTAATGACAGAGATTTTCATGATTTCGCAGATATTAGTTGTTCATATACGGGTATTAGGGACGGTGTAACGAAAACTTTGCAGGCATGATCAGACCATCAAACTGAACAACTTTTACTCCAAAGTAGCGCGTTCTTTTCGAATAGATAGGATGAAAACAACTTTCCCCAAGAAACATAGGTAGTTCAAAATACGGGGTGTTGCAGCTCAGACCATCAAACTGAACAACTTTCACTATGGAGCCAATGGTGGGAAACGAAAAAAAATTCCGACCTCCCATACAAAATTTACGATCAGCTGACTGACTTTGTATGGGAGGAAGGAAATTTTTTCGTTTCCCACCATTGGCTCCATAGTAAGTTGTTGAGTTTCATGGTCTGAGCACGCCTGCAAAGTTTTCATTACACCGTCCCTTACACCCTGTATAGAGGTTCATGTAGTCCGCTTGGCCTGTAACACACAGTATACGGAGATGAATTCTTGCACTGAGATTTATCTGCATTACTGTCTAAATTCTTAATAAGGTAAAAAAGAATACAACAATAAGTTTGCTCTCTTGATTCCAGGAACACAACGACTAAATGGTCAGCGGGCAGCGAGCGCGCTGCTGCATCGTGCGTGCGAGCGGAGGACTTCATGTAGCGTGGAGTATGTAACATAGGTGTGTATAAATTTGTGTTTTAAATAAAAACAAATGTTATTAATAGTAGTTGACGTACCTGCTTGCGAAGGTCTCTGGTTGTTGCTAGGAAAACAACGGTGTATGGAGAAGTTTGTGCTACTCCTAACACTCTAGCGTGTTACATACAGTACTGTTTGTCTGTCAGTCGTAAGAAGGAACTTATGCAATTTGCTACATATTTTACGCGAAACTTGTTGCACAACCTTGCTCTCAATGACTTTTTCATAATCTTTACAACATGGCAGGTTTTGATAAAACCTCACAAACTCGGAAGTATGAATTAAGTAGTGAAGTTGTACTCATTGTAGGTAGACCATGCTGCGGTATCCTGACTAGTAACAAGCTTACTGTCAAGCGGTTTTACCCGCTGACATATTTTTAAGTAAACAAGCTAATTTCATACAATTTTTAGTGTGTTAATTTTTAGTTTTAGTGTTACATTTTACATTTCGGGTCCACTTGTTTTGTGAACCAGCTTATTTGTATTATTATCTTATATTTCAGTTTGACTGCGCATCGAGTGCATGCCTCTGTGTGACAAGCCTAACCTTGGCTACAAAGCTGCGGAGGCAACCGTCAGCCACCAGCCGCCCGTCGCTTGCCGCCTGCCGCCTGCCGCCTGCCGCCTACCGCCTGCCTCACCACTTTATTGGCTAGAGATGTCCCTCTAGAAACTACATTTTTTTTTCAAAGTTACTCCCCGCGTCTCGCCAGCAATTTGCTGTAGGCCAGGAGAGGGCGGCGCGGGGCGAGGTGCATGTCCTGCTTGTAGATTAGACTCGACCACTCTAAAAGACCTTATCATACTAACGGTCTGGGAGCGGTTGCGGGGCGGAGCGGGCGCGCAGCAAATTCGCTCCGCAGCCGCTCCCGAACCGGTATGATAATGTTCTTAGAGAATCATCTGGTAATAGTCTACTTTCCCAAGAAAAATTAACACAAAATGAAAATGTACTTATTTTTTTCTAAAAATGCTCTTCAAGAAAGTAATATTGAAATATGTAAAGTGTTAAAATAAACATACGAAGAATATTTAGAATAGAATAGGTAGAATTTAAAAAGTTCATTTCAATGTACAAAATATATATACTATCCACAATTCCACATACATAGGGTGTTAGGAAAAGTACTGCGTTCCTTTTGAGGTATGAACCAGCCCATGTAACTGAACAACTTTCCCCAAGAAACATAGGTCGAAATGTGGAAAGAAAATTTTGGACCTCTCATACTAAGTGTGTCGGCCGGCCGGGTCAGTTTGTATGGGAAGATCAATTTTTTTTTCATATTTCGACATATGTTCCCTGGGGAAAGCTGTTCAGTTTCATGGGCTGGTTCATCCCTCGAAAGGAACGCAGCACTTTTCCTAACACCCTGTATACAAGGTAGGTGTCATACAATTAAAATCTTTAATAATAGCAGTTGTACAATGAAAAGGGAAACCACTCAGCAGTATGCTATTCTGTGGTACCCATTTGTGCTTCTGCACTGATCGAGACAAATTATGTTATGTAAAAGAGGTATGCTGTTATTAAATAGGCGCGTCCACACTGACCGCGGCAGCTCGCGTGCTCAACGCCTCGCGCGGCATACGCTCGGGGTCACCCAAGATCATGCTCGGGCGAGCGCGCGCAGGCCGAGCCAAAATCAACGCCGCTCAGGCGGTTGCCTCGCGCATAGACTACGCTCTTAGCGTGTTGGTTTTTTTTTTCGTTTTCGTACAGGCGAAGGTCTTCAGACTGTACTGCCGGGGAACCACAATGCACGACATACTCAATGCACAGCAGGTTAATGCACGGCAGCGTATTGTACAGCAGATCATTGTACGACATGATGGATGGTCTTGAAATACGGGCCCGGACCGATAATGTACAGGGGTGGAAATGGAATCAAAACAAATGACGTCACAGCGGATGTAGTGATCTGACAGTGTTGACTTTGATCGACTTATCGATTAATTATTCGAACATGACATGCAAGGCAACCCACGGAGGGGGGCGGGGGCAGTAAAAAAAAACACATTTAAGGCTCAACGTTAGCGACACTAAAAAAATTCACTGACTGAATACGCAAGTGATTGAGAAACCACATTATGAATTACCGACAATAACTCACAACAAAGAATTTTTAGAATCAGTAAAACCTTGGAAAAACTGTGTACTTTAGTTATGTAAGCCAAAATTGCTAAAAGTGCACTTTTAGCAATTTCGGCTTACATAAATGGATACCAATTTTTATACATTTTATTGATCTTTGTGGTTATTTATTGTCGGCAATTCATAAATTGGGCTCCAGATGACCAGCGTGTTCAGCCAGGGATTTTTTTCCTGTTTGGGGGCGCCACTAGTCTGAAGTTTAGCCTTAACGCAAATCCGACACAGTAGGTTAGGTTAGGTTAGAACAGTGCCCCCCTGGAGCAAACGAAGTGAGCGACCAAGCTTACTAAAGAATATATTTAATATAAAAACAATATCGATTAAGTTAGAAATGCATATAATATTATCGATCTAGTCACATCACTATTCTACCACAACACGTGATGTCGCCAACCATCATGTCGTGCAATCCACCCCCGTGCAGTTTCGGTACGGGGTGATGGATGACGATGATGGGCGACATTGTTTTGATTCCATCCACCATGTCGTGCTTCATCACGTCGTACATTACTCTGACGGCCAGTATTATGCTGTACAATACAATGTCGTACAGTGTAGGGACTTGTCGTGCGAAACAATGTCGGGCAATGTCGTCCATAGACAACAAAAGAGGAATCTACCATCTTGTTTTGACTGTCAACTAGCTAATCAAATAGCTTGTTTGAGTGCTCGGCTGCCTCGGTGCTCGTTAGTTTATCTAAGCGTCCAAATGGGCCGAACTTGGCTCGCCTGTTTGCTCGCCTGCTACCCGAGCGTATGCCGCGCGAGGCGTTGAGCACGCGAGCTGCCGCGGTCAGTGTGGACGCGCCTAATAAGAGTCTATTTTCGAATTGTTTGTGTTTTAGACTCTTATGATAAAACAGAAAATATACAATTTAATAATAGATTCTTATCATAAAACAAAAGTAGACTTTTCTTCCCATTTTAGGTAGTTAAGTTATTACAGTTTGGTAGGTAAATATAATATTATACTGTTATGTGCAAATTATGTAAGGTATGAAATTATTATGAATATTATGATATCGAAATTAAATTCAAATTAGTGTTGCCGAACTATCGATAGTTTTCATTCATTAAGGCCTATACAATCGATAGGCCTATCGATATTTCAAAATGAAGCAATACTATCAATAAGGTGCAATACTATCGACAGTTGAACGATAGTGAAAACTATCGATTGTCTATCGTTTTATAATCGATAGTCCACTATCGAGCGGCAACAATAATTCAAATTTAATTAAAGTTATTAGTTATTATTATAAACTTTAGAGCGACTATGATTTTCTAAAAGATATAATTTTAAAGTTTCTTAAAGCTATATAACGATGTTGAGTTTCTGATTGGCGGCAGTAGATTATTCCAGCATTTCGTAGCAGCGTATCTAGAACGTGCTAGAACTGCCACGAAATGCGGTCGTTCTATAGCTCGGACATGTTAGGCGAATAGCAAAACGAATGAGACGGTCAGATACTTATATTAAGCTTTTCATACAAATAGATTGGCATATTATGTGATTCCATGACACCAAAATGGAGAGTTGCAGAGTTTCAAAAATGTAACTGAACAATATTGCTATTCCAGATCCAAATTTTCTTTTTCTTAAAAGTGATTTTTTTTCTAGTTGTGTTTATCATTTGCTTTGTTTCTCTTGTTTGGGTTTTTGTGTTCTTCTTCTTTTCGTGTGGGACACCGAGTCGTTCAACGACCCTTTTGTGTTAATATTAAATGAATGTATTGAATGGTGGTTTAGGGTGAACGCTGCGTCGTGAATCGAAGTGAGTGCTGCTAATCAGCGCGAAAAGCGAGTGACGCAGCGAACGCCCTAAAACTTTGCAGGCAGACAAGTTCTTGTTTTTGTTGATATGGAAATACAAAATGCTGTAGGATTAAATATGAAAAATTGTTTTTTCTTAAATCATGTTTCTTAACTAAGCAAAAATTGTACGCTTTAATAAAAGTTGATCCTTTTTGTAAAATATCATTAAACCAAATCTATTTTCCTCATAAATTGTTTTATTATTGGATTTATTATAGTTACACCTATTATAGGTACTTACATAATTTAAATTGAAGCAAGAAACTTTATTCTTACCTATGTAGGTCCTGAAACGTCGTAAATATTATCGCGATAGACCCGGTTCAATACTTAAAATCTGTGTAGGTCCATTTAGATAAACTGCGTAGCAGCACGGAGCACCGTAAAAAAAACACTAACAGCTCTATAGCTGTTATGTAGCCTGTGAAGACGAATTTACTTGTTCACATACATACATAAATCCCACATGCAAATTACATTTTATACATATTCTCGAAAAACTACACTCCTGAACTGAGTCATTCCGGGTCACAGCAGTACAATACTTACACTCAAAGCCAGGTAGCACCATAAAAACTTTGTTTGTACTTTTTTCAATTATGGCGCCATAATTTAAATTTTACTTATGTTGGCAGCATTGCTGGAAATAACCTTGGTCCGGTCATCTCATTTCTTGTACGGTCAATGACCTGAGGTCGTGTTGTCTATGGTTGTAAATTTCGTATTGTCGGGGTCATTGACTTATCTATGGTATTTTCTGTTCATCCGATTTTTTTACAAATCTTAATATTTTATGTAGCTCTACCGTTTCAAACCCATTAAGTTATACCTCATTGGATAGATATTGCTGAGAAGAATCTAGAAATATCTTATTTCATTTGGCAGGTTTATGCGGAACTAAGGAAATTGGGAGAAATCGAACGAGCTGTAGTGGTATTTTCTGTTCATCCGAAATTTTTACTAATCTCAATATTTTGTGTAGCTCTACCGTTTCAATCCTATTGAATTATACCTCGTTGGATAGATATTGCTAAGAAGAATCTATAAATATCTTATTTCATTTGGCAGGTTTATGCGGAGCTGAGAAAATTGGTAGAAATCGAACGAGCTGTAGGCTAGTTGTCTACGGCTTTGTCAAAGTTACTAGATTTAGTTTAATTAAGGTTTTTTGCCATTGTTTTAATATTTATACGTGAGACAGGCGTATATTCGTGTTATTAGTTAAGTTTTGAGCTACTTTAGTGCGGACATAAGCCCAGGAAAGGAGCACACAGCGTGCCCAAAGTACAGCATGGATTTTGAGGTATTTTGGCCGATTTACGGGCGGAATGTGATCAAATTGCGTTAAATGTTGTATTTCTAGTCATCCTACATCACATTCGACGCATTTCCGAGCATTTTGAGGCCTTTTAGAAAATTTAAAATTTCGACCTTCTTAATTTGGTCGGGTTATAATTTTCTGATAACTTTTTCTGCTAACTTCACACCTGTGACACCACCGTTCATCGGGTCGTTGAACGACTCGGTGTCCCACACGAAAAAAAAAATCAAGATGAGACAAATGGCAGCAGGTCGGAAAAGTTGTTCTCAGCAAGAAACGGAAGAACCTATACCCGGAATTGGCCGGAAGTTGAAAATACCATGACTTCCGGTAACAATTTTGGGGGAACGTCGAATGATTATGATTACAACCCATAGCAACATTTAGCGCTTTATTAGTAAAGAATATACTTAAACATCAGTTTCCCTGTCCTACTTACTAGAACTATTTGCAACAGACGGTGCTAACTTTTTTTGCCAGGCACTTCCGGTCTTATCTTGAGGTCATTTGATGTGACTTAGCACTTCGATCAACGCATCTTCCGTCCCGTTCCGGCCATTTAGCATGTGACGTAGATATTTCCTGGATGGGAGATGGGACGATGGATTATTATGGCAGCGGGGTAGGTACCTAAAGGACAGGGACTGTGGGACTGTAATTTTTATTTTTTGGGACTGACTTGACCACGTAGCTTGACTCTATAATACTATAAATGTATTGTATGTCGTCCCGCACTTTCCAACCAACAGCCCGTTTCCTGTCCAGTGGTTAGATTAGGTAAACGGTAGGCACTACAAGTTGCAATTCAAGCTATCTAAATAAGCGTGTTTTACGCTGGTTTTAAGTTTAATAATAATGAATAACTTAAGTAACTCTACCAATGATTTTCAGATGAATGAAAACTATTTTACAAAAAGGCTGTATCGTGCAAACCACAAGCAAGAGTTAAAAAGAAAACAAATGTCACTGTCACTTCTGTCACTTTTTCGCTATGATTATATCATAACCTCTAAATTTTCGGAAAAAATATTCAAAACAACAATGTTAACCACTAGATTAGGCCCCAAAAACTTTCTAAAATGTGCAACGGTTTTTCCGCGAGCTCTGCAGCGTTATCACGCGCAGACATCCGAAACCGCTGATACCGTAGACCTGGCTTACGCGTCCTACGAGAGTACGACCGATGCAGAACCTTCACAGCCCCCTTTACTCATTTTACACGGACTGCTAGGCTCCAAAAACAACTGGAATAGTATGAGCAAGGCTATACATAGAACGACAGGCAGAAAAGTTATATCAGTGGACGCCAGAAACCATGGTGACAGTAAACACTCATCCCAACACACCTACATACATATGGCTCACGATGTAATGAAATTATTGAAGAAATTAGAGCTCTCTAAGATATCCGTCCTCGGTCACAGTATGGGCGGCCGTACAGCCATGGTTCTATCCCTTTTATGTGTAAGTAAATAACCTAAAACATAAATAAACATACTCAGTTGGGGGTTCTTTCTTAAAACCTATATTTTCTTTACATTTCAGTCTGATTTGGTATCCAGCCTGGTTGTCGTAGACATTTCCCCAGTAAAAACAAGTCCACAGATCTTTTCGATGATCAACTTGTTTGAAGCAATGGGTGCGGTTGCGATTCGTCCCGGCATTGCCATGTCTAAAGCCAGAAAGTTAGCCGATGAGCAACTGAAGTCAATCACACCTGATGTGAACTTGAGGAACTTTTTAATAACAAACCTGGTTCAAACAAATACTGGGGCCTACACCTGGAGGGTTAACTTGCCAGCCCTAAAGGATAATTTCCAGAACAATATATGTTCTTTCCCGAACAATCTCAAAGGTTTACAATATTGTGGACCAACACTCTTTGTGGGTGGCTCTTTATCAGATTACATTGGGTAAGTATTTTATCACTATGAAATGTAACAAGTAGTGGAGGAAAATGTAATAGAAAGTATTTAGAATAGAAAGCTGCTGATTTTGATGATGACTGTTAGAACAATATAAAATGTTAGATCTTTCCAAACACTAAAGAAATCAAGAAAGTAGTTTTTGAAAGACTAACACACACTATTATTTTACAAATTCTGGGTTACATAATGGAAAAAAATTATAATCTGCTTTTATTCAAGATGGATAATAAAACTTAGTACCTATGTTTGACACATTCCCGTTTTTCTAGGAAAAATGACCTGAAAGACATCCAGGAGTACTTCCCGATGGCTGAGCTGGTGTTTGTGGATGGTGCTGGCCACTGGGTCCACAGCCAAAAACCTGAGAAATTCCTTGAGATTGTCTGCAAATTCCTGACAGAAAAGTGACCAGAACCATATCTATATAATAGGAAAATACTGTTCTAATGGCTATCATTTTTAAGCCAAAAATTACCCATAGGAAATAGAAGTCAAATCAATAAAGTTTGAAGGCTGTGTGATTTACCTACAGTAGAATAAATTATCTGTTAACAGTACAAAACAAAATTATAGGTAAGTACTGATTTACTCCATATACCTATCAGCAACACATCAACATTTTAGGGATTGATTTAAGTACATTAGCTATTAATAAATTAACAACTGTATGAAGAACTAGTGTATACCTATATGTTGATCTCTTGATATGAGTAACTAGAAGTACTGCTGATAGTATATAACAAAAATATATGTAGGAAATAGAATTTATTTGAGATTCAAAAATTATGATGGATGGAAGATTATATTACCATTACTTACTTCACTAATTATGTGTGTGGAAACTGAAAAAGTTTAGTTAGTGAAAACAATATTGTGATCTGTTATTAGTTCAATTTTATTTTTAAAGGTTTTTTTGAACCACAGCATTGTAAATAAAAATTGTTACCCAAATTGAATGTTTTATTGTTGTTAAGTTAGGTTTTGAAATAGCAACATTGCCCACTTACACATTGTTAATTAAGAATGCTGAACATCTTTTTCTTAGAAATATTATATAGTTTTACAATGGCAGTCTACTCCACAAAAAAATTTTCATTTCCATGATCCAATTTATCCCATGAAAGGAACTCAGCCCATTCCTTTTTTCACCCTGTATCTACCTAAAGTATGTATGTTCCCACAGGACAGTATTGGTCCCATCGCATGCCCTGATAATGATAGATAACGCTCCGCCGCGGTTACATCTTCCGTTGCCATATTGCGGTTTTGCACCCGAAAATACAATGTAACACTGCACACAGACCTACTACCCAACTTTGCTATAAAAACCCTCACCTATTCTGGACAAATCACATCACTTCACAGGTTTCTGTGAAGTGTACTCGCGTTTTAGTTATTTTTATTCTTTTAATTATTTTTGTCTTATTAAATATTATTTTAGTTTTAAACTTTATATTAATTTAGAAGTTAGTCACTAACTTTAAAGATGGCGGATGTGGTGAAAAGTTTGCAGTTGTTGTTCGACCGGCCTGGCGAGTCCCTGATCACTCCCAAAGGAGACAACAAGGCTATCTTCCAACTTTCTGAGCAGTTCTTGGTAAGTTTTCTTTCACGTATTTTTACCTACTCTTTTATACAGTGATTCCCTATTTTCGTACATCTCTACCTAGGTACTTTACAACACTGAAGCATTCTGTTTAAAAGTAAAGCGTTTTTTTTTTTTGCTTCTTTACGACCACTGACTCTCTGCCTAGCCTGCGAAAGCTAAAGGCGTGTTTAAAGTTTATTGCTTTTCTTTAACACGTATTCGATCCTCGTGTCTCGTAGAAAGAGTTATCTTTTTGAAAGTAGCCAGGTATGAGTAGTATAATATGTACCCAGATAATAAAATTGTCTCTTTAGATAAACACTTCAGCACCAACTCACACTACCTTTCCCTTCCAGCCTGAAGACTACGAGAACAACGGCCTGGAACTGAACAACCGTTTCGGCGATGAGGCGTCGGAGCAGATCCCTCTGCAGTCCCTGTCTCAGGTGCCTCAGTTCAACCTGGCGAAGCAGCTGCCCCAGGATGCGGACTTCTCCCTCTTCCTGCCGAGACACCAGGAGATGGCCAGGGAGGTCATTGATGTGCTCATGAGTACGTATTAGCCAGTTGTAGAGTTATTTGTTAGTGCCTCAGTAGCTATAGTGCCCCAGTAAGTATGGTGTGTATGTAAGTAACTATTATAGGTGTATGTAAAGTGTCCAGTGTGTAAGTTCCCTAACAAGTCAGATGCCGCGCTCGCTTTATGGAGACTAAGCAAACAGGAAATTTATAAAATAACTAGCTAAAACCCGCGGCTTCGCCCGCGTAGTTATAAGAAATAACATAGATACCTAAGTATATTGCGCTTTATGATTTGTTGCACTTTAACACAAATATCTTGCCCCTTTCCTTTCTATTTTAGAGATAAACAGAAAAAAAACGCCTAAACACGTTATGTATAATCTAAAAGACGGCTGATGTGGCGCAGTGGGACCTCTCACTCCCGCTCTCCCACCTGCTCTCCCTCTCTCTGACCCTCTTGCTCTCCCTCTCATTCTCCCTCCCGCTCTCCCTCTCGCTGTCCCTCTCGATCTCCCTCTCGCTCTCCTCTCATTCTCCCTCCCGCTCTCCCTCTCGCTCTTCCACCTGCTCTCCCTCTCGCTCTCCTACCTGCTCTCCCTCTCGCTCTCCCACCTGCTCTCCCTTTCGCTCTCCCACCTGCTCTCCCTCTCGCTCTCCCTCCCGCTCTCCCACCTGCTCTCTCTCTCGCTCTCCCACCTGCTCTCCCTCTCGCTCTCCCACCTGCTCTCCCTCTCGCTCTCCCTCCCGCTCTCCCACCTGCTCTCTCTCTCGCTCTCCCACCTGCTCTCCCTCTCGCTCTCCCACCTGCTCTCCCTATCGCTCTCCCTCCTGCTCTAACTCTCGCTCTCCCTTTCGATCTCCCACTCGCTCTCCTCTCATTCTCCCTCATGCTCTCCCTCTCGCTTTCCCAACTGCTCTCCCTCTCGCTCTCCCTCTCACTCTCCCTCCCGCTCTCCCTCCAGCTCTTCCTTCCGCTCTCCCTCTCGCTGTCCCTCTCGATCTCCCTCTCACTTTCCCTCCCGCTCTCCCTCTCGCTCTCCTACCTGCTCTCCCTCTCGCTCTCCCTCCCGCTCTCCCTCTCATTATCCCTCCAGCTCTCCCTCTCAATGTCTCTCTTGAACTCCCTCCCGCTCTCCCTCTCGCTCTCCCTCTCGATCTCCCACTCGCTCTCCTCTCATTCTCCCTCCCGCTCTCCCTCTCGCTCTCCCTCTCACTCTCCCTCCCGCTCTCCCTCCCGCTCTCCCTATCGCTGTCCCTCTTGCTCTCCCTCCCGCTCTCCCTCTCGCTCGCCCTCACGCTCTCCCTGTTGCTCTCCCTCTCCCTCTCTCTGTCTCTCTCCCTCTACCTCTCCCTCTCCTCTCATGCCAAATTTCACGTTTCAAGGGTTTGGTTATGTAATATGACCGTGATGACGACAATGCGTAACTTTAAAATAAAATCTTTGAATTAGTAAAATCCTACTTTAATAGATATCTACGCTGCTTAAGGAATACACGTGCCAAATTTCACGCTTCTAACTCTAAGGGTTTGTTTTTTACGACAATGCGTGATTTTCATCCCCTATGTCATCGGTGGATGAATTTTGAAAACTCCGAAATAATATCAACTGTTCAATACGAAATTTGAATGTCAAAGGAATAAAAAAAATCATACAAACTTACACCCCCTGTTTTACCCCCATAGGAGTTGAATTTCAAAAATCCTTTTTAGTGGATGCTTACGTTGCTTAAGGAATACACATGCCAAATTTCACGCTTCTAGCTCCAAGGGTTTGGTTTTTACGACCATGCGTAATTTTCATCCCCTATGTCAACCCATCGGGGATAAATTTTGAATACTTCTTAACCAAAATAATATCAACTGTTTACTAAAAATAAGAGTGCCAACTTTCAAAACTGTAGCTTTAAAGGAGCGGCCTGCGCGTAAATATAATACTTTCATCCCCTTACTTACCCCCTCAGGGATTTAAAATTGAAAAATGCTAAAACACGTCATTAATTATTTTTAAAGTTCTTTCTAAATACGAAATTTGAAGCAGTTATATCAAAGGAATAAAAAGTTTCATACAAACTTTTATCCCCTGTTTTACCCCCATAGGAGTTGAATTTCAAAAATCCTTTTTAGTGGATGCTTACGTTGCTTAAGGAATACACATGCCAAATTTCACGCTTCTAGCTCCAAGGGTTTGGTTTTTACGACAATGCGTAATATTCATCCCCTATGTCAACCCATCGGGGGATGAATTTTGAATACTTCTTTATCAAAATAATATCAACTGTTTATTAAAAATAAGGGTGCCAAATTTCAAAACTGTAGCTTCAAAGGAGCGGCCTGCGTGTAAATATAATACTTCCATCCCCTTTCTTACCCCCTCAGGGGTTTAAAATTGGAAAATGCTGAAACACGTTATTCATTATTTTTGAAGTTCTTCCTAAATACGAAATTTGAAGCAGTTATATCGAAGGAATAAAAAGTTTCATACAAACTTTCATCCCCGTTTTACCCCCTTAGGGGATGAATTTCAAAAAATCCTTCCTTAGCGGATGCCTACATTATAATGGCTATCTGCATGCCAAATTACAGCCGGATCGGTCCAGTAGTTTAGGCTGTGCGTTGATGACAGTCAGTCTTCTTGAGTTTTATATATTAAGATTTATTCACCCATTAATGTACAAAACATTGATTTTATATTACAGCTAATATTATTAACTATTCAAGCCTTTAGTTTTCTTAATAGTCTAATACATTTCATAAGTATTTAAGTAGATAGAAAAAGTTAGATACAGAAAGAAAGAGATAGAAATTATAGTACAAAAGAATTCAGCTAGAATATTTGTTGTATATTTATAAGGAACTTTAAAATAATCAACACATTTTTTCTGTAACTTTTTATGTGATAAGTTTAGCTAACACCAGCATAGGACTTACAAACTATGGCTCCGCCATCTCTTTATAAGTATTTCTTCCCTCTCAATTTCTATTGGCATTTAGACAAGTTTTTTATACAGATGTTCCCGAAAATGAGCTCCAGCAATTCCTCTCGACCTGCGCGTACACGCGAGTGAAGCTCAACCCGCAACTCTTCAACTACGCCTACTCCGTCGCCTTGAGTCACAGGTAAGTTGAAAAACTCTGGACACACCAGGGTTTATCGGGTCGTTTGTCGACACGGCAAGAAGAAAACATGTAGGTAATACTAGATACCAACGTTACTAAATTCAATTTCATTCAAACTCAGGACGAGCGACGCGACGTTACGCAGCCTGGTGTCATGAGTTTTTAAACTAAGAAATATTTATACAAAAGCCCTGGAGTTTAATTTCGCATACATCGGCCAGATGAACCAACAAAGAGGGCGGCTAGTGGCGACTGGATGCGGGAAACGGGAAAGAGATTGTGCCTTTACCCTTAGGGAGGTTTTAGTCTAGCAGCAGACTGCTATAGGCTGATGTGATCATATCATACTTTTACGTCAAAAGCAAAGGTAAGCTCCACAACAAGTTACGTGAGCTTAAATTTTTCTTAAGTTCCATGTGACATGTGACATGCTGACTAACTTTTCGATATTACAGACGCGACACTCGCCAAGTGCCTCTGCCGAACTTCGCGGAAACCTTCCCCGCCAAGTTCATGGACTCTCAGGTGTTCCAGCAGGCCAGGGAGACTGCCGCCGTGCTCCAAGGACAAGAGGTTAGTAGCACAGGGTGACATTGTACAGGGGCTAGGCCCGAGCATAAAATGGACTAAATTAATCTCGATTGACGTGAGAGTGTGGATGAAATTTCTGAAAGGGAAGCCAATGGGAATTGCATATATGGACCCTTCAAATCGCCATAACGCGTTTATCTGCAATAAAAAATTGAAAGACATTGAAGGCCAAACTAGAATTTTTGGGATTTTTTAAGTACCTTAGTTGTTTCGTGATTATCGGCGTAACATTCGCGAACATATCAAATTGTTTCGATTGATTATAGGTAAATTGTTTGTAAACATGTAAACTAATTTAGTTTCATATTGTTTTGAATTTGACCATAATGACAATCTAATAGAGAAGGTTATAAAATAAAATACAGCTATTGTTCTTTGTTAATTACATTGACCGTTAATTCCCCATTATTATTTCTAAGAACAGACAGGTACCTAATTTCATTAAATCAGACTAATTATTTATACAATTTTAGCTAAATCAATATCACTTTTAGTTCCTGTTCCACCGCAACAGTTATCACATTTTTTATCAGTCCCGGAACAAAGTGGTGGCTTGTAATTGGGAGTCCACGGACCTAAACTAGTATTTGAATAAAAGTCCATGGGATAAGTACCATCCTCTTTTAACCATTTACTATTGCCTAGTGAAACAGAGAACTCATATGGTGTTAAGAGAGGTTTAGGAAATGCTGTACCCCAATCGATAGACAACCTTGGACATGCCACTTGAACAAATGCATCCAGTTCAAATAAAGCAAGTTTACTTGGAAAAATCTCTGATAAAAGTATCTTTACAAACTTCTTTTCTGCATTACATATTTGCTTCTCTAAATTAGCTAAGACTTTGGTACTACCTTGTCTACCTAAAGTACCAAGTATAAGACCAAAGTTGCCAGCCTCTTCAGCCGTTTTCACTTGGTTTTGTCTGTTACTCTGCATGAGATCATGTTCATACATTTCTGATGTAAACTTTTTATCATACGGATCATACTTGTAAGCTGGTATTTTTGGATTTGCTATCATTATAGATTCTAGATGAAATCTTCCATCTCCCAAATACACAATCACATCTGAATCTACTTTAGGTGCTGTGCATCCAAGGATCTCTCCTGGTGATAGTGGCTTACACTGTGGCACAGTCACTATGTACTCATCATTACGAAGGTCCTTAGCTACCGAATGAAGAGTTGTTACAAACTGGATAGTACTAACTAAAGCTAGATGTGTTCTAGGCGGAAAGTTAAGCTTGATTGTTTCAACAAAATGTGACGGATCAATCTTAATGTCTACAAATATGTAAAGAACCTTGATGCCGCTGGTTTGGTCGATGGGGATGAGGCAGGAGTGTCCGTAGTGCACGAGCAGGTCGACACCAAGAGCGAGGGCCGTGTAATCGTCGATGCAGCAAGCCCCATACGTAACATCACCCATTATTACTGTATCTGCTTCCGTAAATGTCTCTATGATGTCACACAGAGTTGTTGCGAACATTGTTAAACCTAGAACAAGAAACATACTATAAATATACCGCCTAAAGACCATAACATTACGTTCAAAAGGAATAGAAAGGCAATGTTACCTTCAGGCATCTGTAGCGCCACTCTCTTCGCATTTAACGACCTGATCCTCCATATCGTCTTATGTATCTCGAAGTTATAGTTCCCAGGCAACGTTTCACAAGCTCGGTTTAACAAAGGATCGTTTAAAAGCTCGTCAGGGATCTTATTTATTGAGCGAATGGTCGGCTTGAAAGTTTTTCGCTGGCCTTCAGGTTTGGCACGAATAACCACCACACCGGGATTTTTCTCTAAGTCCTCCATAATTTATGAACAGTTCACAATCATAGAAATACTTCTTAATACTTGTTTTAGTTAAATAATCAGGTTATTTTCACAAAAATATAAACACGCGCGTTGGCCTACGTGACTTTTCGCAACATTATACGTTCCGTTTCATTATGAACTAATAGGTAAAATATGCTTCAAATTTTTATTAAATTAATCTACGAATCTACATCTAGGAAAACTGAAGAATCACTCTTGATTAACAACTTCAAATTATTTATGTATTCAAATCTACAAGTTTTAGTGAAATTATATTTTAGTAATTGCGTAAGCATAACAATAGATTCGTAAAACGAAACGCGCGTGACATCTGTCAAAACAGTTTCGTTGTACGCATTACTTTACGTTTCATTACACGTGAAAGTTGCATGAAACTTTTATTTTCTTCAGCGCACCCCCATCATCATACCGAGGGACTACACTGCGACAGACTTGGAGGAGGAGCACCGTCTGGCGTACTTCCGCGAGGACATTGGAGTGAACTTGCACCACTACCACTGGCATCTGGTGTACCCCTTCAGCGCGACCGACAGACGCATCGTCGCTAAAGACCGTCGCGGGGAGCTGTTCTTCTACATGCATCAGCAAATCATTGCCCGGTAACTATCTAGCTGGCGAATATGAGGTTTTATTCTTATTACTATTATTATCATCAATAGCCATGAGATGTGCATAGCTGGATATAGGCATTAGACCTTCCCTAGGCATATCTAGACCGAGAGTTTGGGCCGACTATTTCCAACGCCTGCCACAAACCTTACAACGTTGACCCGGTGATGCGTCGCCACCACTCTAGATCCTTACGATTCTAAGTGTAATCGGTTCTACGAGCTACGTGGCCCGCCCCTACTCCGCTGTTTCTCACAAAAAGCTTTTTCGTTTCGTAGACTGCTTCACTTTTTTTTACAACCTTTATTATTCATTATGTTCTAAACAGCATTCATATCGTTCCAGTTACAACGGCGAACGTCTAAACAATCAGCTGAAGCGTGTGAAGAAATTCAGCAACTGGCGCGAACCTATTCCCGAGGCCTACTTCCCGAAGCTTGACAGTTTGACATCCGCGCGCGGCTGGCCACCACGGCAAGCCGGCATGACCTGGCAGGACATCGATAGGGAAGCTGATGGGTTGAGGATCACTGTGGCTGAGATGGAGCGCTTCAGGAGGAACTTGGAAGAAGCCGTAGCTACTGGGCATGCTACCCTGGTAAACTATAGTTTATTTTATGAGTTAGAAGGATTACACTAGTGATAAGTAATTTTTCTGACGGCTCTGAAATATTCAGCACGATTTGGCGATAGTGATCATATTTTTTCGGTCGTTAACGTTCTGCCTATCCCTTAAGAGATAAAGGCGTAATATACGTGTGTGATATGTAAGTGAGTTCAACTTGTGAAACTGAATACCTTTCTTGGGCCTCCCATAAAAAAAAACAAATATATATGCTATTTTGTAAGAGAGATCCATTTTCTTTACTACAGAAAATTTGTAAAGTTTAACGAGTTGAACACACCCTTTATTACTTTATATAAGTTTGCCCTGAATCCATACTGAACTTATATTCTTATTTCCCAGCCGGACGGCAGCCGGCTGCCGCTGACCATCGACATCCTGGGCAACATGCTGGAGTCCAGCATCTTGTCTCCGAACCAGCAGCTGTATGGATCAGTACATAACAACGGACACACCTTCTCAGCTTACATGCACGACCCCCAGCACCGATACCTTGTGAGTTGCTCTATAACACGTACTTCCATACAGTCCTAAAACGCGGTATCGAAGTGTTTTTGCAGATCGCTATAAATACAACTTCCAAACATTTCCGGATGGAACAATCGGTCCCCTGGTCACAACACCCGACCAGGCGGGTAGCTACTCTTTTGTCCTAAAGCTACATCACACCAGAATGTAGCAGTCCACTGCTGGACAGCTGGAGTCCAGCATCCTGTCTCCGAACCAGCAGCTGTACGGTTCAGTACACAACAACGGTCACACCTTCTCGGCGTACATGCACGACCCCCAGCACAGATACCTCGTGAGTTACTCTATAACACATACTTCCATACAGGCCTAAAACGCGGTATCGAAGTGTTTTTGCAGATCGCTATAAATACAACTTCCAAACATGTTCGGAGGGACCAGTCGGTCTCTAGGTCAAAACGCCCGACCAGGCGGGTAGCGACCCTTTTAGCAGTCTACTGCTGGACAGCTGGAGTCCAGCATTCTGTCTCCGAACCAGCAGCTGTATGGATCAGTGCATAACAACGGACACACCTTCTCAGCGTACATGCACGACCCGCAGCACCGATACCTCGTGAGTTAAAATTGCTCTATAAGTAACCACAGGCGGAAAGTACTTTTAGCCGCACAGCCGAGCCGCATCAGCCGGAAATCGGAAATAATCGGAATGCTGACCATTTATGTATTATGAAAAATTTCAAGTATGCGATAAGGAAGCATTTGCTTACTCTATTTCTAACATTTCTGTTTGTTGTCATAATGTTTTATATTGTTTGTAAGCAATAAAGTGTTAATCTATCTATCTATCTATCTATCTATGCTTAACAAATTCTAGCAGATTTTGCACTTGTAGCTTGCTTTTGGCTTACTTCCACCTTTATTACTTACGCTATAACTGGTGCAGATCAACGAATTATTGATTTTGTGCAGATAACATCTACATCATCAACATGTTGACATCCTGCTTAAAAGTCAAATAAAATTATAGAGAGGCAAGCATGTTCTATGTATATAAAAAAAATACCGGTTTGCATAAATGCCCTCCCACACTATTCCGGTAAAAAGCTTTTTAACAAAAAATATCAACCAACGAAAACTGAAAAGCATAAAATAACTAAGCTTTGTTAGTCAACCTTGGTCAACCTTAATAAAATCATTAGTTTACAAACTATTGGTAGAAGGTACTATAGTAATATTTTCGGAAATGTTTTGAGATAATATTCAATTTTATTAACTAAGTTCATAAATTAATCTAAATGTGCCTGTCTAAATGATTTTGAGTCGGCGCCAATCAAGCGTATTTATTACCATACTTTACACAAAAAATTAGGGAAACAGCACGCGAGGCGCCTCTTTACAGTCCACTATCATCTTCCTAACGGAGAGTATTTTCATACTCACCACGCTTGTTAATTCTACATTATCTGGGAGACCGCGTTCCATCCAGGATAGTAGTAGGTAGATGTTTGTTCCATGGATGATTATTTATTTTAATAATGATTGGCGCCGACTCAAAATCATTTAGACAGGCACATTTAGATTAATTTATGAACTTAGTTAATAAAATTGAATATTATCTCAAAACATTTCCGAAAATATTACTATAGTACCTTCTACCAATAGTTTGTAAACTAATGATTTTATTAAGGTTGACCAAGGTTGACTAACAAAGCTTAGTTATTTTATGCTTTTCAGTTTTCGTTGGTTGATATTTTTTGTTAAAAAGCTTTTATTTTACACTTTTTTGTGACCAATATTTGACTGTTTCTTTTCTATGTGAGGCAGAAGTCCCATCTCAACCCCCTAAATGTAATAATTTGTACTAAGTAGTTGTACGTCTACTATGTCTATCAACCTCAACCTTTCATAGTTAGTTAGTGTGGACGTAACATTAAAAATAAACAAAAAGGTATTACAACATACTTTTTTTAGTTCGTTCTGATGTTCAGT
The DNA here is from genome assembly GCA_024500475.1 of Phthorimaea operculella. Classification (NCBI taxonomy): domain Eukaryota; kingdom Metazoa; phylum Arthropoda; class Insecta; order Lepidoptera; family Gelechiidae; genus Phthorimaea; species Phthorimaea operculella. Next base: position 1,046,296 of record JANFCV010000120.1, read on the forward strand.
CACATGATGATAATTCTTTACCTCAGTTTTTCTTGCAAATATTTCACAACAACTACCAGCTTGTTCTTCATATTCAATGTGATACGCAGACCTTATCGAATAGGTACTTGGAATAAACATATTATGAGGTTTTCTAAATACAACTGCGCTGCTGCAATAAAATACTTCATTCAGTTTAGTTCATGTTAAATTAATGTTCTGATTAACATCTAACAATAATCAAAGTATTAGTCGGCCACATATAATATCATTAGTCGGCCATGTAGTTGTAGCAACACCAGCAGTTCTTTTTAGGGTAAGCCAGGCAGCATTCTCCACAGGCCTTCTCAGTCAGATGTCCACTTGCATAGCACAGAGCATGGGATCTATTCATAAAATCATTGGTTGCTTATAACAATGTTATTGTAAACATTTACCTATATAGGAAAATAGGATTTGTTCTATCTACCTACAGCTGAATTCAATTTATCAAATATCCATCGCTGTTTGCAAAAGTTTTCTGCTGTCGAAGTTTTAAATAAATGTAAACAAACACGAAGATTGGTTTGATTTGAGATAAAAGAGCCTTATCACACAACCGGTTTGCTAGCGGATGCGGAGCGAACGCCCAGGAGACGCGCAACGCGCGACTGATGCGCGGCGGATACGCAGCGAATACGTCTCGGACGTGCGGCTGATACCGGCGGTATTTCTATCAAAACGTTGCAAATCGCTTCGCGTACGTGACGAATTCGCTGCGCATCCGCCGGCCGTCCGTTCCGCTCCGCACCCGTTCGAAAACCGCTTGTGTGATAATTTTGAGCTAAGTCAAACTGTAAACGTCAATGACACTATCGTCAATGGTCCTAAAATGTTTGGTTAAATAGGTCCGTTCGCGACCGATTATCTCTCCTTTGATAAAATTCAATCATTTGCAAGTTAATACGTAATTATTTTACAAGAAAACTAGCAATGGTGTCTCAGGGTGACGAAAGTATTCCTTTAACATAGCTCTCATCAAAATAAGTCCAGTCGTATAAGAGTTCAAAGAGAATAAAGAATCACTATAAAATAACTACTGACTAATATTCATATACGACCTTTAAAACGAACCTTTTTTTGACAAGCTTCTTTGCCAGATGTTTGTCATGCAGTTGATGTCAACGGGTAGGCATGTAGGTAAACATAAGTACATTACGCTTCAAAATGTGCCGCAAAATATAAGAATTTACTGAATTTTTAAGGATCCTCCCATCATATCCTGACCTGATGACAATGGGACCACCTGGGCAGTGCACGCTTTCAAACAAAAAAAGAATTTTTCGTATTGGTCCAGGCGTCTTTAAATGATCGGTGAACATACATAAAAAATAAAAATAAAAGTTCGGGCAGTGTTGCCGTCAGCGTAAAATGAAAAGCACCAGACTCTAGCCAAAAAAGCGCTAGATTATGGAAAAAACGGGGCAAAATAAAGCGCTAAAAACCACCAAACTTTTCGTATGAAAATATTAGGGTTTTTGTATATGTTTTTTTGCTATAATTGAAATAATAAGGGAAACACAAAGGCATTAAAATGAGTAATTTTATTTATCTGTTAAAATCAACCATGTTCAGAACTCAGTTACATTCTCATGATCAGTATCGTCATTATTAACCAAGATCTCAGTGGTCTCAAGTGTTTTTTTGCTCTGGATTCTGTCTTTTTTGGCCTATTTGTTAGTGAACAGTGCCTTTTTCAATTTTCCACCAGATTCCACTAGATTTTGGCTAGTGCGTAAATTTTTGAAAAAAGGCGCTGTAGGGCTTAAAAAAGCACTAGTTCTAGCGCGAAAAGCGCTAAAACGGCAACACTGAGTTCGGGACGAATTGAGAACCTCCTCCTCTTTTGTTTTTTCGTCGGTTAAAAACACTACTTAATGATGTGTGTATGTACTTGCTATAATATTTTTGACAGGCTCTTTATAACACTGTTTCTTGCAGGAATCGTTCGGTATAATTGCGGACGAGGCAACTACGATGCGCGACCCGTTCTTCTACCGCTGGCACGCGTGGATCGACGACTTCTTCCAGAAGTTCAAGGAGTCCAACTACGTCAGCCCCTACTCCCGTTCTGAGGTAACACCAACATTATATAATAGACTAGATTCAACTTTATCTGTACAGGAAGGAGGCAACAACAAGCCGAAAGGACACCAAGTTAGTCATGAAACTGAACAACTTTTCCCATGGAACTAACTATAGCCTAAATAAGAAAAAGAAATTGGACCTCCCATAGTAAATCAACCAGCTGATAGGCGAGTTTGTATGGAAGGTTAAAAATTACATTTTCTAAATCGATTCGATTCGATCCATGTTCAGTTTCATGAGTAGATTTTGACCTCCTTTCGGTTTGTTTCGACATTTTTTTATTCCCGGGTGCTCCCGGTACAATACAATAAACTAGATTCAACTTATCTTTATACTTTCAGTATCCACTTGCATCTCACAAAACATTTGTCTCCAGCTCGAGAACCCAGGCGTGCAAGTGCAAGGCGTGCAGATCGAGAACCTCGAGGGCGGCGGCCAGCCCAACACCCTCAACACGTTCTGGATGCAGAGCGACGTGGACCTGTCGCGTGGACTGGACTTCTCTGACAGAGGAGCTGTGTACGCTCGCTTCACACATTTGAACCATCGCGCATTCAGATATGTGTAAGTATTAGCCTATGGTGGCGCGCATGCGCTCCATATACTTCCATACAGTCCTGAAACGCGGTATCGAAGTGTTTCCGCCGATCGCTATATATATACAACTTCCAAATGTGTCCGGTTGGACCAGTCGGTCCCCTGGTCACAACGCCCGACCAGGCGGGTAGCTACCCTTTTCCTTCCTCCGTCGTCACTCAGCCAACTGGCCTCATCATCCATTAGTCATCCTAAAAACCCAACACCCTCAACACCTACTGGATGCAGAGCGACGTGGACCTGTCACGAGGACTCGACTTCTCTGACAGAGGAGCTGTGTATGCTCGCTTCACGCATCTGAACCATCGCGCCTTCAGATATGTGTAAGTATCCATACATTCCTGAAACGCGGTATCGAAGTGTTTTCGCCGATCGCTATAAGTACAACTTCCAAATATGTCTGGTTGGACCAGTCGGTCCCCTGGTCACAACACCCGACCAGGCGGGTAGCTACCCTTTTCCTTCCTCCGTCGTCACTCGGCTACTCCTCCTAAAAGCCCAACACCCTCAACACCTTCTGGATGCAGAGCGACGTGGACCTCTCGCGAGGACTCGACTTCTCTGACAGAGGAGCTGTGTACGCACGCTTCACTCATCTGAACCACCGCGCCTTCAGATATGTGTGAGTATTAGCCCTACTCCTTCTGGATGCAGAGCGACGTGGACCTTTCGCGAGGTCTCGACTTCTCTGACAGAGGAGCTGTGTATGCGCGCTTTACTCATCTGAACCATCGCGCCTTCAGATATGTGTGAGTACATCTATTCTATACATATCTACTTATATATCACGCCTATATTCCTTGCAGGATGGGCAGAGCTTAAATGGCTGTAAAAACGACCATTTACACCTCGTCTGACAAGTTTGAGTAATTCAGAAGACTGTATCAAAGTTGTTAGCCTATCGCCAAAAATTGTAATTCAAAAGTAATTAACTTCCAAATCCCTTAGTCGCTTCTTACGACACCCACGGGAAAGATATGGGGTGCTGCTATTCTAAGACGGCACCTCACGGCATCCATTCCATCAGAGCATATTACTGCACCTGCAGCACACTACTAGGCCGACACTAGCCTTTTTGTATTGAAGTGTTATATGACCTGTATCTGTTTCATGCATCCAGAATCAACGTGAACAACTCCGGACAAGCCCGCCGCGCGACTGTACGCATCTTCCTCGCGCCGAAATTCGACGAGCGCAACCTACCGTGGCAACTCACCGACCAGCGCAAGATGTTCATCGAAATGGACAGATTTGTTGTCCCATGTAAGTAACTTTAGAATGAACACCCCGCATCTTCCTCTCACCGACCAGCGCAAGATGTTCATAGAAATGGACAGATTTGTTGTCCCATGTAAGTAACTATTGAATGAACACCCCGGATCTTCCTCGCGCCCAAGTAGATTTGTCGTGCCATGTAAGTAGGTAACTATTGAATGAACGCCCCGGATCTTCCTCGCAAGTTCGATGAGCGCAACCTGCCGTGGCAACTCACCGACCAGCGCAAGATGTTCATCGAAATGGACAGATTTGTTGTCCCATGTAAGTACCTTTAGAATGAACGAACACCCTGGATCTTCCTCCCAAGTTCGACGAGCGCAACCTGCCCAGCTCACCGACCAGCGCAAGATGTTCATCGAAATGGACAGATTTGTTGTCCCATGTAAGTAACTTTAGAATGAACACCCCGCATCTTCCTCTCACCGACCAGCGCAAGATGTTCATAGAAATGGACAGATTTGTTGTCCCATGTAAGTAACTATTGAATGAACACCCCGGATCTTCCTCGCGCCCAAGTAGATTTGTCGTGCCATGTAAGTAGGTAACTATTGAATGAACGCCCCGGATCTTCCTCGCAAGTTCGATGAGCGCAACCTGCCGTGCCAGCTCACCGACCAGCGCAAGATGTTCATCGAGATGGACAGATTTGTTGTCCCATGTAAGTAACTATAGAATGAACAACTCCAGCTTCCTCGCGCCCAAGTTCGACGAGCGCAACCTGCCGGGGCAGCTCACCGACCAGCGCAAGATGTTCATAGAAATGGACAGATTTGTTGTCCCATGTAAGTACCTAACATTAGAATGAACACCCCGGATCTTCCTCGCACCCAAGTTCGACGAGCGCAACCTGCCCAGCTCACCGACCAGCGCAAGATGTTCATAGAAATGGACAGATTTGTTGTGCCGTGTAAGTAACTATAGAATGAACACCCGGATCTTCCTCGCGCCCAAGTAGATTTGTCGTGCCATGTAAGTAGGTAACTATTGAATGAACACCCCGGATCTTCCTCGCAAGTTCGACGAGCGCAACCTGCCCAGCTCACCGACCAGCGCAAGATGTTCATCGAAATGGACAGATTTGTTGTCCCATGTAAGTAACTTTAGAATGAACACCCCGCATCTTCCTCTCACCGACCAGCGCAAGATGTTCATAGAAATGGACAGATTTGTTGTCCCATGTAAGTAACTATTGAATGAACACCCCGGATCTTCCTCGCGCCCAAGTAGATTTGTCGTGCCATGTAAGTAGGTAACTATTGAATGAACGCCCCGGATCTTCCTCGCAAGTTCGACGAGCGGAACCTGCCGTGGCAGCTCACCGACCAGCGCAAGATGTTCATAGAAATGGACAGATTTGTTGTGCCGTGTAAGTAATTGTATTGAATCGAATGAGTCTTCTGCACCCGTGTGGTACCGGCTAAAGAATACTGCCATCCCTAGTTCACTCAGGATGTTTCGAAAAATGCGACGTTTTTGACCTCGGCTGAATATCCTGTCGACTATAGTGGTGGTGATGCCACCTACAAGAGCATTCCCAAAGAGAGTTGACGTGAGGCTGGAGAACATAGAACATTGCCGAATCTTTTGCTACATGATTTTGTGCTCTAACAAAACATATTGTGCCGACCCCAACTGATTTGGGTGGGAGAAGGAAAGGCAGATAATGATGTTCCCATCCTATGATCCTAGACTTGGCTTTAGGACCTTTTATCTTGCCAATAATGGCTCTTTATTTCCCCAGTGAACTCCGGCTCGAACACGATCACCAGAAACTCCTCCGAATCATCCGTATCCATTCCGTTCGAGCAGACTTTCCGCGATTTATCCGTTCAGGGCAACGACCCGCGGCGCCCGAACTTGGCCACATTTAACTACTGCGGGTGCGGGTGGCCGCAGCACATGCTGGTACCGAAGGGCACGGAGGCGGGCGCGCAGTACCAGCTCTTCGTTATGCTCTCCAACTGGGACCTGGACCGGGTAAGTTCGGAAACTTATGTGTGCTCCAGGAACTTCTAAACCCTGAGTGACGCTCTTCTTCTTTCTTCTTTTCGTGTGGGACACCGAGTCGTTCAACGACCCGATGAACCCTGGTGTCAGAGTTTTTCAACCGCCTACTGCAAGTAGCAGGCCTCTGACATGATTGTGTAACGACCGCCATCATAGACAGCAGCCGGGACCGACGGCTTAACGTGCCCATCCGAAGCACGGAACCATCTTACTTGCGGACAATCAGGTGGTTCAGCCTGCAATGTCCTAACCAGACTGGGAACAAATTCACAAAGTGATAAATATCAACTTTGTGAGTGACCCCACCGGGAATCGAACCCGGAACCTTTGCGTGGCAGGCAGGCATACTAACCACTGCGCCACATCGGCTGTCAACGCTCTGATCTACCTATAGACAGTTGCCTATTTAAGATTTTCCAGGATACCTACTTGTAGCCTTTTGGGCTTACTACTAGGAAGTTCGTACGCATTCTGACTCCCTTCTCTTTGCACAGGTTGACCAACCTGACGGCAACGAGATGACCTGCAAAGAGGCGTCCAGCTACTGCGGCTTGAAGGACAAGCTGTACCCCGACCGCCGCGCCATGGGCTTCCCCTTCGACCGCCCCGCCGCCAATGCTGCCAACATCACAGACATGATCCTGCCCAATATGGCGCTTCAAGATGTCACCATCAGACTGCTCAACCAGACCGAGAGGAACCCGAGGAATGTTCGCCAGTAAATGACGCCATCTTGTTTTCGTATTGGGGGGAAAGTTGCCACTTGAGTATACTTGAAAGATCAGGCACACTCAAAAATGCTACAGCGGCTTTTCTCCTGTTTGACTCCGAAAAATTTTAATTTAAGATTGCAATGATAAAAATTGAAAGGCTCATAGATTTGTCTTGTAAATAAAGTGAAATTGTCATTTGTACATATTTTTAGAGTAAGCTATAGAACTATTGACACAAGTGTAAATTAAGTAGGTAATAAGATAATTTTAGATTGATATGGAATAAAAGCAATACATAAAGGTACATAAAGTTTTATTCTTTCAAAAATTATTGCATTTACAATCACACTCGGGTTCAGTGCAGTTAAGGGTGAACTAGTAAAAGCTTATGAACTAGTAAAATACTAAAATTTTGCGCTTATATACTACTTATCTACATGACATAGGAGATAGCAACCTATCTTAACCTCCTATTAAGGGGCATGCTGATACGCATCTTAGCATATCACAACTCCCGGTGCCTCCATCTTCTTTCTTGTGGGACACTGAGTTGACGAATAACCCACTTGCTTCATTGGATGCCTGAAACATACAAATAATCCCAATTAATTCATAAATATAAATACTACAGTACATGTTTTGTAGAGAAATTACTCAGACCTATCATTTGGTGATATCATGTTGTAATCAAATATTACACATTTTCGGCTCGTGTAGTTTCTCATCATTAAAAATTACTCTTAGACTTAAAATAAATACCTAAAAAATACCAGACAAGTATGTTTGTTGGTATTTACCTATTAATTAATAAGAGCAATAAATCAATCAACTCACCAATAGATATTGATGGAAAATTAATTCAATTTCACAGTCACTGATGGGACGTTTCTCCCAGCCAGAGATATTCAAACATTTTGGTCAATAATTAACCATATTCTTCTCCCTTTTTAAGTTGGGTAGCGCAGCACCAGCCGAACATCTGAAATAAAATGTGCAGTCTGTACAAACATGACCAACAATAGGGCTCATTATGACCAAGTCAACATTTGATCAGGCCTATCATTCCATATCACGTGTTTATCATAAAAACACATTTTCGGCTCGTGTTGTTTGTCATCATTTCAGGGAATGCAGCTAATTATGATTATGAAGAAATCTACAACAGGTAGATCCTGCGTGGGACTTACTCACGTTGTGAACATAACCTAAAAATTCCTTTTACATTTACACAAGTTTTACAAAAAGTAAAAGACACTCGAAGTGGTAAGCTAATCTAATGCTGAGATTAGCTTATTATTGAGCTAATTATGGCTAATAAAGGGTTAATAATTAGCTCAAAATTAGCCACTTGTCAGAGGAGTAAACGTACACGTGGATGAAAATGTTATATTTCTTGTAAAATATTTACCTGATTCCAAAGAATTTCCAGTAGAGGACGGCTGCAGTTTTATTGTACCCATTATTTATAGTCAAAAACTAATTACGGCTAATAAATAATTTTAATTAGCTCAAGAATCCGCCGTGAACACTTGCTCCGTCCGCCCAAAAGAAATGAAATGAATGAACGAACGAACGATCAGACAGAAGATTGATTGAGATGAGAATGAATGAATGAATACAGTCGTTTCTTTACATTTTGTTGCATTTCCATTGCTCGTTCACCTACTTGCTCACTAAAGTGGTGGGGATAGAAAAGGGATAGGATAAATCCTTGGATAGGATGGTCTAGCAGTTTGAGCCTACATATTTAAGTTAATTTGTGGTTTGAACGCCAAGTAACGCAAGTGGCGTTACTTGGACAGTGTCAATCCGATGTGGAGGCCATGGTCAGAACTTTGGAGCAAGAAGGCAAATCGGTTGGTCTCAGCATCAACCGCGATAAAACGGAGTACTTTCTCATGCGGAGGTATAAGAACCCTAGACAAAAGCGAAAAGACCTGCACGTAGATGGAACGACCTATAAAGGAGTAGATAAATTTAAATATCTAGGGTGCACTGTAACCGATACCAACCAGAGGAATGAAGAGATAGATATCCGTATACAGAATGCCCTGAGATGTTCCGCAGCCCTACATAAGGTGTTAGTGTCCAAGTTGATTAGCAGAAAAACCAAGATACGCGTCTACAAAACCGTTATTAGACCTATCTTGATGTACGGATGTGAAGCTTGGACACTGACCCAGAAGGAAGAGAATAAACTCTTGGTGGCAGAAAGAAAAATCTACCGGAAAATGCTGGGACCGACTAGACGAGACGACGGGAGCTGGCGAGTTCGGAAGAACCGGGAGCTTGAAGAGCTGGTGGCCGAGCCGAACATTATAGGCGAAATTAAGTCAGCCCGAATCCGCTGGCTCGGACACCTAGAAAGGATGGGGGAGGATCGCGCCGTGAAGAGAGCATATCTGGGGAAACCAAACGGCAAACGCCCGGTTGGACGCCCTAGATATCGCTGGGCCGACGAAGCAGAAAAAGACCTCCTGCAGCTTCAGCACCCTGACTGGCGAACGACAGCTCAAGATAGAGATAGCTGGCGACTTCTGGTGTCGGAGGCCAAGATCCTCTTTGGGTCATTGAGCCACCTTAGTAAGTAAGTGGTTTGAGCATTGTGTAATTGTGTATGTAGTCAATTTCAATTCTCAAGGGAATAAAAATATTATTTATCACTTTGTGAATTTCTTTCCCATTGGATCATTGGCTGAATCACCAATTCGAACCACCGTGCTTCGAAAAACATGTTATACCGTCCTAGCAGGCCTGGTGCACTCCGCGGCGTAGGTGTCAAGGTGGTGTCAAGTTTCAAGTATGAGCGGCGGGCGGCCCCTGCGAGGGGGATACTCGCGCTCCGATGCCGTTCGCATTTCTTCACGAGATTTAATTTTATTTTATATATTTTATTTTATATACAAAAACTATTCTTCAGTATAAACAACATTTTCTACGAAGGCATTTCTCTATCTGGAATGGTTTAGCAACATTTGAGAAATATAAATTAGCGGTTGGTAATCTTATTTTTGCATACAAAATCTATGAACTTGAAATTTTTACAGCTACAAACATAACTTTGTAAAAATATTTAGGCTTGTGTAGGCTAGGTATTTTCTAATATTTTCGAAAATAAAATATGGTTTTATAATCCGGGTGAGTTTGTCTTCGAGTATGTGTTATTATCTAATAAATATGTCTCAAGGTCATGAAGAAAACAGCGTTTGAATGAGAACGAAACATATTTTTTTCCTATTTCACTTAATATTTTTATATTTTTGTATGAAATGTACCAAAAAGCGTCCTAGAAATGAATACTCCGTCCTTGGTTTATTTGAAAATGATACTCAATTACTCCTGTCACATTTACTTAAGGAGTCAGAAGTCCTCAAGTTCAGCTCGGAAAAAATAAACTTTGCCCTCGTACCTGAGGCCTATAATTAGTAGTGAGGTTAAAAATATTCGACACTAGGGTTTATCGGGTTGTTTGTATCATGGTGCTTTGTGCCACTTGACAGATAAATCGAAAATAATTATACGTGTTGTATCCGATCGCTGCTCATTAGAAACCCCGTTCGCTATCTGCAGAAAGTTTCGTCAATTTTATTAAATTAAACGTAATTTTCATCGAAAATAATATGGGTGCATTTTCCCACGGCCTGTTTACAAAATTTCATTCAAAATTGTACATCGTTTTTGGCTTTCTTTTTAATTCGCTATTGAATGTTCATTAAATTTCGCAAAGAGGTCGTCCACAAATTACGTAACACTAAATGAGCTAGAAAACACTAAGCAAGGCCAACGCTCCCGCTACCGCGGCAAGAGCTCGGGCAAGCAGCGGGCTGAGCGAAATGCGCGGACCTCTGGTGCGGCCAATGGCAACACCAAGCCCCCCAAAAGGGCTCGTCCTAACGACACCCTGTCGCCCAAGGATGGAGGGAAGCGCGCCAAGACCGGTGCTACGCCCGACCGAACCGCGAAGGGCGGACCACAAGGGAAGGTCAGTTATGCGGACGCGATAGGGTCTTGTGACCTTGCCGTGGCTGTAATAACAGAGCCTTTCCATGAACTCAAGGAAGAGCACGCCGTGCTCGTCCAGGATGCCTTGGAAAAGGCACTGGATGAGGCCATCTTCGCCCCGTCGACATCGTCGGCGATCGAGGATCGTGCTCCCTCCTTTCGCGGCAGGGCCTTCCTGGGCGAGGGAGTCCTCAAACTTCGGTGCGAGGACGACTTCTCTCTGGGATGGCTACGCAGCACCATCGAGGGCTCCACTCGCCCATTGCAGGAACCAGGCTGGTGGTTCGCCGCCAATCTGAGGTACCGCGAAGGGTGAGAGCGGGCATGTTCCTACCACAGTTCACGGACAAGTCCGTGGACGATCTGCGCGTCAGGCTCCGACGCCAGAATACGTGGTACAACATTGACTCCTGGAGCCTCTACCGTGCCGAGAAGCAGGAGAACAAGGACGGTGTTTTCATCACCCTTGGGATCCCGCAATCAGAAATCCCGGCTATTATGAAGCGAGACCGACGCGTTTGCTACAAACTAGGCTCCGCTTACATCTTGTTCCAGGACAAGGTTTCGGACAGCTCACCTACGGGAGAGCAGGAGAAACCATGTCCTGAAGACAAAACCGGGCCAGAGTCCGCACCGAAGCAGACTACCGTCACCCTGATGGAGTCAGCAACCGGTGGACTGGGCCCTGGAATCGCCCTATCGATCGCCGGGGTGCGCACGGACGGTCTGGCCGCTCAGCAGCCGCCTAGCGCCGCCTCAAACCAGGCCATCTTGGAGGTCGCCAAAGCCCTGGCGGAGGAGACCAAGAAGATGGACTGGTTCGACGTAGAGGGGTCGGACAAAGAGGAAGATCTGCTGAGTGACACCGTCAGTGATGGATCCTGCAGCAGATCCCCACCTCACGACGACTAAGGTCGTCCAAATCAACCTCCAGCACAGTCAAACTGCCTCGGCCAACCTACGCAGAGTACTGGAGGTCACCAACAAGACCATAGCCCTAATTCAAGAGCCGTGGATTAGGAAGGGCAGAATCTGTGGTCTATCCAACATTGGGGGAAAGCTCCTACTAAACACCACTGTAAGTAATCCAAGGACCTGCATATTTGTACCCAAACATATACCATGTGTTCTAATGACCGAGTTCTGTTCCAGGGACCTGACCACTATCAGGCTCCTGAGCAATCCTTCCCTTGACCTGCCGGAGCTGGTACTTGCGTCCGCTTATCTGCCTGGCGACGAGGATGTGCCCACTCCGGAGTTCATGGCGCTGGTGGCCCACTGCGAGAGAGGGACTGGAGCTTATCATCTCAGCCGACTCCAACGCGCACCACATAATCTGGGGCAGCGAGAAGTCGAATGCACGAGGTGATGAACTTTTCCACTTTTGCTCACTACCAATTTAAATATAATCAATCGGGGCTCCGAACCAACATTCGTTACCAAAAGAGCCCAAACCATCATTGATCTTACCTTCGCTACAGAATACATATCGCGGCACATCTTGGATTGGCATGTTTCTAAAGAGATATCTTGTTCTGACCACAGGTGGATCATCTTCACTTTAAACATCATGGTAAGTCCCGCAGAGCCGCGACGCATTCCCGGAAGATGGACCGTGTGAGGTATCGTACCTTAACCGCGGAAAATCTTAAGGAATTGCAATTCCCGCTATGCTACCACTGCGGAGATTGACACACATAACAACCAAATAACGGGCACGCTGATGAACTGCTTCGAACAAACATGCCCACTTGTGACGCCTAGGCGGGCACCGCAGTTAGAAATAACTGGTGGAGCCCTGACCTGGAAAAACTACGTCGCAAGTTAAGGAAGCTGTTCAACAGAGCCAAAAATACACGTGCAGAGCTGGACTGGGACAGATACAAAGAAACCCAGTACCAATATAAAAGCAGATCCGACTCAGGAAAGCCGAATGCTGGAGACGCTTCTGCACCAACATAGAATCCAACAGTCAAGCCACCAGAATTAAGAATATCCTGACTTGCGATCCTGAGCGCAGTATTGGGTCCTTAAAGACCTGATGGCACCTATACCAAGTCTGATGCGGAAACAAGTGAGCTCCTCCTCCAGACTCACTTCCCGGGCTGTGTCATTACGGCGGCACAAGACTGGGAGGAGTTGACGGGAAACACAGCATCCCAAACAGACTGGACACGAGCCCAGAGAACTGTCACCTTCGACAAGGTAAAATGGGCAATCAACAGCTTCCTTCCGTTCAAATCGGCAGGACTGGATGGTCTCTTTCCAGGTCTGCTGAAATGGAGCGATGACTGTGTGGTGGAACACCTAGTACACCTGTACAGAGCGTGTTTAGCCTTCGGCTACACTCCCATAAAATGGAGGGAAGTCAAGATCGTATTCATTCCCAAGCCCGGTAAAAGCGATTACACGCAGCCGAAGTCCTTCAGACCAATAAGCCTCACATCCTTCCTACTGAAAACTCTAGAAAGGCTCTGTGATAGGGACATTAGAACCACTGCGCTGCCTTGTAAACCGCTTAACGCTAATCAACATGCCTATAGCCCAGGCAAATCCACCGAGTCCGCCCTACACAGCGTTGTATCTTATATTGAAAACGGACTAATATCTAAGCAATCAACCTTGGGCATCTTCATAGATGTAGAAGGTGCATTCGATAAAACATCTTTCAACAGCATAAGCCTAGCCCTGACCAGACATGGGGTCGATTCTACGTTAGCCGGGTGGATTGACAACATGCTGAGATTCAGAGCGATACAATTTACCGTAAACACCACATCGAGGGGCATCGTAGCCAAGGGCTGCCCAAAAGGGAGTTCTCTCCTCTCCTGTGGAATGTCGTAGTCGACGAGCTGATTAGCAGGCTCAACGAACACGATCACTTTACGGTAGGCTATGCAGACGATCTGGCTATTCTCATTACGGGTCCGTTTGAGAGTACGCTCTGCAACCTTGCTAGGTCAGCATTGAAGATCGTCGAAGAATGGTGCACAGTGCACGAACTATCAGTGAACCCGTCTAAAACGGAACTTATTATGTTCACCCACAAACGAAATCTTGGATGCCTACGGTTACCGCACTTGTTCGGTACCGAATTGTCCCTGACAAGTGAAGTCAAATATCTGGGCGTTATAATTGACAGTAAGCTGTTATGGAACAAACACCTTGACAACAAGATTAATAAAGCAAGCATAACATTTTGGCAGTGCAGAAGACTCCTGGGGAAAACCTGGGGCCTAACGCCGAAAATAACTCAATGGCTTTACAGAGCTGTTATCAGGCCAATAATCACATATGGTGCAGTCGTTTGGTGGCCCAGAACCGAACTCATTACCACCAAGAAAAAACTGCAGTCATTCCAGCATCTGGCGTGCTCGGCCGTCACTGGATGCATGCGAACGACGCCATCTGAAGCCTTGGAAATTCTGCTTGGCCTGCCGCCACTGGATCTCTTCATTCAGCAAGAAGCCAGTATGGCTGCTGTCAGGCTTAAGCACGCAGGCTTATGGCACTATCCTAGGGGCAATCATACCATAATATGGAACAGAGCGCTGAGTAACGTACCACTTATTGAGGCGCCCTGTGATAGGATCCCTAAAACACTAGTGTTTGATAAGCTGTATCAAATACGGCTATCTGAGACCGAGCGAGACCAATCAGGAGTCAACGAGGTCCGTATATATACAGACGGCTCTAAAACCAAAACCGGTACGGGTGCTGGGGTGTTCTCCTTGGATCTCAACATCAAATTATCACAACCGCTAGGGGAAAATAGTTCTATTTTCCAATGTGAATGTGTAGCTATCACCCTAGCTGCCAACGCAGTCATGCAAAGGAAAATGGAAAACCATGGTATAAGAATACTTTCCGACAGCATGGCTGTACTCATGGCCTTGGAAAGCAACACTATGTCTTCCAGCCTAATTTATGAATGTCACCTTGCATTGCAAACCATAGCCACGAATAACAAGGTCACTTTGCAATGGATCAAGGGACATAGCGGATCTCTGGGCAACGATGCGGCTGATGAACTCGCTAGGAGAGGTTCGGAGGTGGAAGTGGCTGGTCCTACACCTTACCTACCCATCCCCTTCAATCAAATAAGAACCTGGATACGTCATCAAACCCAGACCCAACACAATGCCCGCTGGGCATCAATCACCACCTGTAGACAGTCAAAAGAAGCGGTCCCTGCACTATCACCGCGACTGACCAAAAGACTCCTCAGCCTTCAACGATCAGACCTGCGCATAATGGTTGGCATGCTCACAGGGCACTGCCAACTAAATAAGCATCTTTTCACCATCAACGCAACAGACAGCCCATTGTGCAGGGGCTGTCTGAACGCGGAAGAAACGGCCTCTCACGTAATCCTGGCATGCGAGGGAGTAGCAATCCACCGGGCAGAAATCCTCGATAATCCGGGGTCGCTTCAAGAAGCCTGTGAACGTCCCAGGAGACTTCTGAGCTTCTGGAAGGAGCTGGGTTGGCTAACATAGTCAACCGTCCCACCCAACGCATAAAGGACCACCTTTGAGTCTAAATGCGGAAAAGGGAGCCCACAATACAATACAATACAAAATGAGCTAGAAAACTGAAGAACGTAATGGCTTTATTTTCGAGAGTGGTCTCGAGTGTCAGTGTGCCTTTTTTCTGTGATTGCGATTGGTTTAAATTTGAATTTTAGCTCCCTGATTTAGTCTTTTACGCCTCCTGCCATCTGCATTACCGAATTGAGTTTTCATCACCATATTCATTTTTTACCCTCAACCAATACAATAATGTAAGACCAATAATCTACATCGGTGCAACCGCAACGCCACTATATGTGACCGTAACGACTTGCTATATTGCGCACAGACCTAGGGCTGAACATTACAATAAAAAGTTTTTGTGAATTATGTTTTATTTAAAATATTTTTTATTATTATTTCAGACATGCTCAAGACACTTTGTTATACCTACAGAATTCGTGGTCCACAAAAAAGGTACGCACTACTTTTCCTAACACCCTGTATAATAGCAAGACGACTTCGTAACTAATCAGACGAATTAGTTAGTTACGAATACAACGAGAAACGCAACCTGACAAAATCACGGTTGCCGCCAGCCGTATTGAATTTTGCTCATTGGTTGGTTTATAACGTCAAATCAAGTTAGGGCTACGCTACAAAACAGAGAATTTACAGAAGGACAGCTCGCCCCTATTCCTGACCATTTAAACACTTTAGGGTTTCTGCCTTTCATTTCTGAATCTTCGAAATGCGGTATCTGGGTTAATCATACTTAGGTATATGTTTTGTTTCAACACAAAATCATGTTGCAGAAGGTTTTGGCTTCATTTTACGACCGGCTGCCTGCCTGACGTCAAGCCTCTTTGGGAAGGTCTGCCTGACGTCAACCCTCTATAAGAATGTCTGACGTCAACCCTCTTCGGGAATGCCTGACGTCAACCCTCTTTGGGAATGCCTGACGTCAACCCTCTTTAGGAATGCCAGACGTCACCCTCTTCGGGAATGTTGACGTCAACCCTATTTAGGAATTGCGTAACCATCTTTGGAAATGACGTCAACACTCTTTGAGAATGTTTGCCTGACGTCAACCATCTTTGGGAATGACGTCAACCCTCTTTGGAAATGACGTCAACCCTCTTTGGAAATGACGTCAAGCATCTTTGGGAATGACGTCAACCCTCTTTGGAAATGACTTCAACCCTCTTTGGGAATGTCTGACATCAACTCTCTTTGGAAATGCCTGACGTCAGCCCTCTTTGGGAATGCCTGACGTCAACCCTCTTTGGGGATGTCTGACGTCAACTCTCTTTGGGAATGCCAGACGTCAACCCTCTTTGAGAATGTTGGCTTCAACCCTCTTTGGGTATAACGTCAACCTGAAAATATTTTCTTTACTTGACATGTTTCCGTCCACCTGCACCAAACGCGCCGTCCGTTCACACTCGCTCAGCCGGTTCGACAGAGCGGGTAAACGACGCGTGTGGGTGTCTGAGTGAGTACAGTCCAGCAAAAAAGAGTAAGTAGGTAGACAAAAAATGAGGGCGCCACTTTTTATGAAATTTCAAAATTAAATGGCAACATTGGCTATGAATGGCAACAATTTAGTACGGATTTTTTTAGTTCCATTTTATTTAATTTCTACTCTTTTTGCTGGACTATATAGCCGCGTTCGCTTGAAGTCGATTTTTTTTTCCTAACTTGTCCCTACGATAACTACCTACTGGTCCCGATATCTACACCTAGCTGTGACCTAGCTGAATTTTGAGGAGCGGAAGGCTCACCCGGAAATCGCTTGAAGTCGGCTCACTAGATTGGCGCTAGCCAATGCTTACTTTGTGACTACGCCCTCTGGTTTGACAGATAGGCTAAACTCCTAAAAAAGGAGATGACTCCTAAAAAATTCTTAACGTGGATATCGTAAGAAACAACTTAGGAAGAATTTTGTCCAGGAAATGGACAGCAGCGTTTCCTGGATGCAACAGCTTGCACTGCGCTTGCCAAGCGAGGTGAGTATATCGATCGTCTCAACAACGCCCCACAAATACAAAGCGTCAATGGATGTCGAAATAAATCGAATATTCCTTTTTACTGCCGCCGTGCGTTTTTGGTTGGAAAACAGCACTGGAATGGGTATGGTTTAGTGACTATTTTGTGATTTCCTGCTGTTTCGTGTTTGTTTTAGTAAAATAGGCTCAATATTATTTGCGGCTCATTTTATTTTAACTAATTACTGAATTTATTTCGTTAATTATTGATTTAGTTCGAATTTGGAAAGGGAGATCAGAAAAGGAAGCTACAGAAAACGCGCGCTCTTTCGAAGTTTTTGAAACTTATACACTGCGATTAACGTGAATATTAACGAACTCTCGATCGAAACCACAATTAAACTGGCTTATTTAATAATACTAAGCGAGATTTTGTGAGAGCTTTGTGGTATTTGTCTAAATAACTATTTACCCTTATTAGTCTCCATAATAATTCTCGGGGAAAATACCTGAAGCACTTTATTTAAGTAGACGTAGACCAATACTACCCTACGAAATGAATGTGCAGGCTCTTTCCGAGTTAGTTGTATTTTCTGTATGTGATTGTGGATCGGTAAGCACATAATTTTTTTTAAGCATCGTGAGTGACTTCTTCGTAAACTTCTACCGAGCTTGTACCCATACTTTCCCGACATTGAAGAGCTACCCTACAAAGTACCTTCTTATAACCGAGTTCCACTACTGATGTTGGGTATATTTGGCTTTGCGCTATACTTTATCTATATCTGTTCCTAGCAGGTATGTGTACATTGACCTTCTAGAGTTCGTCCCGCCACCCCGCTCTACCTCTCTCCTCTCCCCCGCTCTCGTCTTAGTTGCGTCATATGAAAACTGTACATAGCGCGCGGGTAGGTGAGGAAGTCGCGCTGCAGCGGGAGGGTGATTTTGTCCAACATCGCTTGAAAAATTCAAAATGGCGGAATAAAGATGGCCGCCATGAATTTGTAGCGCGCTAGTGGACCGGTCCGGGTGGAAGGCGAAGCCAGGGCGCGCGTATCGACTCAGCCAGACTCGGGCGTAGTCTGCCAACTCAACATGCATGACGAACATGCCATTTTTAATGCGATTTTTTTATTATTTTTGTTTCAGCACAAGTTAGCTAAAGAAATAAATAATACGACAACATTAGTTACAATGGTCTTTTTAATTAAATAAAAAAAATACATTATTTTCAGTTCTATAAGTACATTCAACAATTTAGTAAACTTTTACATTATCCTCAAATCAACACAACAGTTGATTGACCTGAGATCAGAAATAAATAAGATCGAGGAGTCCAGTATGCTCTGTTATTTATTGAACAGTATACAATGGTAGGTACATGATTGGAAAAGGAATTAAAAGTAAACTAAGACAAACATATCACTTAATCATTACATCTACGAAATTAACTTATCTATCATCCATAGTAATAATTAATTGATTTATACATTCTTAAAGAAAAGTATCTAACTACATTTAAATGATACTTTACACTCCATAATTCTGAAAACTCAGTTGATCAACTATCGTTAAATTATAGCATGTAGATAATAACATGATCTTCAGATTATACAGAACAGTGGTTCGTAAATAAATTAAGTGATTTCATTACTTACATAGTATTTATGAGTAGAAAATCGGTAAAATATTTTCTATTGGCTCAATCTGTGTAATCAAATCATATATCCTTCATTCAACCAATATTATACAGAGGGGAAGCAGATCTTTAATTTACTATAATATTTTTGTGACATTGAATTTATAATAAGACACAGCTCGCAAGTCACATTTTTAAAACCTAAGTAGCATCTACAACATTATTAAGTAGTGTGTGATACAAAATACATAATTTGTTGATTAACTATGTAATAGTTTTATACACTGCATTTACAGTTTACATTATTCTGATTTGTTATTAAAATACGTCACGCTTTGATAACTAAATTGTCTAAAACATCAATATTAAATAAAAATCGACATAGCTTAGGTCTATTTACACAATACTGCTCAATTTAGCGGAAAAGGCTAACTCACAAAGCTAATGGTAGGTATTCCTCAGGTTCTGGTAACACGCCTCAGTCGTTAGTGCTATTTGCCTTTGGCAGTTATTGTAACACTAGACTTAGCAGGCTGCGGTATTATGGTGATTTCGTCACTTATTTTCAGTGGTTTCAGTAACGGGTCATCAGGTTTTCCGGGCGCTGCGACAGTTTTAGTTTTATCCATCACACGCTTAGCAACAACGCTGTGCGCCGAGTATACGTGATTTTCAAACTGCTTGTACATTCCGAAAGTTGCAGTACAGACTGTACACTTGTACGACAAATGCGCGGGCTTCAACATCATATTGTGATCCCGCGACACGTGGTTCAACAGCTTCCATTGGTACACGCGACCACACACAGGACATCTGCCCGCGTCTTTTCCTTTATTCGCTGCTTCTTGCATCGAGCTTGTCACGAGGCCATGAGACCCCAGTAAATGACGCTCGAGACCTTGATCTGTGAAGAATCTAAACTGGCATTTCTGACAGTTCAGTGGAGGCCTGTTGTAAATCATCTTCGGATGAATTTTTACTTTATGTATCCACTGCATATGGTTTCTTAGCTGCTCCAGATCTTTGATGTAACCATCGCAAATCTCGCAGATCACGAAAGTTGCTTTATTCTGCGCTGATTGCGAGGATGAAGGCTGAGGCGCGCGTGGAAGTGGGGTGATTGAAATCTTAGGAGTCGCATTCGCTGCTTGATTCATGAGAGGATAGTTGCCAACAGTATTACCAGGTGTGTTATGCATGATCATCAATCCACTGCGAATGATTGGTACTCCTGAAACTGGCGCAGCGCGTGGAGGTCCACCGGAAATCGGAGGGCGTCCACGGGGTCTGCCTAACACTGGCATGCTCGGGATCGCATTACCCGCCATGTTAAGTGGAGGACGGCCCAGGGGAGTCATACCCATTGGTCGACCCATGTTAGTGCCGTATGGGGCGATAGCGTTATTTCGCGCCCTCGTCAACTTTGGTATTTTCGCTGGAGGCTCCCATTCCATAGGAGGTGCAAGATTAAATTCAGGTTTGAATTTCTTAGCGCAAGCAATCAGATGGCGCCCAAGCTTCGTCTTACTATTGTCCTCGAAATGACAATTAGCGCATTGCTGATAAGCTGGCGCTCTTTCTAATCTTCCGCGAATGTTATGTTCTGCTTCCATATGGAATAAAATATCATGTGGACTGCGAATTTCGAAGGCGCATGAGTTGCATTTATAAATATTATTCTTCATGTGAGGTGCCTCCATGTGATGAGCCATAACAAGCATAGATTCTGTCTTAAAACTACAAAATTCACATCTTTTGTATTCAAGGGCATAAGGAGCATTAGTTTTCTTACTGAATTCATAGTTTTGTGTAAGAGAATTAATAACTTCTTCAGTAGCCTTAGTGCTTCGTCCAGATTTCTTTTCTTTATATAATTTACGTTGCTGTTGTTTTAACAAGTCACTCTGTACATGCTCCTGAACAAGATTTAATCCTATGTTTATGAAGAATTGTCCAAGTGAGCAATCAAAATAACTGTCTGGCTTACCTGACAATCCTTTAGCAAGCATGGCAATAGGATCTTTAATTTCATCTTCCTTGTCCTTGATAACAACTAGGTCTTCTTCACTAGGGGCTTCAGAGTCGCTTGTAGACTCACCGTCCCATGAGTCATCATCATCATCAGGGTGGCGTTTCCGTTTTTCCTTCTTCTCTTTCTTTTCCTTTACTTTTTCTTCATTCTTCTCCTCGTTCTTATCTTTCTTCTCTTCTTCCTCCTCTTCCTCAACCTCCTCACCACGGGCTATTCTTTCCTGCCTCTCTTTTTCTTTTCTTTCTTTTTCAGCCTTAGCTTTCTCTAACTTTTCTTGCTCTTCTTTTAATTTTATTTCTTCCAATTCCTTCCCCAATTTGTCAACAAACTCTCTGAATGGTTTAATAGATGGTTTTTCATATACATAGGGAACAATAAAGGATGGTGCTTCGACAACAAACATGTCGTCTGTCAAGGAAGGCAATATGTTGGGTTGTGGTTGGGGGATAGGAGCACTGGTTGGAGCACCTGAAGTCACTTTACAGCTCACTGGTGTGATTGTCGTACCTCTGGCAGCAATACTTTGAGCCAAATTTTGTGCAACTGCAGGATTTGAGTTTGCAGCTGTCTTATTTGGCACTGGCAAAGGGCCTTTGCCAGATAAAATGGAATTAGTATCTATAATAACTACTGTGGGCTCTTTTTGATCACTGCCATTGGCCTGGGGTTGTTTAGAGGCTAAATCCGCTAGACTCCTGGTGTCACTGATAAGGATTGGTTTATTTTTGTTCTGGTTTTGATTTAAGGGGTCTTCTATAGACACCTCTTCAATATCAGATTCGTCATCACCATTTTCCATATCTCTCTGCTCTACCTTCTTATTTTCATCTACTTTACTTTCCTGAGATCCTTCGGAACTTTCACTAGAATCAGAGCCTGAATTTGATGAGTCATCTTCATTTTCATTGTCATCCTCATGACCATCCTCGTTAGTAACAACACAATCATCCTCATCATCGCTAGTTATCTCATGTACCTCTGGGACTGGAGATCCCCCGTTCTGATTTTCCGTGTTATTCTCATTGTGGTTTTCATTTTCCATCTCATAGTCACTGCTGTCTTCATCATCTTTTGGATGGCTTCCTTGGGAGTTGTCATCATCACCCTCTGTTCGATCATCTATGAACAAAAATAGGATGTTAAGTAAGTTAGATCTGAAATAACAGTAGGTATAAATAGATTCATAATGAGTTAATTAGGTGTGTAAAGTTAGTAAACAAATTGAAATTGAGTGTTTTGAAAAGCAGCTGCATGAGAAAAATGAATTGATTGAGTATGAATGGAGTAGGTTGAAAGCGCGCGCGATCGTCGCGCGTCCGGCGGCCGCCGGAGCCTCGAGACCGACCAGACAGAACTAGAAATTCATGGTAACCTAAATGCGAATCAACACTAGATATAACCTATATTTCGACGCATCATACGGTGGATTTATGAATGGGACATGGAGAAATGATGATCCGGTTACTAGAGTAGCGTCATTATATCATGTGGTGTGAAGACCGCCATATGGGATTCCATGGAATCACCCCGAAAACACTCTTCCACCAGATCACTTACGAAAGTACAGTTTAGGGTAAGATTTATACATATTATGGTGCAACAACGATAGTTCTTCACCTGTAGCAGTCGAAATCGACATGATCTTGGGATTTTCGTATCAAAAACCAAAAAATAGCACAACAGCACAGTAGCGGAAACCAAACCAAATCAAGCTGTCATTTTGAAAGGTGTTTAGTAGCGCGCGATCGAAACGCGCAGCGTGGGTCCGTACAGTAAATATATTTCTTGTGATAAAATGTGATGTTTTTACGATTTGTACATTTTAGTCGACAAAATTTAACCGAAAATTGCAGAAATATAGTTACAAACGAAAAGCATATAAGTCTCGATTCGATAGAAAATGTTTTTGCGTTTTGTCTAACAGAAAGTTGAACTGTAAAAGACCTTTACTTAAAAATGGTTGGAATGGGAGGGAACACGGAGGGGGAAGGACGCGGTATTCCATATTGGAATTATTGGAATAAAAGGGCGCGAAAATTTAAAAATAATTCCAGAGTAATTTTTCTTTGCCAGTTTTCCAATATTTCCAACGAAAAATTATAATTTTCAGTAAAATTCAATGTAAATAAGTTATTTCTATATTAAAAATCTTTACTTTTCCCTTTATGATTAAAATTGAATCATGGTTGAACAATTAGTCTTTTTTAAAATGAGTGATGGATAATTTGAGTTTAAAGTTAGTATGAAAGAATTTAATTCCTTTCTTCCTACACACTGGACTTCTTATAAAAATACATCGTACGATAGTACCTAGATAGGTAAGTTATGGATAATCAATCAAACCATGTTTCAGTCTTATAAATTATTCAATCTTTTACAGGAAACAAAAAATTAAACAATGTTTTATAAAAATGTTAGAAAACTTTATTCAATACTGATTTTATCAATACAACACACGAAGTGGATTTTATAAATTAAAATACCTACTTAGTTAATTCCAATATGAATATTTTAAATATAAGGGTTTTCTAATAAATAACAACTATTTTATAAATTAAAATACCTACTTAGTTAATTCCAATATGAATATTTTAAATATAAGGGTTTTCTATAAATAACAATCTCAAGTACTTAATTTAAGTCTTTTATAAATAACCTAATTAGGTCCTAATTAAAAAAGGTATTTAGGCAACATCTTCATCTTCTTTATGTTTGTTGGCTTCCTCAAATGGATCAATAACTGGTGCTGAGCTTGGATCAGGTTTCCTGATAACACCCAACTCTTCTGCTGTATCCAGGATCTTCTGGGCAAACTCCTTGGTCCTCTTCTGGTCTGAATCTTCCAATTTGGTTAGAGCCATCAAAATCTCCATGACATCAGTTTCAAATATTCTAGCCGCCACATCCTTGTCATCTTTGACAATGTTGTACAGCATGTAAGCACCTCGGTACTGTATTTCTTTGTCAGGGTTGGCAAGCAAGCATCTCAGTGTGTCCACCCAGGGCTGCACATCCAGTAGCTTCTTGCAGCATTTCTTGCTGACTGAAGTGAGGACACATAGAGCTCCAGCAGCTGCCATTGCTGTGTCTCTATCCTCATCCTGGCAAAGAATGTACAAGTATTTTGTCCTGTCATTGTCACCTTCGTAAATCTTGATAACTTCTTCGGACTGTACTAAATTGCAAATACACTGTACGGCTGCTCTCTGTAACATTAGGTGGTCTTCATACAGGTATTGCTCAATCTTAATCAATCCTCCTTCTTTCAGTATCCTGTTCCTAGTAGTGTCGCCCATGCCAGCCAAGTTGCAAAGCGCCATTAGAGCTTCAAAGTTCTCAAGAGCTGTGCATTCCGGATGTAGCAAAGAAAGGAGAGGTCTCACAACTTCTAAGTTCCTTTGGCCTGGGAATGCAACTTCTGGGTTGATGGTGATTCCAATTCTGGCCAGAGCCTGAGCAGCCTGTTTCTTGCCATTGTCAGTTCCTTCTAGTGCCATAGGTATTAATACTTTGGCCCCTCCCTGCTGCACCACAATTCCTCTCAGCTCCTGCAAACTGCAAATGGCATTGAAGACTCTTGCAATAAGTTCCCTGGAGTTGGGACTCTCAGTCTTAGATAAAGCTACTAAACCCGTTGTGACTCCAGCTTTGGCTAAAATTGTCAGTCTCTTGTTGATGAAGTCAATGTCATCTAACTCGTGCTGTTCAGGCACATGGTGCTTGGCAAATTTGGCAAGCTCCAGCATTTCAGGTAACATTTCCTGTTTTTCGTATGCATTGCACAGGTTCACCAATGTAGTAACTACACCATACAGACAAGATTGGTCTCCTGTTTTCGCCAATTCAATGAGAGACTGAAGGGCAGCCTTATCTTCAACAAGCTTTTCCTTTACATCTGCATCCAGAGTGAGGTATGAGAGACCTTCAGCTGCCCATTTCCTCAAATCTTTGTCTTTGGCAGGGTTGACCAAGAACTTTCTGCAGGCTTCAGCTAGTTTTGTTGTAGATCCATCAGCAAATGGACGAATGGAAGCATCATCACCTCCAAAGCTTCCAATTTTGCAGAGACCAACCAGAGCCCTCACTCTTACTGCATCATCTTTACCCATGTACAACTTCTTCAAAATGTCTACTCCTTTTGTGACAATTGATCTGGCTTTGTCCTTTTTGGATGCAGCAGCGATCAGACATTCACATGAAACTCTCTGTTGCAGTGGGTCGTCAGTTGTAGCCATCACCAGGATCATTTCCATTATACCCTCTTTAGAGATGACATAGTTTCCGACATCCAGTGGACCTCTCAGTAAAGATGTTATAGCTACAGTCACTCGAACTTTAGATTCAAGATCTGGACTCAGCAGTTTGTCTTTGATGAATTCATCTATGTGGTTGTTGAAGATTTGTCTGGCATCATCGTAGTACATGTTTTCATATATTTTTGCCAGACAAGCAGCAGCTATGGTTCTGGAGGACGGTGTGATGTTCATCGCAGATTCATACTTGTACTCTTCCAGTTCACTGCAGACTTCGAGTAGTCTTTGTAAACCTTTGATTTCCACAAACTTCTCAGCCCAGTTGAGTGTGGTGTAGTGGCAATTCCTCATGATAAGCTCCATGATGGCGTCTCTTGCTTCACCAGTGATGACTCTGTTGGTAATTGAGTATGTGAGACAAGTCAAAAGAGTATCAATTTCACTCTTGTATTCTTCACACAGTTTTGGATCTGGTTTGGTATCCTTTTTGTTATCCAATCCTGAGAAAGCATTGAGAATAACTTGTAGACAATACTGAGCAGTGTTGACCCTCTCCTCATGCTTACTATCTATGATCTCTAAGAACCATGGTATACCAACCACTTTGATGACCTCTTTTGTTCTGACAGCATTTCTCTTACAAAGCTGACTGATGACTCTTACAGCATTGCAGTAGATATCAAGATTTTTCTCAATCTTGAGAAGCTGTTGTATTTTGTGGACAATGCCGTTTTTCAGCATGATGTCAGCGCCGTTGCCTTCTTTAGCCAGCACAAGGAGGTTGCTCATAGCCTTCTCACGCTTTTCCTTGTCTTCTTCCAGTTTGAAGGCGAGTTTGAACATCTGCTCCACTTTGTTGCCAGTCTGGGCATTTTGTCGCGCTCTCTCTTGAACTATGGCGTGGAGTCGGCTTAGGACCGGTTGAATAGCCTTATTGGTTGGTTCAACTGTGAATATGGCCTTGGCATCCCGGTAAGCCTCTTCAAACCGCTCCAAGTTCTCCAACGCCTGTGCCCGCCGGAACAGAGTCTTTGGGTCTTCAGGGATAATCGCCAATGAATCATCACAGTCCTTTATTGCCTTCTCGTACTCCTTCGTCTTGAGGTACGCCGCTGCTCGATTTTTCAAGTACGTAGCGGCATCCCGGGTGTCTTTATCGGCCAGGTTGATAGCCTTCGTGTACAGCGATATGGCCTCTTCATAATTCTCCGCTTTGAACGCCTCGTTACCTTTATTCTTCAGTGTTTCAGCTTCTTCGTTGTGGACTCCCATTTTTCTTACTTGTTTCACGTAAACAAACTTTTGGACTTTCGGCCGGCCGCAGCTTTTATACTCGCATTATACTTGGCGAATGTTCTCGTGAATTCTCGTGCACATTTCTAGTACTGACTAAAATAGAATTTTATTTTTGTACACCATATGTGGGAAACGGGGATAATATGACATTTCATTGACAGTGGGCAGTAATTCTTACAGTTGTTTTAACTTTGATGTTCATTGCGTGTATTGTCGAAACAATCTTTCAAAGTACTCCCAACTAAACAGAAATGTAAAGCAAATAATAGAACTAATATTAGAATCAGCTTCTATTCGTTCGAAATATCAGATACCAAGCCCGACAATTATTTTGGAAGATTCTTATTTTGGATTTTGAAGGTAATTTAGAAAAATCAATATTTTGTTATTTTAGCTATACATATTCACCAACCTAGACGTCGATTGGCGCCCTCTTTTTTTACTAAAATGAAGAAGTTTTTGAAAAGTAATCAATCAGTCTTTATTTTATGTTTTGAACGTGGTTTGTCTATGGTAATGAATTGAGACTTAGAGTTGCCATTAAAATATTTTATTCTAAAATAAGCACAATTTTCACTTTTCCAGGGTTCTAGAAACAAAAGTTCTACGAAAGACACCTCCTTGAACGTACCCCAAGTTCCGTATTCGATTTTTGGTGGTTGAGCACTTAGTAAATTTATTCGCAATATGGGCAGAACATTGCAGGCTGAGCATCCTGTCTGAAAGGAAATACAGGACAGGCATCGAAGGACACGTTTCCCAGGCTTTTAAAAAACTGGCGGCAGAGATCATTGAGTTTCTATGAATCTAGACCCGGAACTCCCAGAAGCCTTACACCGAAACACACGTAGTGTCAAAAGTTCATTGAGTGAATGAAATGAATGGAAAATAGGTACCTACTTTCCTTTCTTTCTACACTTTCTAAGCCGGTTGACATTTGAATGCTGATGATTCTTTATCCATTTCAATGTCATTCCATATTTCTTAGGGTGTTTTGACTATAATTTAAAAATAAATAAGTTGTTTATTTATACTAAAACATCTCATTTTGGTTTTTTTGCCACTTTTGATCTTATTACCTCTGACTGCCTCAGGAGGGTCATGTTTTACGAGAGTACCTATAATATAGGGTGTAATTTTATCAGTGGCGGATCCGTTAAGGGTGTGTTCTGTCAATGAAACTGAACAACTTTCCCCAAGGAACATAGGTCGAAATACGAAAAAAAATTTTGGTCGTCCCATACTAAGTGTGTTGGCCGGCCGGGTCAATTTGTATGGGAGGGCCAATTTTTTTTTCATATTTCGACCTATGTTCCTTGGGGAAAGTTGTTCAGTTTCATTGGCAGAAGACACCCTTAACGGATCCGCCACTAATAAAATTACACCCTATATATGTATGTAGACAAGAAATTCGTTTACACGGGCTTACAGCCTAAACGGCTTGGCGGATCTTGACATGCGAGTGTCGTTAGATTCGTCTTAGCCAACGCGAGTGTCACTAGTATGAAAATTTAATAAATTCAAGAGGGCGAGTTTTTATCGCAAAATACAACTTCATAATTCCCACAGTCGGGTTTATGTTTTTAATACATCTGCTTGATTTGAATTCGTTATGTCAGTAGATTATGTCCTTATGATGACTTCCTGCTTACAAATGAAATAAAATATATAGGGTGAAATTTTACTAGTGACCGATAGCGAAAACTCAGAACCAGCTGGTGACAAGGAACAACTTTCCCCAAGGAACATAGGTCGAAATATGAAAAAAAATTTTGGAGCTCCTATACAAAATTGCCGATCAGCTGATTTGAGTTACTATGGGAGGTCAAAATTTTTATTTCGTATTTCGACCTATGTTCCTTAGGGAAAGTTGTTCCTTATCACCAGCTGGTTTAGTGGTTTCGCTATCGGTCACTAGTAAAATTTCACCCTATATACCTACTTACCTGTAGTATCATAAGTGTATGAACCCACTGTAGAATTATACGTCAATGAATGAGGTTTTGACAGCAGCTGTTTCTCCTGATTCTTAAAAGGTATAATTATTGATGGGATTGTTCCCTTTTTTAGTCGTTTACGGTCAATACCATCTGAAAAACAAATACTTGCTTTATCATTGTCCTTTATACATAATTAAACTTTCTTTTTTAGCCAATAATATGACATAACTGAAATAAACAATAGACTTACACGGTGAGCTGAATATAAAATCTTCTTTTTTAAAATGTGCTGAACATATTGCAGAGTTTGGACGAATCCGTCTTTTGCTGTTGCCTTCCAGATCTAATGCTTTAATCCATTGAAGTCGGAGCGTCTCATCTCTTGGTAATAAATGACCAGCTTCATTATCACAATTTTCCAGTAAGCACTTTGCAGGCATATTGTAAGCAGGCCCCTCTTCTCCACTGGGCACAATGGGCACGTGCCCAGGGCCCCGCAATCGATTGGGGCCCCCTACTCGATTACCAAACCACAGATAACATAACATATGACCAGTAATATGTTTTCATGTCAATTGCTAATCGCAATAATAATTTTCTATAAAAAATTAAACGAAGAGATCCGGAGTATTGGCAACACTGCCCGACTTCACGAACGGCGGCGGGAATTCCCCGACTCGACTATCGGCGGCGGCGGGAATTTCCCTGTATTTATCTGTGACATTGTGTGACGTATAAACGTTTCATTTGTTTCATCGTTTCGTTAGTCGTCGTTTCTGACTGTGCTCTGTGAAATACTTTCTAAGAAATCGTCGTTTGCCTGTTTTGTTATAAAATGTTAAAAAGGTCGTATCCAAGTGGATCTGACAAAAGGAAAAAAGCTGCACACCAGGGCCCCAAGTCTGCTAATTTTTTGCCATTGTAATGCCAGCGAGACTCAACTGTCATTCTACTGCCACTGTGATTTTCCATACTAAAAACTGTTAGCAGACTACGAAATGGCCGAAACCATCCAACTGAGATGCCATCGAGACTCGACTGAACCGATTTTCATTTAGCGGACTCGGGGCCCAGAAGGAAGTCATTGAAAAGTTACCGAAATCAACATCATATTTTTCTACCGGAGAGAGTTCTGCAAGTAAAAGTAGCAACCGAACAATATTTTCTCCAAATAATGAGCCGTGCCAATCAGAAGTAACGCCAGTTTCTACCAATTTTGGAAAAGTGACAGGACAAGAAGGCGACCTTCCCTACGTCGAACGTGAAACAACATCGGGGGCTTTACTAACACCGCCAACTTTATTAGTTGATCAGCAACTGCTTTCAAAACCTGACGACATATCACACGCCCCAGCTGCTTATTTTCATGAAAATTTTACAGAAAAAGATCGCGATATTTTGATTCGTAAGGGATCTGAATATTTTCAAAATAAAGATTCGGGTTTTTCTGAGACATCCAGAACCTACAAAAAAGATGGCGAAAGATCAGTAACTAGATATTTTAACACAGCATTATTCATTCGCAATTTAAAGAACAATGAAAACGTTGAAAGAAAATGGTTGCTGTATTCGCCTTCAGAAAATGTGATTAACGATTACGATTTTGCTCAATTAAAATCTAGAAGGATGCCTCTTGAATCAACATAAATGTAAGGATTAATCCTAATCGTGACTATTATCTGTTATGAAGAAATAAAAATAAAGCCCTACACACACACACACACACACACACACACACACACACACACACACACACACACACACACACACACACACACACACACACACACACACACACACACACATCAGCCCTTTATCACTTGCGGGGAAGCAGAGCGATAACGGCCGCAAAATACGGTCTACGAGTGTAAAGTGTCAATTGTGCTACGAGTAGGTAGGTATACAAGGTGTTCCAAAGGAAATACATTAAATTGGAAAAGAAAGAAAGAAAGAAAATAATTTATTTGCAGTAAATGTGGTAAAAAAAGGTCTTACAATATTTTACACAATTTGTCGGTATCACACATTTAACCCATTCTGGGCATGCAAAAATTTAACTAGATAAGTAAAAAATAACACACTAAATAAAAACAATACAATCATTCATTATGCAAAATTAATTAATATAGTCTAAAAATAATTCATAAAAATAATTCATATAGTCAAATAGTAAATTAATATAAAATGTCACAGCAATTGTTATATAAAAAAATCTTGAACATTATAAATGCATTTGTCACATAAATAATTATACAAGGCGCTTTTAAATTTTTTAACTGGCAAGTTTTTAATACTTTCTGGTATTTTGTTAAACACTTTAACTGCCATATTGAAAGAATTTTTCAGCAAGCAAGTTGTGGTACCAGGAAGGGAGACGGAGACGTTGTGTAGACCATCGTACCGAATAATTTTCATTATGGGGCCAAGTTATGAAAACCCCTCGTTTAGAAGTAATTAGCAACTTAAGTTTGTTAAATTTAATTGAGTCCCACATTATGAAAGAAGCTTTATTGATCATAACCTTTATTTATGTCATGTTGCCGTCTTGGAAAAACTTTTGAAATTACCGCCACAACTGTTGCCAAGGCAACGGTTTTGGCGGTAATTTAGTTGCCAAGGCAACAGTTGTGGCGTAGACCAAGGTCAAATGTCATGTTCGTCAAAAACTGACATAACTGACACTACAGACTCTTACTTGGTTCTCTGATTGGCCCTTTGTCTTTGCGTCTCTATGGATGCTCTAAGTCAAAATAAGTTTTTAGTTTGAGGCGGCAATAAAATAAAATAACACCAAAGAAAGAGATCTTTTGTCTTAAGTTTTTGTCTAAATTTAAAACATAGACAACTATGTTCCAAACTTTTTCGAAGATTCAAATCCAACAAGTTAAAAATGCAAGGTTGCAATCTTGGATAAGGGGTAATACATAATGGTTGTAGTAAATGTAGGCATTTAGTCTGTATGAAAATTTTAACTTTTTAATTGTTAAGAATTCAAACTTGGTGCCATAATGGAAATTGTTCAGTACAATGGTCTACACAACGTTTTCAATTTAATGTATTTCCTTTGGAACACCTTGTATTATGGTCTAGGGGCCCCATCATGCGAATGTGCCCAGGGCCTCTAATGGGTGAAAGACGGCCCTGATTGTAAGTAATAATTTATTATGTTATTTTTACTGATGTTCCACAATAATTTTAAAACATATTAACTCCAGCTTCTGCAACAAAACAAAAAAGAACTTAAAACTATGACATGATGACCTTACAACCGCATTTTAGAGTGACAAGTAAAATACGTAGCCCTACACACCACAGCTGATAGGAATAAATGAAGAAAACTATCACAGAAAGTGACTACGGTAACGATCCCCAACCTATGAAGGAACTCTAAGATGATTATAAGTTACCATTGATAACTGATTTTTGACAGCCCAAGTTTGTTTACAACGTGTTACAAAACAACCCATAAAAACTCCTATACAAATGGACTTCATTCTGTATGGGAGGACCAATCATATTTCGACCTGTGTTCCATGGGGAAAGTTGTTCAGTTTTGCTAGTACCTTGACCTCCTTTCAGCTTTATTGCTTGTTTTGTAACACCCAGTATATGAGAACCTTTCGTTTTTTTTGCGATTATGGTAGCTTAGGTGTCTATTTTTCTTTGGACCACGATAACCGGGACACCCTGTATACAATATACAATGTTGCGGGACAAATGTCCTCGAAATGTTCCCAATGAATACGTACAAGTACAAGATGTGACAAGTACAAAATTTCGAGTTACAGATGACGCACGAAAAATAAATTATTTATGCTTGCTTGAACGTATCCCTTAATAAAAAAATTAAATACTGGCTCTAAAAAATGTTGAAAGCTGTGTAATGTCTATTATATAATACAGTACCTTTTGGTCTCCATATAAAACAGATGACTGACTTCCAAACAAACCAACATCTGACTTTCAATTTAATTTTATAAACTAGAAACGTACGAAATTAGAAAATAAAACGTGCAAGTGCCGACCTTGGTGCCAACTGCCATTGAATGAGTGAGTGAGTGAATGACAAATTTCAAAATTAGTTTTTTACGCACTTTGTCGCCCAGTTAACAAAATGAAATCCTTTTCGTCTGAAATAATATCTTGCAGTGTAAGAAACGCGACTTCAACGCAAGGATTGGAAGTATGCTGGAAGAAGAAAGTATGATTTCTGGAAAATATTCACACGGTAAAAGAAGCAAACATGGGCAAAAATTAGTAGATTTTGCTCTAGAAAGAAATCTAAAAATTATCAACACCCTATATAAAACAAAACCGCATAAGAAATGGACTTGGCGGTCACCTGATGGCAAGACATTCAACGAAATAGACTACATCCTTTCTAACCTAGCTACACCCATAAATAACTTTAAAATCATCAATAACCTGAATTTCAACACCGACCACAGAATGATTGTCTGTACAATAGACATGAAGGTACAGCTAAAGAGAAAGTTTAAACCCCACAGACAGCTCACACGAGACCTACCAACAGTGACCAGAGAAGGTGGAAAAGGGTGGGAAAATAACTTCACAAATGCAGTATCTTCAGCCGAAGACATACAGTCGCAATATAATGCACTGAGTAGAGAGTTTGATATCCTTCTGAAAGAAATACCAGCTATGGAAAACCATAAGAAAGAACTAGATAAGGAAATAAAACAATTATTCGAAGAAAGAAAAGAGCTCTACAAATCAACCAAATCTGTTGAAACCAGGAAAAAGATTACAGTAATAAGCAAACAAATAAACAGGAAAATTGAAGAAAAAAGGAAGAATAAAAGGAAAGAGATCTTCGAAAAATTCATCAACGAGACCGGAGGAATCAAAAAAGCATTGAATAACATGAGAACAAGCACAAAATGGGCTGAAAACATGAAGAATAAACATGGTACAGTACTTACAGGAAGGAAAGACATCATTAATGAAGCTACTAATTTCTATCGAGACCTATATGATAACGATAGCCAGCAAACTGTAACAACACTCCCCGACCTAAATACAGAAAGTGAATCAGACCTGTCAGTACCAGAAATTCTAAGATCGGAGATAGACCATGCAATAAAAACACAGAAAAACAATAAGTCTCCAGGTGAGGACAATATCACAAATGAGATACTGAAAAGCATGTCCGAATCAATTCAGGAACCCCTGAGAAGGTTATTCAACAACATCCTGGTCAAAGGGGAAACTCCAATGCAATGGTCTAAATCCATAATATCACTGATACATAAAAAAGGTGACAGAAATGACCTAAATAACTATCGACCGATAAGCATTATGTCCAACATCTACAAGATCTTCTCCAAGATACTACTTAAAAGACTAACCAAGATACTCGATGAAAACCAACCCCGAGAACAGGCAGGTTTCCGAAAAACATTTTCTACTTCGGACCATATCCAGGTTGTTTCATCAATCATACAGAAAACAAAAGAATATGGAGGGACATTGTATATAGGATTCATTGATTACCAAAAGGCTTTCGACTCTCTAAAACATGATGCTATATGGAAAGCCCTAAAGGAGCAAGGAGTACACCCAAAGTACATACAAATACTTCATAGCATATATTCCAAAATGACAGCAAAAATAAAGCTTGAAAGAGAAGGTCCAGAGTTTCCTGTCAGAAAAGGTGTCCGGCAAGGGGACCCAATATCACCTAAAATATTTTCAGCTGTACTGGAAATGGTCTTTAGAAACATGGATTGGGAAAGCAAAGGACTGCGGATTGATGGTGAATACCTAAGTCATCTGAGGTTCGCAGATGACATAGTCATATTTGCTGAAAGTGGCTGCCAATTGGAGGATATGCTCAGGAAATATCTAAAGAAAGCAAAAGAGTTGGCCTATGTATGAACACAACAAAAACAAAAATTATCACTAACGATACTGAACACAAAATAGTACTGGACGGAGGCAATATAGAATATGTCAAAGAGTATGTCTACCTGGGGCAGTCAATCTCCATGGAAGACCAGACCAGAAAAGAAATAATAAGGCGAATGGCAATAGCATGGAAAAAGTATTGGGGTTTCAAGGAAGTGATGAAAAACAAACAAATTGACATAAAGATAAAGAGAAAACTATATGATGTCGCTATCCTCCCAAGCTTGACTTATGGCTGCCAAACATGGGCTCTTAGAAACAAAGACGAAATAGACCTCGAGATACATCAAAGGAAGATGGAAAGGAGTATGCTTGGCATTAAGCTTAAAGACAGAATTAGAAATACAAAAATCCGGAAGACTACAAAAATTAGAGATGTGACACAAACCATCAGAGGTCTTAAATGGAATTGGGCAGGCCATGTTTGCAGGCAAAATGACAAGAGATGGACCTATAAAATTATAGAATGGATTCAAGAAACAGGAAAAGGAAAAGAGGTAGACCCAAGAAAAGATGGGAAGATATCTTTAAGGAGAAAGCAGGGAAATACTGGAGAAGGATCGCAAAAAATAGAGAACTGTGGAAGTGCCTGGGGGAGGCCTACGCTGTACAAGCGAATGTTAGAAAAAAGGACGAGGAAGAGAATATATAAATAGACTGATAAATAAATAAATTAATTAAATCAAATTCATAATATACCACAAAATTATTTATTGACGAAATTGTAAATCTAAATCTAACATAATAAAGGCTATTTTTATTTTTATTTTTTTTATTTTTTGTAAGAAACGCAGAATAAACCTATTTCCTCTGCAAATAAGTTGATCGATGTTATAAATCAGATTAGCAGAATCTTTGCGTCTTTTATGGCAACATTTCTGAAAACATCTGCAATAAAAAAATAAAAGTTGTCTTTGGTTGGTTTGTGTTCGCGAACTTCCTCGTGCGTGCCGGGATTTCGTTTTATTTTCGTTATTTCATCAAATAAATCTTGAACCATGGCTGCGATAAGTTTACTAAACCCGAAGGCTGAATTCGCGAGAGCTGCCCAGGCCCTCGCAGTCAACATTTCTGCAGCTAAGGGAATCCAAGATGTCATGAGAACTAACCTCGGCCCGAAAGGCACAATGAAAATGTGAGATATTTCCTAAATTTTAATGTTTTTACATGGTTTTATCACTGTTTGCCTAATTTTATACACTTATAACTTAATAAAAAATATGTAATGGTATTTTGAACGCATTTTGCAGAAATAAAATGAGTTTGAAAAGTCATATGATAGGTACAGTCACCGAGTACAAGTGGTACAGTCATCCACACTGGCAGAAACAAAAGTTACTATACTTTTATCACTTTAATTATAATTTACGTTCGTAAGTTATTCTGACCGCTTTTTTTTTGTAATTGTTAAAACCAAAAATTCCACAATAAAAAATATTTTTAGATTTCATAATATTTCAGGTTGGTCTCCGGTGCTGGCGACATCAAAATCACGAAGGATGGCAACGTGCTGCTCCACGAGATGCAGATCCAGCATCCAACTGCCTCCCTCATCGCCAGAGCGTCCACAGCCCAGGATGATGCTACCGGAGATGGCACCACCTCCACCGTTCTGCTGATTGGAGAACTGCTGAAGCAGGCTGATATTTACATCAGTGAAGGTATTATCTCATTATGTTATTTTGAATTTTTTTCTCAAAATTATGGAGCATTCTCGATAATAGTTTTTAGGTTGTACATTTGCTATCACTGAAAAAAGAACAAAATTACTGATATAATTTTCAATATTTTGTATAACAGTTTAGGTAGTATAGTATCCTGGGTGGTAGTTGTTAGGCTTTTTGTTGGCAAGCTATTATTGTAAAAACTAAAGACTACCATTAAAGGTGTGTTACTGTTGTCCCCGGTGAGACAAGGTTTGGCAGGGTGGGGCATGGTGTGGCATGTTATGGTATTGCCCCAACCTCTATCCCAGCAGCTCCAACTTGTTCCACCCTTCCCATTTTGACTTGTCCTGCTAAACCTTGCCCAACAATCACTGGTGACAATAGAAACACAGGCTATTTATTAAACAATGTAATGTAATGTTGTCTGCTACTGTATGGAAACTATTTACTGCAAAATGATGCCGCCATTTGCCCAAGACAGAACTAGATCGAGATAGAAGAGGCTTTTGCCTAGTGCTGGGATGACATAGGCTAGATAAGATAAGATGATGTTATATGACCTGTTAAAATACCTGGTATTTTTTCACTATTCATTGTACATTAGTAGTTAGTCAGCCAGATAAACTTTCAGTGAACTGTTTAGGCAATGTCCCTTGAATCATACTAGTAATTTGCAAATTTAGGAGTAGCAGATGCA
This sequence comes from Phthorimaea operculella, assembly GCA_024500475.1. NCBI lineage: Eukaryota > Metazoa > Arthropoda > Insecta > Lepidoptera > Gelechiidae > Phthorimaea > Phthorimaea operculella. Next base: position 1,082,950 of record JANFCV010000120.1, read on the forward strand.
CACCTAACAATTGATTTTCAAATCCCCAGGGCTCCACCCCCGCATAATCACGGAGGGCTACGACGTGGCGCGCCAGAAGGCTCTCGAGATCCTCGAGTCAATGAAGGTGCCCATCGAGATCACCAGGGAGAACCTGCTCGACATCACACGCACCTCGCTCAAGACCAAGGTAATTTAGCCAGTGCATACAAATATTACGCCTATATCCCTTGCGGGGTAGGCAGAGCGTGAACAGTAAGTAACCCAATTAAACTCAGCACCATGATTACTTCAGTAATTCATCGAAATGTTGTCCTACAATGTAGGACATACATCATCCTACATGATAGAAGGAGAATTAAATAGAAAAGATTCCTTTCATTAGTAACACACTATTTTAGATTCTTATTTTCTTGCTCCTTTTCAGAATGTTTACAAATCATTTGTTTATGACTTTCACACTGTTCACATCATTATATTGAAGACGGGTACTCATTAGGGATAAAATTCCCGCGACATTGTATCTGATACAACTTCACAAGACAATATTTCCGAGAAATTTCCAATAAAAACCCGCCTTTATGGTCTACACACGAAATGACACACATCTCATCTTCCATTCCCAGGTGCACCCCAGCCTGGCTGAAGTGCTGACTGGCGCGTGCGTGGACGCCGTGCTGGCCATCCGCACCCCTGGACAGCATGTGGACCTGCACATGGTAGAGCTGATGGAGATGCAGCACAAAACTGCCACGGAGACCACTCTTATTAAAGGTTAGACTAGTTTATTCCAGGCGTCATTGTAAATGCCATGTGGTGCTCCATATCTTTTCTGTGGTTGTCGTAAGAAGTGACTAAGGCGAGTTGATGTGTATTGCGATTTTAGGCGACAGGCTGACAACCTGTCACTATGGTGATACACAGTCTTCTAAATGACTCTCAACTTTTGTCAGACATGGGGTAAATGGCCTATTTTTACAGCTCTGCCTAGCCCGCAAGGGATATGGGCGTGATATATGTATGTATGTATGACTGTAAATCTGGCATGTGTGTTGCCGTGCTGGCCATCCGCACCCCTGGGCAGCATGTGGACCTGCACATGGTAGAGCTGATGGAGATGCAGCACAAAACTGCTACTGAGACCACTCTTATTAAAGGTGAGACCATTTTACCACTTCTGAGGGATAGTCTAATGAATATTTCATAACGCATGACTTTGTGAGGTTCTTCAAAGTTATAATACCCAAAAGGGCGGAATGGAGGGAAGGCACTATTCCTCCCATTTTCAGAAAGGCTGAACTATTATGGATCAAGGATGGGTCCAGAAGAGAGGGACGTGCTGGCTCGCTTTTTCGTTTGAAACACTAGCTATTATGTTTTGTGACGCCTGTACTCTTATGGTGTTCAAATCCACAGCACATTCTTCATCGTCATCACCGATCGTCAACTTTAAAGGACGTGCGACTTTTCCTACCAGTATTTGGAGTGTTCTGTCTGAAACCTAAGGTCAGCGAGTCCATTATCCTGGGACTAAAGCAAGGCGTGTACATAACAAGAAGGGAATTGTTTTACATACGCCTATATCTCTTATGGGGCAGGCAGAGCGTAAACGGCTGTGAAAAAATGCCATTTACACCATGTCTGACAGGAGGTTGAGAGTCATTCAGAAGACTATCACCATATTGACAGGTTGTTAGTATATCGCCTAAAATTGTAATACACTTCGACTCTGGTTAATCGATTCTTACGATACCCATGGGAAAAATGATGCTATTTTAAGCAGGCACCACATGGCAAGGGACGTAAATAAAACTTGGTATTCAATTTTCAGGTCTAGTGCTTGACCACGGCGCGCGTCACCCCGACATGCCGAAGCGCGTTGAAAACGCATACATCCTCACCTGCAATGTGTCTCTGGAGTACGAGAAGACCGAAGTCAACTCCGGGTTCTTCTACAAGTCTGCTGAGGAACGAGAGAAGCTGGTCGCTGCTGAGAGGGACTTCATTGACCTCAGGGTTAAGAAGGTAGGAATTCATCATCTGCAATGTTTCCTTTAAATATTAGAAAACCGAAGTCAACTCAGGATTCTTCTACAAGTCTGCTGAGGAACAAGAGAAGCTGGTCGTTGCTGAAAGGGACTTCATTGACCTCAGGGTCAAGAAGGTAGGAACTCCTCATCTTTAATGCCTCTCTAGAGAAGACTGAAGTCAACTCCGGGTTCTTCTACAAGTCTGCTGAGGAACGGGAGAAGCTGGTCGCTGCTGAAAGGGACTTTATTGACCTCAGGGTTAAGAAAGTAGGAATTGTTTCTTAAATCTTAATTTATAAGTATTGAACAGCGTAACCACACCAAAACTACGCGTATTACGAGCAAAAGCCTCAACAATACTACATGTGTTGCGACCATAGTTGCGACAGTTGCGATCCGAATTTTGCCATGCCTACGCTATAGATATTGCGAGCGAAGAGAAGCTAAACTTAAAGTTACTAAAACATCAATCACTTATTTATTTCAACGGAATCTTGATATTTGACTACATCAAACATTAACGAAACTTACAATTTCTTCCAGATCATCGCCCTAAAGAAGCAGGTGTGCGACGGCACCGACAAGTCGTTCGTCGTCATCAACCAAAAGGGCATCGACCCCCTCTCCCTCGACGCATTGGCCAAGGAGGGCATCATCGCGCTGCGCCGCGCCAAGCGACGCAACATGGAGCGCCTCGCCCTCGCCTGCGGAGGCGTCGCAACCAACTCCGTCGACGACATCACCCCCGAAGTCCTCGGCTATGCTGGACTCGTCTACGAACACATCCTCGGAGAAGAAAAGTACACCTTCGTCGAAGAATGCAAGAACCCGCAGTCGGTGACCATTCTTATCAAAGGCCCGAACAAGCACACATTGACTCAGATCAAAGACGCCGTCCGCGACGGGCTTAGAGCTATCAACAACGCCATCGAAGACCAGTGCGTCATCCCCGGAGCGGGCGCTTTTGAGATCAAGGCTAATATGGAACTGCAGAAGTACAAGGACACCGTCAAAGGCAAGGCCCGTCTCGGCATCCAAGCGTACGCTGAAGCTTTACTGGTCATCCCGAAGACTCTAGCCGTCAACTCTGGTTACGATGCGCAAGATACTATCGTGAAGTTGCAGGAGGAGGCCCGTCTGAGTCCGGACCCTATCGGCTTAGATTTGAGCACCGGTGAAGCCTCCAAACCTGGTGACTTGGGCATCTTTGATAACTACGTAGTGAAGAAGCAGATACTCAACTCTTGCTCAGTGATCGCTAGCAACCTCCTTCTCGTTGACGAGATCATGAGAGCTGGCATGAGCAGCCTCAAGGGATAATCCTGTTGAGGCACCTTTCGTTCACAAATTATTCGCTTTACTTATTCTACTAAGGTATTCTGTATTATGCACTATGGCATTTTAATTTTCACTGCATTGCATTAATTTTTAAGTTCTGTTCATAACAGTTAATGTATTCTTCTGCTAGAGATATTTTAATATCTATTATAATAAAATTATACTAATGAATTAAAATGGAAGTTCCTTTCCTCGTTATCAATACAAACACCTCTTGAAAAAAGTCGACATCAGGGTTCATCGGGTCGTTGGACGACACGGTGTCCCACATAAAAAAATGGAGAGTATAAAAACCAAAATAATTTTAAACATTTATTTAAATTTGAGACACATACACTTAACAACATAGTACTCTGTTAAACAATGTATCAAGTTAGATGCAGTTTTAATTTGATAAGATAATAATCTACTTGCAAACAACTGGTTAACAAGATATAGGAAGCTTTATGTGAATCTTGGTTTTCCTGAGACTAGATGACTATTCATTCATATTCCTTCAGATCAGATCATACACTTTTCTTCTTAATACCTATTTAGCACAGCTTTATAATCAAGTTCTATTCAATATCTTCTTTTATCTTTGATCTTCTATCACATACACAATATCAATCCAACACTCCTAAACCTAAATTATAAGGAATGCTTATCACTAACATGTGATGGGTACCTAAATGCAATATCAAGATTTTATATTCATTTTTTTGCACATTTTCTGTAATCTTTATAATTAATATTATTATAACAATTAATATTTTTGTGTTCAAATTCTTATCCTATTATTTATTTTACAGCATAGCTGTTACAGACAGGGTTGCAATATATATAATATTTTTGGAAGTCTTATTTGAATATACCATAGAATAGACATTACAACATTGTGAATTGATTGTAAACTATAGTCCGTCCAGTTCGTGCGCGACCTTCCCTAGGGGTGACAGACGTCGGGGGGGAGATGTCAGCGGGTAGCGGGAGGTGTAGCGGGGACGGGGTGACGCGTGCATCCGCGCCGCACGTCATAATAAAATGACGTGCTTCCTCGCCCTCCCACCGTCTGTACCCCTAGGGAAGGTCGCGCACGAACTGGACGGACTATAGCCAAAAGGTTATTTAAAATTACATTACAATGTAATTAAGCACATACACTAAAACAACTTAAGTTGATCATAAATTAATTCAAATTAGAAAAATATAAAAAATATGTACTTGGTACATTGTTAAACAAAATCCAATCACAATTTGATGCATGTAGCATGCTGTTCAAAATATAAGCAATCAACTATACATTAACATTATTAATGCAAAAATAAATTAACATACACCAACTTATCATTTATCAATCAATCAAAAGAAAGTTGAAATACATTGCATCACATTAATTTTTTTTCTCCAATATGTATTTGGTTAAAAAAATATTCTTTATACTTGTACTTTCTGGGTTTCAATAAACATGTAACTTCTTGTTTAACCCTTGAGTAGGCACATAGGATAATAAACACCCGAACGGATGTTGAAGGATTAGAAGGAAATAAATGTGGGCTACCCCACGTGCCTACTTAGGTACATAGCCTTTTTTGGCGCACCTACTTATCGTTTAATTGTTAGCTTTCTCCCTGAGAGCCGCTCGTTCATTACAATCGATGGTGGAGAGGTTCAGCGATGCTACGAATCCATGAAGAACAGATATACCAGCTTTCACAACAGCCACTGGCATGGAGATCAGTGCAATCAGCTTGAAGAGGCCTATTCCCAGAACTGGAACATTCATAAAAATAAAAATTCAATACATATAAAATATATTGGTGCTTTTTGTGGTTAAGTAAGTTTCCTACATAATGAGATGATCATCAGAGAGCAGGCATTTTACACTGAGAAATAGTTTAGATACTAACCTACCAGTATTTAGGGTGTAGGTAGACAAGTGAAGCATGACTAATATTTTAGTACTCTACTAACAGAGTTGTAAAGATTAAGGAAAGATAACAGTAAATGCAGTAAAATATATGTTCAAGGCTTGTTTATCTTAAGTAGGTAACTAGAAGTTAGTTATGTTTATCTCATAATAATTTATTTTTTTACTAATGCATGAACAATTACATCATCCATCACATAGGGGTTCAATGCTGACTGTAGGCCTCCCCTAGGTTACACCACAAGGCACAATCTCCTGGTTGTTACCATCCAATTGCTACCAGCTGAACAATGTTTTCTTGTTGCATTGTTTTAGGTGCTACATAGAAAAGACACGATTGCCTGATTCTGTTTCAGTAATTATTTTGCCAGAATCAATTATATATTACCTGTAGGTCCAGTATAGAAGTGCATCACGTAAAGAGCAGCATAGAAGGCCTCGTTGCCAGCGCACATGCAAAAGAGGACCGTCTTATTTGTGTAGTACAGATGCATGATCGGATTCTCAGACATATCAATAAACTTGTGCGAAGTCTTGCCCTGGAGAGTCGTAGTGTGGAGATACAGCCAGTGACAAGTGATGTCGATGGCCATCGAGATTTGGAACCAGAATGTGTATTGAGGGTAGAATGTAGCAAGCGTCATCATGAGGCAGGCAGTGCCGGCACGGTCTGTGAGCTGGTCAAGCATAGCCCCGAACTTAGTACCTAGAGAAATATGTTACATAGTTACAAAAGAAAATTAAGAATTTTGTAAATACTGGAGATATAAGTAGGTGTGTATCTTATCTTTATAATAATAAAAAATATCAGAGTCAGACTAGAAAATAAATTGAAGAATAGGTAAAATTAAGTATGCATGTAGGTAATAGGTACACAATTTAATCAGGGATATGCCCAATATCAATCAGTTAATGGGTCAGTAGGTAAACGGAATAAGTAATTGAATTAAGTGATGCCATATAATTTTACTAGGTAGTCACTTACTTTGGTTGAAGTACCTAGCAGCATGACCATCGAACGCGTCGAGGAGAGCAGAGACCACGTAGCAGGTGCAGGCCAGCACACAGTGCGTTGGCATATAATAAAACGATATTATAGCCAAGATCACCCTGGCGAACCCTGAGGAAAACACAGTTTTGTGTAAACAATGAATAAATGGATAAATAAAATGTTCTGCGCACTTATCCACTTACCGATGATGTTTGGCACGAAGAGGAATATGTTCTCCTTAGTTTCAGACATTTTGAATGAAAAGTGAAGGATATTTATGGAAAAATCGAATAAAATTCTTGATTTTCTACGAAAACAGATGATCCCCTCTCGAAATCCCAAAACGAACTAAAACACACTATGGAAACGAGAATATGATGACATATTCCTTATTAAACCCATAGATTAAACCACAGATAACAGCTATCAAACAGATGATTTTTACGACGGCCATTTCTTATCTTTCAAAAAAGAAAACTTTACTACTTTTCAAGAAGTTTTTGATCAAAATATAAAACACCTATTTATGTACAAACTTATTTTTCTAGTTTGTGGACTATCACGTCAGTTGTCTTTGTCAACGTCAAGTCAAAGCGTCAGTTATTTAATTTATTGTTTTATTCCATAATTTTATTCTTTTTATTATTAATCTCAAGTTTTATTATATTTAACTTCAGTTCTAAGCAAACAAGTTATTCGGAAGTTATATCAAGTAAGTTCTTCGTGATTTCAACGGACAGAATTGCCACGGATAAAGCAAAGAGCACAGCAATATTTTGTTGTACAGGCAGTGTTTGTTACAATATGTTAGCCACTTTATCCACTGAAAAGGTGTTGTGGGATGTGAAAGTTGGGGACAGCAGCACCACATCGCTGCCCGCGAGCCACGACCAGCAAATCGGGCACCTAAGATAGACCTGTTTGCATGCACGCACGGGAACACTACAAACCAGTGAATTACGTAAGAACAGTGTATTCTCCAGTTACTTAAGATTTGTATTGCACGCTATAATAAACCTCTGGGGTTCAGTTGCCTTTAGGTACTCATAAATATGTTCATAATGATAACGTGAGCTTAGTGTTAGATACTTCCTTTACCACCAATTCATGCTTATTTTGTAAATATTGTTTGTTAATTCGAAAATTTTATACATTTGTTTTGAAGATGTTTTGAAGAATGATTAAAATTATGATAAAAATGGGTATGTTTATTTTCTTTTTATTTAATCGAAACTAAGAAAAAATGTATTGCGGTACAGTAAGGTACTGTCATTCGAATAGGCCATATTTAACAGCTGTCCAATATGGCCTTATATCGAGTGACCGTACTACAAACAGAGGTATAACCAAGGGGTACATATACCTATCATATTTCTGAACGGTTTTTTTTCTAAACGAACGTAGTAATCTCTAAGAGTCTGTATATGTTATCTTCACTGGTAGTTTTTAATTAAAAAAAATCCTGGGATTCTATAAGGTTGCACCTTTATATTGAGCGTCTCCTATCTGTCCCTTTAGGGACATATATATAAGTGATCTGGGAACTAAAAAAAACTTAGAGTCATAGACAATCTCATTCATTTCTCGCCCATATTACATTGACATTTGACTAGTGCTTTCTCTTTCTACCTTGATGAAATAAAAAGAGATGACAAGCTTCATGAAAAACAATGAAATGCATATTGTTTCTAAAGTACCACCGCAACTGACATTTGCCATAGACAAAAATTATTTCTTTCTCTGAAATGCGTTTTCTTTGTACATAAACTGCCAAAATCAAAAGGTAAGAGAGAAACAAAAGATACCCATATCATATAGCGTTATTTCTTTCTTTTCGTACGATAACTGCCGTATTCATGCTTCTTCTTGCTAGACAAATGCTAAACAGCATATTCGAAATCATGGTACCACTGCAAATAGCATAGAAAAAAAAGATAGTACTAGTTTCCGCCGTTCGAGGGTGTTTGTGTAGTCGTTAAAAATGTTGGTTGGAATCGGAACCTGTCGAAAATGATGAATTCGGTTTTGCAAATTGTTAGAACATTTGTAATGTTGTAGATAAATTAGTAAAACATGAAGATATATTAGCTAGGTTGTGATAAATATATAATTAGTGGGGTAGAGAGTGTTTTCAGTGTGTAAAAGTCATAAGACTTGTGTCATCTGACTACTCTTCCTTCAAGATGGCTCCTCCGCCGGAGTATGATAAGGAACCGAAAGCCCCGGATAAAAGTGCTACAAACATATCCTGTGACGAGACGAAGACGCTACACAATCTAGCGAACGACCAGCAAACAAATTCGGACAGTAAACCTTCAAGCACGGCGGGCAGCACGGACGTTGAGGTAAGGCGACCTCCGCTACATTTCGAACGTTTCGGAAGTAAACTTTTATACGGATGTAATGTAAGACTTTATTTCCTAAATTAACATATTATTTGCTATTCAATTCTGAATCGAGTCGGAGTAAATCGTTATTTGTGTACGATTTCGGCTACACCGGACATGTTCCGTGTCCACAAGTAGGCAGGTGAAAATGGCGAAGGATAGATGTCAAAAATAATGTGCAATACGGCTCGGCCGCCCGTCGGGCATGAGTGTGCACTTTAGTACAGATATTGCTGTGTTTACGAGAGGAATAATGGTTGTTTCGGGTCGGCCTTGACCAACCGTACGCTGAAATTGAAACTAAGAATCACAATCGCCGAATTTGTTTCTCGCGACTCGATTTGGTACAAGGAGTCGTTTGATTGCGAAAATGCGCTTTTTGCACGGTATTAGCGTGCCCAATTCGTCTTTGTAATCAGCATATTATTCAATGTTGATGTCTGTTCTAGTAACAACATGTTGCTAAAAAAAGTTATCATAAAAAAAGTAATAAGTTTTCACTAAAGTAACCAAGTTGAGTTGATATCAATACCCACGGTACCTACCTATTTCCCAGATAATCTCTGAAAAACTATACTTGGACTCAATACTGGACAAATGTAGGTTTTATACTTAACTTTTCTAAGCTACCCCCATTGAACTTGATAATAATAATCTGCCTGCGAAGTGTGCTGAATACAGCAGTACCCCTGTTGTAGCTCTTAATGAATGATGATGACGATTATGATGATGATGACTGCTACAAACATAGCAGTCAAGAAAATAATTCCACTTCCTCGCAGTGACTTGCTTACTGTCACAATTCAAGGACTGACAATGAGTTTCAGTATTTTGATGCTCTGTGATGACTTGCAGACAAAATCTTATTATACCTATTTACAGCATGAATCGCAACTGAGAATAATGGCAGAGATTCTTATCTTATCTTATCTTATCCTAATAAACCTACATCATCCCTCTGCTGGGCAAAAGTAGGAAGAGGGAGGCAGAATTTGTGACATAGAAAATTAGAATAATTTTGCTTATAACCTAGTAATTTATCCTGCAACACCCAGACCAGGAACAGTCTCACAAAATTATTCATTATCAATTAAATCTGGACTGTTAAGATTGAACTGATACATTACATAAAATACAAGATGCAGCTAATGAGTTAACCTGTGCATGGCATCATCTGCCTGCCTTTTTCCAAAATCAGTCGTGGTTGGCGCAACATGTTTAGTTGGATAATGAAATCATGTAGCAAAAGAATTTGGCAATCTTTAATGACCGGCCGCCTGCCTTACGTCAACCCTCTTTGGGAATGTCAACCTTTGCAGGCCATTTTGTGTAAATAGGTAAACAGAAGTATGCAGTCAAGCAAACCAAACAGTACACACTCATACATATCCACAACCACAACAATATCTTAATTATTGTTAAGTGTCATAAATCTGAAAACATCATATCTGAACAACTTTCCCCATGGAACATGGGTCGAAATATGAAAAAAATATTTGGATCTTTCATAGTAAATCAATCAGCTGATCGGCGATTTTGTATGAGAGGTCCAATATTTTTTTCACATTTCGACCCATGTTCCATGGGGAAAGTGAGTACCTTGACCTCCTTTCCGCTTGTTATATACCCTTTCTGTTACTCTTGGTATATGTATGTATTATCATAATTTGAACTTTATTCATGGCTTAGAACGTGTTATGAGAAAATAATGAAAACAGAAATATAATTGCTATTTCTCTTTTATCACCCTTTGTATTGTTATTTTATTATTGTGATAAAGAAACTGAAGTAGGCCAGATGTTAAAGAAACAAAATTATAAATATATTTTATCTACACTTCATACATAATGTTCCTATTACAAATTCGAAAGCAAATGTATAAGCAACTGCTTTACTGGCTTAAGTGGGCTGGCAACACTGACACCAGCTAGATTGATCTTCCGTATTTATTGCTAAAAAAATAGTTATATTTGTATTTTACGCCTCTTTCTCTGCACAAAAAGTGATTATATATCGATAAATATCTTATTAACACATAAATTGGACTACAGTGAAGTGTAAAAACGAAGAAAACAGTGCTAAATAGACTAACAAGTACAAGTATCAATTAGGGAAAAATAACCCAGTAAATGGTGAAAAATAAACAAGAAGTGGACAGTATTTCAATATAAGACAGCATTGCAGTGATTTATCACCGGATTATACTACTATTAAACTGGAAAACAGCTAAAATTAGAACAAAGAACTTGCATCAAAATCACGTCTACCCTCGAATAAAAACATTACCTACTGTTAACAATGGACCCAATACTACTTAAAACTATGCTCGAAAATATACAAAAGGATGTAAAAGAAACAAAGATTAGCATCCAAGAATCTGAACAGAGAATAAACGATAACATAAATATGAAGTTCCGACATGTTGAAGAAAAAATTCAAAGATTAGAAGACACTGTTATAATGCAAGAAAATAGACTAGACTTTTTTGACATGCATCTAAGACAAAGGAACATTCTAATCTACGGAGTGCATGAAAACGAAAGGAATTATGATGAGCTAGTCCACAATGTCCTAGAAATATGCAAAATACTGAAAGTGAATGACTGTACAAAACTAGAAATTCAAGCAGTGAGAAGAGTAGGAGGTAAAGCAAACAAAATTAGACCAATTATGGTAACCTTCACTACCCTGGGAAGAAAATTAGAAGTTCTAAGGGCTAAGAAAAACTTGAAAAATACTGAGTATTATATCAAGGAAGATTTCCCTGAAGGTGGTGGAAGTAAGGAAGCAACTTCAGGTTAGAGTAAATGAGGAAATAGAGAAAGGCAATAAAGCCTATATTAAATATGATAAAATTATAATTCGATCACCCAGACAGAAAAAGACATCATATACAGAAAAACAAAACAACAAACGCACACACTCAGAGAGCCCTACAGGAAACAAAACTACTGCTAAGAAATATACTATGAAAGAATATTGGAGGTCATCTAATCCAGGCTCGGTTTCAAAACAACAAAACAGCAATACCAATATCAACATAACAACCACACCACCACCACCCGCATCCGTAAGTCACCAATAGCAATCAACAAATACTAAAAAACGGAAGACAATCAAACAGAATGGAACAGGAATAGACAAACACCTTCCCCCAACCCGGCCGGTCACCGTGGGGGACAAACAAGACCGCCACCCCGCCGTGGGAGCAGTAGTCCAAAACCCTCCAGTAACAATTGAAAATAAAACCCACCAAGCTCTCCCTGTACGGCTGGTCCCGAGGGAGCAGTAGACCAAAACCCTCCATCACTCAAACTCTACTAATTGGAAGCTTCAACATTCGATCTTTAGTTCAGTCATGTAGACTATTGGAACTTGAACATGCGCTTAAAAATATAAAATGGGATATCTTGGGACTATCAGAAATAAAAAGAGAAGGAACAAAAATAATAGAGTATGAAGATTACGTTCTAATGTATTATGGCGTCAAAGGAGGTACAAATGGAGTGGGATTTATGGTAAAAAGTGAACTAAAACAATACATAAACGGCTTTAAACCTATATCAGATAGAGTTGTTAGACTAGACTTGAAAATAGAAAATAAAATGTTAAGCATAATAGAAGCGTGCACCCACAGCAGCAAGTTCAGAACCTGAAATACAAGCCTTCTACGACAGCTTAACTATGGCTTTACATAACAGCAGCGATGACACTCTAATAATTGGAGACTTTAATGCTAAAATCGGACAGCCGCAACCTGAAGATGGAAAAGCTCTGGGAAAATGGGGATATGGAGATAGGAATGAACGTGGAGATATGCTGTTAAACTTCTGTCTAGAAAACCAACTCTACATAAGTAACACATTTTTTAAGAAAAAGCAGAAACAGAGATGGACGTGGCTATCTCCTGATGGAGCAACACGAAACGAAATAGACTTTATCCTCACAAAGAATATTAGAGCTATAACAAATGTTCAAGTTATAAACACAACCTTCTCTACAGACCATAAATTAATCCGAGCTGTATACAACTTCAACACTAACATAAAAAAGTGCAGAAAATCATTTAACTCAAGAATTTCAGAGTTTACCTTAATAGAGAAAGAAAGTATCAAAAACCAATTCATAGAGTTGATAAAAACGGTACCTCAAGATATAGATACAAATAAGTCCTTACAACAATCTTACACAAATACCATAAACAACATAAAAACCTGCGTCAAACAATTACCTATCAGAAAAAACAACAATAAAAACATAAATGAAACAATATTCACACCGAGACTGAAGCAATATATTGAAGAGAGAGAACAACTTAAAATTTGAAAAAGAAATAAAAAGAGAAAAGAAATTAAACAAACTATACAGAAAAATCAGGAAAGAAATAAAGAAAAACAAACAACAGCAATAATACAAAATAATAGAGCAAGAACTAAAAAATAGAGGCTCAGTTAAAAGAGCAGATAGAACTCTCAACCCGGGGAAAGAGTGGATAATTGGACTTACAGGAAAAGACGGAAAAAAGGTTACTGATAGAGGCAAAATTATAGACATAGCTACCAATTATTACAAAGAATTGTACAGTGACAAGCTAAACAAAAAATTGAACTACATGCCAAAATGCTCACGGAACAGTGAAGAAGTGCAACCTATTATGGAAAGCGAGGTCAGAGAAAGTATAAAGTCCCTAAAGACATCTAAAAGCCCAGGACAAGACGGCGTAACGAATGATATGTTAAAAGCCGTATGCGATCCACTGACGCCAGTAATTACAAAAATATTTAATGGTATTTTGTATAATGCTTATATACCAGAAGAATGGGAAAATGCTATAATTACACTTATATACAAGAAAGGGAACCCTATGGATATAGGTAATTACCGCCCTATCAGCCTCTTGCAATCTGTTTACAAATTGTTTACTAACATTCTTCTAAGAAGGTTAAAAAATAATCTGGAATCTAAACAACCTAAAGAACAGGCTGGCTTTAGACCCAAATACAGTACGATTGACCACATATTTACATTATCGCAAGTGATAGAGCGCTACACAGAATACAAGATGCCACTCTACATCGCCTTTATAGATTATTCGAAAGCTTTCGATTCAATATCCCACAAATCGCTCTGGGAAAGCCTGGAAGAACAGGGAGTCGAAGGAAAGTACATAAAGATATTGTGGACCATATACAATAAAAGCAGAGCAACGGTAAAGTTGGAACGACTTGGCATGACGTTTGATATAGAAAGAGGCGTAAGACAAGGCGACCCCATTTCGCCAAACTTGTTCATAGCGCTCCTAGAACACATATTCTCTAAACTAGATTGGGAGAACCTCGGAATAAATATTAACGGAGAACGTTTAAACCAACTTAGATTCGCGGACGATATTGTCCTGCTTAGCGAAAACTATGAAGACCTACTCTACATGCTTACAACACTGGATAAAGAAAGCCAAAATTGCGGACTCTATATGAACACGAATAAGACATGTGTCATGATCATGACCAACAGCAATGAAATTCCGATCAAAATAGGACAAAATACTATTGAGTATGTCAAACAGTATGTTTATCTGGGACAAAACGTATCTTTCATGGACTACACGCTGAAAGAAGTAAACCGAAGAATCAAAATAGCGTGGAACAAGTACTGGTCAATGAAACACATATTCAAATCTAAACTTCCCATATCATTGAAAAAGAAAGCTATGGACTCTACAGTCTTACCAACATTATTATATGGATGCCAAACTATCACGGCAAATCATAACCAAACTTCAGGTCTTCCAAAGATCAACTGAAAGGAGCATGCTTGGTATAAGACTTCGAGATCGCCAGCGAAATACGACGATCAGAAAAAAGACACAAATCATAGACGCTGCAGAGCTTGCATGCAAACTGAAGTGGAGATGGGCTGGCCACGTCGCTCGTGCTACGGACGAGCGCTGGAGCAGTCGTGTGTTGTACTGGTACCCGCGCGACCACACTCGCCCGCGCGGACGACCGCGCGCTCGCTGGAGAGATGACATCCAGGCTGTGGCGGGGGCGACGTGGACGAGACTGGCTATGGACCGAGACCAATGGAAACTGATGGAGGAGGCCTTCACCCAAAAATGGGTGCCAAAGAACATTAAAAATAATTAAAAATAACTAGGTAATGTGATGTGAAAATAATGCAAATAAATATATTTCTATTTCTACTATTAATCTAATTTTGTAAGTTGAATGAATTAGTTATATCTTAATCAAAATACTCGAATTATTTATTAGTTTATTTTATATATTTACTGAATATAATAAAATTAAGATAAAAATGTAATGTTTGTTATATTGTAATTTGTTTTTTGGAAATAAATGGCTTTGTATTGTATTGTATTGTATCATAAATCTGAAAACATCATATCTGAACAACTTTCCCCATGGAACATGGGTCGAAATATGAAAAAAATATTTGGATCTTTCATAGTAAATCAATCAGCTGATCGGCGATTTTGTATGAGAGGTCCAATATTTTTTTCACATTTCGACCCATGTTCCATGGGGAAAGTGAGTACCTTGACCTCCTTTCCGCTTGTTATATACCCTTTCTGTTACTCTTGGTATATGTATGTATTATCATAATTTGAACTTTATTCATGGCTTAGAACATGTTATGAGAAAATAATGAAAACAGAAATATAATTGCTATTTCTCTTTTATCACCCTTTGTATTGTTATTTTATTATTGTGATAAAGAAACTGAAGTAGGCCAGATGTTAAAGAAACAAAATTATAAATATATTTTATCTACACTTCATACATAATGTTCCTATTACAAATTCGAAAGCAAATGTATAAGCAACTGCTTTACAGCCATTCCGCCTTTTAAAAAAAATGTCGATATCATAAAGTAAAATGTCGATGTCATAAAGTACTTTTTTCTGACTTTATGATATCGACATTTAGCAGTAAGATAATAAAAAAAAAACAAATGTCACGACACAATCAAAGAATGGGACGACACTTGAAATTATGAGGACTTATTTATTATTAAATCTTTGCTTCAAATCATTTTCCGAATTAAAATTTACCGATTAATGCTTTTTAATTTTAAAAGTTGTTCCGTTTTTATGAGCTTCCATTTTAACGTTTAGTTAAAAAGTTACTTATGTATAAAAGTCGTTCAGTTGTTGGTTCAGTAGATATGCTTGCAATCGCCATAGTGAAGTGCGGAGGTATGAATTATTTTTCATAGTTTTTCTTCTAAAGTGTAGATAAAATAGTGTATGCAATTGCAATATAATTAGGCTTTAGAATGCTCGTGTCAAACTATTATCACACTCGGCTGCGCCTCGTGTGATAAACAGACACTCACATCCTAAAGCCTCTTATTATAAGGCAATTGCATAAACTACTATTTTTAATGTATATTATGTTATGACAACCTCTGTTGCTGAAGTTTCAAGCAAACTACATTTATAATAAGATGTATATTGAACAACATCATTATTTTACAGGCCTTACATTATAGTCGGGGAATTCTGGAAATTCAATAAAAAAAATGTATTGCATTTATGTAGCAAATTTAATACAGAATATTTTGTCCTTTGACATTTTTTTTGTAACTATTATAGTTAACTTATAAATCCGTAAAGTGTATAATTTTTGACACATTTCAAAGAAAATGGCGGCGATGCGGACGGGCGGGGGGTCTCCGCTTTTAAGGTTTCAAACAACATGCTTATAGGTATCTAATCGCAAAAAAAAATTGCTGTAAAGGCGTGCTTCAATTGGCGCCATTCATAGATTTTCCAGGAATACGTTTTTTTTAATATAAATCGTTTTATCTTGAAAACCGTAAGAGTTACAATAAAAAAATGTATTACATTTAAGTAGCAAATTTAATACGGAATATTTTGTCCTTTGACACTTTTTTTGTAACTATCATAGTTAACTCATAAATCCGTAAAGTGTATAATTTTTGACACATTTCAAAGAAAATGGGGGTGATGCGGACGGGCGGAGGGTCTCCGCTTTTAAGGTTTCAAACAACATACTTATAGGTATCTAATTGCAAAAAAAAAATTGCTGTAAAGGCGTGCTTCAACTGGCGCCATACATTGAATTTCCAGAATTCCCCGACTATTATGCCTTACAAAAGTTATACATGCATTGAAAACATAGTTTTTTTTATGAAGTTTGATTTGAACATGCACTTAATGCACTTTTTTTTTTCTTGCAAGGCCCTAAATCTTCTTGTTTTCGTGTGGGACACCGAGTCGTTCAACGACCCGATGAACCGTGGTGTCAGAGTTTTTCAACCGCCTACTACAAGTAGCACCGCCTACTACAAGTAGCAGGCCTCTGACATGGTTGTGTAACATAATAATTACTTTAACGAGTCTTATCGCGATAGTTTTTTAGGTAAATAAGCGATTTACCTGGACACTCGACGTTTCGATAAGACTCGTTAAAGTAATTATTATGTGTGAAAGTAATCGCGAGTGCTTTAAAAGTTATATGGTTGTGTAACGACCGCCATCATAGACAGCAGCCGGGACCGACGGCTTAACGTGCCCATCCGAAGCACGGAACCATCTTACTTGCGGACAATCAGGTGGTTCAGCCTGCAATGTCCTAACCAGACTGGGAACAAATTCACAAAGTGATAAATATCAACTTTGTGAGTGACCCCACCGGGAATTGAACCCGAAACCTTTGCGTGGCAGGCAGACATACTAACCACTGCGCCACATCGGCTGTCACTAAATGTAACTGGCCCTAAATGTTTAGCATTGATCAATGTAAGATTTACTTACTATTGTTACTATTACTATGAAAACTTCTTTTTAGACTGAACAAAAAAACTTATGATCATGACAAAGTAGTGTATTGATTTTACCCTTTAAAAGTAATACAACATCAGTAAATCATACTTCCAATTTTGATATATCATTTAACGTTCAACAGATGGTCTAACCAGATGGCTTGCCCAAAAATGGCATCAAATTCTATGAATCAATCAACAATCACTGTAGACCATTTGAGAGTTTTAAAAAGTATCTATTGTATTCATTTTTCAATGCAGTTTTTTGTGAAAGTTGTTCCAGCTCATAATTGGAGCATTGACCTTTGCAATGCTGCCTTGAGTAAACCTCGTGTTATAAACAGATTGCGTAAAATTGGCGACGGATTTTCTTGTACTGCCATCAAGATCTTATACTACAAATCAAGATATACGAGTGACCTGCTGATTCTACTGTTAGATTTTCGTTTTATGCAACAATCTGCATCACAGGCCCATCCTTAGCTGTCAGTATCAGCCATGGTTAATTACCTAAATCACTATCAATACATACCTACATACAAACATGGTACAAAATGAAGTCCTTTTTTGCCTGTCTGTCGTGGAATACCTACGCTAACTCCTCCTAAACCACGCAACGAATTTTGATGCGTTTTTTGTATTAATAAATAAATAATAATAATAGAGTGATTTAACCGGAAGGTTTATTTGTAATAACACATGCCGGAAGCCTTTATCCTGCGGGAAAATGAGTTGCAGCGGGAACACCTCTTGTAATATTTGACAATCCATTCAAATATTTTACGACCTTCTTTGCCTCCGGAATCTATCTGCCACAGACTACGAATGTCGAATTCTACGGCTGGAAATTAGCCTATAACTGCCAAATGTGGCTGCCTGTCTATATAGTCCAAGAAAGATAGTAATATCAGCGAAAAAAAACCGGGTGGCGAAATGTTGTGGAGTTGTGTAGTGGTAGGTCCTCTTTTCACAACGTTCAATAAAGTCCCTTCGATAATATGCGGTGCTGAGAGTACGGGTAGAGGGGTAAATTATGTGTGTGTGTATGTGTGGACGTTGTGAAGAGGACCTTCCACTACACAACACCCCAACATTTTGTCACCCGGATTTTTTTTTTCGCTGTTTCCTAGTTATTGGACCAGATGGTCTGGATTAATACGGGAGTTCAGTATGGACTAATATCAAATAGCAGTGTAGCCCAGTATTGGCCCAGACGCGGAACTGGTGTAAGTTTCAGCCGGCATTGTGTACTCGTCTCGCTGCTCGCAACCGCGTAACCAACCGCGCAGGGAGACACAGACACATTTTCACTTAGTATTCTTACATATGTGCCGTGTGGCGCCGGCTTTGAATAGCATCACCCCATATCTTCCCTGTGGGTGTCGTAAGAAGCGACTAAGGGGTTTGAGAGTTGATGTGCATTGCAGATTTGCAGTTTGAGACACTATGGGGATCAACCTGTCACTATGGGAATCAACTTGTCTGGCACTCGATGGTCGGACTTGATTTAAAATCCACACAAAAAATGGCGACAGCTAAAAGCACTTTGGGTGATTACTCTTAGTTTGGCATTTCGGATGTAGGTACCTAAAAGTTTAGTTGACAATCGCAGCCCAACTGGGCTTTTACCAAGCTCAAAGTAATTAGAATTTGAAAATTCTCCTGTGACTGTGAGTGACATTAAGTCATTAAAAAATTGGGCCCATTATGGAGAGCCGAAATACAAAATTGCTTTCTTTGCTGTGCCGTCAAAATTAAAGTAATCGAAGAATTGCCCATAATTTAGTTTAAAGGGCACAACACACCACCTCCGTATGCGTGACGTGCACGTCATCTCATCAGGTACCCGTACCGTACCTGACCGTACTATGAGACAGCGTACGTACGCGCGTAATGACACACGCAAGGATTAGACAGTGTGCTGCATCATATACATTCTCATACATTATAACCGGTACGCCCTGCATACGGAGGCGGTGTGTTCTGGCGTTTATGCTGTAACCGGGGCGGCGTCTTGCATCAAAGTAAAATTTTGCGTTTCCGACTTTCTTTTAGGCCTTAAAACCCAAAAAGGTTATTTTTGCATTTTTGGATATTGCTTTTACTTAATTCGACAGACGCAGGCAGGCACGAAAGACAAAGCTCAGCAAAATTAAACTTTATCCAATACGGCCATGTTGTAACGGAATTTTAGTAATTAAATTCAAAATTTCTTATTCTTTTGTGTTGTTCTGTTTTTCGTATTTTTATACGATCTTGACGAGCCGGGCTCTACTTTGAAATTTAATTTTATTGATTGAGAGAGAAGCGAAGATGTTCACAAAACAACTGAATAAGCAATATCTAAGCAAGGATCCGGAATATCATTATCCCATATCCCACGAAAAACATTCTGTAAAAACTAGCCAAGTCTCGATGGAGCTGCTTATTTATTTCTAAAAGTAATGGAATCTTGACAAATTCACGCCAAGTCTAAGGTTTCAGTCAATATGGTGATACACAGTCTGTTGAATGACTCTCAAACTTTTTGTCAAATTGTTTTTTACAGCCGCTTACGCTCTGCCTTCTCTGCAAGCCAAGGGATGTAGGCATGATATTATATGACGTTTGTATGTAGAAGTGGTGGATTCAGATTCAGATTCATTTTATTAGTGTTAAACATACATCGTCAATAGATTAAATAGTTACATGTCAAAGTAACATAAATAGTAAAAAATAGATTAATACATTTTACATAAGTAAAACTATTAAATTAATTAATTTGGATGGTACAAAAGGAAATTAAGCTAACTGAACTATACATACACTAACCACTAACCTAGCAGCTCATGCCTGTTCGGACCTGGTCCAAAAGTACCCATTACGCTGGCTGCGTTGCCTCGTTGAATGGTAAGGGAAATCTGTTGGACCAAGTACGAGCCGGCACGAGGATCGCGGCCACAGGCTTTCAGGCGCTGATATCTCCTTGGCGAAGGTTCTTGCCGCAGCGCACCACACACCCGAGGTCTCTACTGCGAATGGCACAAAGTCATATGACTGGCATAGGCCTGCGTATTTCTCGGTTTTTTGTTTGGCTAGGAACTCGGCCGCCAGCCCAGCGGTTCGCATGGTTCGCGGCAAGTGAGTGTAGAAGTTAAAAAAACATACAATGCAAGTTTCTATTTGTTTGAGTTTGAATTACGCTGATTTGTACTGCTCCAATTCCAAGAGTGCGTGCATGACGTATATTATTCGTATGTTAGCATGTTAGCGAATATGCAATAAGTACAAAAGGCAGTAGTTTGCATTTTCACCTTTTTTCCTTCCTTCCTTTTATGCACGCGTAACGATATCATTTTACACTTAATTTTTTTATTCCACATGTTGACTTCAAAACGATCTTCTTCATGTGATACGTCGAGTCTACTTTCTTGTTGTGTGGGATATCAAGATGAACTCTTGGACGAGATTATTCAAACACTTACTTGTATGCTTCTAATAAATTGTATTACGAATGTAATAAAAGTGTAAAACCAAAACCAAGAGTCCTGTTTACAAGGCATGATCATCCCTCACCTTTAAAAAGTTACACGTTGAACGTTAATACAATTCTGTTTGCTACATCAAAAGCATTTTAATGGAAAAATTTACGCATTTTCAGGGCGCTTCCGCGTTACCTTTTTTGTGAATTATTCCTAATTTATGTTTTTTTATGCTGTCTACAGGAAGTTGCCCTTTTTAGGGCATTCTTACGAAATGTACCATGTTAATTTTGTTGGGAAACTTATTTAATTAATATTTGCTTCCAAAACAAGCTAAAGGGTATGTCCAATCCAACAATGTACATACATACACATATAACGCCTATATCCCTTGCGGGGAAGGCAGAGCCACGTCAGGCAAAAGTTTGAGAGTCTTTCAGAAGACTATGTATCATCATAGAGACAAGTTTCAGCCTGCCGCCTAAAATTGCAATACACAAACTCTCAAATCGCTTAGTCGCTTCTTACGACACCCACAGGAATGACATGAGGTGATGCTATTCTAAGCCGGCTCCACACGGCGACAATGTAAATGTTTTAAAACAATGTACCTACTCGTTGTATAATTGAAACTAGCAAAAGTGCAGCTCACCTTTCCACTTTTACGATACCTTATAAACTGAAACTTTGTCGTACGTAGAAAACGTAAGAATAAACTTACATTGTCAAGAGTACTTGAAGAATCTCACAATAGAGGCATACTGGGTGTTACAACACAACAAATAAAAGCCGAAAGGAGGTCAAGATACTAATGCGACTGAACAACTTTCCCCATGCATGATACATGGGCCGAAATATGTAATTAAAAATTGAGTTTCTATGGGAGATTCAAATTTTATTTTCTTGTTTCAACCCATGTTCTATGGGGAAAGTTGTTCAGTTGCATGAGTATCTTGACCTCCTTTCGGCTTTATTTGTTGTTTTGTAACACGTTGTATAGGATACGACGCTGAGTAGTTTGATGATGATGTTTATTTCTTATGATATGACATTGATTAATTTTAATTTATAATAATGAATATTTTGACATTAATGTGATTTATAAATTCTTTGAGTGTTACTTTCATTTAATGACTATTAATTTTCGGAACATTATTTTTAATGAACGTATCATTAATTTATTTTGCATACCAAATACTGGCGCAACACGCATGTGCCAATGTAAAGTTATTTATTACCAACGTATAATAACTTTATGCTTGCGAATAAAATATCTTTATCTTTTATGAGTTTTTACAGCGTTTTAGAAAAATCACATCAATCAATAGTGGTTCAGTGGTTTTAAAGATACAGGCTGTCGATTTCATGTTCCTCCATTGTGAAGTCGGTTATATTATCAATAATCTGCGACAATTTATTATCGACATAAAGAATATTGATTTTATATTCGATGTCAAAAGGTTATCATCACTGGTTAAATACGACATTTCGAAGTGATTAGAAGCTTGTTAAGTTTAATGATCTAAGTGATTATCAACATTCTATCCGCTGGTTACGGACCGATGCGGTTAAGGTTTTTCTCAAGCTAAAATCAATTAACAAAGGTTGCGTCTATGATGCGCTGAATACCTATTGTAATAGATGTTGCCTTCGTAAATGCATTTTAAGGGGACGATTTCCATACAACCTTAAATGAACTAACAAAAGTAAAGGTGACAAAATTCTGATTAAATAATTCGATGGAAAGTGTCATATTTGTAATATAAGTAATTATTATTTCTTGCCATGTAATTTCGCTGTATAAACCGATTTGCTACATAACGTCAGTAGATTGAGTTGTTGCTGTAATAAATACGTTTAATTTATTGTAGATAAAATGCTCACATTACTTTTTAACGATAAGTAGTTTTGCGACATATTTACATGTGCCATCATCATTCACGAAAAATGCTCAGCAGACTGCAACTCATTTTTGAGTCGATTGAAATTCAGTTTTTCGTTAATATGACGTGACGTTTCACCTTAAAAGCTAAACAGTTTCAGTTGTGTATCTATAGCATATCAGTTGGATAGTTTCGGAAGTTTCGTATTCTGCTAACAGTTTTAGTATAGAAAATCACAGTGGCAATAGAATGACAGCTAAGTATCTCTGGCATTACATTGGCTAAAATATAGCTGTCTTGGGGCCCAGGCGTGCCTTCTGTGGTCTTCGGGAATAAGGAAACAGGAAATAGGACGGGCAACTACCGCTACTACAGCTAACTTCCCAAGAAAACTATGAAAATGTCAGTTTAGAAGAGAACTAGAATCCAGAAATTTCATAACTTGATATGCTTTTACATCGAGTGTGATCGGTCCTTTGATCTAACAGCCTCGAGCAAATAGCAAAATTGTGCGTCAAAATGAGAACACACACGCCCTGAAGGGTATTTCCGTTTTACCAATACATCTCAATACACCCTTTGCGTAAAAGCATTTATTCGTAACGTCTCAATTTTGTTGTAGTGACTAGACTAGAGTCATCCTGCTTACAGTTTTGCCGCGGGAAGAGGTAAGGCAATTTCGAGTGGTTAAAAGTTACTCAGGAGGCCTATGTTACTCAGGGATTTTCTAGCTTTCTAATGATGAAAGAATTTTTGAAATCGGTCTAGTAGTTTCGGAGTTTATCGATTACATACATACAAACTAATAAACGAATCTTTTCCCTTTACGATATTAGGTGTATACCTATGTCGTGTATGGTGAATTATACTATCTCGCACAAGAGAGGTTTATTTTCTTAGAAGCTAGACAATGAAATCTGATTCAAGTTTATCATAAACTGGAAGACTAGATTCACACGAAAACAGTTTTTGCTGTACGAAATTCTCGGTAAGCTGATTGGGCATCGAGTTTACTGTTACTGGCGCCACAGTAGGTGTAATAAAGGTGTTGGCTTTTTTATAGAGTTGGTTCACGGCACGCAGGTAGACATCAAATCGTGGGAGGTAATGAGTTGATATGTATGTATTACCCCATGTATCAGAGGTAGACTTAGTCGCTCATTCTTGAATTCAAAATTGTTCTTCGAATACGAAAATAAAGGCTTTTTCTCGAGGCTTCGTCATCATCAACAGCTGTGCGAATGCACAGTTGGACATGGGCCTTCTCCAGAAATCTCTGTAGATCGCGATTATAGACCGACTACATCTAACGACTGCCCGCTACCCTTTGCCTCTGTAGCTTTCATACATCTGCCTATAATAGCAGTCCACTGCTGGACATAAGTTTCCTTCAGGATACGTACGCCTATAGGCTCGATCAAAGATTTAAAAATCCAGTCACTTCCAGCTGCCCTCTTTAAGTCATCGATCCGTCTGGCCGGATGGCGTTCCACGCTACACTTACTGAGGTCTTTGTAGCTTTACTGCTTGTTTTTGTTTACTGTGTGATCTGCGCGGGCGCAGACGCAAGGCACGCCAGCCGGAACAAAAACACCGAATGCCCGTTAACTATTGGCCTGTGCCGAGCAGTTACACCGCACTGCATTTTATACAGGTTTTTGAACCATTTCAGTTGTTTGCAGAGAGTTGAAGAAATGTGCGAAATTCGGCGCCCGCACATCTTTAGACGTATATGTTTGGATGATCATATTATTGAAAAGATGATCATTTTATTGCTTCTGCTATTGATGTAAATTTTTGTGTAACATCTCCTTATTACCTACCTATTATTATTACCTGTTATAATAAGGTTCATCTGAACCAAACTGTGACCAAACATGTTTCTTATCAGTAGGTAAAATTATTCCTACTTCGTAGAACCATTTTTTATCATCTTATCCTTGACCGAACCGCGGTGCCCGCAAAGTTTTGCAAACATTTTCATCGTTTATTTTTAGAAAAGTCACTTTTTAGTGCTTCTACTTTCTTTGTTCTCAAGTGTACTTGAAAATAATGAGCCCACTAAGAACCCAGTTTATTTTTTGGCCGCAAGCCACATCTTGAGAGCCCATTCGAGGGTATCAGAAAGTCTGTGGTCCCGGATAAGCTTTCCCAATAACCCAATATTGTCCCTCAAGACACAAAGTACTTAAGTATTGGCGGGTGCCCTATACAGAGAGACGGCGACAAGGAAATGTCGCTACACTCTCTCACACATCTACACGCCGCGCCGTCGTTTACGTGCGATGTCGAACCGTTTCGAACAGGCTAGTAGCGAGTGTTAACAGCGTTCGGTGCGAGTGATTTGTTACCTATACCTATAACCTTTCAGACTTATCGCGTAGGTACTTAATCTTCAGGGCTGGCGGAAATCAATCTCCATTGAAGTACGGCCGCTCGAATAAGTCCTATTTGACAGCCAAAATCATATTGAGAACCCATTCATGGGTATCAGAAAGTCTGTGGTCCCGGATAAGCTTTCCCAATAACCCAATATTGACCCTCAAGATGTTTTCAGTCGTACAGAAGATTGAAGTAAGATTCAGGAGGTAGAAACGTGTAAACCCATTGAAAGTTCAAACACCTGGTCGCTTGTTCGTTACCTATACCTTTCAGATTTCAGATTTATTTGCAAAAAAATTTGGTTTATTTTTAGGAAAGACACTTTATAGTGATACTACTTACTTTGTTCGCAAATGAACCTACTAAAAACCTAGTTTATTTTTTGGCCGCAAGCCACATCTTGAGAGCCCATTCAAGGGTATCAGAAAGTCTGTGGTCCCGGATAAGCTTTCCCAATAACCCAATATTGACCCTCAAGATGATTTCAGTCGTACAGTAAATTGAAGTAAGATTCTATCACGTCTATATAACTTGAGGGGTAGGCAAAGCGTAAAAGGCTGTAAAAACGGCCATTTACATTACGGCTGACAAAAGTTTGATAGTCATTCAGTAGACCGTGTATCACCATAGCGACAAATTATCAGATTGTCGCCTAAAATTGCAATACACATCAACTATGAAATCCCTTAGTTGCTTCTTACAACACCCACGGGATAGATATGGGGTGATGCTATTCTAAACCGGCAACACACGGCACGGCAAGTAAGATTCAGGAGGTAGAAACGTGTAAATCCATTGAAAGTTCAAAGGCCAGGTCGCTACCTATAACCTTTCAGAGTTATCGCGTAGGTACATGACTCCTTAGGGCTGAAGGAAATCAAACTGCATTACATGAGAATCTTTAGTGTAGTACGTACAATAGCATTCCCAAAAAGGGTTTACGTCAGGCAGGCGGCCCGTCATAAAACATAGCCAAATCCTTTTGCTACATGGTTCTGTGTTCTAAACAGTGTTGCCGTTTTAGCGACTTTGTCGCTAAATCTAGCGGATTTTTCATATGCTTAGCGACATTTCTTTTCAAAAAAGTCGCTAGAATATTTTTAGCGACTTCTGGCGACATTTATACTTGAGTAGAAAATAAACATTTTTTACTGGAAAAACTATGCATGCTGAATAGTTTTTGGTACCGGGAAGTCCCTTTCACTTTCGAAAGGGATGAAAAACCGATCGAGCGGGGAGGTTCGGGAATTCCCCCACGAATGATGTTTAATATCGTGGCTAGATGCGTCTCACTCTCTCCCATGGCTGCAACAAGTATAGCTATTTCTTTTTAATCATCGTTCATTCCAAGTTCTTTCATTTTGCAGAAAAACCTGTTTATCTTAATGCGAGCTTGATTTGAGTAATAAATAAGTATTGAATTTGAAAAAAAGCTTTTTTATTTACATATTTTTTTATTTCCACTATTTGAAATTCTAGCGACTTCTAGCGGATATTTTTAATCATTTTTTTGCCAAATCTAGCGACTTTTCTGCTCATGTCTGGGGACTTTCTATTTTCC
The DNA here is from genome assembly GCA_024500475.1 of Phthorimaea operculella. Classification (NCBI taxonomy): domain Eukaryota; kingdom Metazoa; phylum Arthropoda; class Insecta; order Lepidoptera; family Gelechiidae; genus Phthorimaea; species Phthorimaea operculella. The sequence goes on from JANFCV010000120.1 coordinate 1,109,679, forward strand.
TAAGCGGCAACACTGGTTCTAAAAAAACATGTTGTGCCGACACCAACTGTTTTGGAATAAAGGCAGGAAGACGATGATAAGTATTAAAATAAAAACAAACTGTTTCGTAAATGAAATAAAGTTGCCATTGGACAGCTCGCACCGTGACCGGAACCGTTTGGTTTAGGTCACGCGCGCACAAGCGACTTTTTTGCGAATCTATTTTAATTACCATGGAGTTCAACTTGCTACTGAAAACGGCTCATGACAAATCGCGCTCGATGTGCGCCGACCCTTACTTTACACGTGTCAAACGAACAGTACCTACAGGTTGACAAGGTATTGATCATATATAACTTTTTAAGCACTCGCGATTACTTTCACACATAATAATTACTTTAACGGGTCTTATCGCGATAGTTTTTTAGGTAAATAAGCGATTTACCTGGACACTCGACGTAGACTCAAGCGAGCAGTCTGCTCGCGACCACGACTGGTGCAACCCAGTTGAAACGTCGAGTGTCCAGGTAAATCGCTTATTTACCTAAAAAACTATCGCGATAAGACCCGTTAAAGTAATTATTATGTGTGAAGGTATTGATCAGTTTTTTGCGATTTAACGGAAAGTGATTGGAGTTTCAGGGGCCAGACAAACGACAATACGAATTGGGTTATTTTGCCAAATAGATGATTTTGTACGATAATAATAGGTAATTTTACATTTAATTAAGTAGAAATATTTAAAAGGTGTGTTCTGCTCACAAAAATGAACAACTATTTTTATTTTCATCAAAGTACCTATGAAAAAAAATTCTTCCTCCCATACAAACACGCTGAAAAAGTTTGACACTTAGTATGGTAGTACTAATTGTTTTTTTTTTCGTATTTGGATAGAATGTTTCTAGATTCAAAATTCAATATAACCTTATATAACTATTTAAGCTTTACCACTTGTTGCGCATCTGAATTCCCTATTATTGCAGAAAGCTCTGAATCGTCCATAGTTGATTTAATTCTGTCTGTACTCTATACTTATATTTTCTGCATTCAATACCCCGCGGCGATCTATATTTGCAAGGACGTGGAGTTGCCTGCGAATAAACCACCTCGCGTGGTGGAGGATTAAAATAACACCACACTATATTATCATTAAAGTAAAAGTCAGAGGTGGCCTATGTCCAACATTGTACTTTTGATGATGATACTTACTACCTCTCTTAGTCCTGTGCTGGATGGCGAAAACGGGAAGTTGTGTCTTATAGCGTACCCTGACTGAAGGATGCCTATGTCCAATAGTCGACTGTTATACGCTCACACTTCTACTTCTACAGCCACAACAGTCTACTGGGCCTCCCCCAAATAGTAAGTAATATTGTCATACTCACCACTCTTGGCAGGCGGATTGGCGAGTGCAGTGCAAGGTGTTGCAGATATTCACAGGGAATGCTGCTGCCCATTCGATGGATCCATCCCCTAGTCGCCTTTTACGACACCCACTGGTAGAAATGGGGTGATGCTATTCTAATTCGGAACCACAAGGCTATACGCTCATCTCGTGTGATAACTAAAATTGTAGTAGTTAGAACTAGGAGCTAAAAACTATGTGAATCGTACAGCCGTGACGTAATCCTGGATGGACTACGTATTATGTAACTAAACCGCGCAATGAACCGTAGCGTCCATAGTTTGTTTTCCGGCCGTGGCAGCGTAAGTGGTTACTGGGTTACCCATGAACGAAATTAAATCGGGATACGCCATTTGGGGAAATTATGCGAAGTGTAGACCTTTTGTTTAGAACCAGGATACTTTTCTTTTCTGTTCTCTCTTATTATAAGAGTGTAAGTATAAGATTATGATTATAGGTTTGTGAGAAATATTCTGAAGTCTGAGAAGAATTTTAATAAAAAAAACCTACAGAATAGGTCTAAAAACCGTCAGTACAAAATGTATCAAATGAAATGGCCCAAGTTATTACCAAATAACCTTGAATCTAAAAACAAAATAAATCCGAATAGATAAAGCTGAATACGAAATATCCAAAGTAAAAATCTCGGAGAGACTTGCTTTCATTTCAATGTAAATTCGACGAAAATTAATGTCAAAAGGTGAATAATGTTTGTATTCACGTATTCTCTTCGCATTCACACGCATAACGCGAACGGTCTACTTACTTTTGAGACAATACCTACAATGTCAATGCCAGTGAGTTTTATTGTGCACTTAATTAAGGAATGTTAATTAAAGATTTACTTCCCTGGGAACAGGAACAGTAATAACATTGAAAGCAGCTTTGCCTTTTAGGTTAAGGCGTTCCGTTTCCATACAAAAGTTCAATGGAGTTATGTCTGTAAAGGATAACAAGTCTAATTAAAAAACTTAATAGGGAGTCCCGTGGGTATATAACATTTTCGCAAAACCCTAAAAAGAATTTTTAAACCATCAGATTTCCCCGTAAAAACCGAGTCGCCACTTTACAAATAGATGGAGCTACTGCTGCAATAAATACGTTTAATTTTATTGTGCAGAAAATACTTATTATCTTTTAACCAAAAGTAGTTTTGCGACAAATTTACGTGCGCCTTCATCATTTCACGTAAGGTTTTTTCTAACATTTGCTCTGCAGCTCATGTATAACACGGCTGGAGTGCAGTTTTTCGTTTGTATGACGTAACGATCCACCTTAAGACTAGAGGTGATCTTTTTATTCTGTGGCCGTGTGGGACACTTAGTCGACGAATGACCTAATATCTTCTAGTCTACAGTCAGAGACTTTCAATTATCTTACAGGCCTATGGTTGTAGGCATCGGTTATTCCCAACGGCCCCCGCGGACCGGCCCCCGAGGGGCACGTTGGGAATTTTTCGTCCCAACGGCCCCCGAATTTCTATAAGTTTGAATTCAGGGGCCGTTGGGATGAAAAATTACCTTCCGCGCCGGCCGATCCGCAGGGGCCGTTGGGAATAACCGGTAGGTACGGTTTTGGTAGTGTAACAACGGCCGTCTAAGTAATTATTATTCAATCATAGATAGTAACTGGTACCGATGAGGGCTTAATGTCCTCAAATACTAAGTTTGCCAATGTCCTTCCCTCTGGCCAAAGTTAAACTCTTATGATTGCGATCTCTCGTCACGGATTACCCTGTCCTCGTAACTTGGAACATGACAGTAATATAGCAATAACTGGCAAAGCGGCTACCCACAGCTGTCCCGAGTGCCCAAGTTTGAAATTACGGGTAGAAGGTTACCATGACCGAAACAGACGGTTGCTCAAACCCTTACGAGTAGAGATGCCGCGAATATTGATTTCACCGAATACCGAATATTCGGCGGCCGAATATTTGGCATTCGGCCTAAAACACTGCCGAATATTAGGCCGCCGAATACTTGGCGAAGTGTTTGTGTGCGTAATTGTTTGAATGCAGAAAAGATCGTTTTTAGGGTTTCGTAGTCTACTAGAAACCCTTATAGTTTCGTCATGTCTGTCTGTCTGTCTGTCTGTCTGTCTGTCTGGCTGTATGCCGCGCCCTCATATCTTCGTCAGTTTTAGAGCTATCGACATGAAATTTGGTGAGAAGATAGATCGTGTTGACCCAAATATAGAAATGTTAAGAAAAAAATATTTAAAATGTTTTTTGGACCCCTCCCATAGAAGTGAAAGGGGGCAAAAATTTTTTCTTCTGTAATATTGAGTAGGGTATCGTTGAATAGGTCTTTCAAAATTAAGGTGAGGTTTCTTTGAAACAAATTCTCTAAAATGTTTCTGTCACGAGATATTTGCTTTTAAAAAGGGCGTTTTTGACCCATAATTTGTTCCAGCTGTAACTTCTAAAGTATAAACGCAAAAAATTTGAAATAAATATGGAATATAGCTTACAATCTGAAGTTACAATGAAAACTATAACGGATATCGTACCCTTAAAGGTTTCAGGAAAAATTGAGTTTTTCTATTTGCGGTTGGTCATCATACTGCTGCTAACAAACCAGCAACAAAATTAAGTTTGTAATGCTGAAAAACCTGATATTTAAACGTTGACTACGAAACCCTATTTGTGGGCGTGTCTGACACGCTCTTGGCCGGTTTTTATTCACCACAATTTAATTTTAATCACTAAATTTTATGTAATAAATAAAGATCTTTTGCGAAAAAATAAGTGTATTTTCATAAATTAGATATTCGGTATTCGGCCGAATAGTGCCAACTATTCGGCCGAATACCAAATACCAAAAAAATGGCCGAATATTCGGCCTGGCCGAATAGTTGCCGAATATTCGGGCATCTCTACTTACGAGTGTAATACATCAATTGAATAATCCAGGATATAATACAGTCTAAATATTTTTTCTTATGTCTAGCAGTGGACAAAGCTATGCTAAATAGAAGTAATGATGAAACTTTTCCTTGTTTTGAAGTCGGTTCGTCTGTCGTTATCAATCAAAACATATCTACAAAAATGTTTGGGCATGGCAAACTATGTTAATGATAATGAATGAATGACATTGTTCATGAGAAACTAAAACGTAAAAACTAGTTACATTAGAAAATGTTATCTATCAGTATGTATGTACCATCAGTAGGACTTCAAGTTGCATATTTAAGCGATCTCTCTCTCTCTCTCCCCGTAAAAAAGATATTACTAAAATAAAAGATAAGTGACAAAACTTACAGATAGATGATGAAACGAAAACATCCTGGCGCCACAAAAGCACCGGCATTGAACGAAAATCGAAGCAAAATTGCGTTACTGAAAGCGAATTTACCGCAATGCATAAACAATGTGCGTAACGACTTAAGAATAACAATGAGATACAAAATAGGCTGGGAAACATGATTACGCGCCCTTAAACGTAAACATTGGAACGGAACGAGCTTTCTTAGCAGACAAAGATGATGATTTTTGTGGATTTGTTGCTAGTTTGGTCTGGACCGATATCGGTCGGAGAGATCATCATCATCATTTTATTATTTCTATTTCTAGTCAGTGCTTCAGTTCAGACTAAATGAAAAGTTGACTAATGAAAATGTAATGCGCCACGTAGTTAGGTCATCATAAAATGTTTATTACGCTCCAGAATAATCCCTTAGAACTTTGATTATTGCCAATCAATTTACTGTATTGAATTGAAGCATGCTCGTATCTACATAATATACGTACCAACTAGAAAGGGCTCTATCAAACTTGTCTCTAATTTGGAACCCACATCATGCTGTGCAAACTTATTTGACGGCTGTGGGCCCTCAAGTCCAGAGTAATTACAATCTCAATTTGTGAACATGACGGGGCAGCCCAAATACAAATCCGCCTACGTCACAGACACCTATATTCTGTGGTGATGTGGGTTTCATATCACGAGTAGACCCAAACCAGAGCTCTCGTACTCGCCTACCGGCCAATAACACCCATGATGGAGCGAATAATATATCGATCATTGAAACTGCAAATATTCACAAAACTTTATCGCATACGATTAATTTTTCAGCAATTCTACGACGGCATTGTACGATTGCTAGCACGCTGGAACATAAATACATACATAATAATATATCATGCCTAAATCCCTTGCGGGGTAGGAAGAGCGTAAAAGGCTGTAAAAACGGCCATTAACACCAAAAAATTGATAGTCATTTAAGAAGACTGCGTATCACCATAGCCACAGGTTGTCAGTCTGTCGCCTAAAATTGGAATACACATCAACTCTCAAATCCCTTAGTCGCTTCTTAAGACACCCACGGGTAAGATATGGGGTGATTCTATTCTAAGCCGGCACCAAACGGCTACAATACAACAACAAAAATAGTGTATGTAATACATAGTAAGCTATACATTGAAAGCAATTTCGCAGAATTCTGATGAATTCCATTACGATTGCACCCCGAGAGAGTACGTGGGAGGTCGCAAGTGCGCTACAAGCTATTAATAGTGAATTCGCTCACTCACTATAACAAGAATTGCATAAAAGATGGAAAAATTATTTTGGTAGGTATTTAAAAGATATTTATCTTTTGCCGTGTGGTGCTGGCTTAGAATAGCATCACCCCGTATCTTTCCCGTGGGTGTCGTAAGAAGCGACTATGGGATTCGAGAGTTAATGTACATTGCAATTTGACTTTGAATTTGAAACCATTGGACGAGCCCTAATGCCTTCGGGAAGTGTGCATTTGAAAAGTGTATCTTTGTTTGGCTTCGCGTATCTCAAAAAAACATTGGATCTATTTTGATGATTCTTTTTTATTGATTCACAAAACAATCTAACTAATCTAGTTATTGTAGCTGATTTTATTAAAATTGGATTGGAAATTTTCAAGACCTCTTAAGTGTTTCTCCATTATAAATACTGCAATATTTTTGTTTAATGACAATTACAACTTGTTTTTACACAAAAAATACGTAACAGGTAATTAGAAGCGCTGGAGTTGACACAGTTTCAGACCAATTAGGCTAAAATTAGCTCTATCTCTATTTGAAGAACGCACTATTTCTAATGACAGAGAAGGTACACAGCAGTCGGTGTGCTCGGTGATTACCGCACGCAACGCTCTAATCGCATTTTGTTGACAAAGAATAAGGAGGTTTACAGATGGCCCACTGTCTATTTTCGAACCTAACTCGAATAGTTTAATTCCTAAATCAATTAGGCTAAAATTAGCTCTATCTCTATTTGCAGAACGCACTATTTCTAATGACAGAGAAGGTACACAGCAGTCGGTGAGCTCAGTGATTACCGCACGCAACGCTCTAATCGCATTTTGTTGACAAGGAATAGGTTTACAGAAGGCCCACTTTCGCTATTTCAGTAACTAGCTTCCTAAACTTAAGGGCAGGTTAGGTTCATTAGATTCAAAATGTTAAATCTAACTTTATCGCTATTTGCAGAACACACTATTTCTAATGAGAAAGTAGGTAAATGCTCAGTGATTACCGCACGAAACGGTCTAATCTCATTTTGTTGCCAAAGAATTTAAACAGGGTTAAAGAGAGATTACTCTCGCAGTTTTCTACCTGAAGAGAGGGCTGATTAATATTGCGTACAAAGAAGAAGAATGATACCAACGTGTTTCGTAACAATGGTATGTTATTTTCAAATACACACACATACATAAACATTAGACACCCGCGCCGTTTATTCTCTTGAAATCCTTTGAAACCGCCGCGCGCCGTACACAAGTGTTTTGTAAATGTTTCCTTACATGTGCAAAATGCTCACCAAGTACTATGTGACCCATCTGTATAAGCGCTTCGTACGTAATCTGTGGTGTTGCGTACAACGTCCCGAGTCAACGCACAATGCACATAACGAGCTGTATTGATTACATTTTTCAACGCAACGCTAAAGATAGCTAAATGAATTAACTATCAAATTGAATATCTATTACCTTATTTTTAGGAACGAAAGGGAGTCGCAAAATATTCAATTTTTGCATTAGCCTTAACAACCAGAACCAGAACAGTTCACTGCTGGACATGGGCCTCCCCCTGTAGGGGGGTATTGCCGCACTCACCACGCTTGGCGGAAAGAGCGTATGTTTGCATAGTTAAACCTAAATTGTTCATTGAACAAAAAGGGACCTCTTCGTTGAGAACTGAGAGTTATCTCGTGATCATGGCCCATGTAACTGGACCGAAATATCGGGCAATTCAAAGATAATATATCGCGGTAAGAATCTCGTTTTAATATTTATGTGTGGCTGCGAAAGTTTAAAACAATCAAAATGGGACTAACCGTCCGCAAAAGCTTGACCTAAAAATAGCGTCCTCATAATTAAGCCAGTCCGTCATCCATGTCCTTCTATTTTGGAGCTTTAAAAAGAAAAGATAAATAAACCTTTTGCTTTGTTATCGGATGAAATATAAATAAACAGCCAGTGCCAGTCTCATCACAACAGATTAGCTACGACTACAAGTTTAAATGACTGTGAAGTTTAACAAATTGTTGTTGATTGATTAGAACACGGAAAAAAAGATACAGACAAAATAGGAATCCATAGTCGACCGTAGATTTGATCTAGAATTAGGCTCCTTAATATACGATAAAACTGCATTTCGACGATGAAGAACTATAACCTCCTATCTTACATGTAATTCCTATGAAGATAGGAGGTTATCCATCTTCATCGTCGATTTATAAGAGGAAAGTTGGCCGTATTATTTGCAAAATTCGAGCCTAGATTCACCTCTTTTGAACGCTAGGTCGACAGTCGCAATGAGAAACGTTTTCAATCGTCGCCCCAGTCAAAATAATTATTTCACCTCAAATTCCAGTGTGTGATTCACTCTATCCAGTAAACATACCTACTGTTTATTTATAGTCTGTGCTCGGACCTGAGTCGTTATTGTTTGCAAGTTCTTTTTACTTCGCCTACTCGTTGTTTTGCAATCTAGATTCACCTAAGCTCAGATCTAAAAACTCCTAGTGACGCACATTTTCAGCAAACGATAGCTCCAAAACTACCACTAGTACTTGGAAATATTGATCCCTACTTTCTCTTTAGAAATAAATATTTTTTGTAGGACAAAAACTACGTTTTCGATGTAGCTATATTTTCTTGTGAAAAGTCCCGTCAATCCATCTATCCGTTGTGACGTAGAAGGAAAAACGTTACTTTTTATCATGTTAGGTTTTCTTACTTAGTGTAAAAAACTCACAAGCGGATATAGATCGGGAAATACGAAAAAGTTTTATAGAAATCGTGTACCTTAGTTTAGGTACTTTCTTAATGTATTGTTTCCTTGTTCTGGAGTAACTTCTGATATGTGCCTATATCCCATTTCTCTTACAATTGTCAGATGTTTAATATTAACGAGCTAATTATTCTTTTTTCTTCCAGATGTTTTATCTTAACTTACTAATCATTCTTTTTGTTCTTTCAGGTATGTTTTGTTTATTCAAGTCATCATTCGGTAAGCTACCCCTACAGCCCTACCCAAATCTAGATACCTAAGTACTATCCAGCAGCAACAAAAGAATATCTTACATTTTGAACAAAAAGCCTGATGCGGCAGAAGTAGTCGCCAACTCGCCAGGTTGTAGACAGGCTGGCAGCCGGCCAGTGCAGGTTACTCACTCCACGGAATCCACCATTTCTTACTTCGAATACACGGAGCTATTCGCAATAAAAGGCTTATTAGGTCTGTTTCACTGTACTACTTAAAAGTAGGTCACTATTCGCCAAACCATGCCATGAACCCTCGGTGACACAGTTTTCTTCTACCCAAGTCTAGATACCTTCTATCAAAAAGAATATCTTACATTTTGAACAAAAAGTTACTCACTCTACGGAATTCACTATTTCTTACTTTGAATACACGTAGCTATCTATTCGAAATAAAAGGCTTATAGGCCTTTATCACAGCCTATATCTAGCCCCTACTTTAACCTACAGCAACAAAAGAATATCTTACACTTTCTACAATAAGCCTGATGCGGCAAAAGCAGTCGCCAACTCGCCAGGTTGTAGACAGTTCGTCTGGCTGGCAGCCGGCCAGTGCAGGTTACTCACTCCGCGGAATCCACCGTTTCTTACTTTGAATACACGTAGCATTCGCAATAAAAGGCTTATTAGGTCTGTTTTACTGCACTACCTATGGCACTACTTACGAAGAGGTCACTATTCCCCGAACGATGCCATGAACCTTCGGTGTCACAGTTTTACCGCCTAACCTATTTCCGAAAAGTATGATTTAGGTGTTTTGCGGACGACACACGCTATTTCACGGATAAGAACACGCGATACGCGCACGTGTAGACAGCGTGACTTGAACCGGCCTAAAATAAACTCTCGAGACTTAAAGTCTTCTCTCACAACTTTGCAGAAAGAAAGTTTCAGAAAGAATCTACAACGTCAAAAATAAGGATTCTCATGCTTCAATATTGTTTCTCAAAACGTTCGAAGGCTTTCGAATCTGCTGGCGTTTCCAAATCGCTGGTGAGTAATATTAAGTAGCCTGGGTATCCTGACACGGATATTGCATAAGTTGGGAGAAACTCCTTTTAGTTAACGAGTCCGTAACATGACTTACATTTTGGCTGCGACGTGTGCCAAGAACCGGGGCCAATTCAGGGGAATTGATAAAATTGCTATGCGAATTTCGTTTTACTTTGTTACTAAATACTTCCATGCCAATTACCGAATTATGTAGATTTTTGATGCATACAGAAAATATCGTACCTACGCTAGCGACCTGTTAGCGATTTCATCCGATTCAACTCATTTTCCCACAGAAAGGCATTTTTTCCAACATGTGTTATACATTTATACCTCCCTCTTGAATAGCTCTATCAATTGCAAAAAACCGAATCAAAAATCCGTTGCGTGGTTAAGGAAGAGTAAGCCAATTCCACGACAGACAGAGAATCGCAAAAAGCGACTTCATTCTATACTATGTTTTGATATTGATGTTGTTTTTCAACCAAGATTTTCGGTGAACCGTCCACATCCGGCGCCCTATCCACAGAGCTAATTTTACATAGGTACTCGATCGCTATAATTGACGAGTTACTTTTGCGTCCATTTGTGACATACATCACTGCTTCAACTTTTATCCTTCATACCGCCAGATCTACGTCCATAATAGGTAAGATGCATAGTGTATCTGAAAGGTATTGACAATATTTTTATGTCCCAATCACGCTCCGAATCTGCGACCTTCGCTATCAGTACTAGCCACGCCCTTATCCTCCGGACCCTTGTAAGCTTTGTCGCAAATGGATCGACCCTTTACCGAAAACCGCCCTTGCACGTAACAAAAGTTGTCCGTAACGATTCTGTTCCTCGCTCGTTATGCTCGGTGAATGTTTGCGTGTGTTGCAAAGCCCAAAATCCCTCGTCGGATGACCGTAACGAACCAATCCACTTAAGGCTAGCTGAGTGAGCAACAAGTAGCGAATGTGGGCTTGTATTATTACCCCTTGTTCCTTGTTCCTATACACACATACGTATATCACGCTTATGTCAGGGCATATACGGCCACCTACCCCACGTCTGACAGGTTCTTACGACAACTCCGGTAAAGATATGGGGTGGGGTGATGCTATTCTAAGCCAGCGCCACACGGAACTGTAAGCCGGCACCACACTGCACTATTCCTATATTCTGATAGGTAAGAAAGCCCTGTAAGTGTGTCAATCAATTATTGCTCGGCTTTTCTAGTGCATGACATTCAAGTTGTAAAAAAACCCATGTCATTTAATAATTTCCTCTTGCAAACTTGCATGCCTTACCTAGATAGATAGTGTCAAGACTATCAAATACTCCCAACATTACATAACGTATAAAAATACGTATGTGCTATGTTTTAGTGTCATCAAATTCAAAAAAGTCAGTTTTTTAATTTACGAGCATACCTGTAGCAGAGTCGCAAATGGATCGACTGAAAACGGCTCTTGAACGTAACAAAAGTTGCCCGTAACGATTTTGTTCCTCGCTCGATTTGCTCGTTGAATGTTTGCGTGTGTTGCAAACCCCAAAATCCCTCGTCGGATGACCGTAACGAACCAATCCACTTAGGTGAGCTGGGTGAGCAACAAGTAGCGAATTTGAACTTGTATTAGGACCCCTTGTTCCTATACATACGTATATCACGCCTATGTCCCTTGCGAGGTAGACAGAGCGTAAACGGCTTTACAAAACTGCCATCTACACCACATCTGTCAAAATTTTGATAACCATTCAGAAGACTGTATTACCAAAGGGACAGATTGTCAGCCTGTCGCCTAAGATTGCAATCTCAGCTCTCAAATCCTTTAGTCACTTCTTACGACACCCACGGGAAAGATGCTGATCTAAGCCAGCACCACACACGGCACTGTTCATGTATTCATATATTCCTCTGGTAGGTAGGGAAAGCCCTTTAAGTATGTCAATTTAATTATTGATCAGCTTTTCTAGGGGATGTCATTCAGGGTGTAAAAAAGTCTATCTCATTTATAAATTTTCTCTTGCAATCTTGTATGCCTTACCTAGATAGTGACTTTGATTACTGAATACTCCCAACATAACATAAAGTATAAAAATACTTACGTGCTATGTTTTAGTGTCATCAAATTCAATAGAGTCAGTTTTTTAACTTACGAACATACCTACCGACCTACTGTGAGGTTTCTAGTATTTCCAACACTATTGTACAGTGTAAACATAATACTCTCAGTAAATAGCAAGCAAGTCAACAAAGGACAAAACCTCTAAAGCGGCTTTCTGACACAAAAGACAGATCACCGTATTTGCTCTCGTGGACAACAAATGTGTGTGGCGCCGTACAGTCAATGTCGCACTTATTGTCGTGCCCCACCTCTCTCTTCACCTGCACCTTCTTCTTCTTCGAGTGGATCATCAAGTCGTCCAACGACCCGATGATGACCTTTTCAACGCCAGCCAGAAAGCCATTGATGTGACCTAATTTTGACTAACAAAATTTTAAAACTTCTACCTTTGCACTTGAGACGACAAGAAGAACACCTTATTTGCGGCGAAAATAAACGTAAGCTCCAGGATTTTAGTCCGGTCTCTTTCCACCTTTATTACGTGTATGAAATCGACTTATTTCTGCTGTTCTAGAAAACTAGTTTTTCTCGAACCGCGTCGGAATAAAACTGCAGAAAGTGTTTCATTGTTATCGCGTAAAAGCTCCCTACAGACAACAGAGTAACATTTTACGAGCCTTCGGAAATTCTTTCGCGGCTATATTTCATTTCAGACGTTATTCTATTTAATAGGCTTAAACGGCTGCAAGATAATCCCCGGCCCATCCGGCGGGTAGATTAAAAATAAATTGATATCCGTCACTGCCAAAACTCGCTTCGCTAAATACAATTTCATATTTTTCCACTTCCATGCTAGTAGATCCGAGGATGTACTATGGAACTGGAGATTTTACGCATTTTTCAGTTTTAAGCAACGGGGTGACAATCTGACGCAACCGTAATGACTCAAATATCTGTTTGATGTGTTGAAAATAATAACTGTTGTACGACCGTTGTCACTACGCTTACCTCGTAGGAGATAGCGACATGATTTTGTATTTCTATTTAACTAGAATGTACCCACCTGCATAGTCTAATAAAACATGGTCTTACATTCCCAGAGAAACACAAGCCTACATCACTAGTATTGCCACTTTATTTCAATAAAATACGTTACCCACAAGCATGATGACGTAGTCTTGTGTTAGTCACGTGGTTCACGAGTCTCGGAATGAAATACCAGGCGGAGTATCTTATTTTACCATACCCACCTGCTTCCATTATTTCCGAGAGGCTGTAAAAACCTTTAATCAGTGTTAGGCACCCACTTTATTTTATTGCAATTTATACGATAGTCTGACAGTTACTTAAATCTAACTGAAAAGACCCTTAACAAAGCGAGATTTTATTGTGTATTTTTTCCTAATGGATAATGGTAATGTAATGTTCGCAACAGGGTGACCTTGTTCCTTTAATGGAGCATTGGAACGTTAACATAACCTACATATTAATACATACCTAAAATATATTACAGCCATCTCAGTTATGTTATCTATCTTACCCAATCAGTCAGTTCTTAGAAATACTAAACCACGACGGTTCTTGGCAAAACTAGGCTTAATCTTGCCTGAATACTGTATTTTCTAAGGATGTTTGATCCTGGGTTTCTACCGATTCTCTAATCCTGATATTTACGTATTCTTTGTTCGAATTGATTGGCAACAATCTCGCATCGTATTCTACAAAGCCTTCGATTTCCACCAATCAGCGTCGCCGATACGTGATCATTTGCGCTCGCTATTGGTCCTCCATCCGCTGATATGCAGGTGGGACAGGAAGTGCGTAAAAGGGCCAAGGGCGGGATCGATCGTGGTGCCCCGGCCGTGACCTCAGGACGTTCCTGTGACGTCAATAGCTGAGACGTGGCCCGGCAGTAAAACCAACACCTAGTCACCTACTATAGAGATGGGGTGGTGCGGTCGTAAAGCCCAGATGGTGATTCGTACCCTCTTTATCGCCTGGTGTCGCGCGGATAGTAAATGGATGATTGTGTGTGCTTTGCAGAACGTTAATAAAAGGTTTTCTACTTTATTAAGTTCCTCTTTCTTTAGCGTAGACGTTCAGTGATAGATGTTTTTGCAACCACACTCTTTGTAGTTCGTAGTTCATACCTACTGAAATTATGTTAAGGTTGTGATCTACTAGTATCTGTGTTGTGCTTGTGCCTGTCGAGACTAAATAACTAATCTGTCAGTCGTGCCAAATAACTGCTTTTACCCGTATCCTTAGAGTATATCCCGTATCCCTTGGCGAGCTCCATTTTTCATTTGAATAAATGCGTGATCTTATGTATGTTTTGTAGCGTTTCTAGAAATTGTCACAGCTGTTACAGTTTCCAATAACGGATGCAACAGTTAGTTGATAGTTCAAGGACTCTCACACGGCTAACCTGGCATTGACCTGAGTAATAACGTACTGGACTGATAGACCTTGTATTTTCCAATACATTCCAATTGATTTCAGCATGTGTTTCTATCCAATTTGTAATATTAAGGCGACGAACGAATTGATAACCATGGTGTAGTTATTTAAGTAGTTTACTATCTTTACAATCTAAATAAAAAGAAATATAGACTGGCCAGAGTCATTTATGTATTTAGGGTCATCAATGCTATAATGCCTATACTACTATTCATTTTTATCAACAGTAACATGATTTTTCTGAAACGGCTCTCAATTATTTGCCAAATGTGGCACAATCGCCCGTATTTTTACGGCCGCTAACGCTCTGCCTACCTCGCAAGGGATAAAGAACCCGGGTTCATCGGGCCGTTGGATGACACGGTCATCTTTAAACAGTCGATCCAGACTTTTCTAGGCCTTCTTTGTTGTTTGCAATATCCCAAGGCGAACGGTGCACCTATCCGGAGCGTAGCCCGGTTTGAGGTTCCAAGGACTGCCGGTTCCCATCTGACCCGACCATGACATATTTCCATTGCGTGTGACCCAGTATGGATCCAAACAATTTCCATTTCCTACACATCGTTTACGGCGGATCCTAAGGTACGAGTATAACGATATCCAATTTAGAAAGCGTTTGGGATATTAGAAACGACATTAAGATACTTTTTTGCTACGTTAATATTGTTTTGCCTCGCCCAAGTTCTACCCGTGGATGTCGTAAAAAGGGATAATCATCCAGGAAATGAGCAGCAACTTCCTTGTAATGCAACATCTGTGCTCGCCAATCCGCCTGCTAAAACGTGGTGAGTATGGCAATACCCTACAATAGGGGAGGCCCATGTCCAGCAGTGGACTGTTGTGGTTGTTAATTGTTATTGTTTGTGGTAATATGGTTAAGGGAAAATTCCTTTGATCAAGTAAAACAAGAAAGTACGTACGTAAAGCTTTTTATCATCGAGAGTACCTAGCTGTTTCCCTTATAATTAAACTTGGGAAGGTTCTACACGTGCGGGTTCTTGATTAAAGCTTTTGTTAACAACGTTAGGCTTTTTATCAAAGTGAGCAAGGGTCTTGGGATCTCTTAGGTAGAAGACCCTCGAGTAACTAAGTCGCGGTAAGCTTACCGTGTAAATTAAGTGTGATATAGTAGGTATGTTTTAGTGTAGTGTAGGGACTATCTTCACACATGAGACGTGCCTCACGAGACGTAAGATGACATCTGTCAGACAAGTGATTGTCGGCCGTCATCGATGCGACGTGCGTCTCACATGTGTAGACGGCGTCTCTTCAGTTTCAAACGTCGCGATATCGCACTTCTTCTCACGTCTACTTCTTATGTCTTACGTCTTACCTGTGGAGTTAGCACCTTAGAGTAGAATTGTCTTGTAAGGGTCCGGGTCCTTAGGGCCGGCTTGATCGTGACCTGTCGTTCGCACGCATGTGAGCTGTGACGTCATTGCCCACACCCTCCAGCCAGCCTCGTACCAACAGCTAAAACTATACTAGGTATAGTAATGTTGCTCGTACGCGACACTACACGTTACAGTTTGGTTGAAATTACTTCATGCAAAGAGGTCGTTGTAAGGGTCCCGGATCCTTAGGGCCGGGTTGACCGTGACATGTCGTTCGCACGCATGTGAGCTGTGACGTCATTGCCCACACCTTCCAACCAGCCTCGTACCAATAGCTAAAACTATACTATAGTAATGTTTCTCGTACGCAACATGATACGTTGCAGTTTGGTTGAAATTACTTCATGCAAATCGGACGTTTAAAGGGTCCCGGATCCTTAGGGCCGGGTTGACCGTGACATGTCGTCCGTACGCATGTGAGCTGTGACGTCATTGCCCACACCCTCCAGCTACCAGTCTCGTACTATCGTCAGCAATTCCACCTACACATTTAAGGGATCAACTTATACTAGTATTTTATACAATCACTAAGAAAAATCTGTATAGGATGGTCCCTTAAATGAGTAGGTGGATTTGTTGGCGATAGTACCAACACGTTACAATTTATGAGAAATCACTTTACGCACGTTAGGTTCAGCAATATTGCTGAGACGAAGTTTGATATTGAAAAACTTGAAGTTCATTTTACTTTGATGTAGCTGCCATCCGAAGCGCCTAGTTAGGTAGACTTGCTTGCTACTTGATTTTATACTTGGCTCTCCCGCTGCGTTTTATTCCTCGCAGGGAGCATGTTTGGATATAAAGAACCAAAGAAGTAAACTGCTAACCGCAAGAAAATGCACATGTTATGTACGTAGTGACCTGTGTTACATAAAGGCTTTTTATAAACTCTGACACAACACAATCATTCAACAGGTTTTTCGTCGACTCACAGTCCCACCCACACGATATGAATGAATGAATATGACACATGCAATAAATGTGTCAATTCATAATATAACGCAATTTTAGATGACGATGGCCTACAATTCGTCATTTTGTAGCATTCTGCCTGACCTTCGCATTGGGAAATCTGCCATCCAAATAATCACGCCACGCCAATGATATTTGTATGTAGGTATGAGTGTATGTTTATTATCGACTTCGTCACGCTGAAACGGCAAATCGGTTTTGTATGCCGTGATAAACAAGCAGAAAACAAAAACTCGATTGCTGTAATTTCAAAGCTGTACTTATTTTGCGTTAAAAATCCGCCATTCTGAATTATGAATTTTTAATAGGCAATGTCACTCGCGCTGATGAGATGAATCTTACGACACCTTTTACGTCAAGCAAGATCCGCCCAGTCGTTTGGGCAGTAGCCCGTGAAAACGATTTATTGCCTACATACACACAAACATACTCTCAGAAACATACCCCCTCCTAGGCAGTCGCGTAAAATCTTATTGAATTCATTTAGATTTCTACAAAAATCACGCAAATCGCAATTGAAACGGCTAGACTGTACACTAGATAGCAATTGTTGTGACTATTATTGTGCTACACATTAAAGAGATTTTCGGATTTGGAACAAGTGTTCACTTGTTCATTAAATCGAAGAGGATAGTGACATGCTGTCACCGAGTGATGCGGATTCCGGATTGCAATCTCGAGCATGTGGACTGTGGAATGTCTGTAAAAACAAGTCTGACTTTTAAGCCGGCTGAGCTCACAATGATACTAAGAAATTGGACCGGCTGGTCACTCACTTGTTTGATTTAATGTTCGTGATTGATTTTTGTGATGATATCCTTGAATACAAAAAATCGTTCAACCGCCTTTATTTATTTCCAAATATGACATGGACTGCATTAAAATGCATCATCATCCATAATCTTCATCAGTCGTTAGACGTCTTCTGTTTGGCATAAGACTCATGCGCCTCCATAGTCCACGATTTTGTGTCGACTGGAAACGACTTGCTGCCCTAAACCTTTACAAGGTTGTCGGTCCAACTGGTAGGAAGGAGATCGTCTCACGATGCGTAGCCGTCACTACAGAACCTTCCCACCCTTTTAATTGTACCGAGCTACATATCATCTACCTACCTACGTCAAATCGGTTGGGGTCGGCGCAACATGTTTTGTTAGAGCACAATATCATGTCGCGAAAGGATTAGGCAATGTTTTATGACGGGCCGCCAGCCTGACGTCAACCCTTTGGGAATGCTATTGTAGGTGGTATCACCGCCATGCCATCATGCGATTGACCATAGTCGACCGATATTCAGCCGAGGTCAAAAACTCTACGTCGCCTTTTACGAATCACCCTGAGTGGACTAGGTAGGGGTGGCAGTATTCATAGCCGCTACAACAGGGCGTTGTTACGAGCTACATGCCACTAAAATGCATAGAAGGTTAAATTTAATACCTTTCTTTCTTATAACTTCCCACGCTTCGATCCTGTACTGAATATTTCTGCTGACTGGAATATGATATTTTTGTAATGGATTCACGATACTCACGTAAAATATGAGACGCCGTTTCCAGGCGTTTACAAATTGCCATTTCGTGTACGCCATTACGGAAAATGTTTATTAGATTATAATGTACCGTTAAAAGATTCTATAATCCTTTTGAACCTACTTATAAACAGGACGAAGTTCTCAATTTGTCGCAGACATTTTTTTTATCAGAGTGATTAGAAAATTTTGGTCTGTTACTTGTAGTTGGCGGTAGAAGAACTCTGACACCAAGGTTCACCGGGTCGTTAAAGATGAAGAAGACTTCTAGGTGCCAAAATAAACTTACAGGGTTATAAAACGCAGGTATTTTGTTGTCAGACATAATTATTTCCCTACTTGATTAGTATTAAGATTTCCAATTCCAATGGAATTCATTCCATCCTTTAGTGTTCTTTATCTTTTGATCAGCCATCAGCGTCCTAAACAAACACAACCAACTCTGTTATCATGCTTCGCTTAATACCAATCTAACACTCTGTATGTGACTTTTGAAGAGGATTTGAGAAAGGGCATACGGTCATTCTAGGTCAGAAAGGGCGACATTGTTATGATAGGTACATTTTACTTAGAACGGAATAATCTAGGTCCCTCGGTCCCCAAAGATGGTCTAGCGTTTATTAAAGGTAGACAATTGGATGTGAAATATGTAGAAAGCTACGCTGTGATTTAAAGCGGGACTTCTCAAAATTCATATACGTAGGTCCGACCACGTCATTAGGCGCAGAGTTGATAAAAGAAAATTGGGTATAAATTGTCCGGCGAAATCAATTTTAATAGGTAAGTTTTTAATTGAACAGGGACAAAAATTCAAGAACTCGTTATTATGAACTCTTACTTCCATTCAAAAGTTTTTTATGGGGCATTGCCATTTGTCTATATTTTACTCGTGAAAGATTTATTCGCCGGACGATTTATTCGCGAATAACTTTTTGCCTAGGATTTGCCTTTGATTAGGCGTAGGCAGGTAGTTACCAGGCGGTGTACATACTCTGATAATAACCGTCCCCTATAGGATTATCTGTCTTGGGGTTCCATACATAGAAACACCATCACAGTTCTAAGTCCTTTTCGCGATTTAATAATTTATCCATCAACAGGTACATTATTTGTTTACATACTTGCATGACATTGCATGTAGTCTCAAATAGGCGTGGAATTACTCAACTTCCGGTCGCATGTAAACACTACGCAACCGGTTTTATAATCATTCACTTACATCAATGCTTATTAGAGCAACGAAATATAAGTGCAGCTGAATTACAAAAATAACAAGCATGTCAAATGTATTAATTGACGACTTTACACGGCCTTACTTTGTCCTCAAAATGACAACATAACACGAGACTCTTGTTAGACGTGGTGTGGAGTCTTTGAACTCCTCTGACGTGATTGTTTAGAGAGTAATATTAACAGCAACAAAACTGAAGGCTGGACGTTACTTCCAAAGCACGAAATCATCTTACGCTTCAGATCTATGTAATGAATGAATATTCGAAGCAAGGAACTGGGGTAGGAATTATCTCCATGAAATAATACGAAATGCAAGCACTTGTCTCAGGCCCCATCACCAGGGTAACACTAGGTCATGTCATGAAAACTATAATTTCGCTTAGAATTATGACTCCAGCTAAATACGACATTGATAGAAGGCTTATAAACAGTACAAAATAATGATATACGGAATATTATGCCAGTTCAAATTGCCATTTTCTTGAGTTTCTTTTGTGTGATGGTTGGTTTAATGTAATTTACCAATCTCGCCAGTTTACAGATTTCACAATTGATATGGTATTCGTTGTTTACGCTTCATTTTGTGCTCGAAACTCGCTGTTGTTTAAAAATATTCAGCTCTTTTTGAGCTGTGGTTGCTGTAAGTACAGTCAGGAGAGGTAATTAAAAATAAAGGTGATATTTTTCAATTTATCACTTTATATTACATACATTGCAGGCTGAACCTCTTTACCTTTAAGAAAGATGCTTTTTTGCTTCTTAGGGCGCTCCCTCGTTCCCGGTTGCTGTCTATGATCCTAGATGTCAACTGTTTGTTTCATAACCACCCACGTTATAAACCTACTAATAGTAGTAGGCGTATTAGAAACCAGGTTTCATCTGAACGTTCACCAACTCGTGTGTTCCACACGTATGAGCCGGGCTACATAAATACCTACCTAATGATTATTTTGTTCCCGGTCCCAAAACTCAAAAAGTAAAGGTCTAGTACCGTAGCGAAAGAGCCTTTTCGGGACTGTGAACATTCATATCCATTTATCATTTTGGCAGCAGTGACAGAAATGGTTTTTAAATGGCCGTTGGTTTGGTTCTCTCCCTGAATTAAGTCTTGTCTGTATCCTACTAATATTATAAAGGCGGATGTTTGTGTGTGTGTTTGTTACGACATCACAGTAAAACGGTTGATTAGATTGATATGAAATTTTGCACAAATATAGAAAGGTATCTAGAATAACACATAGGCTACTTTATACCACGGGAAAATGTCTTATTCCTATGGGATCACGCTAGAGATGAAAATTTCTGAAAGTTTCCGAAACATTGAAAGTTTCGAGGTAATTTTCAGGTAATTTACCCGAAAGTTACTTGAAAGTTTCCTCGCGAGGAAGTTTTCAAAAATGTCTTTTCAACGTTAATAGTTAGTGATAATAAGTCTGTTTAAATTAAAATAAGGTTAAAAATTAGTACCATTTAGTACCTATTTTGTATGTTATTTATTACGTTAGTTTTTTTTCTTGAAGCTGGTTGTTTTTTATTCAAATCCTCAGATAACGTTATCTATGTTGAGTTCAATGTACTTAACTCCCCCTAGCGACCGAGCTGGACGAGCTCCTGTCGTGTGATGAAGTTGTTACTGCCATCAGACAGCAGCATAATAAACGGGCGGTTGGCATTGACCTTACATATACCAGGTGAAATACTTAAATATGGTGGTGCGGAGCTGCTCTCGTTGATTTGGAAACTTTTTGTTCGAATGTGGGAGGAGGAACCAGTCCCAAATGATTTTAAAGTGTCTCGCATTAGTGCCCTCTACAAGAACAAAGGTGACCGTTCTGACTGCAACTCACACCGCGGTATTTCGTTATTATTGGTCCCCGGAATGGCCTTTGCAAGAGTCCTATTAAACCGCTTGAAGCACTTATCAGAAAAGATTCTGCCCGAAACCCAGTTTGGCTTCCGACCTGACTGAGGCACATGTGAAGCTATTGTCATCGGTAGGTACGTCAACTGCAGGAAAAGAGCAGAGAACAAGATCGTCAGTTGTACCTCTGCTTTGTTGACCTAGAGAAAGCGTTTGACAGTGTACCTCGTGAAGCTCTCTGGATGGTGCTAGGAAAACTAGGGTGCACGAAGAAGTTTGTGCACCTCCTGAGACTCCTGCATGACGATATGCAGTGCTGCGTCTCTGTAGACGGTGAACAGTCTGATTTCTTCCCCGTCACCTGTGGGGTGAAACAAGGGTGCGTTCTAGCGCCCACACTGTTCGCCTTATACTTTGCGGTAGTAGTCAAGGAGGTCCTAAATACTGTCTCCGAAGGAGTCCGCATCCGCTTCCGCACTGATGGCAGTCTTTTCAATTTGGCTAGACTTAAGGTACGCACCAAAGTCTCGCATGCACTTATTACTGAAATCATGTATACCGATGACTTGTGCTTCCTTGCAGAATTCCCAGAAGGCCTGCAACAACTGATGACTGTCTTTCACCAAGCATGCTGCAAATTTGGCCTAAAGATCAGTGTCAAAAAGACGGAAGTGATGTCCCTGGATACACAAGGTCGTGAGACACTGACAATTAAGCTTGGTGAAGATATGTTGAAACAGGTTGACAAGTTCCGATATCTGGGGAACACTTTAACAGCTAAGTGTGACCTAGATGCTGAGATCAATAGCAGAATCAGTGCTGCAGTTGCAGTATTTGGGAAGCTGCGTTCCAAGGTTTTCTGCTCGCACGACCTTAAACTAGCCACAAAAATATCTGTATATATATATGGCGATTGTGCTGCCAAACCTTCTGTACTCTTCCGAGACCTGGTGTGTGTATCGTCACTACATACGCACTTTAGATCGTTTTCACCTCAAATGCCTTCGCACCATGAAGATCAGATGGTCCGACCGAGTACAAAACACACGGGATCAGGCGCTGGAGGCGACGATAAAGGTCGCGTCCGCCCCCGTGCGGAGCGTGACCTGGACCTCAGTGAGGGGTCCAGATGCACTGATCAGGACCTTTCTGTTCTCTGCTAGGACGACTGCTCGTGAGCTCTCTTGTCTTGAGGCCGGTTTGTGTTTCTTCACCCCCTGAGATGTATCCTGTGGGGTACCAACGAACCCGTGGGTGGCTCTTGACGTGGCTGGCCTGGTGCTTCCACTTCCTGGTGGGTGAGGGCGATGTTCGCCTCCTCCGCCTTCTAGGCTTCCGCTTCTTCGTCGTCGTAGTTCCGGAGGGGCTGTTGGCAGCCGCCGTAAGGGATCCAGCCATGTTAGCTTCTCCCTGCGGTGCCGCTCATCCTCTTCAGTTCGACGGGCTTCGTAAGAGCGTACGGGGCAATCGAGACTGTTGACCAGGTGCGAGCTGCCACAGTTCGCACACTTGCTGGGGCGCACGTAGTGTCGTAGTCCGCCTCGTAGCCCAGGGTGGTGGTCAGCTCCTTCTGGATGTCCTCAGGGTCTGTGTCCACGGGGAGGTCTCTAATCGCGCCCTTGACTGGCCGCTCTTTCGGAAGCGCGTTGCGTAGGCGAACAACAGGATATTCTGGTTCCGGAGCCCTCCAGCGCGGTAAAGTAGCGCTGGTAAACGCGGAATTTCTGTTCGCCTTGCGCCAGGAATCAGAACCCTGTGGACCTGTAGGGCCGCATGTTTGGCGCATGACCGAGCTCCGCCTTCGGCTCGCCGAAGTGGTGGCTCCAGTTCGCGAGCAGATCGACCACTATCAGCGGCGGCTTCTTCTTACACCCCGTCATCTATGGATGTCGTGGGTGCAGGTGTCGGCGTCTTCCCTGGGTCTGCGGGGCGTAGGCTTCGGCATCGTCAGCCTGGACGCATAGGATGTCTGGGCAGATGTCGACGCTGGCTGGGCTGTCTCCAGTACCCGAGTTGTTCAGCAGGGGCATAGACAGCGGCGACGTGACCCTCGTAGCCGAAAGCGTGCGGGTACTCGGCGATCGGTGAGATGGAAGATGTTTCATGGTTACGCTTTTCTGTGAGCTGTGCGTTATGCGCTCCCGCCTGCACGGCTGCAGCACTCTCCCTGAGAGCATTTAGGGTGGTGTGCCATGCGACAGCGTGCTAAAGGGCGAGCAGGACCTATTGTTTCTTGTCCCACGGCTCACGCTGGGACAGTGGAGACGGCAAGGGAGATAAGAAGCAGGCAGTGGTTATCGCTATTGCGGCGGCAGTAGGCGGCGAGAGGTGACGAGAGGCGGGTCCGTCGAACCCGGCGTGGATGGCGTCCACGATGAACGTGGGCGTCTAGAACCCACGAGGTAGCTTGGGTGTGTCGCGACTCTTGAGCGTGGGGCGCTGGTAGCCTTTGAAGGGCATCTTCTTATTAGCCTGGTCTGCGTAAAGCGTAGCCTGCCCTTGGGGCACAGGACCCTGGAGTGCCCCCCCCCGCTGGTGGGAGGCCAGGCTACGGGTGCTCAACAGAGCCCTACGTGACGACCGAGAGTAGGCAGAAGCACTGGTAACACACTTTCGAACGGGGATGGGTAGTGTGACACTACACCACGACTAGGTGGCTGATCCATCTCTGTCTGTGGTGTGGAAAAGAATGCTTTTAAGTTCATCTAGCTAGAGCAAGAGAGATGTAATATAGCTTTCTGTCTGACGCTCGAATAGATTTTTTAAAATCAATTTTACGTTCCGATAAATGAATAGCAAGCCAGCGCTCACTTCTATCATTGTTTGAGTTATTAATTTGGCTGCGAGTTTACGAAATTATACATGAGAGGCCAGGACACATGGGAGCCTAAAATAGTACGTCAAATGTGTAAAATGTACCCGGTTGGCAACGCTGATTGGCAGGGGTGGTTTGGTTTGTGATTGGCTAGCTGCAAAACGGTGGCATTCTCATTGCCGAATGCATCAGCGGGCAGCGAATGAGCAAGCGCGAGCGGGGTCATGAACCCGCTGACCAAATGTCAACTTATAGCGCACAATTTTTCAAGGTTTAGAAACTTTATGTGGTGCGACATGTGACGTAATACCCTAAGGCCGGAACGTATTAACGAAAAAAGAAAATTGTGCTTCTTCTGGTGCCCCCAAGACGTGATGCCCCAAGCAATTGCTTATTTTGCTTAAGGGTTAATCCGCCACTGTGCGTCGACAGCTTCGGTGGTGCGGTCACGTATTCCGGATGGCGGATGAGCGAGTGGCGAAGCGTATCTTCTATTCTGAGCTAGAGGACGGCAAGCGAAAGCATGGCGGTCAACTCCTCCGATTTAAAGATGTTCAGAAGAGACACATGAAAAGATGCAACATCGAACCCTCTCAATTTGAGGGTTTGGCAGCACAACGGCCAGAATGGCGCGGTCTTGTAAAAAGGCGAATCCGCGACTTTGAGGAGCAGCGTAAAGCAGGCCTCGACGCTAAACGCGATGAACTGAAGGCCCGTCCTCTCGTCGCCATTAACTACAATTATATCAATGGCAAACTCACGTGCCCACACTGTGCACGGGAGTTTACTGCCAAAATAGGCTACAATAGCTACCTGCGGGCGCATCAGCGCCGACTTGATCAGGAGTAGAAGTGGTCGCCATGAGAAAGGTCATCATCATTATTTATATATTCAGCTTAGACCATTAAATAGTTTAAGGTAGGTATTTAGGCACATATGTATACGAGCACGACAAACTTTACAGTTACAACGTGAAAATGATTCGTATCGCTCACATTATAAAAACAAAAGAAAATCCAAAGTATAAGGTTAACGTGCTCTCAGTTGTACTTAACTCTATATCTAATTGATCTCGTACACTTTTTCATATGATTATGTAAAGAAATGTATTTTTTATCATTTATAGTTGTTTTAAACTTCCTTCCTTACTCGTTTACCTCCCCTTTTCGAATAAAAAGCATAAAACCGGACTTATTATGTTCCCTGTTCCATCAAAACTGTAGATACCAGAAATTTTTTATGCAATATTAAGTTAATTATTAATATAACAACTGTTTTCTTAAGTTAAATATATAGTTTTGAAAACTTCCTCGCCAGGAAACTTTCAGGTAACTTTCAGGAAACTTACCTCAGAAAAGGAAAGTTTCAAGGTAATTTTCATCTCTAGATCACGCATATTCCAATATTTTTGCAAAGGTGGCGTGACTGAGCCGATTCGCGTTTTAAATGTTTTCGCCGAAAACTAACAGCGACATCTCTTGGCGAGTAATGCTTTTTTCGCGCGGAATAATAGGTTGCAGCGGGTGAAAACACTGACGGGCAGCTAGTGATAATATAATTATGAGCTACAAATGTTATCAACTCATCATGTTCTGGACTGTACCACAGAGTGTACGTCTAATGAATGGTCATTTCATAACTGATTCATAATCTGTCGCTTTGAAGTGTAATACACCGTCCGTCACGCTAGGTTAACCTCGGTTAGATGACAGAGAGATTATACCTACGGAAAATAATTGCACAGGAGCCCAACACTATAGTTTGATCTTCCTCTGATCGAATCAGGGTACTGACGCCAATCAGGCGCACGGGGCGCCGATACAGATGGCTCATTCAGTACTACCGGAAATTTTGTCGCTTACTGACTTTAACTGGAATCTCAGGGGAAGTCAATGTAACTAAGAAGATGGTTGATACGAACGTTATATGCTTGGATTAAAATTTGCTCAGGATCATATGACGTTCTTGTATCAGATTTTGCTCTTTTGATATTCTTATAAGTGCTTTGAGTATTTTGACAGTATCAACCCTGGCTAAGTAACACAAAAATCCTGAATAGGGTCGAGTGAACCATCTGTAAACTAAATTTTGTGGTACTGATTCTCTTTCTTCTTCTTAGACCATTGAGATTTTAGCGACACTCTACAGCTATTCCATTGCTACTGTAACCAAAACTTTCATCAGATTAAATTTGGCCAAAACCATCACACTGGCTCTTTGGCTCCATCGACATACAAGTAGAACGTAATTCAAATAGCGGATTGTGACAAACTTTTTCAAATAACAGTAGAACTAAATTAAGGGTCTTAGGATACACAGACTTTCGAAGGCGAACAAAAAACTGGGATGATTGTGCCATTGTAATGTAAATAGGTTTTCAAGCTTTTCATTGCAGTTTCGTTTGGCCTTACTATAATTTTTCTTTTTATCTGCTTTTTGGCAACTGTCAGGTGAACACAATCTTTCTTTTGTCTTTCTCAAGCTATATGGCGTCCTGCGTCGCTGCGACCTGGCGTCGAAAATAAAATAAACGCATGGAAAGACTAGGTATATTATACGCAAAGGGAATCACCTTAATTAGTTGTTATTTACCGTACTTAAGGGAATGAATGAACTCGTTTACTATGTATAACATTGTAAGTTCATTACAGTTTTTCTACGTAAAGCTATTCTTAGTTACATTTTCCCTGCCCACGCAATTGACATCGATTGTACGTGGGCGTTGCTAGCTTGAAGCTTTTTGCCTAAGTAAGTACTTCAGTAGTATTTGCTATTTCCAACATTATTTTGTCATCTTCTTATAGATAAGGTAACCTGAAGGGTAAAGGAAATAATACAACTAGTAGATATGTTACAAAACAAAAAAACCCGACTGCGGTAATTTTAAAGTAGTATTTTACTCTAAAAATCCGCCTCATATGTCAAAATCCAACTATCCGTTTGGGCTGTAGCCCGTGAAAAAGATTTCTTTCTTGTCCACATACATACATACATACATACAGCATACTCTCGAAAAACATACCCTCCTTCTGAGGCAGTCAGGTAAAAACAACACAGAAAGCCGCGCATTACACTCCGTCTGTCCTCCCAGTGTCAAGGGCTTTCAGTATGTTCATTACCTTAGGCCCCTGATCAAGTTTCCGAAGAAAAATCTTACTTTACTGCTCACGCACTCTAAACCCCCCTTAGAGCGATTCATTGGACTAAATTGTCACTTTTTGTAGTACAGAAAAACAATCGTACTTTTTTATTCAACTGTGACCGTTGAAGGTGAAACTACTTTTATATATTCTGTGGCGAAACTGAATGCAATGAAATTAGTACAATTAACAAATTGCGCAACAAATTAGCGAGTAATTTGAAGGGCCTCGTTTTTAATGGAATAATGAACAAAACAGCAGCAAGTCGGGCGTAGGAATTAGGCGTAATTTTCGTTATAGAAAATGTTTGTGAAGATGGCCTAATGATTATGCTAAACAGGCAGAAAGTCGTTTAATTTTAATATATTCTGGACTGTCCGTTGAATTTGCAAAATGACGAATTTGCCCAAAATTTATTCGTGAATAATGAGACTGTGAACAACGTTACTAAATTAGACTGATTACTTGGTTTAATTTTAAATGGTCAAATACCTAATGCCCTAAAACTCTGTTTTGTTGCTGCTAACATTTTGCCGTAACAAACCCCGAAATTTTGTACGAGCTCGGAACAAATTCAAAGTGAATATAAAAATAAATTCCAACTTGGAAGCCTTATAAAGACCCGAAAGTTTTCAACATTGTCAACCCTTTGAAAAGGCATATTGAAATGCAAATTATTTTTTGTAAAATAACCTTTCGTTTGGTAAAAGATATTATGTATTATTTATTTTTTAAATTATGTGGTTGAGTATATTTGTATTGTATCGATAAGTAATGATAATGAGTACTAATTATTGGCAAAAAATTACGGACAGAATGAAGTCCATAAAATCTGTCAATTACTCTGGGAGCGTATAATTATATTCGAAAAGAGGGGAAAAATGTAAAAATTACCGCTCGATTACCCAGACGGATCATTTCGGTATCACTGAGCACAGACCAAGCAACACACTCAGAAGGAACCGTGTAAATAAACTCAACAAGAACTTATTTCAAAGAGAACACTAATAATAACACCCTAACGGGAGTGGTTGAAAAACTCTGTTGTCATATCAATATCAATCTCCACAACAGGAAGAGGAAGAGAACTTGATTTAAGTAGTGTGGGTTTAAATGGATTTTAGTAATGTTTAAGCTTGTCAAATCTGATAGTGACGAGTTTTCTTTGTCTTCATTTTACCCCCTGCCCTGGTAACGTCTTCTGATACCTTACTTACTCATAGCACGTAAGTCTTTGTGACTTCCCTTGATTTGGTTTCAGAAACCCCAGAATTGTGTGTTACTTGTACAACCGGTGCTTTAAGACCTCTTCTGAAATGTGTTGAGCTACATATTGATGGATACCTATGGGAAGGAGAGATTGAACGGGCTCTTGATATTTTGGCTGTGCATTATGTTATCTTAATGAGCAGCAATTTCCTTAGATCTGTTACATTTCTTTTTCCTTGTACCTATAACGATATGCACATAGATAAATGTCGGCGGCATTCTGCTTCTGTTGTAGCATAGGTAGGTATTTATTTTAATAAAAGAGGTCTCCCTTTTGTAGCGTAGGTTTTTATTTTAGAAAAATAGACAGCGATTTAGATGGGACGCATTGACATTGAATCTGCCGGCTACCTTGCCCCGGCATCGATTTCTGGACATTGCAGATGTTTGGATTTGCCTTCGTGTATCGATTTTTGCTCAATAATGACCATATCGTCGTCCTAGAAGAAGGCCAAAAAGCATTTGGCGGGATAATCTCGACAAGTTCGAGTCCACCTGGCCCCAATTATCAACTAGCCGGAACCGAGTCTGGAAGTCCAATTATCAACTAACCGAGTCTGGAAGAAAAGAGGGAAAGCCTTTGCCCAGCAGTGGGAGTGGGACACTTAAGGCTAACAATATTTATAAAAATAAAATAGTCATGTAATCCCGATACACAGAAGAATACTCTCTTGTTTAAAATGATTCACCTACCGACCTACCGTACAGTAACGCTTATTTTCTGGTAAGCGCCTCTAAAACAATGGGGTTTTGTTTAAATTTCTGTCTAGACCGTAGACTAGTTAGTTACTTTGTGCGGTAATTTCCTGGGCATATCGTAACGTGGCGAGACTGACTGACTGCTTCGTAAATTGGGTCAGCTCGCCACGCTTGGCAGGCGGATTGGCGAGCGCAGTATAATAGCATTCAGAGACAATGCTGCTGCCCAGACCCTGGATGAATTTATCGCAAAGTCACTTTTTACAGTACCTACGAATACCTACTGTTGAATTAAGGTGATGCTATTCGAAGCCGTCATCAGCACAGTAATAGAACGCTTATTTTCTTTACCGGGAGTAACAGAAAGTAAAAAAAATTACCTCCCATAGTGAATCAATCAGCTGATCGGCAATTTTGTATGGGAGGCCAAAATTTTTTTTTCATATTTGGACCCATGTTCCATGGGGAAAGTTGTTCAGTTTTATGAGTAACTTGACCTCCTTTCGGCTTGTTATACCCTTTTTGTAACTCCCTGTGCACTAGTTACTTGCGGTAATTTCCTGAGCATATCGTAACGTGCCGAGACTGACTGACTGCCTCGTAAATTGGGTCGGCTCACCACGCTTGGCAAGCGGATTGGCGAGCGCAATATTTAAGAACATGACAACTCTGCTGCCGATTCCCTGGATGAATCCATCACAAAATCGTTTTTTACAATACCCACGTGTAGAGTTAAGGTGATAGATACTTTTATAAGACGTCTCTGCACAGTAGTAGTAGTATTAGTAATAATGGGCTTTAGTTTTAAATTTCTATCTAGACTATAGACTAGTTACTTGCGGTTATGTCCTGGGCATATCGTAACGTGGCGAGACTGACTGACTGCCTCGTAAATTAGGTCAGCTCGCCACGCCTGGCAAGCGGATTGGCGAGCGCAGTATAACCGCATACATAAACAATGCTGCTGCCCAGACCCTGGATGGATTTATCCCAAAGTCGCTTTTTACAATACCGAAATGTAGAGGATATGGTAGTCTAAGCCGTCATCTGCACAGTAATAGTAGTAACAATGAGGTTTTGTTTTAAATTTCTGTCTACAAGACTAGTTACTTGCGTTAATTTCCTGGGCATATCGTAACGTGGCGAGACTGACTGGCTGCCTCGTAAATTGGGTCGGCTTTGGCACGTGTCCACATAGTATCATGTACTACATCCATTACGAACGGAATATGTTAATGGTTTGGCACTTTACAGATAGAGAAGTAATATTTACTCGTGTGTTACTGCGATGTCGGCATCTAACTGAATGCCGTGTGATGCCGACTCAGAATAACATCACCCCTTATCTTTGCCGTGCGGGTCGTAAGAAGCGACTTTGAGGGTTGATGTGTATTGCAATTTTAGGCGACAGGCTGAAAACCTGTCCCTATCTATAGTGATACACGGTCTTCTGAATGACTCTCAAACTTTTGCCTGACGTGGTGTAAATTGCCGTTTTTTACAGCCTACCCGGCAAGGGATATCTAGGCGTGATATATGTATGTATGACGTATGTGACTGCGACCTTGAATTGATCTTGGTCTCTTAACAAAGCGTTACTGATCCCTGCCTCGGCCACCTCCCACAGTTAATCCAGTTATTGATTAAAGATAGACCCTATCTATCAGCTTTCACCTTCTCTGGATAAAATTACGTTCACCCATGTATCTTCCTCAATTATTTCTACTTGGCCGATTTAAAAAAAAAACACCTTGTATCTTCGAAATTCTGCCAATAGTTGACAGCACAACTAAGACAGTAGGAATTCTAGTGACAGACAGCCGATGTGGCGCAGTGTTTAGTATGACTGCCTGCCACGCAGAAGGTTCCGGGTTCAATTTCCGGTGGGGTCACTCACAAAGTTGATATTTATCACTTTTTGAATGTTCCCAATCTGGTTAGGACATTGCAGGCTGAACCACCTGATTGTCCAAAAAGTAAGATGGTTCCGTTGCTTTGGGCACGTTAAGCCGTCGGTCCCGGTTGCTGTCCATGATAGCGGTCGTTACACAACCACGTCAGAGGCCTGCTACTTGCAGTAGGCGGTTGAAAAACTCTGACACCAGGGTTCTTTGGGTCGTTGTACGATTCGGTGTCCCATACGAAAAGAGAGAGTGCTCGAAAAGCCTATTCCTTTGACAGACTTAGCCCAAAGTTCTATTTTGCCATCGTTCCAGTTTAATTTGGACGTGCCTAGTAATTTACCTTGTCTCTCAGACATACCGGCCGTGTTATCGCTCTAATTACACTTGTCAACCATCGACAGCTGATGTAGCGACAATAGTGATCGAAAGTGTGACATTATTCTCGAAAATTTGTGTGCTACCAGCGGCAGAATTAACCTATTATGATGGCATCAATAACTGTGTTCTAGACCAGTATTTTGGTCTATTAAATGCGTAGGTTCAGATGTTGCTTAGTAATTATATGCTAGTGTGACTGATCGATCTAATACTGAACGTCCACATTGAACCTGCACTTCGATAGGTACGTACGTCCATTTTCGTTAGTTTAGACATGGAAATGCCTACTGAACTATTTCTAGGGCTGGCTCAGTTTTTATGCCAGAGAGTTTTAGCACCGCTACTTCGATACACAGTAAGAAGAAGTCGCTTTTTGCGTTTCTCTGTCTGTCCGTCGTGGAGTTCGCTATCTACCACCCACCACGCAACGGATTTTAATGCAGTTTTTTGTAATAGATAGAGTGATTCAAGAGGAAGGTTTATATGTATGTATGCATAACACATGCCGAGAAAACGTCACAATTAGAACTAATCGTTATGACTTTCAAATTAAGAAATCCGCGCAACGTTCACATAAACCTGCTGAACCTAATCCACTGACCTGTTCAATGAAACTGGAATTCATAAATTGAAATAGAATTAGTTGAGCAAAGTCGCCAAGTCGCGAATTTTTCGCCCACATTCCGTACAGCTCGTCATATTTCATAATCATAAATAATATTGATGATAATCTGGACGTGTCGTCATGAACATTCTTGTGTTCGTCTATGGTCTAAAAACTCTTTTAAATAATGATTTCCACACTAATATACTTTGTTGAGTTCCCATTTTGTTCAAGAAGAAAATAAAATTACCTGTGCATGGAATCGCCTGGTTTGCACCTCTCAATCGGAGTCAGTCCAGGTTTTCTGTGCCCTTGATCGTGTCCAGGCTAGAGTCAAATACATGAACTAAATTATACGGTAATATTATGAAATTTTAATAACGATTTCCACACTAATATACAGGATGTAAAAAAATCAACTGCAAATATTTTAAGGGGTAAACCAGCCCGTGAAACTGAACAACTTTCCCCAAGGAACATAGGTTGAAATGTGAAAAAAATTTTTGGACCTCCCATACAAAATGTACCAGCTGGCCGAGTCAGTTTGTATGGGAGGTCCAAATTTTTTTTTCAGATTTCGACCTATGTTCCTTGGGGAAAGTTGTTCAGTTTCACGGGCTGGTTCACCCCTTAAAATATTTGCAGTTGATTTTTTTACACCTTATATTTGTTGAGTCCACATTTTGTTCAAGAACATAAAATTACCTGTGCATGGAATCGCCTGGATTGCGAGTACCTCTCAAACGGAGTCAGTCCAGGTTATCTGTGCCCTTGATCGTGTCCAGGCTAGAGTCAAATACATGAACTAATTTATACGGTAATATCACAAATTAGGAAAACGGCGCGCGGGCGCCTTTACCAGATGGCTAAGGCGCAAACTCCACCAAAAAGACGAGGGCATAAGACGTAAGAATGAGTTAAGACAGTTAAGTTAAGAGACAGTTGACAGACAAGTGATCGTCAAATATTTTTCTTAGTTTTTGACGCTAGCTGTCATAGATGCGACGCTTTGGCGACGCTTGTGTGTGCCTTTGTCAATACTTTTTCGTACATTTTGTATGGAAACGTCGCGATGTCAAACGTCAAGCGTCATGCCCTACGTCCTATGTCCTTTCCTTGTCCTCTCTGTGGAGTTTGGGGCTAACTCAGTACTAGCGACGATTGTGACGCTTACTGACGAAAACTGGAAATAACCGGAATCTCAGGGG
The DNA here is from genome assembly GCA_024500475.1 of Phthorimaea operculella. NCBI lineage: Eukaryota > Metazoa > Arthropoda > Insecta > Lepidoptera > Gelechiidae > Phthorimaea > Phthorimaea operculella. The sequence goes on from JANFCV010000120.1 coordinate 1,143,099, forward strand.
AAGTGAAGGTAAATAAGAAGGTGGTTGACACCAATCGCGAAAATCTGAAGTAGGGCATGTGAACCTTTTTTTGGAAAACTTCCAAAATTATTTTTTTTTTTTTCACCGCAGGCAGGATTTGAACCTGCGACCTTCGGCATTCGGCATGTGAACCTTCTCTAAACTCTCTATTTTGTGGTAATATTATGAAATTTCGTGCTGCGTTTGATAAATTTTGCCGCTGGCATATCATACATATTTCGTGTATGTTTATATTGACGCGGGCTTGTATCGCGGCCTTGTAGATGTCGCAGTACGATGGCAGAATCAGTTTTTTGGCCAAAAACCTAGGTTTTTGGCCAAAAGCCGGCATATGGCAGAATCGTAGACTTCGTTCGGCCATCGACCTAAGCTGATCCAGGTTTTTGGCCAAAAGCCTAGTTTTTTGGCCGAAAACCTAGATTTGTTTAGTATTATGGCTTTTTCTGCATTTTGGGGGAACTTCTTCTTCGAGTGGTACAGCAAGTCACCTAACGACCCGATGCCGAGCATTGGACGTTCTGGAGGGTGGGAGGTAGCGTCAGACGCACTGGAGGGCGTGAGTACCGTCGGACACTCTGTAAGATGAAAGATGACGGGCATTGGATTTTCCGGGGGTCCGACGCTACCCCCTGTCCTCCACGGTGTGCAACGCTACCACCAATCCTCCAGGGCGTTCAGTGGTATATCCTGCTCTTATGGTGTCTGACGTTCCCCCTGCCCTCCTGGGCATCCGAGACAATTCTGCTGTTTAGGCTGTCAAATGTTACCCCCCGTCTTTCAAGGTGTCCTATGTCTTCACGATGTCCAAGTCTACCCGCAAAAGATCAGAGGGAGGTGCATAAAGTACTTCTCCACTCTTCGTTCCCCCGAACCACACGGGCAAGGTAAGCCGTCAGTCCTGATTGCTTTTTATGATCACTTAGACGGCAGTCGTTACACAACCATGTCAGAGACCTGCCACTTGCAGTAGGCGGTTAAAAAACTTTGATACCAGGGTTCATCAGGTCGTTGGGCGACTTGGTGTACCACTCAAAGACAAAGAAGTTCCCTCGAAATGCAAAAAAGCCATAATACTACACTAGTCTAGGATTTTGGCCAAAATCCTATATTTGTTTAGTATTATGGCTTTTTTTGCATTTCAGGGGAACGAGTAGTGGAGAAGTAGGTACGTTATGCACCTCTCTCTAACCTGTTAAGGGTAGAGTTGGACACCTTGAAGGGCGGGGTGTAACATCAGACAGCCTGAACAGCACGATTGCCTTGGATGCCCTGGAGGGTAAGAGGGAAGCTTCAGACACCATAAGAGCAAGATGTACCACTGAACGCTCTGGAGGATCGGAGGTAGCGGCGGACGCCCTGGAGGACAGGGGGTGGCGTCGGACCCCCAGAAAATCTAACGCCCGTCATATTTCAACCTCCCAGCCCATCCAAGAGATTTTGAGTATTTTTCAGCCTTCCAGGACGTTCGACGCTACCTCCCACTCTCTTGAACGTGCAACACTCTCTTGAACGTCTCTTGAACCTTCTGCCTTTCAGGGTGCATGCCGCTACCTCCAACCCTCCAGCAATGCAATGTACGGCAAGGGGTAGCGTCGGACGCCCAGGAAAACTAACGCCTGCCACCTTTTATCCGACGCCACCCACGACCTCCAGGACGTCCGACGCTACTTTGTAACATAATAGTAGGTCCAACGCTACCCCTTCCCGTTCATGGCGTCCCTGGAGGGTTGGAGGTAGCGTTGAATGTCCTAGAGGATGGGAGGTAAGATGACAGGCGTTGTCCTGAAAGATGACAGGCGTTGGATTTTCTGGGGGACCGACGCTACCCCCTGTCCTCCAGGGTGTCCGACGCTACCTTCGATCCTGTAGAGCGTCCAGTGGTTCATCCTGCCTTTTAGTGTCTGACGGTCCTTCCTACCTTCCAGGGCATCTGAGGCAATCCTGCTGTTCAGGCTGTCTGATGTTACTCCCCGCCCCTTAGGGTGTCCAACGCTACCCTAATCAGATCATTTCTATTCACTCCTAGTTCCCCCGAAATGCAAAAAAGCCATAATACTAAACAAATCTAGGATTTCGGCCAAAAACCTAGGATTTTGGCCAAAATCCTAGTTTTTTGGCCAAAAACCTGGATCAACTTAGGACGATGGCCAAAGGAAGTCTACGATTTTGCCATATGCCGGCTTTTGGCCAAAAACCTAGGTTTTTGGCCAAAAACCTGATTCTGCCATCGTACTGCGACATAGATACCGATAACGTATCAGATAAGGATAAGCCCGGCTTTCTCTGACCGGGCGCGATTTGAATTCGGCGATTGTTGTTCTAGAATCTAGATCTAGGCACAAATAGTTCGCAAGCGACGTTTGACAAAACCTATTCTAAATTTCTTTATCATCATCATCTTCCTGCCCTTATCCCAATTACTTGGGGTCGGCACAACACGTTTTGTTAAATTGAATACAAAACCGTGTTGCAAAAGGATTTGGCTTAATTTTACGACCGGCCGCCTGCCTGACGTCAACCCTCCTTGGGAATGCTTTTGTGGTGGATTAACCGCCACCATACGGTTGGCCCTGGCTGTTTGGGTCGGGTTTATCCCTCGGTCGCTTCTTTACTACTTTCTTCCCACGGGAAGAGAGGGGGTGGTGCTATTCTACTCTGCCGGCATCACACGACTAAATTTAAATTTCTTTATCGTCGGATGATAAAACTACCTATCTCTATTTTATTTATTTAGCTATTAGTGTACAATTATTGTTCTCGACTTATTCTAATTTAAAAGTCGCTGAGCTTATCATCGATTAAATATTGAGCTTATTGAATGTAGGTTACGTAAGTATTTCCTAAATATAGTACCTGATTGATACGTTGTATTAATAATCCTTTGCTTGATAGTCCGCCCAGTTGATTATTTATTATCTATCAGCATTATATCTTATTATTATATTGCAAATTATTGCAATTCTTATCTTGGTAACAAGAACTTTGTTACACTTTTCAACCTTATTCACCGCCCTGCGAGTTTTAAGCCTCACCATATTCCTAAGAGATCTAAATCCGACAATATGAAATGATCCTAACATCAGCCTATGTGTAGACATACACATCATCTTCCTGTCCTTATCACAATTAGTTGGGGTCGGTCGGGCAACATATTTTGTTGAGCACAAAATCACGTAGCAAAAGGATTTGGCTATGTATTATGACCGGCAGGCTGACATCAACCCTCTTTGGAAATGCTATTTGTAGGTGGTATCACCGCCATCATGCCGTTGACTCTAGTCGACAGATATTCAGCCAAGGTCAGAACTCTACTTCGCCTTTTACGAAACACCCTGAGTGGACTATGGGTGGCAGTATTCTTAGCCGCTACCACACGAAAAGTGCAGACGTACACAAGTCCTCGATATCCCGATTCAGTTTAGTTCAAGTTCAAAGTTACTATCTTATCAGTATAGTTAGGACAATCCCATCTACAGAAGAAATTACCACATTAATTCACATTTCACAAATTCTTTTACCTCAGGCTCGAGTCAGCCGATTGGCTCACATTCCATTATTGTGAGTGTTGTTTCGTCGGCTCTCTTATCAGCTGCTGATAACAGCGCAGTAATCTTTAGTTGTGTGACGCGCGTCGTATCGAAAACATTGCGCGTTTTCTCATATTTGTTTATCGGTTTGTAGTTTTAGCTATTGATGTTGTTGTGGACCACCAAAATGAGTAAAAGGTATGAAAATTTAAATTAGTTTCGTAAAATTTCGATTTAGAAACGGCCTAACGGATAGGTTAGTTGCAAACTTAAAATATATTGCTTCTGTAGGCGTGTAGGTAACTCGTAATCAGCTGATCTACGGAAATATTTTGGTCTCGACACAGTTGCGTGCGTCTTACAGTTTGTTTGGTTTACCACGCTGGAACTGTTACGACTTTATCTTGTTTGTAACCATTCAAAATAGCGGTTTTCTTCTTTTCATCGTGTTCTAGATATGGGCGCCGCGCCGGCGCGCCGCCGCTGTGTTGCGCGGGCACGCCGCCGCCGCCGCCGCCGCCGTCGTCGGTCGTCGCGCGGCGTGAGTGGCGTAAAGACGGGTCCCTTTTTTTGACCTAACGTTGATTGTCCTAAAGTCGGTCGTCCAAACACGTCTGTCCTAATATTAATATGTATTTGTTTTCTAATCCTAATGTTGATGTTCCTAAGCTTTTAACGTCCTAATTTGGTTCGCCTTATGGTTTAGTAGTCCTAATAAGTAGTAAAATTTTGGTTTCACGAAAGTAAAATATGCTGAAATTGACCAGTCACGTATCTGTATTCCGTACCAAACATCATTGTTGGTAAAAGCACTATAGTCTACTATAGAGACTAGGTCACTCTTGGACATCTTTTACCCTTTGGCAAAGAGCCCCAGTCGAAGGAGATCGCTAGACGTATACAGCTCGGGTGGGTAGATTTTGGTATATTGGCGGACGTTATTATGTCACGTAAGATTCCACAATGCCTGAAGACCAAGTTGTTCAACCAGTGTGGTCTGCCCACACTTACTTACAGTGTTGAAACATGGACGGACGCTCACAAAGGAGACTATGCAGAAAATTTAAGTCACACAAAGAGCCATGGATCGTTCCATGTTAAGCATTAAACTACTTGATCGCATTCGCAATATCAAAATCACACGCCGGACTAGTTTAAGAAGCCGTTGGTAAGCGAATAAGTAAAAAGTGGGGGTAAACAGGACACTTATAGAAAGGCGTCCTAGGTGGTTGAAGCGTTCAGTTGGCAGACCACCTGCTAGATGATCAAACGACATCGTGGACGTAGGGGGACAGTACCGGATAAGACGAATTATTAATATACAAGGGTATCCCGTATTAAGTGGTCTAAGAAAAATGCTCAATTTTAGGACTATAGATTATTAGGACAAGAAACTTTAGGACGTACGAAAATTAGGACAATGAATGTTAGGAGCATGGAAATGAGAATGTTAGAGTATTAGGACAATCAATAGTTAGGACTACAATGATTAGGACAACCAAGTTTAGGATCATAAATTTTAGGGCAAACAATAGAGAACTCGTAAAGAGAGAGTTCATTCCATGGTCATTGTGATTTTAGAAAATGAAAAATAAGTATTTTAAGTATTGAACCGGGTCTATCGCGATAATATTTTAGGTAAACCTTTATAATTAACCTGTGTCCCGACGTTTCAGCACAGTTTCATGTGCTGTGGTCGCGGGTTGACTAAGGTCCCAGCGAGATGTCATCTAGGCGGTGGGCGACGAGTTCTTCTGCTACCCACATATGTCTTTAGAATTTTGATATTTTATTAATTTTTTCTAAACACCGCACTAGGCCGGCACACAACACTCACAGTCACAGTATCCGACGATTGCTCCGATGATAAACATACCATGATAAACCTCCGATGATAAACGTCGGGACACAGGTAAATTATAAAGGTTTACCTAAAATATTATCGCGATAGACCAGGTTCAATACTTAAAATGTGTGAAAACAATCGCGAGTGCTTCAAAAGTTATATTGAAAAATAAGTAATTGTTTTTATGGGTAAATCTCGTAATAAGATTTAATTAAAATATGTTTTAATTTATAAAATTAGGTTTTTTTAGCATTTTATCAAACTAGACTAGGTTTAAATTGTTATGTAGCGCGTTTTATAAAAAAAGTTGAAAATTTCCTACGCCGCCGGCGCCACGCCGCCGCTGACTGCAAAATGTCAGCGCGCCGCCGCCGGCAAATTTTCAGGCGGCGCCCATATCTATCGTGTTCCTTGTAGCCACATCACAAAGTTTTGTTTGGTTAGTGGTCACCAGTATACTACAGGGTGCTTGGAATCTCGATGCGATGCCTTGAGGAGGTGGTAGAAGAACTCTTTTAGAACATAGACGAAGTTGATTATTTCTTAATTTTCTTAAGACTACGATTTTTGTTAAAAACTCTAAATTCTGCAATTATTAGCTCATAACTTTTTTCAAACGTTGATATTACATGTTTTTCTTGCGACAAATATTGTTAAATATTTTTCTGTACATTTGATGCAATAAAAAGTATATATTAATGCATGTTAATTTAATATTCATTTTAATTACACACTTAAATTAAGTATTCAAAGGCCGACTAGTGCCAATAATTATTAATCTCTTAGGATAATCTTAATTAACAGACTTTATTTATTCGCGACCTTGTTAATATTATTTAAGTATAGTGATAATATCTAAAATCATATTTAGCAAATCGAAAATCACTTCACCGCAATTCTACAGAACAGAATCTTCACTATACTGTTTTTTTTTGTTCAATAGTCATCGTCCATGGTTTACAGTTTTTGACCCAATAAATGGGTACCCAACCATGTCAGATGCCTGCTACTTGTAGTAGGCGGATGATAAACTAACACCAGGGTTTATCGGGTCGTTGGACGACTCGGTGTCTCACTCGAAAAGAAGAATGGTTACTTTTAAAACTTCTGAGGTCAAAGCAGTACCCCTGCCTTTTATCTTCAAAAAGCCTAAGATCCAAGGTCTGTAGTAGCGAATCTGATGCTGAATATTTTATAATTTGTGTCTGGACACGAATACTGTTAAAAATATGGCTACGTGAACTGACACGTAAATGCATAAACATTTTCACATTTTCTTGTTTTCGATTTTCATCGAAATTTTATTGTTATCGATATTATCTATCTATTGTGTATGTATGTTTGTCTCTTAGTGTTGTTCTATAATATTTTTAAATTGCTAGTGCAGCAAATCAAACAATAAACACGACTTCCATCCGTTTAAAAAGCTTTAATGCAGTAAACTTTCCAACTTGCTACTAGAAAATGCGCACGCTAAATGACGCTGGATAAGAGCACTTATTCAAGTGCTTTTGATGTAACTTCTTGACCTACTCCCGTTCCTTATTTTCTGTTACGTAAGTACTAGGTACTACTACTAAATTCACAAAAGTCCACAGCTGGACATAGACATGATTATTGCCATTCCCATAGGTAAATCGAAAAACAGCTACGTGTAAAATCGCTGGGCGGAAATTTTGCGTTGCGTAATTTGACCAGAAAATTTCAGAAAAAACATTTGAAGTTGTAATGAAATTTTATTTTCGTTTATTGGTTTATCCCGTAACTTTCCAGGCGCTTTATTGGATTTTCTCTGTTAGGTTCAATTTCCTTTTTTGCTGTACGAACTGCCTGTTTTAATATTTCTCTGCTGTGCTGTATTTTTTGCAAATTTTCGGTACGCGCTTCGTGTTTCAATATTTATCTGCTGAACTCAATATCTACCCGTTGATTACAAAAAATTGCTTCGCAAAAATGTTTGTGGGAGCTTCTAAAAATTCAGTGAATTTGTGGCAAGAAGAATATTTGTGAGCTTTCGCGATATTCGCATTTTTGTGAAATTGGTATTTTCAGAGTTATATCTTTGGATGTCCGTTACAAAGTGTTGGAAAAATTTATGTTTTTGGTAGTCATTACAATAGAGGGACTATACTTGATCCCGAAATTGGCTATAATATCCCAAGAAAGATAGCAAAATCAGCGAAAAAAATCCCCGGTAACGAAATGTTGTGGATTTGTGTAGTGGAAGGTCCTCTTCACAACGTCCAATAAAATCCTCTCAAAAATATGCGGTGCTGGGAGTAGGGGGGTTAATTATATGTCCCTTTTTTCAGTTTCTCGACTGTAACTCGTAAACGGCGGGTCGTAGTTTCAAAATGTCTGAGAAACTATTAAAGCTCATTAAATTTCCTATAACTTTGTTATCAACATGAAAACCATAACATGAATGGTTTTAAAGTTGTGGCTATTTCAAAGTCGGTAGTTTTTTAACTTTTTGTATTACGACACTAAAAAGTGTTTGGACGTTTCTGTGGATCTTCGTTATCTTTAATGCAAACTATTTCAAAATTTGTAAGTAAACTAAAAAAATGAAATAATTAAATACGTGTTTCCGCATTTTGTAAATTTTAACCCTTAACAGGGTAAAAAAGAGGTTAAGAGTTTGTATGAAAAATCGTCATTTTTGATGTGATCTGTTTCAAAATTTGGAAATAAGCGAATGACCCAAAATAATTAAACACGTGTTTTAGCATTTTGTAAATTTTAACCCTTAACAGGGTAAAAAAGAGGTTAAGAGTTTGTATGAAAATCGTCATTTTTGGTATGATCTGTTCCAAAACGTGGAAATATGCGAATAAGCCAAAAAAATTAAATGACGATTTTTCATACAAATTCTTAACCTCTTTTTTATCCTGTTAAGGGTTAAAATTTACAAAATGCTGAAACACGTGTTTAATTATTTTGGGTCATTCGCTTATTTCCAAATTTTGAAATAGATCACATCAAATTGACGATTTTTCATACAAACTCTTAACCTCTTTTTTACCCTGTTAAGGGTTAAAATTTGCAAAATGCGGAAACACGTATTTAATTATTTCATTTTTTTAGTTTACTCACAGATTTTGAAATAGTTTGCATTAAAGATAACGAAGATTCACAGAAACGTCCAAACACTTTTTAGTGTCGTAATACAAAAAGTTAAAAAACTACCGACTTTGAAATGGCCACAACTTTAAAACCATTCATGTTATGGTTTTTATGTTGATGACAAAGTTATAGGAAATTTAATGAGCTTTAATAGTTTCATAGACATTTTGAAGATACGATGCACCGTTTACGAGTTACAGTCGAGAAACTGAAAAAAGGGACACATAATTAACCCCCCTACTCCCAGCACCGCATATTATCGAAGGGATTTTATTGGACGTTGTAAAGAGAACCTACCACTACACAAATCCACAACATTTCGTCACCGGGAATTTATTTTCGCTGTTTCCTAGTTATTGGAACAGATGGCCTGGGATATAACTCTATATCAGCTTACTGAACCTCCGAGATTATTTGCTTTTTATTCGATTGATTGGAGTTATAACTTTAGAGGTCTGTAAAATTGAAAATTGTAGGAATAATATAGTGATGGACCACATTTTTCTAGTTTCCTCACGTTTCAAATTTGTCTATGAATAGTTATGTTGTTCTAGTTACCAGAAGCACGGTTTACTTTCCCGTTCCCAGTTGAGATTTTCCCTATCAAGTTACTGTGTCGTCTCGTGTGTCGTCTGGTGAAACGTATTTTTTTAATACGCTTCCTAGGGAGATGCTAGCTTCTAGTTAATATTGGTTTTTATAGTAAGTATGGTAGAGATTTGTAAATTCCGAAGCTGATCGTAACTTAATCAAAACCCTAGTGATGAACCATTTTTGCGTGGAATGGAATCCCACATTTCTTCTAGTTTCGTCACGTTTTAGATTTGTCTATGAATAGTAATGTTGCTCCAGTTACCAGAAGCACGGTTTACTTTCCCGTTCCCAGCTGAGATTTTCCCTATCAAGTTACTGTCGTCTCGTCTGTCGCCTGGTGAAACGTATTTTTAATACGCTTCCTAGGGAGATGCGGCTTGCATGTTAGGAATGTTGAAAAACTTGTATCCTTTAGAATATCCTTCAGAGTAAATAATAAAATCGAAAAGCACAAAGAAATGAATTGAATTTGTGATCAATATACATACATTTGACTATGTTTAAAATCTTCTCAGTCTAAACCTGGCAAAGAAGAGCCAAGCGGAGCGCGAAGGCACTAACTACCTTTTCCTTTTTTACTTAACTCCCTTCAAAATTTTTTACCTACCGTTTCTTAAACTTTGAAGGGAGTCATCTAATAAGCTTGTACTTACTTGCCTACCTAATATTTATTAAGTACTAGCTGCTCGCCCACCGGTTGCACCCGCTGCTAACCGCTTTCCCGTGTGGGAATAAAACATTACTTCACTTAGTCCTTATATCTTTAAAAATACGCTCTTTAATAAAACGGGAATTTTCTTGTTCGAGGGGGGATAAAGGGCTATTGCACTATATAAGTCCCTTTATCGTACCGGGAATCCTTTTAAAGTTTTATCGGCACGTACATTTTATCAACTTAGTTTTATTATACAGGGAGTAACAGAAAGGGTATAACAAGCCGAAAGGAGGTCAAGGTACTCATGAAACTGAACAACTTTCCCTATGGAACATGGGTCGAAATATGAAAAAAATAATTGGACCTCCCATACAAAATCGCCGATGAGCTAATTGATTTACTACCTATGGGAGGTCCAAATTTTTTTTTCATATTTCGACCCATGTTCCATGGGGAAAGTTGTTCAGTTTTATGAGTACTTTGACCTCCTTTCGGCTTGTTATACCCTTTCCGTTACTCCCGGTATATAATGATGTATATTGTATGCAGATAATGAATGTCAAATGCCATTTTCATTACTTCGCCGAAACTCACACGTGTATCTATCCTGTTATCTACGTGTGGGTGTGTACGAGATTAGTTACATATTCTCTTTCTCCCCCACCTACGCGAGTTTGTACGAAAATTTCGTGTATCGCCTAATTGACTGTTTACTCCTTATTGAATTGTTCGCTAGGATCACATAAATGCTGCTAAGGTTTTGTTTAGTCTATCTTTTTTCATAAAACGCTGATGACTGATTTTCTCGCCAAAACTGATTGCAACAATTTCTCAACTCAGTTCACTAGAGATAAAATTTCTCTTATTTGTTTTGGCTGAAAAACCTAATGCATTTAAAAGTTATGACCTTTACAAAGCGCGTGAAATAGTCGGCAGCTGGGTAGTCAGCAGAGTTACTTTTTATCACGAAAAAATATTATCTTATTTCCATGGAAAAACTTCTATACTAGTCTATATCATCATCTTCCTGTTCTTATTCCAAATAAGTTGGGATCGGCGCTACATGTTGCTTTAGAACACAAAATCATTTAGCAAAAGGATTTGACAATGTTTTATGACCGGCCGCCTGCCCTCTTCGGGAAAGCAGTTGTAGGTGGTATCACCGCCACCATGCGGTTGACCATAGTCGGCAGATATTCAGCCGAAATCAAAAACGTTTCGTCGGCTTTTATGAAACACCCTGAGTGGACTAGGGATGGCAGTATTTTTAGCCGCTAACACGGCAAATCGAATTTACTATTCGAGTTTCTAGTAATAATTAATTTTGCGCAATGAACAAAGTTATTCTCAGACAGATTACCCCATCCGTACCATTTATAATGACTTCTCTCAACAAATAGTTTCCTCTTCGACAGTTCCTTAGTTAGTTCCTCTTGGAAAAGTTCGTATGTCGTCTAATTGGATGTTTCTGTTTGTTTGTTGATACAAGATCGGTTCGTCTCATCGAGTTACTCGTACCGTCGTACGTATCGGATGGCGGGGCTGAATGTAACTTGGACCAAGTATCGACCTTCTAGATAAACATGCGTTATTTATCCATTCGTTACATTCTTCGTTAGGTACTTTTACCCGACTGCTTAGGAGGTTTATGTTTTTCGGGAATGTGTATGTATGTATTAAGACAAGAAATTCATTATTAATGACCCGGTCTAGCCGCGCGCGATCTGATTTCATTCGAAAGCGAAGACAGTATAAAACACTACTATCAAATCGCGCGCGGACAGTACGCTTCCTGGTTTTCTGACTTTTTAAAACGTTTAAAAAGCTATCAGGTCCTAACATTTTGCTGGACAATGATAAAAAAATGCTTGACTAAACCTCTATCTCGTAATAGAAACATATGTTCGGTTGATAAAGTCGATAAGCCCTCAGCTCAGCTGATTCGATAAAGGGTCGCCTCTAGTCGCCACTTCTAGCCTTGACATTATTGACTGGACGATATCATATGTTGTGATAGCGGACTGTTGCTTCCTCTTTTTATTTTTATTGGATTTATTAATAACTAGCGGCCCGTTAGCAGTTTCACCCGCTGCAAATCGTTTTCCTGCGGGAAAAAGGCGTTTTCCCAGCATGTGTTGTACATAAACCTTCCTCTTGAATCTTACTATCTTAAATACTTCAAAAACCGCAAAAAAACCGTTGCTTGGTTTAGGAGGAGTTAGCGAATTCCACGACAGACAGAGAAACGCAAAAGCGACTTAATTTGGTACTATTGAGTATTGATAGATTTAATTGTATCGGCTTATACAGCCATGAAAAAATCTTGCCTCAGACACTGAACAAATCGTCTGTCACACACAGATGCCAATGATGAATGATGATGATGATGATGAATTGCTGATACGAAGACTGGATGAAAAATATTTGCCATCCCCAATCAAACTGTGGTAAAGGGCAGACAGATAATGTTTATATAACAGCTTATCGAAGTATATCTGACCAAAAACAATTAACCACAAAAAGATACGTCGGCATAAAGAGAGAGAGAGAGACCCAGGAGCTATTTTTATTTGTCGCAGAACGATCGCAGAATTAGGAAAGCCGGCATTATGGAAAAATCGTAGAGTTTAATTAGCCATAGTCCAAAGCAGATCTAGGATTTGTTTACGGCTTTTATTGCGGTTAGGGGGAACAGAATCCTAATTCTGCCATCTTACTCCGACATATTCATCTTTACTAATATTGAACTGGCTGTTTTCTTCCTTCCCCTTTTCTTTTTACTCTTAAAGGAAACTCTAGTAACAAAGCGTATCATCTTATCTTCCTTACACCACTTAAAAACTCCAACTTAGTCTCACCGTATAACTTGAGCTTTAAATATGATTGGTGGCGCTCTCCCGCCATTCGTCAGACTGTTTGCGGAGTTTCCCTTGCCTGGATGATAAATTAAAACGTTTGCACGTTATGAGTTCAAAGTTTCCAGGCTCAGATTGAATAATTTATAGATGGAGGGAGGCTTGCGATCAAAGAAATAGAGAAGGAAAATCTCGGTTTCACACACAATCACCCACAGAAAATGTTCACGATTCTGGTAGCGCATGTCCGTAACAATGCAAAAGAAAAGAAACATTTAAAAATCACAAATAAGCATGAGAAAAAACAGATATTCATGTCATTTATTGAGTCAATTGCATGCCATGATGGATGACCTTTATTTTCTTAGTAAGACGAACTAGGGAGATTATGTAAAAATACGTAAAACTATAAACAACATTACTTTCGAAAGAAAAAAAAACCCTGACTGACCTACAGTTTTAGCCCCGGGGCTATCAAACCTACAGTTGATTATTTGTTGGGTAGCGGGGGTTCACCCAGAATTATTTGTGTTTTACCCGACTGCCTTAGAAGGAGGGTAATGTTTTTCGATAGTATGTATGTATGTACGTATGTGGACATAAAAATTATTTTTACGGGTTACAGCCCAAACGGATAGTTGGATTTTGACATATGAAGTGTCGTTAGATTCGTATCAGCAGCGCGAGTGACACTGGCTATATTAAAAAATTATAAATTCAAGATGGCGGATTTTTACAGCAAAATACAACTTTCAAATTACCGCAGTCGGGATTTTGTTTCTTAACACATTAACAATTACTTGTTGTTCAAACAATCAGCCCATTCGCGCCCTTGCTTGCAACAGGGCTTGGAGTAGTTCTGGGTAGAGTGGCTCGGACTGTGATTCGGACAGCAATAACTGCTGCTATACCTGGCACAAGATTTTGATAGAATTTGCGCTTACACCCTCGGCGTCGATCAGTATTCTTGATTTTGATTTTGTTCGTATGCATCGCTCCGTCTTTCCTAATTTATTTTATCTACGGCTCAAGCATCTTAAACTTGGAACATTTCTCGCAATATTCAACTTATATTATCCGCAGTAACTCCGCGCGCATTTGCTGAAACATAACGAGTACGGTGAAATGAGTTGTTCAAAGCTTGGAGGAGATATGTTTTACGTCTTTAGATCTTCAAATAAGATTATTTTGAAGCTATGTCCTGTGAATTTCTCTGGCGCCTTAGTCTTTCGTGAGAAATATGTGTCTTAACGATTTTAGTAAGGAGAATTCTTGGAGAAAATTATTAGAAATTCGATCAATATTCACAAAAATAGCTTGGCTGAGTTGCAAATTTTTTTATATTTCTCCATACTAAAGCTAGTTTAATATTTAAGCGATATATAGTATCAAAAATTAAGTCGCTATTGTCCTCTACCAGACGTGGAATTCGCTAACCAACTATTTTCTCTTGTTACAGAATAACAAACTAGTGGAGACGCTAGACGATGGTCAGCTAAGGGCCTTGCTGGACGAGGCCATCACATACAAGTGCCCTAAGGACAGGGAGGGCAAGAGCAGTCTCTTCAAGGTACGTAACCCTGCTGCTCTACGTACTGTCAAGCTCACGTCGAAACTCAAACCGCCAAAGTAAGTCTTTTGCGCGACATAAGAATGGTCCACAGTGGTCACCAAGCCTGAGCTTGCCTGCACAGTGAAAACTTTAGGAGGAGAGGTACCCCTCCTACACTAGCTAACTATGGGTCAAGCATTAGAGCAGTTGCTACCTAGACACCATCTACCTTGACCTACATGGAAATATTCGAAAAACCTCCGGATTTAAGTCCACAGAAGTAAAGAAAACAGATGCAGGGGAATAACAAAAAATTTGCCACCGATTCAGGAAGTAGCAGGCGTTGGTTTTTCAAACGAAGGCACTATCGTTCGAAGATGGCAAATCTTTCTTCATACCCTTCGTGCACTTCGTCCTACCATCTGCACAGTAAAGGGTCATTCCATTCATCGAACCGGTGTCGAACTCGATAAGCAAGTGACTGAATTTAAAAATAAAATGTGAATTTGAAATCAGTGCAGTATATTTTCATATTTTTCTTCAATTGCAGTGGTAAAACAGGTTTAGGTCGCGGATCAAGTTATTGTTTTCCGGGCCTTTGTTACCCACGTCGCCGGCGCAAATAAGAGCAAGTGCAACGCTTTGTTTTATTGTAACTGTGCAGGGATTTTTAAAAGGAACAGGGAAATACACGAGTACGTCCAAAATGTAGCTAAATGGTTCAACAAATTGTAGCACTAATAATGCGGAATATTTTGTCTACATACATACACACTCTCGAAAAACATAACCCTCCTAGGCAGTCGGGTAAATACATGAGTACGTCCAAATATAGCGAAATGGTTCAACAAATTGTAGCACTAATAATGCGGTAAAATAAAAGCAAATGGAAAGTCTCCAGAGTGTGTGTCTCCAGAATGGAAAGTCCAAGAGTTGGTCGAAGTTGGCCATAGAGTTAGTTCAAAGTTCGTCAAACAAACCACTAGCACTCTCTATCCCGTTGTAGTTTAATAAAGCAAATGCACTAGTCTTTTAAGGCGAATTTACACTCTTCGTGGTTTCAACTGCGTTGATATAAAATCCACGACATATGGTCACCTGAATCCGTCTTGTACATTACATGGTTTTTACAAAATCGCGTGAAAGCATATATGAACGTCTTGCGAGTTTTATATTCGCCAATTTTCACTGTTCACAAATTATTTATATTGCATTCCAGGAGCTGCTAGAAGAAGTAGAACTAGACGAGCAGGCATCCGAAGCGGCGGCTCGAACCATCACAGTCAACAGATCCGTGAACCGCGCGAGCGGTCGCGGGTCCCGATCACGACGCGCTCTACCCCATAGTAACAGTCTACAGGACTTAGTGGCAGCACTGGCTGCTGAACCGGCCCCGAGGAGGCACCACAGAGCGCCGCCCGCGCCGGCCCCCGCGCCCGTGTCCGCGAGGGCCATTCACGGCGGCAGCCTGCCTTCTGGCGTCGACACTTGTACGTATCCTGCTACACAGGGTTTCTATCTGGCATGAAGCGTTCATATTTTTGTTTCTACCCTATAGTAACAGTCTACAAGACTTAGTGGCGGCACTGGCTGCAGAACCGGCTCCTAGGATGCACCACAGAGCGCCGCCCGCGCCGGCCCCCGCGCCGGCCCCCGCGCCCTGGCGGCCCCGGCGCCGCCCCCTGCTACACAGGGTTTCTATCTGCCATGACATGTTCCTTCCTTTATGGATCTTAAGGTGGAACCCCATAGTAACAGTCCACAAGACTTAGTGGCAGCACTAGCTGCAGAACCGGCCCAACTTCCTTTTCGACGTTAAGTTGGTCATGCCTCTGTACGCATAGACGGCCCTGGTTGAAATTTGCTCTTCACTTCACCAAACTTAAGACTGATGTTATGTCCTTTACTTCCAGCCTTCTTACTGGGTGAAGAACCGGCCCGGGGCGCTGGTTACCTAGCAACGGTGCGATGTGTGAACCCTCCACCGCTAGCCGAGCGCCGTGTGTCCACAGACGCTAGCTGTAACGAACTTGATTCGCTTAACAGGTATGTACTGGCTACAAGAAACCTCTAAATCGCCTGATACCTCGATAAAACCATTGAGAATTTGCTCTAAACAAAAAACAAATCCGTGGTTAATGAGCTTAAAAGATTGTGAGCATAATACACTTTTATCCGAGTAATCTGTGTATGTAGTCTAGACTAAAACTGCTTAAAACATGTTGGCGATTAAAAATGGCCTTGTTTGACCGTAAATTAGCTCGGTAATGGAACGACTTAAAAACCTTAAATTATGTTCTATAGTTTAATTTATTGAAAGATTTATCTGGTAAAATAAGATAACCGTTTATCCATCCACCAGGCGGAGTAAACCTGCGTTCCCGATGACGTATACCGCGCGCGCCACTCTCGAGATCGGCTCCGGGGCGGTGAGCTCGGGCCGCGCGGTCACCACCACCACCGCGTCTAACCAGGTGCGTACCATGCCAGCCCGCCACCGCCTCTGCCAACCCCGCTTTGCACCACCACTAAACCACCCCACCGCCGGACCGCCAGAACGGATCTACCCGCAAAAGAGACTGTACTACCCCACGAGATATAAGAAACGCAAGCAGATATGGTTCACCGGTCACGATGACGCTGATGTTTCTAAGATTGAGCGTAATGATGGACGAAACGTTAATACGGAATCCTTCGATACAGTTAAACAAATTGAAAACATAGAAGTAACTGAACCGATCAATGTAACTAATATGGAAATAAATATTATTAGTGAGGAAACGGAGGAAATTAGTAGCAAAAACAGTACTGACAGCAACCTAGAACATATCGTAGAAGAAAATACAGATTCTAATCAATTTAAACTATTGAGTGCCTTATTGCCGAAAACGAACTGTGATAAAGATAAAAACAAAGGTGGTGGTAGAAAAAGTAGGAAAAGTAATACTAACAAGAAAAAACCGCGCGGCCTGCAGCCCGAAGACCACGCAAATGCAACAAAACGCCAGCAAGATCATGATGCAGTAACTTCTGGAGCATCTAGTTCGGGTGTACCAATTACTATTTTAAAGAAAGTAGACGAAAATAAAACAAGACCTATTTCACCCAAAAAGATACTGAAAAGAGAAGAAAAACCGGCTGAAGAAATTTCTGAAAAGACCGAAAGTAAAGATTTGAGTAATCCTACTGTACATGCTAAAAACAAGGTAGAAGCTACTAAAACTAAAGAGAAAGAAGCCAAACCAACATCAATAACAGCTACTAATACAAAAGCTTCCGGATCTACAAACAAAGATAAAAGTAAAGATCTATCAAACCTTGCTACAGAAAAACATAACGAGAACAAATTAGTATCAGATTTGAATAATGAATGGCAAAAAAATATAAACAACTGGTACGGTGGTCTACAAAATTATTCATTAGACTCTTACTATGATGCATATTATCCGTATCAACCAACTATATTCCATGATGTCCCACCTCAAAGACAAGTGGAAAAAAATGAAGTGCTGCCTCGTAAGCAACAAAAACAAATAAAGAAAAACATTGGCAATTCAAAAAATGTAAAAGCCGGTTCTTCAAACACTTCCTCCAATATTTTACATCAAAATATTGCGCCGTGCGAAGATATTTATGACTGGACTAAATTCTATCCTAGTCAAGCGGCCTTAAGTTTCCCTTTAAAAAGCGCTAGTCATATGAAGAATAAAGCCAATACCTATAATGTAGCTAACGCTCAAAAAAGAGAAAATAAGACTGTTCCTGACTTACAATATACGCGAAAAAGCCGAAACGACGAAAATATACGTTGGGTTTTAAATAATCATATTGACCCTCCGGTACAAGAATCATTAGATACTGATTATTTCAGAGATGACTCTTACAATGATTATTTGGATCGATCTAGGAAAGAATATCAAGAACGTATTGGCAAGTATTTGGTAGCTCCTAAACCAACCATAATTAATCCAAGAAATGTGCGGAGCATGACTATAGGCAAACCTTTATCTAGTTTTAATGAATTTGATATTCCAAATGAGACTGATTTTGTTTCTGAATCCAAAGACAATAAACGTATTGAAGATAATAAACTATCAAAAGAAACTACATCAACACATGCTACAAACGACCAAGATGTGTTGAAAATTGATGAAATTACTATTTCAAGTTCGAATGATGTCGCTATTGATAGAAAGGACGACAATGAAAATGAATCGGTGGAAGCAAATTCACCATCTCATATTGAAGAAGATCAATATGTGTCGGCTTCGTCACCTGATTTAGACAACATGCACGAAGAGCTTGAAATATTTCAAGACAGTCAAGATGTACCTATAAATCTTTCCATTAGATCCAGTACACCTGAACTGAAAAACGATTCCACAAATGAAAATAGTGGTGGGATTCCTGAAGAAGATACAAAAGAAGTTGCTTCTTACAATAACTCACAGATAGAAAACACATCGATTAAAAGGGATTCAGAAGTTGCTTCTCCACTAAGAAGCTTACAAGTAGAAGCCGCGTCTCTTGAAAGAAATATCGAACTTGCTTCTCCGAAAAGCAGCTCGAACATAGAATCTCTTGAAAACGACATCGAAGTTGCGTCCTTGGGAAGCAGCCTAAACATTAAAGGCGCTACTGTTGAAACACATATCAAAGTTGCATCTTCGAAAAGTAGCCCGAATACTGAAGGCACATCTGTCGATATACATGCCGTAGTTGCTACTTCAGAAAACAGCTTGCTAGTAGAAGCCGAATCTCTTGGAAAAGATATCGAAGTTGCATCTTCGGAAAGCAGCTTAAACATAGAAGATACATCTGTTGAAACCCATACCGAAGATACTTCTTCAAACAGCCACTCAAATATAGAAGGCTCATCTTTGATTGGAAACGATAAACGTAAAAAAGGTACAGTTATTCCTTTCATTAATCGTCCAGACTCTGTTTCTACTGATAATAACGAAGATTTATGTTCTTCTAGCCAAGAAAAAGACCCAGAAGAGGAAAAAGTAAATCAGCCTCCTCAACAAGCCCAGACATATACAGAACTTAACAATGTGAACCCCATTCAAAAGTATGAAAAATTTGATCAAGAACAATGTGTGGAACTTATTGATATGTCTTCACATACCCAAAATAGCAAAGATCAAATTCAAGAGAATCTCAAAGAGTTTATCAATTTTGAGAACTTTTCTGATAGTTTCAAAGACATGTCAATATCAAACAAATTTGAGGATAGACACAAAATGCGAAAAGGTGGTGCTTCATATGAAAATGAAGTTGAGTTAGTTGACATGTCCATAAATGACCACAAAACAGAAGATCTGAATTTAAAAGATGTGAAAGAAATGGAATTGTTCGATGAATCTTTAAATAGACCTGAATGCTCCTTTTCAGAATATCTAGCGGAACAACAAAAATTGTTCCAAGCTTTAGAAAATAATAATTTAGTAGATAGTGCACAACATTCCTTAGTTAGTAATTTTTGTAGTTTAGATAATAGTGGAAAAGTACATACTAGTGTAAATGACAATCTTTTTAAGTGCAACGATGATGACATAATTGAAGAAAAGCAGAAAAAATCTCAAGAACTTGTGCCAACATTAAACATTGCTGATTTGGCAGCAAATTACAAGGTTTTGGTCATAAAGAAGAACGATCAAGGCCAATTGGTACTGACGATGCCAGAAATGTTTTCAAATGATAGTAATGTAAAGAAATCTTATCCAAAGGCGATTGAGTATAACCATGAAGAAAAATCAAATAACACACTTCATTGTGTACTCGATCAGCCACTAACTGGCAATAACTTGAATATTACGAAATCTAAATTGAAGAAGAAGAAAAGTTCAATATTGGAGAAAACAAAATTAGAAACTGCACACAAGAAGGCCTTAAAAGCGATTATGTTCGAAAACCCTTCCCAAAGCAGTAGACATGACAAAGAGATGAGCACATCTGTCTCCATAGAAGAGGTAGGAATCATCAGTATAATGCTCTGTAGGAGGTAAAATATAACAAGTGTAAACGTCGTCACATCATTCATATCATTAAATACCTTCTACTGATTTTTCTTTGCTTTTTAGATTTATTTTACTAAAATCACTAACATTACCCTCTAATCATGACCCTCGGCGGTAACTTATCTGCACGCACTTGTGATATTTTATCATTAGGACGTTGGCTAAAGCTATAAAACTTTACACTCCTTCTTGCATTAAGCGAATTATACACAGTAAATTGTTCATTTGTATTTTTGATCCCCCTTTTTGGTTTCTTTTATTTTCCGAACCCAACGTCCTCATTTTTCTCTCAACTCTTCTACTCGGCTTGCTGGTAACTGTGGAACTGTCTTCGGCAGGTGGACTCTGCGATACCGTTCAGTTGCATCACAACCCCGGAGGTTGTGGCCAGTTGCAACACCACTTCGTCCACACAGTCGGCGGTCGCTGTTGATCCGAAGGTATGGAGTGTGTGATTTTGTGCCCTTTCTTTTTGTATTTTAAACTTAAATCCTTATTATTTTCAACTGTGAACTTGAATGCTTTCGAAGTTGTAAGAATTACTCTCTTATAGTCCATTTGCAATGTTAGTGTCATGACATGACCAGCCTAAGCGGGTGGCCAAGTTATGCTGGTCGCGTAATATCTAAGTATTGCGACCAGCGTAACTTGGCCTTCCACTTAGGCAGGTCATGACACTATGTTTGCGGATTGCGGATGGACCATACAAAAACAATTTAATTCAAAAATGCAATGTTGACTTATTAGCTTCGTTTAAAGGACTTTTAATAGAGGAGAGGCCTATAGCCGAGACTATCGCAAGAAATAAATCCACCCATATGGACTGTCGTAACAAATGGCTTGATCATTTAAGGCAATTAATATAAACCTATTTATTGCACATCAAATAAGCATTTTGGTACGAACTACGAGACCTAGTTGAAGGAATTAGAACAATTGATCTTCGTTACTTTGTTAACACTAATAATCTGCCTTTGCACAACTTTTTGATATTTTAATAGAAAAATGTTTTAACCGTTTTATTTTCTTACTAGTGAAATGTTGTTTGTGAGCTATTTTACTGTTAGTCTTTTCCTCTAATTGCATCCGTTTTCTTGTAAATAAACCCCTGTTTCCGCTGTGCGCAAAACGGTATATTTCTACACCATTTACATACTTTTGGATAGTTTCTTTTCTCTTAGCATTCAATAGTCAGTAGAAGGTAGTTGGAATATAACATGTTTAACTAGAGATGCATTTAGTTTAACATTTAGCTACACACAGAAGTAAATTCTACACGTCAAAACTCTTCTCTACACACGATTTATTTTGATATGACGTGATGTGCTGTATGAAAGATATCTAGATTACTTTCAACATGGATTGCTGATCGGCCATGATTGTTAATCCGGACCGGGATTGCCCGTAAGTCTGGAACTAGAGTAGGTACGGTCAGTCACATGAAAACTTCATTTGTTAAGCAATATTATAATAACTAACTAACTCTAACTCCGCTGACTCAGCGACCCTAAGAGGATCTTGGCCTCCGAAATATTATACTAAGTAAAGTTTTCATGTGGCTGGCCGTACAAAATGTAGTTGGTCTTTAGTCACGAACTAACTGAGCTGAAGAGAAATCCGTCTAATTCTTGTAGATATATTCGTTAAATTAATATCTTCCCCCTAAGAATACATACAAACATTTAACTGGACCCGCATAATCTATGTATAGCTGACGTATCAAACGGACATCTTATAAACTTTAGTGGGAGAGATAGATCGGATCAGATGGTCAAACAAAATCTCTGACGATAATTTGCAAAGAAGAGAAAGACGGATCCCTCTCTGGCCAGTTAGCGTCCCAGCTATAGTCCGCACCGCTTCACCGCTAAGGGTGTGCGCATACCGCAGCCGCTGCAGCTGGCGTCGAGCTACCGCGCGGTGACGTCGCTGGTGGGCTCGCCCCCGCCCTGCGCCGCGTCCCCGCCCCCCGCACCCGCACCCGCCCCCGCCACCGCCCTCTCCCCGCAGCGCGCCGCGCACCTGCTAGCGCCGCTCGCCGGCAGGGCTGACCAGGTACAAGATACAACCAGTGGGATACCAGGAGTTTAAGCAAGCTATAGAGTCCGCATATCGCCCTAGAAGCTGAAAATCAGCATGACGTATCCTCCTCCTCAAAATTATCCATCAGGCTCCCAGAGGCCCCAAAAGTAGGGTGTCTCGTCCTTGTATGGGATTTTTATTTTGAAGCTATCATTTCCCAAAAGAGGTTGCATGCCGATTTTCAGCTTCCTCATCGACGTCAAATGTATGAGAAGTCATAGAGGTTCAATAGTGTGGTCACTGGCGTTTTGCTACTGATGGACAGAGAGGTTGTGTGCTTGCTACTGCCAACCGGTTTAAGTTTTTAGGCGCACTCTATAGCTTGCTTATAAATACTCTAAGGATAGCAGATACCGTATGTATAAGAGCTTGATAACATCACTTTTTACGAAACAAACCGCAAGCGAAAACTCTACAACAATAGTCGATTTTAACAACAATAAATTCACACTCGTTTGGGATACCTACTTAAAAACGTAGGGACTTGCCACAAAACAGTTAGATGAGTGTTGAACGCGTGTCTAGTGCATTTTTGTATAAAGTTTTATTTGAAACACGCGTTCAATATTGTCTAACTTTTTTGTGGTAAGGCCATATTCATTACAAAGTACTGGATCCCGTACTGACTTAAAATTAAGCATATTTTACGAAAAGAACTCAATTTTAATATTATTATTATTATTTTTTAAATGGTGGTGGGTCTATACTATTTACTTATACTAACAAAATAAGGCTCTGAAAGATATAAAAATTCGTGCAGTGGCTATTTTATTTCGTTCTTTATCAAAATGCCGCTCCTTCGTACGTAATATCAAGTCATCATTGATAGTTTATCATTTCATTACTCATCTTTGTCACTCAGTCTTAATCCATATTGCATCGAAATGGAATTTAAAAAATGTTTAATCAAGATAGGCATTATTATGAATATTTGTACTATGCATTTTACATGTACGCTTGAGGCTGACGTGCCTGAATCAAAAATATGTAAATGGTGTTTGATGGAGCCCTTGTGTTTGTATATTTATGTATCTTATACATTAAATGTATATCTATTTATACTGGGTGTTACGAAACAACAAATTAAGCCGAAGGGAGGTCAAGTTACTCATGAAACTGAACAACTTTAACCATGAAACACGGGTCGAAATATGAAAAATAATTTGGACTTCCCATATACCAAATTGCTGATTTGAGTTACTATGGCAGATACATTTTTATATATTTCGATCCATATTCCATGGGGAAAGTGGTTCAGTTTCATGCGTACC
This sequence comes from Phthorimaea operculella, assembly GCA_024500475.1. NCBI lineage: Eukaryota > Metazoa > Arthropoda > Insecta > Lepidoptera > Gelechiidae > Phthorimaea > Phthorimaea operculella. The sequence continues at coordinate 1,166,651 of JANFCV010000120.1, forward strand.
TTGACCGCCTTTCGGCTTTATTTGTTGTTTTGTAACACGTTGTATTATTAAAGCTATCGTGTGTTGTCCTTTGACGTTTGCATGCATCTAATAATGTGTATTTATTGCTCGGTGTTTCCAACAAAGCCATACAAGGTTGCTTAAATAATCATGTAATTTTATATCAATATGCTTGATTTCTAATATATTGACCATACAGATTTTCAGACGTCAACCGCTAATACACGATAACAATATGTAAGGTTTGATGCATATACCGTTGCGTGAAGGAATGGCCTCGGATTTTCATACAAACCATAAAGAGGAATAGTAGTAAAAATCCGTTAGTGTTTTTAGTGATAAACCAAGGAACCTTAAAATCAATTGGAATAAGAAACGACCAAAACGATGCAACTGTTTCAAAAAACGTCTGAGGCAGCTCCACTGTTTGCAGCGTGATTCGGGGCTCTCTCTGCGGTTTGTATGAAAATCCAAGGCGCATAGCCTTTACTTACCGTATGTGCTATAACCATTGGGTGTGGTTTGTGCCTGTGCCGCTTGCGAGTAACCCGTAACCGTGCAATGTAGTTGTTGTTGTTGTTGTATTTAGGAATGGTTTGTGGTTGGGTTGCAGCCCCGCGGCGTCATCACCAGCAGCTTCAACGGGCTGCCGCTCTCCAGACCCAACTATGGATCCACGGGGAACACTTCGCAGGATGAATATAAGGTATACAGTGATTTATTCATACACAGGTGGAAGCGTCTTCAAGGTGGAAGTGAATACAAGCGTCTGGAGAATATTTTCGTGAATAATTTAAAATTTATAATACACACATTCCCTTCTGTAACATGTTTTAATAATGTTGTGTCGTATAGTCTACTATAGGTATATTTTAGTGTGCTTTTTGTCTTATAACATAGTCAGACATTTACAAATAGTCTCCTTTTTAACCAAAAGACTATTCAAACCCTGTTTGCAACATGCTCAGTGCACAACAATACTATTCGTGTTTTTAACTATAGTTTTTCATATCCCCAGAAATCAATCGACGAAAACGGCAACTCAGTGCAAGGATTCAGTTCGCCACTCTCCGGGTCTAGTCAACACAAGAAGCCCAGGAGGAAAAAGTCTTCCAAGAACGAGACCGTGATCAAGTCGCACCAGATCGACGGCTACCAGGGAAACAAGGACTTGAACGAAGTACTGCGCTTCATAGAGTCCGCCGCTGACAACCAGAGAGCGGGGAAACTCGGTCGATCCAAGCATAGGGAAGATGGCGACGACAAGGTAGCTGTTATATTTATATGTATTAGTATTTATTTAGCAAGTAATCCAATCCGGCATATAGTGGGTGCAACAATCTCGGCACCGTAACACAGGGCCGGCTACGCCGGCATATAGTGCAACAACCTCGGCACAGTAACACAGGGCCGGCTACGCCGGCATATAGTGCAACAATCTCGGCACAGTAACACAGGGCCGGCTACTCCGGCATATAGTGCAACAATCTCGGCACAGTAACACAGGGCCGGCTACGCCGGCATATAGTGCAACAACCTCGGCACAGTAACACAGGGCCGGCTACGCCGGCATATAGTGCAACAACCTCGGCACAGTAACACAGGGCCGGCTACGCCGGCATATAGTGCAACAATCTCGGCACAGTAACACAGGGCCGGCTACGCCGGCATATAGTGCAACAACCTCGGCACAGTAACACAGGGCCGGCTACGCCGGCATATAGTGCAACAACCTCGGCACAGTAACACAGGGCCGGCTACGCCGGCATATAGTGCAACAACCTCGGCACAGTAACACAGGCCGGCTACGCCGGCATATAGTGCAACAATCTCGGCACAGTAACACAGGGCCGGCTACGCCGGCATATAGTGCAACAACCTCGGCACAGTAACACAGGGCCGGCTACGCCGGCATATAGTGCAACAACCTCGGCACAGTAACACAGGGCCGGCTACGCCGGCATATAGTGCAACAACCTCGGCACAGTAACACAGGGCCGGCTACGCCGGCATATAGTGCAACAATCTCGGCACAGTAACACAGGGCCGGCTACGCCGGCATATAGTGCAACAATCTCGGCACAGTAACACAGGGCCGGCTACGCCGGCATATAGTGGCTGCAACAATCCCGGCGCATAAGTTTCGACTTTTTCTTTTGTTATAACGTTCTTAGGTCTAAAATTTTAATTATTTTGAATTCTGTTTTTTGTTCTAGGGTGGCAAGAAGCGCAAAAACAAGGAGAGCAAAATCAAGCGAGCTACGTCCATGGAGGAGCTCAGCTTGTCGAGGATGGAGGATCTCACTGACAAGCCTTCCCCGCCCGCACGCGCGCCTCGGCACTCCGACCAGGTAAAGTCGTCAAATTAACATCTATACTATATCAATGTTTACTATTTTGTAGACATTTTCCACAAGATAGTAATTATTGGAACACTTGGTGTTTTAATCAAACACTAGATATTGATATTAACTTTTTGGTTACAAAGTTAATACAAACGAAGCAAGCGGAAAAAAATTCACGCCGCCAGCGGGATTCGAACCCACGTCTTCTGACAAGCCGGGTCAGACGTGTTAAGCCGCTACACCATGGCAGGCTCTGCCCGAGGCGGCGAAATTGTGATCCACTTGCTTCGTTCATATTTCTTTTGCCAATTGACTACTCACGGGTAGCTTGAGCGCCATCTATGACTTTGTAGTAGAACTATATAGTCACTCAACTGACAACATTACGTATGTACAAGTTGACGAGAGATGGAGCTTTTTCCGATTTGTGAATGTTTACTATTTTGTAGACATTTTCCACAAGATAGTAATTATTGGAACACTTGGTGTTTTAATCAAACACTAGATATTGATATTAACTTTTTGGTTACAAAGTTAATACAAACGAAGCAAGCGAAGAAACGGCTTAACACGTCTGACCCGGCTTGTCAGAAGACGTGGGTTCGAATCCCGCTGGCGGCGTGAATTTTTTTCCGCTTGCTTCGTTTGTATTAACTTTGTAACCAAAAAGTTAATATACTATATCATCTAGGTAGAAGACTACTACAGGTAATTGTTGAAAGTGCTTGTACACCTTAACTACTCTGCAAGTCATGCAGGCATAGTAAATGTATTTTTGTGTAATTTAAAATGTTAGGCTTGAAGTGGAAGGAATAATGGTCGGCATAATAAGTTTTCATTTATCTCTGCAGGCGAAAGCGGAGCGTCGTTCGTGGGGCGACGACGCGCGCGACGCCACCACGCGCTTCTTCCGCGAGGAACCCATCGACGTGCCCGTCGTACCCGACACGGAGTTCCAGACTGTCACCAAGAAGCGCAAGCCAAGGCGACACCAGCACGAGCAGAATGAGTCACATGAGCAACATGAGCCAGCTGGTGGAGATCCGCCAAGAGCTAACAGGCCTCCGGAACCGAGGGCTAGAAGAGTGTCTGCCCCGCCGTCTGACCGGTCCAACGACTCTAACGATGATATGGACTCGGTTTGTTGCCTATTTTTCCTTTTTTCAGAGGAACATTCTAACACATTTCTTAAACGTTTCGTTGGCTGACAGCTGTTTGATGCAAGAGTTGCCGTACGGAATTTGTTCGCTGCGGAATATAAACCCGTTATACCCTAATGCATTCTTTATGCAAGTACCGTCAGCGTGTACATGCTCATACCTGATAAACGGTTTTAAACTTATAACGACTCAAATATTATCTTCTTCTTTTTGAGTGGGAGACTGAGTCGTCCAACGAGGCAATGAACCCTGGCGTCCGAATTTTTCAACCGCCTACTATAAGTGGCAGGCCTCCGGCATGGTTAAATAACGACTGTCGTCAAAATATTATAAACAGGGTTCTTTAGTAAACTCATTTTTAGTAAAATCGTTCGATATACCATCCATACCTAATTATGACACAGAGCTTTCGTGTACCTGTCTATCATGTTCATATTTGCAAACAGTTGTAATATAACCGAAAATTTACCTTCTAGGTGCACTCTCTACCCGCGGATGCAGTGGTGACCCGATCGACGGTCCCTGCGCCTATTTCTTACGCGGACATCGCTCGCACGAGACACAACATACCGGACCTCATAGAGAGCTGCAACTACTACTCCGAGCCAGAGCGGGACAGAAGTAAGTATCAGTGAGATAGACAGAGACACAACATACCGGACCTCATAGAGAGCTGCAACTACTACTCCGAGCCAGAGCGGGACAGAAGTAAGTAACAGTGAGATAGACAGAGACACAACATACCGGACCTCATAGAGAGCTGCAACTACTACTCCGAGCCAGAGAGGGACAGAAGTAAGTATCAGTGAGATAGACAGAGACACAACATACCGGACCTCATAGAGAGCTGCAACTACTACTCCGAGCCAGAGCGGGACAGAAGTAAGTAACAGTGAGATAGACAGAGACACAACATACCGGACCTCATAGAGAGCTGCAACTACTACTCCGAGCCAGAGCGGGACAGAAGTAAGTATCACATCAGCCTATAGCAGTCCACTTCGATCCATAGTCCCTGCGCCTATCTCTTACTTACGCAGTGAGATAGACAGAGACACAACATACCGGACCTCATAGAGAGCTGCAATTACTACTCCGAGCCAGAAAGAGACAGAAGTAAGTATCCTCACATCAGCCTATAGCAGTCCACTTCGATCCATAGTCCCTGCGCCTATCTCTTACTTACGCAGTGAGATAGACAGAGACACAACATACCGGACCTCATAGAGAGCTGCAACTACTACTCCGAGCCAGAGCGGGACAGAAGTAAGTAACAGTGAGATAGACAGAGACACAACATACCGGACCTCATAGAGAGCTGCAACTACTACCTGAGCCAGAGCGGGACAGAAGTAAGTAACAGTGAGATAGACAGAGACACAACATACCGGACCTCATAGAGAGCTGCAACTACTACTCCGAGCCAGAGAGAGACAGAAGTAAGTAACAGTGAGATAGACAGAGACACAACATACCGGACCTCATAGAGAGCTGCAACTACTACTCCGAGCCAGAGAGAGACAGAAGTAAGTAACAGTGAGATAGACAGAGACACAACATACCGGACCTCATAGAGAGCTGCAACTACTACTCCGAGCCAGAGCGGGACAGAAGTAAGTAACAGTGAGATAGACAGAGACACAACATACCGGACCTCATAGAGAGCTGCAACTACTACTCCGAGCCAGAGCGGGACAGAAGTAAGTAACAGTGAGATAGACAGAGACACAACATACCGGACCTCATAGAGAGCTGCAACTACTACTCCGAGCCAGAGCGGGACAGAAGTAAGTAACAGTGAGATAGACAGAGACACAACATACCGGACCTCATAGAGAGCTGCAACTACTACTCCGAGCCAGAGCGGGACAGAAGTAAGTAACAGTGAGATAGACAGAGACACAACATACCGGACCTCATAGAGAGCTGCAACTACTACTCCGAGCCAGAGCGGGACAGAAGTAAGTAACAGTGAGATAGACAGAGACACAACATACCGGACCTCATAGAGAGCTGCAACTACTACTCCGAGCCAGAGAGAGACAGAAGTAAGTACTGCTCGTTTCACAAAATTGGCGAAAGATAGAAAGAGACAGCCTGGGATTTCCATGTGTACTGTTAATTACAGAATAAAACAGTTCAATTGCTAGGTGTTTCGCGCTCAGGTAATGTTTCGTCAAATGTTGTCACTGATTTCTTGTAATGGTTCGTGGACCACTTTAAATTCTTCCGCTAATTATCCATAGACCACCGGCTAAGAACCACTGCTTTTGTGCTTCGGTCGATACACTACGACCGAAATTCGGCGGCTAAATTCCGTTCCGTCAGTTTTCGGCGTTTTCGGTTGGTAATGACACAGTGTAAGCGCCGAAATTACGCGACCTAATTTTGCCGACGGAATTTCGGCTAAAGTGTGTCATCCGTAATACAAATAACATTGCTGGCATACCTAATTGCGCCGAATTCCGTCGCGTAATTTCGGTCGTAGTGTATCGAGGCACTTGTCAATGATACCCAATGTTTTACAGGTGAAAGAGATAGAGTGGTTCCTATATCGGAGGCGCCCCTCGCGCCTCTTCCGTCTCTCCCCGGTCTGACGGACGGGTACCCCGCGCTGGAGCCGCGCGGCAGACGCAGCCAGCCCGCAGCCAAGCCGCAGCAGACATCAGTTCCTAATAGGAACAGCAGGAAGGTAGGAGAATTATAAAACAAACGGGGTGTAAGGGATAGTATAACTAAAACTTCGCAGGCGTACTCAGCAGTGGCGGACTAACCCCGTCGGATGCCCCCCAGCGACAGAAAATGGCCTTAATGTAAAACCCTTTTTAAGAACTTCATTATTGGTATTTAGGTAGGTACAGTGGCGTATACAGCTTCGGATCGTGGGGGGGTCACAGCACTGCACCACTCAGGCAGAATATGCATTACGAGCAAAGGGAGTTAACATTTCAGTTCAACAAAAACAAGAGAAAAACCATGCTGCGCCATTCGCCACACTAACACTATACGTATTGCGAGCGAAGCGAGCTCGACATTTCGCGTTAAAAAGGCACGCGAAGAGACACACGTTATGCGAGCGAAGCGAGCTCGACATTTCGCGTTAAAAAGGCACGCAAAGAGACACACCGTGCTGCACCATCACTACACGTTATGCGAGCGAAGCGAGCTCGACATTTCACGTTAAAAAGGCACGCAAAGAGACACACCGTGCTGCACCATCACTACACGTTATGCGAGCGAAGCGAGCTCGACATTTCACGTTAAAAAGGCACGCAAAGAGACACACCGTGCTGCACCATCACTACACGTTATGCGAGCGAAGCGAGCTCGACATTTCACGTTAAAAAGGCACGCAAAGAGACACACCGTGCCGCACCATCACTACACGTTATGCGAGCGAAGCGAGCTTGATATTTCGCGTCAAAAAGGCACACCGTCCTGAACTATCACTACACGTTATGCGAGCGAAGCGAGCTTGATATTTCGCGTCAAAAAGGCACACCGTCCTGAACTATCACTACACGTTATGCGAGCGAAGCGAGCTTGTATTTCGCGTCAAAAAGGCACACCGTCCTGAACTATCACTACACGTTATGCGAGCGAAGCGAGCTTGATATTTCGCGTCAAAAAGGCACACCGTCCTGAACTATCACTACACGTTATGCGAGCGAAGCGAGCTTGATATTTCGCGTCAAAAAGGCACACCGTCCTGAACTATCACTACACGTTATGCGAGTGAAGCGAGCTCGAACTTTTGCGTTAAAAAGGAATTCGAGGAGACACACCGTACTTAACCATCACTACACGTTTTGTGAGCGAAGTGAGCTGGACCATCCGCGTTAAAAAGACATGAGAGGAGACATACGGTGTTTGCTAACGAAGCGAGCTCGACATTGCGCGTTAAAAAGACATGAGGGTCACGCTCATTGTTAGCGAAGAAACGAGCTCGATATCTCGTGTTAAAAAGACAAGCAGCGAGGAGATACGCCGTGTCACTTAATCTAATAATGTTTTTAAATATTTTAAATAAGCTAGCCCTAGCAGCGGCTGCTATCAAGTACTGGGGGCATCAAAATGGCCTCCGAACTCCTTCGATTAAATCGTAAAAAACTTTATTAACAATTTAATTCCTGGGGGCAACAAAACAACCTTCGAACTCTAAAAGTCCTGGAGTGCCCCCTCAAAATAGCCTCCGATCTCCTTTGATCAAATCGTAAAGAACTTTATTTACAATTCAAGTCCTGGGGGCAACAAAACAGCCTTCGAACTCTAAACTCATGTGATCAAATCGTAAATAACTGTAATTACGATTCGGTCCTTGGATAATAAGAATGGCCTCCTCCGGAGACCATTTTGATGCCCCCCCGGGACTTGCTGCCCGGGGCGGACCGCCCCCCCCGCCCCTACGTTAGTCCGCCACTGGTACTCAGACCATCAAATTTCTGCTGCATAATTATTTGTTGCTGAAGAAACAAAAGACGGTTCAATTCCCTTCTACCTACATGTTTGCCTTTTTGATGAAGTCGTTCTTTTTTCTTTTTAAATTGGTGTAAAAAGGGCGAAAGAAAAATTCTGACATCTGGCAAAAATAGTATTTTATTAAAACATTTTATCACAATTATGTTATTGTAAACAAGTACTTACCAAATAACATTTATTTTCAAGGTGGACCGAACAGAATCAGTGCGCAACAGCGAGACGACCGTCCCAACTCACACGGTGGAAGAATGGCCCGCGCCGGACGTGGTCGCGGACCGGCGGCCGGCTGTCATCCTGCTTGACACCGCGGCGCAGGCCAGGGATATGGACGGCATCACCTTCGGGTTCGACATCAACGAGACACTGCTAGGTTAGTTTTCTAATTCATCAGGTGCGTCTATATCAAGCGAGCATCCTCGCTGCCCAAAAAATTACATGGCTCACCCGAGGCAACGCAAGGTTATGCTCGGGCGAACGTGCGCGGGCTGAGCCAAAATCAGCGCGCCTTCGAAGTTTGCCTATTTATTTAGGGGTCCAAATTGGGCCGAACTTTCCTTGCCTGCGCACGAACGTATGCCTCACGAGGCAGCGGGGCTGCTCGCTTGGTGTAGACGCACCTATTCGGATTTGGTAGGCTTTGCTGTTGTAAGGTTTGGGGCGTAGCTATCGCTGTATCTGCCGTATAGATTATATGGGATGCCGGCAAAGGCCGGCCTTGGGTTACTCGCGCTGAACACTAGGTCTTATACAGAGCTCCAAGGCACGCTACGCCACAGTTCACGGTTCTGTGTGAAAATACTCTCAAACGTCTCTCTTTTTTTAGTTTAGTGTTTAAAATTGTGATAGGATGCGCTCAGAATTAATTACAGAGAGTGTACTGCCAGAAATGCATATTGCTACCTGAAAAATAAAAGTTATTTTAAGCAACATTTTTCTACTTTCAGGTGATCCGCCACGCCGAGCGCGCTGCGACCTACTCCGCGACGCACTAGAAGGCACCACTCCCCCCGACAGCAACGGTGCTTTAGCCAGTGGGGGCGGGGTCGAGGGCGTGGCCGCGCTTGCTGGGGGCGGGGCGGTGGGCGTGGCAGTGGGCGGGGCGTGCGGCGCGCTGCGATACGTGCCTCCAGCGCCGCCCGCGGACACGCTGCATCTGCACCAGATCATAGACTACGTGGGCGCCGGTGAGTGCTACTGTTTTGTTTGTGTGTAACATGGTCGCAGCAACGGCGCTTTGGCCAGCGGGGGCGGGGTCGAGGGCGTGGCCACGCTGGCTGGGGGCGGGGCAGTGGGCGTGGCAGTGGGCGGGCCGTGCGGCGCGCTGCGATACGTTCCTCCAGCGCCGCCCGCTGATACTCTGCATCTGCACCAGATCATAGACTACGTGGGCGCTGGTGAGTTGTACTTTTTTTAACGTTTCTTTGTAGCTTTCTCTGTAACCTACTGCTAGACTTCTCTCTTTACCGACATATATCTTAAAAAAAAAAGGAAATTGAAATTAAACAAATTGTCGACGTCCACCTACTTAATTGCCTAACATTTAATTTTCAACTGTCAATGAAATGGTCGTATTCAAAACATCTCTTTGAACATTTCGTAAGAATTAGTCTATGCCTTTTATCGAAACTAATTAGTTTGTACTTATTTTTTCAGCATGGGAGGACGTGCTGCGACTCGGCAAGGTGCGCTACTACAGCGAATAAAGCCGTGACGGCATCACCCCACTATGACGGCATCACCCCACTATGACGTCATCAGTGCGTGAGTGCGCGAGAGACGATTGTCGCTTATTTTAGTGCAACATAAAATATGCCGTGATGATTGATGGATCTTCCAATCTCGAACTGATTGAACTTAGTGTTCGATAAACGAATTTTAAGAAGTGCACTGGACCATGTTCCTAAAAGAGTTAGGTAATGCGAGTGTGGTTTGCGAAATGCGAGGGCTCAAAATTGTAATAAATATAGAAATGATATTTAAGCATACTGTTAGCAAAGCTATACTTAGAACTCTCTTTATCTTTAGACAGAAAGGGCTCATCGAGTCGTTTGTCTGAATTGTCTCCGATATGAAGGAAAATATTGGATTGCCTGTTTATTTTTCACCTGCCCTGAAACGATCAATACAACCTAGGTTAAGCCAGGTTACTACTGAAGAATACTAAGAATACAATAAACGATTTAAAATGAATTTGCTAATAGTACGCTTTGGCATCTTTTCATATTTCTAGAGTAGGTTCAGACAGGTTTCCGATTCCGATGCAACCCGCTCGCAGTCGCAAATTTGCGCTCGCGGTGTTACGTGTAACGTGGTGTATCGTATACTGCGAGGTCATGTGTAACGCGGTGTTACGTGTATCGTGTATCGCGCGGGATCACGTGTAACGTGGTGTAACGTATATTGCGGGGTCATGTGTAACGTGGTGTAACTACACTGCGGGGTCACGTGTAACGTGGTTTTACGTGTACCGCGCGGGCGCTAGGGTCACGTGTAACGCTGTGCAATGTATACTATACTGCGCTCTTACGTGTATGTATCGCGGGGTAACGGTCGTGTAACCGTGGTGTCTTAATGCTGCGTGTATCGCGATGCCATCCATGTGTATCGTGTTGACATGAATGTGTCTCGCGATGGTACGCCTCAAGTATATCGTGATGTCATGTGTATCGTGGTGCCAGGTTTAACATGTTTCGCGGTGTCATTGTATATCGCAGGGGTATGTGTAACGTGGTGTTACGTGCAACGCGGTGATATGTGTACCGCGCCGTTATGTGTACCGTGGTATAATGTGTAACGCGGTGTATGGACAATATAGACAAATGACTTTATACAACAGTGCGCGCAGTGCTATGCGGACGATGTTTGTGGACGTAGAGCTGTTTTTGACACCCATTGTAAAATCCGTTATAATATGAAGGTATAATCTGCGATTTCTTACCATCAGTTACAACTAACTTTGTTGGGTAAATGCAGACAAATTTAAATAGAAATTTGAATAATTAGTCACAAATACATTATGCTGCCATGTAGTTACGTCTTTTCAAACTAAATGACCTTACGGCCTCCGCTGCTTGACGCGTATTGTATTGTCCGCGCGTACCCGCAATGCGAGAGACTCGTGCGAAGTTCTGTAAAGTAAAGGGAACTTCGCACGCGAACCGGTACGCGCGTACGGTCTGCCTGACGCAGCGGACGGTCGTAGGTAGGTCCGGCGTATTATATGCCGAAATATCGAGGAGATGATCTACTACTAAACCAATGTCGCAGAGTAACTTTGATGAACGCTCATACACTCAGCACAAGCTGACTAAGGGCCGGCGCAAACAAATGGCCATTTATCCGCGCGACTTTAACAGAAAAATGAACCGTACGTAATCGAGGTAAGGGCGAGAATGGCAAGTTCGCCGGCGACCAAGCGTCATTTGCCGCCGCCTTCCATTATCACCCATTTTCCGATTTCTCTGTTAAAGTCGTGCGACGCCACGTGGAAAAACGGCTCTCTGTGTAGGGCGGCCCTAAGATGTGCGACTCGTTGGACTAATTGGCTTGGTCAGTTCAAATAAAATGTTTGTCCGCACGGCAGTGTCGTAAGTCGCGCACGTTCTAGCGTTCTCGCTGTGATTAAACGTTAATTTTGTTTTCGCTTTGTACATAAAAGGTGAACGAAAGCTATCTTGAGCATTTAATTTAATATGCACTCGAAAAAAAACGTAAAAAAAGAATTATTTATCGTAAGAATCTGATGTTTTTGTTCGTTGGAGATTTTGTTGTGTTCTCATTTTGGTGTACCGGCGCGCGGAGTAGGAAAATTAGGAAAATTGAAATTTATGGTTATGCAGGTAGAGTGCACTCTCATGTGATGTCGGAGCGCGTCGGTGCCGCGTTTTGATTTGAAAGTAAGGAAGTAATGTTTTGTTTCTGTTATAATGTTTATCGTGCTTGAGTTTCGTTATGTAATCACAAAATATTTGATAGATTTTTTCTCTAACTAGCCACTCATGTCTAATTTTGTTATGTATTTTTAAGTTTTACCATTTTAAACTGTAAATAAAATAAAAAGATCTTTTAAGGTGTAACTGGCCATATTGTTATGGAGTTCATTTCACTTGCTGTGGTCTCGCTTGGCTCTGAATGTTATAATTATAAGTATTATAAATAATAAGTTAAATATTTCGAAAACTTAAAAAAAAATGAATAAAAATAAAACTGGCTCTTTGCTGAACTAGAAAAAATCTCAAGTTATTTGATTGTTTCCATCCAGAAAGAACATGGCCGAGTGAAATGAAATATGTGAGCTAATATGAGAAAATAATTAATATTACTTATTAAATAAACATATTTATCGTTTACTTAGAGAAACACATTGTGCCTGTGATTTTCGTTCCCATTTAGCACCTATGACGCAACTTAGCACCATTTTTAAATCTCAAATTATTTTCACTTTTTGTTCCAAGGTAACCGTTTAGCGCTGTGCTTTTTTTTTCATATACATTTATTAGCTCATATCTAGAAAACTATAAAATAGACTATATTATACTGAATCTGTTATATTATTTCAATACATTTCTGTAAAATGGACATGAAAATCACAGGCCAATGTGAAATGTAAAATAAAAACCATCGCAAATCGAAGGGTTTGACCAAACTACGTTATACTATAATATTATATTCGCATATGTATTGTACATATATCAAGTTATTTAAAAAGTGATATGTAGTTTGTCGCATTGCGCGCGACAGACGCATTTATTTTGATAAAACCCGACGTAAACAACTAGGGCCCTACCTGAATTCTTATTGTTTAAATAAGAATTCAGGTAATGTTTGAAGCTATAAGGCGTTGCTGATTGCACATGTAAGACCTTATAATTTCTGGTTGGGTTAGTAAATCAGTTGATGAACCCACATGTCACTGAAGATAATTTATTGACATGTTTTGTGTTCTGATGTCTTTTGGGGTTGGTTTCCGTCGAAACTTATTAAATTAGCTCTGGCTTCGGGCTTAACGAAATTGCTTCCTGAAGCCAGTTTTCTTACAAAAGAGGGTCAATGTGTTCTCCCTTGTTTGTTTACGTCGGGTAAACTCAGTTCGTTCGCCAGTACATTGTCCATACATTCAATCTAAGAACTCTTTCACTCGTCTTAATGTTCCATACATTATACTTCATTCACATCGTACAAATACATCATTGTCGCAAAGCTAGTCGAGAGAAAAACATAAAAAAATGCACCAAACCATTTTCTTTTGACATAAGTAATGATAAAAATAAATATTTTAATTTATAAACGATACAAAATAAGGTTAAAAAGTAATGTGTTATGTATTCTGTAAGGTTATTATTAATTGCATGACAAGACCATTCATACGCGAGTCATTTTCATTACAGAACGATTATAAAGAAATTGAATTTCATCTCGAACCAATACGAAAAAAACGAAACTATGTTCTATGCGTCATCTTGTTCTAAAATTACTTACATTTTCCATTAATTGTATAACATAGCTTAAATTCACTGCTGTGATTAAAAAGTAAACGGCCACATTTGTAAATAAGATGTATATTATTTTCAGTTTATTTTGAAAAAGAAAAGTTACGACATTTATTAACTAGTTTGTTGCGATTGATATCAAAGTACTGAAGGGACGCTCATATCAAAGGTATAGAATGTTATTTTATTATTGCTTTCACTTGTAAAATATGTAAATAGTTGTGCAGAAAAATATTGGGATTTTTAATTGTTCTTAGTGCGTATAGGCGTTGTAGATGAGATCTCTGGGTTTGGATGTTGTGGCAGTACGAGTACGCCCGCCGCGGCCGTCGCTCCGAGGAGGACATATTTAAATACCATAAAGTGATTATTTTTATTTCCTTGTAGCTATCGATATTTGAAGCTAGGTTTTTAAGGCTAAAGTTTGTTGAGAATTTTCTTATTTTTTGTTTGTCCGTGCGAGCGGCTGGCTGCGCGCGCATCGATCGCGACTAGTTCGTTACCGCGTTCCAAGCGCTGTCACTTGGAAACTGACACTTTTAATTATTAATTTTATTTTACCTATCTTATCGCTTTTATTTTTACGCGTATCGCCTCGAGATCTAAGTAACTTTCTTAACGTGATAGAGTATGGATGGGCTAAAAGTTATCAATTTTTGAGCTGATATAAATGTAATTAATTCGTTTAGACACTGGAGTGATACTGCTTAGAAAGGCTATTTGGCGAAGTGTAAATGTATAAATAAATTAATGCTGAAATACGAGTTTAACAAATGTCTCATTGTCTGATTAATTTCTTTTCTATCATTGTTTTCGTAGAAAAGTTTCTCAGTAGCCAGAGTAGCCTGTGGAATAATTGTTTGCGGTACGTTTTATTTCAGGAAATGAGACAATTGTCCTGTATCATAATATGTATCAATATGAGGAATTATTTATCTGCTTACTTCTAACTTTTAATTCTTTGTTTTTACTTTGTTCTTGGTTTAAAAAGGGTGTATTCAGGGCTCAAAAACCTGGTCAGATTTCGAAACCTGTTTGTTTCGGATTCCATAATGTACCCGGTGTGCGTCCCAAAAAAGTCCTTGCATCCATTTCAGTTTTGAATAAAAATCGTCCATTTCAGCTCTGTTAACTGATGTAATCGCGAAGTGACCTGTTAGCTGTAGCATGGTACAAGCAGGTGAAGTTCCGAAGCTAAATCGTCTTCAGTCCGACCGTACCTTCATAATTACGTGAGAACGGTAAATACTACTGGAAAATATACCGGTACGGGATAAAGCAGAATTGTAGGAAAATTATTTGCTAAGAATTTAACTTTCATTAGCCAAGAACAAAGTGAAAATTTAGTGTCGATTTAACTGTAAAAGATTTGTTTATAAACATTATTGTAGGGGAAACTGGGGACACTTGATCCCTGTGGGAGACATGGTACTTTTAATTTCCAGAAAATCTACCAGAGCTATGTGTATTAATGCTAGCAAAACTTTTTGTCTACTGTACGGGCAAACTTTTTTTCGCAGTCATATGTGTCAACTATTTCATGTTTCAAAATGACAGGTCTTTATGTATTCGTTAGCGGCGCAAGATCATTTTGGCGAGTATTTGCAGGCTTTTATTTATTACAAAAAAGTGAAAATTAGCAAGAGAAACCGTTTCATTATTAGGGATATTTCATTAGCAGTGAGTTTTTATTAAAGAATAACGTTTATATAAAGTAAAAAATTTCTTTTGTTATTATTCCTGGCCACATACTACAAGGGAGACTTGGTACATTTTTTTAAAGGAGACTTGATCCTAGGATCAAGTGTCCCTTATGG
Source organism: Phthorimaea operculella (assembly GCA_024500475.1). Lineage (NCBI taxonomy): Eukaryota > Metazoa > Arthropoda > Insecta > Lepidoptera > Gelechiidae > Phthorimaea > Phthorimaea operculella. Next base: position 1,181,941 of record JANFCV010000120.1, read on the forward strand.
GGAACAGTTAGTAAGAAAATTGTAATCAGGACTGATTGATTAAATTTCGTGTTTATTCAGGCTGTATGGACCATTTTTAAATAATATTTTAATCTGATAGCATTTTATCACTAATGTATTTTTCCTATGGGAGACATGATCTAAGACTGCTATAAAAGTTCAATTTTTTTTTCGTTATATTATCGATTATAAACGGTTATTCATTACATTAAGTGTACTTGTAAATTTTTAGACTACATTTGGGAGATAAAACAAAACTAAACTTGATAAAATAGTCATTTAATTTTACGTAATGTCCCACGTGTCCCTGACTATGGAACACATGATCCTCACCTATTTAATAAACAAAACCATGTCTCCCATACTATGGGAGACTTGATCCGGGGCGGATCAAGTCATCCAACTAGGTGGATCATTTCTCCCTTATATACGGGACACATGGTGCAAACCTGTTTTACCAGTTTTCTTTCAATAACTTTTATAACTATGGTATTATCCTAACTACACATACACAAATGGTAGTTGATTAAATTATGCATTGTTTAGTGTAAATACGGTTTAGATATGTTAAAAAATGTATTCATGAGATCACAAAATCAAAGTGGGGGATCAAGTGTCCCCAGTCTCCCCTAACCAACTACAATTTACAGTTATGTACTTTTTCACTGTTTCCGTTTTCTTAATAAAAATGTTGAAAATTATCTCGTTGCCTTTTTTTTACGTATCCCTGTATTTTGGTAAAGACAAACAAAAGTGTTCAGAACTTGACAACTACAAAGTATAAAAAATTACAAAGAAGCAAACCTATCTGGAAGCGAACAAGCCAACTACCACTAGGTAATACCAAGCTGTCAGGAAAAAGTTGAAAGGTATCATGAGAGCAATGCTCCACACAAGGGAAATTGTGTGGCCATGTGTGTATTTGCTGTACCTTTCTTAAGCCTTTAGGTGCATAATGACCAGTTTGCAAAATGTCCAGTGGTGAAAAATGTCCAGTTTACAAAATGTCCAATTGCAAAATGTCCAGTATGAAAATGATCTAATTTGAAAAATTACCAGTTTGCAAAAATACAATTAGCGAAATTGGTGAGTTCAGACCATGAAACCGAACCACTATCCCCAAAACACATGGGTCAGTGACCCAGTATTTCATATAAACTGGACTTATTGCGAACTGGACATTATTTGTTCCGTTATCGATATCCGGAATCCATATTGAGTGAAGCATTGCTTTTCGTGCGTTCGTATTTGGCGCCTTGGTTCCCTCCGCCGTGCGCACCGCAGCGCCCTCTAGTGGTACCGGTTATCGGGCGATACGAAAGAGCGGAAGTGGGGTGATCGCGGGGCGCACACACTTTTTTCCTCATTATAGCGTCGTCTTTCGTTGCGTTCGGACGTGCAAGTTGCGCTTTTTGACTTTCGTTTAAATTTTCAAAATTTAATAATTTAGACGTATTTTTTTTTTCAAGTAGTTTGTTCCCTTCGCCATGGATTCTAATCCCGAAAATATAGACCCGTCAGTTTCTAAAAAACGTAGTCACGCGGAATCAAGTTCGGGTAGTTCATCGTCGTCGTCCAGTTCGGAGGATGAGGCCGGCAGCCCGCGGCCGGAACAGCCGCAGGAAGCGGTGGGTAAGGACCCGCCGGAAGGAAAAAAGGATTGCCCCGCTCGTAAGTCTAAACGAGCGCGCCTTGTAAGTGATCCACAATTTGAATTTTTGTCTCAACAAGTTGCTTTTTTGACAAACCTGATCGCATATTCACAATCATCGAGGTTACCAGCAGTGGATAATGTCAGTGCTACAGCAGTGAATGTGCAAAATACGAGCCACAAAAATGACGGTAAAAATTCGAATAACATTACTACCACCCCCGATAATTCTACTACGAGCATCTCGTCTGCTAGTGCTCAAGGCGCCGGCGGGCAGGTCATGACATCCCAAGGAGTTACGGAGCTAGGATTGCTACCTCCAAATATCTCCGACGCGAACAAAGGTCAGTTAAAACTTTCCGAACCTAGTACAGTAGTGAAAGAACCGATCTATCCTAAATCTAACGTGGATTATGTGAAAAAGTTAAGCGATTTACAAAGATTCAAATCTAGTGATTGGAATTCGATTCGTTTTGCTGAAGTTCAGAAAAAATACGTAACTACCCCCGGGTTTGTGGAATTGGGTATCAATGACGAATTGAAACGTTTTGAATCTCAGTCAAACGAAGAATATCGCCTGCATCTTCTAGAGCGTTCTTTTGCTGCTGTCACTAACGGTATTTTACTTCAAAAAGATGAGCTGTGTAAAACGTTACAAGGATTAATTGATTGGGCCAGTAACAAAGACACGTCCTTATCGGCTACGTCACTATTTACAAAAATTGAGGAGGTATTTAGCAAAAATTCGGCGTATTTGAAAACTACTGACGATATTTTGCAAATGGCTTGCGGTAGGCGTGCCGATACAATTTATTCTCGTAGAGAACTACTTCTCAAGCAAATTCCTGATGAGTATCATTGTGAGGCACTCAAAAAGATACCCCCGAACGCCGAGTTTCTTTTTGATGGTGAGTTGCTAAACGCTTACATTCAAAAAATTGGGGGGGCAGAAAAATTAACAACAGTACCGGCCAGCTCATCATCGCAGCGGCCAACACCAGTTAATTTCAACAAAGACCGCAAACCTGAAGATTCCTCGAAACCTACAAATAAGTTTCATAACGATAAGACCTTTCGTAACAACACTAACAAAAAAGGTAAACCTAAGAAATCAGCAAGACCATTCTCGGACAAGAAATCAACATCAAGGAATGGACAGGGCGACAAGGGCAAGAAGCGTCGCTCTGATTCACCAGCCAAATACAAGAACCGCCGCGCATGACTCGCGGCCATTTCGGGGGGGCTGTCTTCAGCAATATCGACATGTTTGGGCGGATTTGGGCGCACCGGATTATATCTGCAAAATATTAAAAGGTATGCACATCCCCTTCATGTTAAAGCCTCCCCCTAATTTACCCGAATCGTCTGGTCATGGACTGCTTCAAAACAAAGGAGAGCAGACAAATGACAGAACAGATCGAGAGCATGCTGCAGTCTCAAGTGCTAGAGGAAGCGAAGACATCACCGAGCTACCTGTCAACATTCTTCCTTGTACCAAAACCAGACGGTTCGTTTCGACCAATTTTCAATTTAAAACAATTGAACAACTTTGTCAAGACAAAAGACTTTCAGCTATTCAGTCACTTTCGCGTACCCAGTTTCCTACAGGACGAGGACTGGATGGCCAAACTGGATCTCAGTCAGGCATACTTTCACCTGCCAATCGCACCACAGCATCGGCGGTTTTGAGGCTGAGCTACAGAGGAAAACTCCTACAAATGACATGTCTCCCGTTCGGACTGTCGTCAGCCCCAAGGACGTTCGCTTCTGTGACCAACTGGATCGCGGAGTACCTGAGATCTCACAGCATAAGGTGCGTAGTGTATCTCGACGATTTTTTAATTGCGAACCAAGATCGCCAGCTCCTCTGCCACCACATCAATTTCGTGATCAATCTGATGCAGAGGCTAGGCTGGACAATCAACTTCGACAAATCTGTTCTGGCTCCGACTCGGCGCCTGGAGTTCCTGGGCATACTGTGGGACACCGAGCAAAACACCAAATCCTTGTCAGAGCCGAAGTGCATAACGCTACGCAACGCACTTCAGAAACAGATGTCGAAAGGCAGTTGGTCCCTCAAACAAGCCCAGTCACTTCTGGGGAGACTCAACTTTGCCACTTTCGTAATTCCCAGAGGGAGGTTACACTGTCGAACAATGCAACACTACAGCCGACAGTTGTCAAAAATGCATCCACACAGGAAGGTCGCATTACCCGTTCCAGTTCTCGAAGAAATGCGATGGTGGATAGATGCTGCCTCGGGGACGATGTCGATACACAACGACCCGATAACCCACCTACTGACGACGGACGCATCGGACATCGGGTGGGGCGCTCAATTAGGGGACACGATGATGAAAGGTCAGTGGACAAGACAACAACAACACTGGCACGTGAACCTGAAAGAGCTATATGCCGTGTATGCTGCGATTCTAGAGCAACGTCACAACTTACACAATGCTCATGTTCTTATTCAAACGGACAATCGTACGGTGGTAGCGTATGTCAACAAAGAAGGCGGCACGAAATCAAAGAAATTACTGAACCTGACAAGACAGCTTCTCTCTCTATTGGATCAGCTTCAGGTATGTCTAACAGCTCATTATTTTCCCGGAAAATACAACGCCGAAGTAGACGCCTTATCTCGTCAGAGAGTTTGTCCGGAGTGGCATCTGACAGACGGTGCAACGCGGATAATATTCCAGAGGTGGGGGACACCAGAAGTAGATCTCTTCGCCTCGAAAACAGCCCACGTAGTCGCGAGCTATGTATCGAGAGACACACACGACCAACAGGCTCTGTTTCACAACGCCTTCTGTCGCCAGTGGATCTTCGATCTGGCGTGGTTGTTCCCGCCACCAAACCTAATACCCCAGGTACTGACGCACCTCAACTCGGCTCACGGGAAGTATATTATGATTGTACCGAAATGGACCAAAGCCTTTTGGACAGCAGATCTCGAGCGACGAGCCCTTCGTCCACCGCATCGGATCGAAGACCTTCCACGGGTTTTGATAGACACGCGGACCGGGCTACACCCACCGGAAATCAAACAAATCAATTTGGAAGCTTGGCTGATTTCGGGTGGTCTGAGGTAATTGAAGATTGGACAGATCAAGAAAAGGCTTTGCTTTTGTCTAGTTGGCGGAAATCGACTATAAATACATATACACCCGCGTGGAGGAAATGGAAAAGATGGTGCTCTTCTAATTCAGTGAGTTTTAAAAGTCCCTCTCCTACAGAAGTAGCTCGCTATTTAGCTCACTTACACAACGAAGAAGGTCTGGCTTATAGAACTATTTTAGTACACAAGTCTGTAATTGCTACATTCACAAATATAACTAAAAACGTAGACATGTCTTCAAATTTTTTCATAAAGCATGTTTTGAAAGCCATTTCTGTCGCAAAAGAGAAGAAAAGCAAGCCTCCAATTTGGGATCCTAAATTACTGTTACAGTATCTAAGTACACACGCACCGGACCAAAGCAATCTATATCAAGTTTCGAGACGCACAGCTGTCCTGTTACTGCTATCATCTGGGAGGCGAGTACATGATCTCACTCTTTTAAATATAGACTCAGAAAGTTTAATAGATGAAGGAGAAGCGATCATATTTTGGCCATCATTTGGATCAAAGACGGATAACCTGCAACACAGACAATCTGGCTGGAAACTATTGAAGCACCCGGATCAAAACTTGTGTTGTGTGTTTTGGGTACGCCAGCTTCTACATCTCTCCAGTCAACGCCGCAGTGAAGGTAATTGGCCTAATTTATTTCTTACGGCAAGAGGCAACGCTAAGCCTGCTACCAGGACCATCATCGGAGGCTGGATTAAGTCTGTCCTGAAGGAGGCAGGTATAAACGCAACACCTGGTTCAGTTCGTTCGGCTGTTGCTTCATTAAATTGGGTAGAACAATTTTCAATTGATGAGATTTTATCTACTGGAAATTGGAGACAAGAACATACTTTCCGAAAATTCTATCAGAAAGAAATAATTACTGATTCACAAGAATGCACTAATCGAGTGTCCTTGTCTAATTATTTTAATGCCATGCATTAAACTTTAATTAATATTTATGTTATTAATCAAATTTAATCTAATAATATCATAATCATTCACTTTTCATTTATAATCTCTAATTTCATAGTGTCACATTATAGCGTCATATTCATATGGGGTACCAGGAGAAATCAAACACATCACTCAATATGGATTCCGGATATCGATAACGGAACAAATAATAGAGAGTTTTACCTAACAATAAAACTTACCTATTATTTTTCCATGAGATATCCGGAATCCAGGTAATTCCTACCTGGTACATAATTGAGTTCTATAATGAGGAAAAAAGTGTGTGCGCCCCGCGATCACCCCACTTCCGCTCTTTCGTATCGCCCGATAACCGGTACCACTAGAGGGCGCTGCGGTGCGCACGGCGGAGGGAACCAAGGCGCCAAATACGAACGCACGAAAAGCAATGCTTCACTCAATATGGATTCCGGATATCTCATGGAAAAATAATAGGTAAGTTTTATTGTTAGGTAAAACTCTCTATTTTGCAAACTGGACATTTTACAAACTGGACATTTTGCTAACTGGGCATTTTTTCGCCACTGGACATTTTGCAAAATGGACATGCACCTAAAGGTTCTTATGATATGGTCTACTCACAAAATTACCTAATTTTAAAACACAAAACCTAACAAACGATAATGTCCTAGGTACACGCATAATGTCCTTTATTCCCGTTGGCCAACCCCGCCTGTCATCTACCGGGGTGGCCACTGTTACCATAGATGGCCACCACATCCGCGGGTGATTCTACGAAAATAAGTTAGAATTACTACCGACTTATGTAACATCTCAGATTGAATATCAAAATTCAAAAAATACCTTGGTCGAGAAAACCAAAGGACATAAGCGTTTACGACATTGTGTGTCATTATGCTTTTAGGGCCATTAAAGCCTTATTGTACACTAGCTGGTGCCCGCGAACTTCGTCTCGCCTATGCATAGAGTTACCTAGGTATGTGCCTACAAAACCGACACGTCATGCTAACAACTTTTCTAATAGAACCATTTTCATAGTTTACACGCGCTTTTGGTGTACGACGACGTCAGGTAGGTAGGCAGACAGGCCCTTCAGTGCTGCTGCAAATATATATGCATCTAAAAACGCCTGCGCAAAAACTTGCGTTAAAACAACGTAACTTTATCGTTGGCTTTTTGTATGAGGATTTTGCATATGCATCTGACAGACGCATGCCTTTGCGTTTCGCTAAAACAAAGCACTAACGGACATTACGTGTGGTTTGGTTTGTGGTGCTTTGCATCTCCTCACTTTAGGTGGTGTGGGGTCGGCTCTCTCAATATTTATCATGTCTTTCCGTTTAGTTTTGTCGATTTGTTTAAATAAATTTAATCAAAAATCGTAATCAATAAGCAAGAAAAAAGTATCTTATCGCGATAAAAAGTACCTATCTTAGATGTTTACGTGCTAACATACCACAAAAAGTTTCAAGCATCTAAGTGCTTTATAGTGCTAATATATTGTAACCGATGTGGCGTAGTGGTTAGTATGACTGCCTGCCACGCAAAAGGTTCAGGGTACAATTCCCAGTCTTTCTTGTGGGACACCGAGTCGTTCAATGACCCGATGAACCCTGGTGTCAGAGTTTTTCAACCGCCTATTTCAAGTAGCAGGCCTCTGACATGGATGTGTAACGACCGCCATTATAGACAGCAACCGGGACCGACGGCTTAACGTGCCCATCCGAAGCACGGAACCATCTTACTTGCGGACAATCAGGTGGTTCAGCCTGCAATGTCCTAACCAGACTGGGAACAAATTCACAAAGTGATAAATATCAAACTTTGTGAGTGACTCCACCGGGAGTTGAACCCGGAACCTTTGCGTGGCAGGCAGGCATATTAACCACTGCGCCACATCGGCTGTCACAATTCCCGGTAGGGTCACTCATAAAGTTGATATTTATCACTTTGTGAATTTGTTCCCAGTCTGGTTAGGAAATTGCAGGCTGAACCACCTGATTGTCCGAAAAGTAAGATGGTTCCGTGCCTCGGATGGGCACGTTAAGCCGTCGGTCCGGGTTGCTGTCTATTATGGTGATCGTTACACAATCATGTCAGAGGCCTGCTACTTGCAGTAGGCGGTTGAAAAAGTCTGACACCAGGGTTCATCGGATCGTTGAGCAACTCGATGTCCCACACGAAGAGAAAAAGAGTGCTATATTTTCGGAGATTATCGCGTACACACATCGCAAAAGCTCTCAAATAAAATGTTACTGCAGGTTTTCTAAAACGCGCTAGCAAAATTGATATTTAAAATCTATACTACCTAGTTCACAGAAGAAGGGCAACATATTGCTCAAATGTCATGTAATATGAAAAAGATGCAAACAATAATGTTGCTATTTCGGCCCCCTTTCTTTGTGAACCGTAGTAAACGCTTATTGTCCACCAAAATTTGTAATGTATGATGGATGATGATTTTCAATTCCAAACCTGACATGCAACGCCTGTGGACGACTTCTGCGCAAAAGATGTCCTCCAAAAACTAAAAGCGACATCCTCTGGTGCAGACCTAGCTCGAATGAAGGCGGCCTGCTGCCATGAGTCAAGGGCTTGGCTGAAAGCCCTGCCTTCACCCCACCTAGGCACTTATCTAGACAACAATTCACTAAAAATAGCCGTGGCACTGAGACTCGGTTGCAAAGTGTGCGAGCCGCATAAATGCAGGTGTGGGGCAATGGTGGATGACAGAGGTCGCCATGGTCTAAGCTGCAGGATGTGCGCAGGCAAGACACCACGCCCTCAACGACTTAATACGCCGGGCCCTTATGTCTATAGACGTACCTACCGTGCGTGTTCGAGCCACCAGGGCCCCGAGTCCGCTAAATGAAAATCGTTTCAGTTGGATCTCGATGGCATCTCAGTTGGATGGTTTCGGTCATTTCGTAGTCTGCTAACAGTTTTTAGTATGGAAAATCACAGTGGCAGTAGAATGACAGTTGAGTGTCGCTGGCATTACAATGGCTAAAAATTAGCAGACTTGGGGCCCTGGTCTGTCCCGCACAGACGGAAAAGTACAGACGGCCTCATTCTTATTCCATATGGGAGAGAGACGCTCTCTTCTGTGGGATGCCACTTGCGGATACACATTTGTTGGACTGGCGGCCGAGTTTCTAGCAAAGCAGAACTGAAAAGTACATGGATCAGTGCCAGTCCTACGACTTTGTGTCATTCGCGGTAGAAACCTCAGGTGTATGGTGCGCTGTGGCAAGAGCATTCGTCCGAGAGATAGGCCAGCGCCTGAGGGCTTGTGGCCGCGACCCTCATGCCAGCTCGTACGTGGTCCAACAGATTTCCATAGCCATTCAGCGTGGCAATGCAGCAAGCGTAATGAGTACTTGAACAGGCATGAACTTATTATAATTTAAGAATGTTAACGATTCAGATATTTTATCCATTAAACTAATATTAAACTTGTTTTGTTCCCAGGCAAAAATGAGTTGGTTAGGCTAAGTTAAATTAGCCTTTAATTTAACCGAAATATTATATTATTTGAAATAATTTCTTGTTGTAAAAAAGGTAGGTACAATTAAAAAAAACTTAGGGGCACTAAATCGTGACAGCTCGACATAGCTCTTTTACATACCTTGAAGAAAAACATTCTGATACCGCGTTTTACAAAACTATCAGCGACATCTATGAAATTATTTTTGCACTAATTTTCTTCTCGAACAACTTCTTAAACTTTTTTTTCATCATTTTCCATGAGGAAGAGACTTTATATTGCAGAAAATAAATAGTATCACCATATACCCTCGTTTCTATACCAGTAAATTTGTAAAAAAAAGTTTCTGGGTGTTGAGCATTGCCGAACCAGATAATCGGTTTTCCCGTGGGATTGAGACATTTTCCCGAAGTAAAATGTATCCTAGATGTTGACCCGTATAATAAGCAATCACTGTACAAAATTTAGTGAAAATCCGTTCAGCAGTTTTTGCGTGAAAGAATAACAGACAAACAGACAGACAGACATACAGACAGACAAACAGACAAAAATTTTTTTACTTGTTGTTTGGAGATCTATATCTTGAACACTATTTATTACAAATACTCTTTTTTAAATCTATTTCATGTACAGACTTAGTTTAGTTACTGTTTTATTATATGTATAGATTCTAGTATTTTTGATGTATGGCAGTTTTTGCGACACAATGAGACGAGAAATCCTGTTTCAGGATGGGCATGGGCTATTGAATCAATGATAGAATAAAACTGCATTTTCTGCGACATTATATTTTATTTTTCATATTCAACATGATACAGATGTTATGGCTTTGTATTCAAATATTCTAATAAAAATATTAACAAATTATCTTACATCCACTTGAAAATGTACAGTTGTAATAGATCTTACAAAATATTTCTAGAGCACTTCAAGTTGATATCAACAGTTTTGTCACTACTTTTTGCATTTGCTTTACGTTTTACTATTTTTCATATACATTCTTTTCTACCTATCATGGTCTGAAATTAAAGGAATACAAGCAAGAAAATATCATAGTCATAAGTTTATGTTTAGCGGAGCTTTAGGGATAGTTTGAATTATTTTAAAGGCGTCAAAAAATAAAACCGTCTGATCCTTAGTCTGATCCTCACCGTGATATCAACTTGTGTTCACTTTAACACTTACAATAATGCTCTATCGCTCCTCCTTGGGCGTTACACACAGGTGCACTATTCACGAAGGGCTCTCGCTGTGAGCAACCCTCGGACGACAGAGTTCCTTCCTCGCGACAAGACAAAGCTTTTTATAAACAAAAACGACAATTAGAAGCACCTCGCTTTTATATAAAACTGTGTCTCTATTAACTAGTATTTGATTTTAAAACGGCCGCGACCGGCGGCACTCCCTATGTACCTACATCCAGTCTTCGCCGAGTACAGCCAACAAATACATTTCAGTTGCACATCAAACCGTTGCTGACCGTACCGACCGGTTCGACGTCATCATTACAGACTACAAAGCACTTGTGATTTTAGTCAAAAACGCATAGAAACGCGCGAGCATGCGTTCGTATACGGCAGCGAAAAAACTTCGTTGTCTCATACTTTGTAAAACTGGATGTCTTAAAACGTCTAAGAGCTAAAACTGTAGTATATTAGGCCCCAAGGTAAGTGGAAGCTATTACAGAATATATTTATTTATAAATGAACATATTTACAAAAGTAATGAAAATAAAACACTCTGATTTCGTATTCGGGCAACGAATAAATAACAAAACATACGGAATGAGTACCAAATTATTTCATTATTAAAATTTACTAAGACGAGAGTTCATATGAAGATTCACATCACACCGCGTGCCTTCCGACGCACAGAGTCTCTTTAAAAACGTCACACTACTCAAACGGTATATTTAAAATCGACCTGTATTATTTAAAATTTTACAATATGGGAATATTTTTGTACAGTACAATAATCGCATAAAAGATTACATCGGCCGTTGGTATACTCTTTTTATATTACCTAGCAAATACAGTAGCGCGATAATCTGGTCTCTTTCGTTTGTTCGAATAAGAAAGAGATCAACTAGCCTCGCTACTGTATTTTCGAAGTGCTGATCGGCCTTTAGGATTCGATGCCAGAAGTGGTAGGTTTCGGCGCGGCGACATTCACACTCACACTCCAGACACGACGTTCAAATAAAATTGCTTATACGGATAGAATTTATTTTAAAAATATTTATGATTTGCCATGTTTACTTTTTTTACAGTATTTTTAAATTTACTAAAATATTTTTCTCTTTGTACTGAATTTCTGCTATGGATCAGAAAAATAGTTATCAGTATCTTCTTCATAAACCTTCCGTATATGCAATTTTATTAAGCGCGTATTAATACTAGACCAAGCCAATTAGACAATTACATTATCAAGTTGTCTAAGCAGCTCGGGACAGTAAGATATTGGATGCTAGGTGTAAAAACATACTGGAAATATTTTAATAGGTGAATCAGCTTTTGAAACTGAACCAATTTCCCTAAAAACATAGCCTATTAAGGCCTCCCCTTCCTTCTCCCATTTATCACACCATCGTTTGCGGGGTCGAACTCGTCGACGATTCCCATCTTGAAGTTTCCACTCTGTAACAATCCTAGCCCACCGTTCTGGGTGCATTCGGCTGACGTGTTCTGTCTGACCAGTCCCATTTTTAAATTTAGCTGATTTGCGCCCTACGTCAGCTATATCTGTTTTGGAACGCAGGGTGGTGTTCCTTATGCGGTTTATTCGCTTGACACCTAGAATGCTGCGTTCCATGGCTCTTTGACAAACCTTTAGTTTGGACTTCGGTTTTCTTGTGAGTGACTACGTTTGAAATTAGCTTAGATCAGTAATTTCTCAACTTTTCATCGCGATTGTATCAATACATTTTAGTTTTCAATTTTGCTAAAGAAGTGTGATAGTAGAAGAAAATAAAATGATCGTTAAAATGCACAGAAAAGCAAACGCGAGTGAAGCGAGCGCAAAATTTTACGGTCAAGTATGGTATTTTTTTGCTATTAGGCGACTTCCTGGGATAGCATCACACAAATTGGGAAAAGGGTTGTTGGAAAACAGTCATTTCGTAAATTATCATTATCGCCGGCCATGAGTACGCCGGCGTACAAGTTATTTTTTTGTATCTCTGAGTAAAAGTTGTTTAGTTTTTTTATCGGGTCACCTTTTAAAATGTTTCCAGTAAGTTTAGCACTCGACACTGTTAGTTCCCACGCTCGTATACCGGGGCCGGCTCCGGGGAGCCCGGCTAGAAGATGTCGGGACAGTTGGCCCAGTCCTGCTTGCGCTTGGCCTCCCAGTAGGTGTGGTTGTAGAGGTGTCTGAGCGGGTCGCCGGGCGCGCCCACCGCCTGCTGACGCGTGAACCACACCGGCTTGGGCCCCGCCGGCGCGGGCAGGCCCTGCGCCGCCGCCGCCTGGAACAGACAACAGTAATGTCACAAAAACATAACAATGACGACATGAATACAAATCAAGCATTTGAGATTTGAATATGGCATACAAACTTTCAGTGAAATGGATTAAATACATGATTATTCGTGATTTAAAGGTTATAGAATAATATGTACTTTTAGATGGAATGACATAATACAGCTAGGGAAAAATATGTGATGAGAGCAAGTGAGCTAGCATAAAACATTAAATGCGAGTATAAAGAGCTCATATCTCATAAATAGGCTAAGATAAAACAGAAAGCGAGCGTAGCGAGCTGATATTTTTATAAGAGAACTGGGGTAACACATAGACCGCGAGCGTAGCGAACCCATTTCATAAGTAGGCTAAAATAAAATGTAGAATACGAGCGTAGCGAGCCCATGTTTCATAAGTGGGCTAAGATAAAATATAGAACGCGAGCATAGCGAGCCCGTGTTTCATAAGTGAGCTGGGATAAAACACCGAATGCTAGTATTACGAGCTCAACTTAACTAATTAAACAAAAACGATAGCGAGCGAAGCGAGCTCTTCCTCGTCGTTACTGTCATAAATGCCGGATGAAATTTCTTTAAAAATTATCAGTACTTAATGTACCGTTTTCTCCAATGACCATAATTTCTGTAATTTCTTGTGTACAAAAAATTGCTAAATAAGTGAGATGTTAGTGTTACCTCTGCCTCTGCCTCGAGCTGCCTCCTGGCGGCGCGCTGCTTCTCCTCGAGGCGCAGCTTCTCCTTGTTGGCGTCGTCCCAGAGCCCCTCCTCCATGAGGCGCTGGTCTCTGTGCTATAGGGAGGCTGTGTTACCTCTGCCTCTGCCTCGAGCTGCCTCCTGGCGGCGCGCTGCTTCTCCTCGAGGCGCAGCTTCTCCTTGTTGGCGTCGTCCCAGAGTCCCTCCTCCATGAGGCGCTGGTCGGGGCGGCGCCGCGAGTCTGTAGGGGCTACGGCCTTCTCCATCTCGTTCAGCTGCGCAGCCAGTAGCGTGAAGTTGTACCACCTGGAAATGAACCACACCGATGAGATACTATAATACAATTATTTAACTTGCCTACAAGCATCATCTTCCTGCCCTTATCCCAATTACTTGGGGTCGGCGCAACACGTTTCGTTAGACACAAAATCGTATTGCAAAAGGATTTGGCTAAATTTTACGACCGGCTGCCTACCAGACGTCAACCCTCTTTGAGAATGCTTTTATGGTGGATTAACCGCTACCATACGGTTGGCCCTGGCTGTTTGGGTCGGGTTTATCCCTAGGTCGCCTCTTACGACCCCCACGGGAAGAGAGGGGGTGGTGCTATTCTACTCTGCTGGCACCAAACGGCTTAACTTGCCTACAAATAGTGCTCAATAATAAGTATAAAGATTTATTTATTTATCAAACTTTCCGCCCCAACTGTATACCGGCGGACTTAGGCGTTATCTTCCAGTCTAGCTTAGGGCATGTGGAAAGAACGGTGCAGAAGATTATCGAAGCATCGCATCAAACGAGCGACAAAGGATGGCGTTACACCAACTACGACTTAATTTTGAAAACGTTATTAGCCAAATTAATACGTACTTGTCAGAATCCTCTGGTTCGGGTACTCTTTCCCATGCCACGGTGAATTTCCCGGTCTTGCACTGAGTGTTGTCATGGGATGATGACGTCACGGGAGCCACCTCCACGCGCGAGTCCCAGTGACCCTGCAGTACGTAGCGCGGCTGGAAGAAAAAAATGGTGGCCGGTATAGTCGGTATACGGGCGAAATTTGAACGTGACAACGTCTTTTTCCTGGTATAATTCTCGAATGCTGCGCGCGCAGCGCACCGATTATGTTTGAGTGGGAGAGAGACAGCATTCAGCGTGCCTCTCTCTCGGTCATGACTCACTGTAACAGACGTGAGCGGGCGTTATATAAGGTCCTATTAAATTCACAGCAAATATTTTAGGGGCAGATCAAATAAAATATATAAGCATGTACTAGGCAAATTTTTAAATAAATCTACACGCTAGTTTTCGAGAAAATTGCATTTAACAAAAAAAAACGAAAAAAGTGCATCCTGTTTGTCCTAGAAACACACACTTCGATGAATTTAAATTACGCGCCAAAAAAAGGTCTGTGATTGGTTGATTGTTAGTGTGCGTGCCGTGTAAGTGAATCCTGTCTACGTGGCGGAACGTCAGTCGGGTCAGTCAAAGGGTGTTCACATAATTAATTAAAAAGTTTGTTTGAAAATGTAAAAAAAATCTATCGTGTAGTTTTTTTTTAAATGCCTTAAATGTTTTTCTTATACATATTTACGCATGCCCTTAAAATATTTGCAGTGAATTTAATAGGACCTTACATTTTTCCTTGCATGCCGCCGAGCCACCACCTAATTTAAGACGTTGTCACGTCAAAAACAATTCAAGTTTCAGGCCCTGTCTCCACAGGTATTCATTGGGGACAAAATCCCAGGAACTTTGTATATTATTCTATGTATCTGGCCAATATTCCTAAAGTGGACGCATTTTAAACAATGTTTCTGAACAAAGTTCCCAACGAAAAAGCGTCCAAATTAGGAACATTGTCCAGAAACATTGTATAATTTCAAGTTATTATTGTATAATCATTTTCACAAATATGGTACAAAATGACACATGTAAAACTAAATTCAAGCTTTGTCACACTAATTGGTTGGTTAATTTGGTTAGTTGATCTTCATCTTTTGTGGGTTGATTGGTTAGTTATTGATATGGTTAATTAGTCAGTTAGTTGGTGGGTTGGTTGATTAATTAGTTGAATGGTTGGTTGGTTAGTTTGGTTGGTTGGTAGGGTCGCCTGTTATTTGAATAGTATGTTGTTTGGTTAGTAGGTAGTTGGTTAGTTGATGGGTAGGTTGCACTCACCACTCCCTGCGGGTCCTTGATGACACCTGTCACTTTCCTCTGCGTGTCCTTGCTGAAGTACCCGTAGGGCAGGTACTTGAGGTGCGCCACGTAGCCCGCCGCCGGCCCTGCCTCCCCCACAATGTCCATGTCGCCGTGATTGTCCACCCACAGCTTGCCTACGATTATGTTGTGGACTGTCGTGGTTACCTGAAAATGTTTTAGGTTTGTAATTGTTTGTTCATATTCATTTATTTTGGACTAATACAGATTGAAATGAATCGAGAGCCTAACATGACATTTTGAATTATGCCGGCGTAGCCGGCCTGGGGTTACATGAGCCGAGATTGCTGCACCCACTATATGCCGGCGTAGCCGGCCTGGGGTTACATGAGCCGAGATTGCTGCACCCACTTTATGCCGGCGTAGCCGGCCTGGGGTTACATGGGCCGAGATTGCTGCACCCACTATATGCCGGCGTAGCCGGCCTGGGGTTACATGAGCCGAGATTGCTGCACCCACTATATGCCGGCGTAGCCGGCCTGGGGTTACATGAGCCGAGATTGCTGCACCCACTATATGCCGGCGTAGCCGGCCTGGGGTTACATGGGCCGAGATTGCTGCACCCACTATATGCCGGCGTAGCCGGCCTGGGGTTACATGAGCCGAGATTGCTGCACCCGCTATATGCCGGCGTAGCCGGCCTGGGGTTACATGGGCCGAGATTGCTGCACCCACTATATGCAGGTGTAGCCGGCCTTGGGTTAGTCCCCACGTACGAAACTAGAACATTTTTGATGTTTTGTGTGAAAACTTTACTTTTCCTAGAACTAGCTTTTATACTGCGGTCCAAAATGGCACGTAAAGTCAATGAATACTCTCCGAAACCGTGTCGTGTTTGTTTAGGTGTACCTTGGTATATTTGTAGTAGTTGCCGGAGTCGGTGAAGAGCAGGTAGGCGGCGAGGTGCGGGTTGATGACGAACTTGTGTCCGCGGAAGCCGCTCTTCACGTACAGGTCGTGCGTGAGCAGCCAGCCCGCCGCGCCCTCGCAGTGCGCCGTCAGCGTCGGCGGGTAGTGCGCTATCTAAGCCTAGTGCTCTTAGGCCCATATTGTAGAGACACATTACGACCGAAATTACGCGACGGAATTCGGCGCAATCATATTATTTGCATGACGAATGTCACACTTCAGCCGAAATTAAGTCGCCGAATTTCGGTCCGAAGTGACTTGGCGTGATTTGTACGTAATTTAGGCGCTTATAGTGTGTTATCCCAACCGAAAACGCTGCGCTGAAAACTGACAGAACGGAATTCAGCCGCCGAATTTCGGTGACTGATTTTCTGTTCCTTCAGTTGCAGGTGTTTTCGGTTGGGATGACACACTAATTTAAAAACACGCCGAAATTCAGGGATGGAATTTCGGTCAAGGTGTGTCATCCATAATGCAAATAACATTTTGCTGGCGTAAGTGCGCCGAATTTTATCGCGTAATTTTGGCTGTAGTGTGTTTAGACACTTAGAGTATAATATAGGTAGGTAAGCAAGCTATAGAATTGCACGTATGGCCCCGCGCCAGCCACAATAGATCTGAAAAGGTCGCAGTGGCTGTTGGTCTGACCAGGACCAACCCCTTCTAACCAAACAATAATAATGGCCTCGCGCCGTACTCTCAAAACGTAAGCAGTTGCTCCATAGATACCGACCGACGTCACATGTACGAGAAGTTATAGAGGTTCAATAGTGTTGTAACTGGCGTTTTGTACTGATAGACAGAGAGATTGTGTGCTGACTACTGCCAACCGTTCCCACTTCTTATTCGCACTTTATAGCTTGCTTATGTATACTCTAAGCTAAGGCCTTCCGCTGCGTCAGGCAGACCGTACGCGCGTACCGGTCCGCGTACGAAGTTCACTTTACTCCAAGCGGTGCAGATGAAACGAGTGAATTTCGCACGAGTCCTCGCATTGCGGGTACGCGCGGACAATACGTGTCACGCAGCGGAGGCTCTCAATACCTACTGATATCTGCTCTGTTCGGGAGATGTCCTTTCATCGCATTTCCTTGTTGCAATCGTCATGTGTCGCCCGATGTGAGAACATAATGTAGTGATCCGTCTTTAAAGAAGGCAGGTTTGACATGCGGCTGTCCGTAGGCTTCGGTGAACTTCGATTTACGAAGGAAGCATACTTACTATCATGTTGATAACTTTTAAAAGAGCCATAGTTTCTAATGTTGTTTATCACGTTTTTGTGAGTCGCGGTGTGTTTCGTATGTGTGTATGTTGCAGATTTTCGATTAAATCAAGTTTTTGATCACAAACTGGCATATGATAAAATTTATACTTATTTTTATCAGAAACCTAGGGGTTTTGATCAAAAACTTGTATGACTAGTTTAAAATTGTTCCCAGAAACAAAAACACTAGTTTCCTTAGTTTCCTGACAAAATATGGAATATTTCCTGACAGAACGGCATTGAATAGATGGCAGCTGGCGACACCTCTTGACCGCTGTTACCGACCCATTGCCAGATGTCAATAGGTGCGTCCACACCAGCCGAGGCTGCTCGCTGCCTCACTGCCTCGCGCGGCATACGCTCGTGCGCAGGCGAGGCAAGTTTGGCCCAATTTGGACGCCAAATAAATTAATAGTCAAATTTTGTAAGGCGCGTTGATTTTGGCGCGGCTCTTGCGAGCACAAGCATGCGTTGCCTCGGGTGAGGTACGTAATTTTTTGGCCGTTTGCCTGAAGAGACAGCGAACAGTCTAGCTTGGTGTGGACGCGCCTAATGATAGATATCGACCGCTGGCATCGACTCGTCATTGACTACCGCTGACAGGTGTCACCAGCTGCCATTTACAGTGCCGTTTGTCTGCACGCAGCATATTTTGTCAGGAAACTAAGAAAACTCATTTTTTAGGAATAATTTAGTGCCTCCACTGCGTCGCGCGTATTTACGCGTGCGAAGTTCTCTTTACTTCATGCTGTACAGATGAAGTGAGTGAAAATCGCATAATAGCTCGCAATGCGGGTCCGCGTCACTCGTGCAGGTTTTTGATCAAACCCAGGAGTTTCGATTCTGATTTTATCAGACACCTACGGCTACGATGACATGTATAGTTCCTGCCTACCTTCCTCCAGGAGTACTTGTTGCCGGACGCTGGGAAGGCGCAGGTGGCTCCCCCAAGAGGCACGACCTGCAGGTACTTCCCGCGGAACTTGGTGGTCATGGTGAACTCCTGCCAGCACTGCCAGCCGGACGCGCCCTCGCACCACTGAGCCACCATCGGCGGGTGGTGGGACACCTACGCCGAAACATGCAATTTTGATTATTGTCGAACAGCAAACATCATTTTTATACAACGTGTTACAAAGAAAGAAATAAAGCCGAAAGGAGGTCAAGGTACTCATGAAACTGAATAACTTTCCTTATGAAACATGAAACGTTTCCTGTCGAAAATTAAAAATAATTTTGGGCCTCCCCTACAAATTGACTCGGTCGGCTGGTATATATTTCGACCCATGTTCCATGGGGAAAGTTGTTCAGTTTCATTAGTACTTCAACCTCCTTTCGGCTTTATTTGTTGTTTTGCAACACCCAGTAATTAAAACAATTTTATACCTACGCACGCTATATTTCAAATTTAAATTCCGCCGAAGATGTTTGCTTATCGACGTTATCCAAAGGGGATTTAGATAGGGGTGGGCGGTTCGAAGGGATGTGCAGACGGGATATTACAGTATTTACAATGTGACTAGGACCATCAGGACTATCTTACATACATACATACATAAATCACGCCTTAATCCCCTGCGGGGTAGGCAGAGCGTCAATAGCCGTAAAAATACGGTCGTTATCGCCACGTCTGACAAATCTTTGATGGCCGTTTTAGCTATTGTCGTGTATCGCTGACAGGTTGTCAGCCAGTCGCCTAAAATGGCAATACACATGAAACCCTCGAGTCCTTTAGTCGCTTCTTACGACACCCACAGATGGGGTCATGCTATTCTAAGCCGGCATCACACGGCAAGGACTATCTTATCATATCTCGTATAATTTTACGATGTTTCGCATAAGTTTCATAATAATTTAGATCGGACCGCGATCTAAATCTCTGGGAAATTCGATTTTGAAATTGAATACTCAGAAATGGAGTATAGTTAGTTGCTTCTTACGAGTACATTAGGAGTTTAGATGGTTTGTGTGTGTAGGTACGGTAAAGAAAGATGCAAGTTAAGTTTAGTAATGTATTGAAGGATTGAAGGAAAGGAGATGAAAGGATAAACAGGATAACATTTTATAAAGGTGATCAATCATATAAAGTTAAAAACTAATATTACTATTAACAATTAAATTATTTTAATAATTACAACTTTACTAAATTACTACAAGAGTGCAGGGCGTAAGTAGCACTGTTGCGAAAGAACTAATGAAAAATATAAAAATTAAATAGTTAAGGTTATTATGGCATATTAGGGTAAATAGTTTAAAAACTCCTAGGACTTTTTGGTCAACTTTACTTTTCATTCGTCAAACTTTGTACAGTTAAATAATTATTATACAAAATGTTAATTTAAATGCCATAACTTCAGGGTAGGTTAAGTATCGATAAAAGATGGAGTAAAAATTAATGGAAATATTCCTGGTGAATAAACACTTTTTTACTCGGGCAAAATTTTGAATACTTTTATCGTTTAGAGTGTGCCAATACAAGCACTTTCTTAAGTTTGAATAAATCTTTGCTGAGATATAGACATTTGAATCTAATATCTACTATTTGAAGAAGAAGGCATTTAAATACAATTTCAGCACAGTAAAAAAAAAGATCCAGAAACGTGGACAACATTTCTTACAGCATCCTTTATCGATACTCAACCTACCCTGAAGAAACTATCGCACGCATTTAACATCCTGTATTTCGTAAGTTAAATTTATAATTAAGTATCTATAAGTTAGTTTGAGTCCAGCATTAAGGGATTGAAAAATACAAGGTAGTAGGTGGACTAGGCAGTGACGCCAAAAGACAAAATTATTGGCAGATTTTTTTCTGTATCTTTACTTCTGTCATAGCAGTTTTCAAGTGACTATTTTTCTGCTTTCTGTACATACATACATACCTATATCACAGCTATATCCCTGGGGTAGGCAGAGCGTAAACGGCCATTGACACCACGTCTGCTTTCTATAGTAGGTGCAATAAAAATCCTGACAGTATACATTTTTGGAAACTACAAAAAAAGCGAAGGTAATTCGGATACCTCTCAGTAATTCAAATTGTGTCTTTGGATGTCACTGTATGGTCCACTCTGTATAATGGATTATATTTCGGTAGTCTCAGCCACAGGGTAATTGTGTAAAACCTTCATATCCACTCAAAAGTTGTGAAGATAGCTATTATAGTCAAAATTGAATTATATACAGTTTAGGGACCAGCATGGTGTGTTTTTATGGAATTACCCTGCAGTAAAATTTCAATTTCACGTATATGTTTAGTACTTGTAATAATTTGAATTTCTCACCTGTTCTGAGATGGACCGCCAGCCGAGGTCGGCCATGCGATCGCATTCATACGTTTCCCCTAGCAGCGGATTGAACGGTTTATTCGTTCTGAAAACAAAAAACATAGTTAAACCTTAAAAAAATGGGAGATATGTTTTAATACAAAGTATAAAGAAGTCGCTTTTTGCGTTTTCTTCGTCGTGGAATTGTCTATATCCTCCTAAACCACGCAACGGATGTTTATGCGGTTTTTTGCAATAGTTAGGGTGCAAGAGAAAGATTTAGTTATTAAAAAAGTGTCTTATTTCAGCGAGCCGCTAATACAAAATAAAAGAGCAATTTTTCATTATAAATTGAAAATGATAAAATTGAAAAAAAAACTATTTTAAATTGTTTTATTTTCAATTAAGAGAATAATATACCACTGTGAGTGCATTAAAAATCCCAATACTTGTCCTCAGTTTCGGAATACTTTGTTTTTTGCCCTGTTAACATAATTTTTTTCTTACCGACAGGACGTGGTGGCGTATGAGGACACGGTGAACGCGGCAACGTAAGCCAGCTGCTGCGCCGGGTCTGGAATAATACAAATACAACACTTTATTTCATCAGTATAATTTGCCCTTAGAGTATATAAGCAAGCTACATAGTACACATAAGACCCTGCGGCATACTGTCGTAGATACAGACGTTAAATGTATGAGAAGTGATAGAGCTTCAATAGTGCTGTCAATGGCGTTATGCTACTGATTGACAGAGTGCAGACTACTGCAAACTGTTCTAACTTTTTAGGCGCACTCTAAAGCTTGCTTATATAAACTCTAAGAATTTGCCAGAGGATGCCGGCTTAGAATAGCATCATCCAATATCTGTCCCGTCATACCGTGGGTCTCGTGAGTAGAGATGGGCGGTGGGTATATACCCAATCTACCCATTTGGGTATTTACCTGGGTAATTGGGTATTTACCGGGTAAATACCCGTACGTACCCAATTAGGTGGGTAGATTGAAAAATTAACTTTCTTTGTATAAATTGTCGTTATTTTTTATTTTAACCATCACGATTGGTTACAAAAGATACCTTCTATGAAAGATAATTTATAGATAAACCTTGTACAGGCCGACAGAATTGATTTATAAGGGAGCAAGGAGTCAACTTTTAGTGTTTGTTGAATCGTTAGTGTTTGATGGGTGGGTTTTTAGTGTCTGTTGAGTCGCAAAGATTTGCTGGGTGAGTCTTTGGGGTTTTTTGGGTCTTAAGGGTTTGTAGGGTGGGTCGCTAGTGTCTGTAGGGTCTTCAGGGTTTGTAGTGTGGGTTGTAAGTGTCTGTTGAGTCCAAAGTGTTTGTTGGGTCGTAATGTGTATCTTTGGTGTTTGTAGGGTAGTGAGGGTTATTTGAATGGGTCGTCAGTGTTCGTTGACTCGTAAGGGTTTGTTGGGTGGGTCGATCGTGTATCTTGCGTCGTAAGGGTTTGTTGGGTGGGTCGTTAGTGTTTGTTGGGTTGCAAGGGTTTATTGGGCGGGTCGTTAGTGTTTGTTGGGTCGTAAGGGTTTGTTGGGTGGGTCGTTAGTGTTTGTTGGGTCCTAAGGATTTGTTGGGTGGGTCGTTAGTGTTTGTTGGGTCGTAAGGGTTTGTTGGGTGGGTCATTAGTGTTTGTCGGGTTGCAAGGGTTTATTGGGCGGGTCGTTAGTGTTTGTTGGGTCGTAAGGGTTTGTTGGGTGGGTCGTTAGTGTTTGTTGGGTCGTAAGGGTTTGTTAGGTGGGTCTTTAGTGTTTCTTGGGTCGTAAAGGTTTGTTGAGTGGGTCGTTAGTGTTTGTTGGGTCATAAGGGTTTGTTGGGTGGTTTGTTAGTGTTTGTTGGGTCCTAAGGGTTTGTTGGGTGGGTCGTTAGTGTTTGTTTGGGTCGTAAGGGTTTGTTGGATGGGTCGTTGGTAATTTGTTGGGATGGAAGGGTTTGTTAGGTGGGACGTTATTGTTTGTTGGGTCGTAAGGGTTTGTTGGGTGGCAGTTAGTGTTTGTTGGGTCGTAAGGGTTTGTTGGGTGGGTTGTTAGTGTTTGTTTGGGTCTTAAGGTGTTGTTGGATGGGTCGTTGGTAATTTGTTGGGTTGGAAGGGTTTGTTGGGTGGGTCGTTATTGTGTGTTGGGTCGTAAGGGTTTGTTGGGTGGCAGTTAGTGTTTGTTGGGTCGTAAGGGTTTGTAGGAAGGCCAGTTAGTGTTTGTTGGGTCGTAAGGCTTTGTTGGGTGGGTCGTTAGTGTTTGTTGGGTCGTAAGGATTTGTTGGGTGGGTCGTTAGTGTTTGTTGGGTCGTAAGGGTTTGTTGGGTATGTCGTCAGTGTTTGTTCGGTCGTAGGGTTTGTTGGGTGGGTCTTTAGTGTTTGTTGGGTCATAAGGGTCTTTTGGGTCGTAAGGGTTTGTTGGGTGGCTAGTTAGTGTTTGTTTGGTCGTAAGGGTTTGTTGGAAGGCTAGTTAGTGTTTGTTGGGTCGTAAGCCTTTGTTGGGTGGGTCGTTAGTGTTTGTTGGGTCGTAAGAGTTTATTGGGTGGGTTTTAGTGTTAGATGGGTCGTAAGGTTTGTTGGGTCGGTCGTTAGTGTTTGTTCGTTTGTAAGGGTTTTTTGGGTGAGTCTTTAGAGTTTGGTGGGTCTCGAGACACTAGCGAGCCACCTAACAAACCCTTACGATCCAAAAAATACTAACGACCTATCCAACAAACCCTTACGACCCAACAAACAGTTACGACCCACCCAATAAACTCTTATGACCCCACAAACACTAACGACCCATCTAACAAACCCTAACGACCCAACAAAACTAACGACCCACCCAACAAACGCTTACGACCCAACAAACACTAACGACCCACCCAACAAACCCTTACGCCCCAACAAACACTAATGATCCACCCAACAAACGCTTACGACCCAACAAACACTAATGATCCACCCAACAAACGCTTACGACCCAACAAACACTATCGACCTACCCAATAAACCCTTAAGACCCAACAAACACTAACAACCCACCCAACAAACCTTGTGACCCAACAAACACTAACGACCCACCCACCAAACCCTTACGACCCAACAAACACAAACAACCCACCCAATAAACCCTTACGACCCAACAAACACTAACGACCCACCCAATAAACGCTTACGACCCAACAAACACTATCGACCCTCCCAATAAACCCTTAAGACCCAACAAACACTAACAACCCACCTAACAAACCTTTATGACCCAACAATCACTAACTAACTACCCATCCAATAAACCCTTACGACCCAACAAACACTAACAAACCACCCAATAATCCCTTACGACCCAACAAACACTAACTACCCACCCAATAAACCCTTAAGACGCAACAAACACTAACTACCCACCCAATAAACCCTTACGACCCAACAAACACTGACGACCCACCCTACAAACCCTTATGACCCAACAAACACTAACGGCTCACCCAAAAAAACCTTACGACCCAACAAACACCAACGACCCACCCAACAAACCCTTACGACCCAACAAACACTAACGACCCACCAAAAAAACCCTTACGACCCAACAAATTCAACGACCCACTCAACAAATGCTTACGACCTACCCAACAAACACTAACGACCCACCCAACAGACATTTACGACCGAAAATACACGAATGACCTATCCAACAAACCCTTACGACCCACCCAACCAACCCTAACTACCCACCCAACAAGCTCCACGAGCCAACAGACACTAAAATTGTCTCGAAACTTTGCAGGCATGCTCGGACCATGAAACTGGTAAATTTTTTGTATGTAGGTTACGTTGGAAAACGAAAAAAGAAATCAACTTCCCCATACATTTTATCTACCCACCAATTTGGGTGCATACGGGTATTTACCGGGTACGTATGGGTATTTACCGGGTAGTTGGGTAAATACCCGGGTACGTGCCCATCTCTACTCGTGAGAAGCGATGAAGAGATTTGAGGGAGGATGAATCTTGTAATCATTATATATAATAAAACTAAGTTGATAAAATGTACGTGCCGATAAAACTTGAAAAGGATTCCCGGTACGATAAAGGGACTTATATGGTGCAATAGCCCTTAACCCCCCCTCGAACAAGAAACTTCCCGTTTTAACTTTAAGGACGTATTTTTAAAGATATAAGGACTTTTGCAATCCCTCAACTTAAAAAGTGAAGTGGCGCCATCTGTTGTCGAGTAGTCGAATCCCACCTCAAGTTCGTGATCTTTGATGCAATCTGTTTCAAAATTGTAAATTTAAAATTTTAAATGCAATGTATTTCAAACTTTTTTATTAGACCAAACAGATACCGCGAGTGTAACCGCGGGCGGAAAGCTATTTTTACTATAGCAATAGACGATTTATCTGAAAATGCCCTCAAATGTTTGTCCACTGTATTTTTACGCCCGTCAACGCAAAAGGCAAAGAATATAGGCGTGATATATAGGGTGTATTTTTATTAGTGGCGGATCCGTTAAGGGTGTGTTCTGTCAATGAAACTGAACAACTTTCCCCAAGGAACATAGGTCGAAATATGAAAAAAGAATTTGGCCCTCCCATACAAATTGACCCGGCCGGCCAACTAGTATGGGAGGACCAAAATTTTTTTTCGTATTTCGACCTATGTTCCTTGGGGAAAGTTGATCCGCCACTAATAAAAATACACCCTATATGTATGTAGTAGTGTACCTGTATGCAGAGCTGCCTGGTCGAGTACGGATGAGTACTCGTATTCCTCTGTGAGTCGTTGCAGCATCGATAGCGACTACGCTCTGCCTACCCCGCAAGGGATATAGGCGTGATGTATGTATGTAGTAGTGTACCTGTATGCAGAGCTGCCTGGTCGAGTACGGATGAGTACTCGTATTCTTCTGTGAGTCGTTGAAGCATCGATAGCGGCTACGCTCTGTCTACCCCAAAAGGGATATAGGCGTGATGTATGTATGTAGAAGTGTACCTGTATGCAGAGCTGCCTGGTCGAGTACGGATGAGTACTCGTATTCTTCTGTGAGTCGTTGAAGCATCGATAGCGACTCGCTGAAGTTTACCGGGATCGGGATTATTGACACTTTTTCAGAGTACCTTATCATCATCATCATCATCATGATATCAGCCCACATCTACAAGTATAGGCCTCTTTTTTCCCGCCATCTACGCCTGTCTTGTTCCTCCCGCATCCACTGTCTTCTGGCAATGGTCACTACATCGTCTGTCTATCTGACGGGTGGGTACTAATGTTAATAATAATAATAATCTCCGCGACATTGTATCTGACACAATGTTCCCAATAAGTTCCCAATGAAGACGCACCCTCATTGGGAAATTTGTCCCGCAACATTGTATAAATGCATCTTCATTGGGAACATTTATTGGGGAACTTTTGTATTTATGCAATGTCGCGGGACCTTGTTCCCGAAATATTCCCAATTCCCGCCTTTACTAGGTGTTACAAAACAACCAATAAAGCTGAAAGGAGGTCAAGGTACTTGTAAAACTGAACAACTTTCCCCATGGAACATGGGTCGATATATGAAAAAAAAAATTGGACCTCCTATACAAAATGAACTCATCTTGTATGGGAGTTTTTATGGGTTGTTTTGTAACACGTTGTATAATAATAATAGTAAGAAGCGTACCTGTATGCAGAGCTGCCTGGTCGAGTACGGATGAGTACTCGTATTCCTCTGTGAGTCGTTGAAGCATCGATAGCGACTACGCTCAGCCTACCCCGCAAGGGATATAGGCGTGATGTATGTATGTACAAGTGTACCTGTATGCAGCGCTGCCTGGTCGAGTACGGATGAGTACTCGTATTCTTCTGTGAGTCGTTGAAGCATCGATAGCGACTACGCTCAGCCTACCCCGCAAGGGATATAGGCGTGATGTATGTATGTACAAGTGTACCTGTATGCAGCGCTGCCTGGTCGAGTACGGATGAGTACTCGTATTCTTCTGTGAGTCGTTGCAGCATCGATAGCGGCTCCGCTCTACCTACCCCGCAAGGGATATAGGCGTGATTATGTATGTAGAAGTGTACCTGTATGCAGCGCTGCCTGGTCGAGTACGGATGAGTACTCGTATTCTTCTGTGAGTCGTTGCAGCATCGATAGCGGCTACGGGACAATGTACCCACTCTTGTTTTAGGCGGGTCTTCATTACGGACAAAATCTCCGAGACATTGTATCTAATACAATGTGCCGGGACACTGTTCCTGAAAAGTTCCCAATGAAGACGCACCCTCATTGGGAAATTTGTCCCGCAACATTGTATAAATGCATCTTCATAGGGAACATTTATTGGGGAGCTTTTGTATTTATGCAATGTCGCGGGACTTTGTCCCCGAAATGTTCTCAATGAATGCCCGCCTTTATAATAATAATAGTGCCTTTATAATAATAATAGTAAGAGGTGTACCTGTATGCAGCGCTGCCTGGTCGAGTACGGATGAGTACTCGTACTCTTCTGTGAGTCGTTGAAGCATCGATAGCGGCTCGCTGAAGTTCACCGGGATCGGGATTTTTGATAATTCTTTTCCTGTGGTAGAAAACAGAACAGTTAGTAAAGAGGTTAGACGTCAAAGACAACAGAAAATTGGAATAGAGGTCTCTACATTGCATTGGAACAACACTGGCTCATAATTACAAAATATAATAAAAGATATATAAGATTTAAATCAACATTAAAAAAATAACATTAATTCAACAGCAGGTAGAAGTATAACGGTTGTAGGAAAATTACAAGTTTTTAAATTTGCGTCAGTCATTTTGATCCTGTGTTATTTAGGAACAAGTTTTACTACAGTAAGTCACTGCTTTATTCCTTTTTGACAAATACTGCGGGCTGGTTGAGGAAACCCTGGTTATTGGACTTAAAAGGCATATTTTTTCTTGCAGTAAGTGCTGAGCAGTTATCAGTCACTTAGGTTGAACACTGGCTTGCGCGATCTCTAAGTCAACAACTGGCAGGAGATCGCGCAGGACAGGGATCAGGGGAAAAAGGCTCGTTTCAGAGGCCAAGATCCATTTCGGCTCGCTGAGCTAGCGGAATTAGTTAGTTATTGTATAAATTGGCTTACCTATACAGTTTTTCATAATAGACCAGAGGCTGAGCGGGTAGTTGGGGCGATCGGGCACGCGCGTCCGCCGCGGGTGACCGTCCACCATCGACACCACTTGTGATACATGTGGCTGGAAACAACAACAAACACAAATAAATAACTATGAGAATATGTATTTTACAAATTCAAAGCAAACTCATAGGTATACCCGAGGAAAACCTATGAACGACTAAAATAAGCCGACTAAGCAATGGTCACAAAATTGTAGTTTCGTCAACCGTACCTTCAGGAAACTTAGATTGAGCCCGAAATGCTAATAATAGAATACCGAATTTAAA
The DNA here is from genome assembly GCA_024500475.1 of Phthorimaea operculella. Lineage (NCBI taxonomy): Eukaryota > Metazoa > Arthropoda > Insecta > Lepidoptera > Gelechiidae > Phthorimaea > Phthorimaea operculella. Next base: position 1,210,374 of record JANFCV010000120.1, read on the forward strand.
AAAAACTTCCCGTGTTAGGTATAAAATTTTTGGAAAACTATATCTCGGCCAAAATATACTCGCTTAATTCGCAGGCCCAGTTGGTAGTGGCATCGGCAGTACAGATGCCGAAGGTTGCAGGTTTGAATCCTGCCTGTGTTCGAAATGCAAGTTTTCCAAAAAATCAAATAAAATATATTATACTTACGTATATTGTGATCCGTTGTTCCTGCGGCTCGGCGAGCGCAGTGCCGCCCATGCTGCTCTCCGGCCGCTCCGAGTACTACTCACACATACTACTGATACACTCACGTATATTGTGATCCGTTGTTCCTGCGGCTCGGCGAGCGCAGTGCCGCCCATGCTGCTCTCCGGCCGCTCCGAGTACTACTCACACATACTACTGATACACTCACGTATATTGTGATCCGTTGTTCCTGCGGCTCGGCGAGCGCAGTGCCCGGCTCGGCGAGCGCAGTGCCGCCCATGCTGCTCCCCGGCCGCTCCGAGTACTACTCACACATACTACTGATACACTCACGTATATTGTGATCCGTTGTTCCTGCGGCTCGGCGAGCGCAGTGCCGCCCATGCTGCTCTCCGGCCGCTCCGAGTACTACTCACACATACTACTGATACACTCACGTATATTGTGATCCGTTGTTCCTGCGGCTCGGCGAGCGCAGTGCCCGGCTCGGCGAGCGCAGCGCCGCCCATGCTGCTCTCCGGCCGCTCCGAGTCCTCCACGAATACTACCTGGAATGAAAACGACATTTTGTTACTGTCATACATACATTTATTACGCCTATATCCCTTACGGGGTAGTCAGAGCGTACAATACTGTAAAAACGGCCATTAACGACAAAAGTTTGAGAGTCTTTCAGAAGACTTTGTATCAACATAGCGACAGGTCAGCTTGTCGCCTCAAACTGCAATACACATCAACTCTCAAATCCCTTAGTCAAATCTTGTTAATGTAGTCCTAGCAAATCCAAGGAATTCCTATGGAATTGGGTTGTTAAGTATGTAATAGAATTCAAAACTTATTGTGTATCAAACTGTGACAAAAATATTACGTTTTTCTAAAATAGGCTAAGTAAGAACTTAACACAAAAATATTAAGCGCCAGTTGTGCGTCGTAACGACACAGTGTGCTACGAAGATAATGGATTTTTAATTTGAATGCTGTGGACCCTATCCTACTCATATAAAATTATTATCTGAAAACCATACTACGGTAATACCAAAATATATATTTTTTTTCAATAATTCATAAAATCAATCTAAATGTTGCATTCATAACAGCCCTTATTGTGTCCTACAAATCATGCTTAAAATGCCGTCAAGCGTCGCGTGCATAGTATGTAAACATACCGTCACGTACACTTGAACTTGAATTTGTTATGGCGGAGCTAAAATGATATTATATTTTCATAACTAGACATCGTTATCTTTGGAGCACGAATGACGTTGTCATGTTATAGAGATGAGAAGCGGACTTTTTTCGAAACACAAGTTATCGATGTTTTGATGCTACTACACATGTTTTATAACATATAAAAAACCCTTGCAAAATATTATAAGAATTGGCTTACTTTTCCTGGGAAACATAGGTCGGAATAGGGAAAAACATTAAAACTTGCCAATAAAATGACTTGGGTACTTGTTACGTACAAGCGTAGGTAGTGCGTAGTTAGAAGCATAGCTAGGTTCTCAATGATTAAATACAATCTTATAAAAAAATGCATTAAATAAGTTACCATATATAGGGTGTTACGGAAAGAATGGACATTGACAGCAACTAGGTACTTGAATGTAATTTGTCGTTATCTAAGGTGTCGATAAAGTACGCCACCTCTACGAATTTTTTGTTTGTGCTCCATTGATAACGATGTCTATTCATAACATTATTATTTGAAATTCATTATGGTTTCACCCGCTGCAAATCATTTTCCCGCGGGAAAACGGCATTTTCCCGTCATGTATTATACATACGGGGTTATTTTTTAGTCAGTGCGCAAACTTTGCAGGGTGTTTCTACTTGTGATTCTGAACAACTTTTACTATGGGGCCACCTGCGAATTCACAAAAAAAAATTTGGATGTTCCATAGAAAAATTCATACCTTCTCGGCAAAAATGTATGGAACACGCAAAAATTTTTTTTAGATTTCGCAGGTGGCCCCATAATAAAAGTTGTTCAGAATCACGAGTAGAAACATCCTGCAAAGTTTGCGCAGGTTAGGAGGAGACAGAGCATTCCACAACAGAGAAACGCAAACAGCGACTTCATTTTACACTATGAATTGATAGCATTCTTATAGACAAAAGGAATACTGGACGGTAAGACTTTCTTCAATACTGATAATAAAATAAGAATAAAAGCTAATAATAAACAAACAGATAATTTTATACACTTACATCTGGCTCGCCACTGTTTAAGATAGTCTTACTTAGGTAGTCTTGTAGTTTGGATAAACTCCACATGATGAAAATACTATGACGCAAAACTATTTACTACAATTTTCAATACACGTGCAAACTCTCGAGTCCCTCAGTCGCTTTTTACGACACTCACGGAGTATTTTAAACCGACATTACACGGTAGTTACTAAAACAAAACTACTGAAACTGATAAACACGACCAGGGTAATAGGAATCACTGAAAACTTCCAAGTATCATAATTTTGGTGCTAATTTAAAATTCCATTCAATATTTCTACGCAATGCAACAACGTAACATTACGTGTTGGCGATGACTCTCCGTTACAAGGATGCAGTGAAGGTCGAATACTTTCATTAATATTTTTAACAGCCGCAATGTGAATGAAATAACGGGTAATTTCATTTTGATAGTCTGATCTGAAATAAAATTTGTTCCTCAAAGTTTTTGAGTTTGCTAAGAAAGTGCCTTACAAGCATGTGCGGAAAATCACATTTTTTTAGGAATAGTTTTTACGGCCGCCCGGTGGTAAAACCTACACCCTTTCTACACCTAACTAAACTACTTTGTATGGGTGTTCAAACTGTATCACTGTTGCACTGGACAATGTAAAGACAATCAATGTGCCTCTTTATGAATGGACCAGGGAAACGTTTCGATTAGATTAATAACGAATAGTAAAACGTGTTCAACCAATGCACAACCGACGGCCACAACCAGAGTGCAATGACTTAGAAGAAGAAAATCTTAATATAGGTGATCCTAAAAAGTAACGAATTTGAAATTAATCAAAATTCTACAAACTTTGCTGATTAATATTAAAATTATGGCCTTATTCTACAAGGTGTGCGCAAATATTTCACAAAGGTCAATGGCCGAATTAAACTTTTAAAATAGCACATCACAGACTTATTAAATCAATGAATTTTTATTAGCAAAAAATATCGGTCAGTCAAGTCATACATTCCGACGCGACATATTTAGGACAATTTGCTCCAATTTAGTCCATGTCGTACATTGATGTGCGAACATTAAATACGGCATAGAGAGGTAAAGAAAACCCGCAATGGATAGCTAATCTATGTGTTCGAAAGCGACATTAGAAACCTATAATAGGACTGGTCCGCGTTATATTAATCACGCGCCATTTTTGTGTGATAGACAGTCGGAGGTCGACCGACATGTATCGCTTTAATAGTACATTACGTCACAGGCCGAGTATATAGCAATTTCTGGTCAAGTGGCATTGGAAGGCCGAGACGAAGTCGAGGCCTTCTAAAGTAAACGAGACCAGAAATTGTTATTTCGGCCGAGGTTCGTATAGTGCTTTTCTCCAATTTGCAAGGAAACAAATATTTAAATGAAAGAAATACTCTCATTAGATTTAAATCGTGACAAAATTGACACTTCGTAACTTCGAAAGTTCGCAAAGCGCATGCGCTGGTTTTGCTTACGTTCCGTTTCATAAAGAATGCGCGGGAAATTCACATTCAGCCTTCAAACTTCAAACAAATTGTGTTCCATAAAACACCTAATCACGAAAGTGTGAAGTTTAAGAACCCTTTTTTTACCGGCCTAGGCCGGCAATTTCTATTACAGTCCTCTGCGCCTTGACAACATAAATGAGCCCATTGACGTATTCTTTTTTTTAAGTAATGAAGCCATTTCCGAGCAAATTGGAGAAAACACACATTTTCACCGTGTTTGAACTATCAACATTTGTGTTGGTCTAGTAGGTACTGTCTGCATGCCTGCTAGTTCATATTTTATTTATAGTCGTGGTAGGTAAGGCGACGTAAGCCGAAACATTGAGTAAACTAAGTAATACGTAGTCAACTCTACCAAAATTTTGAAACTTTCTTGTTGTTGTTGATCTTAAGAGTTGCACTCTTGTCGGTGTAACAAGCGCCAATCTGCCCGTCTATGGGCGACGTCTTTTAGGTCCCTGTAGCTCTTCACACCAGCCTTTTCCTTTAGTTGATCGCAGTAACTTCTTCTTGGTCTGCCTCTTCCTCTTTTGCCTTCTATCTTTCCTTCCATAATTAATGTTAAGAACTCATCGTGTCTCATCAAGTGTCCGATCATTGCCTTAGAAGCAAAACATCAATAAAAGTATACGATTTTGTTGTTAGGCAAATGTTAGACAGTAAATTAGAGATAGGCCTTTACCTATAAACTATAGGATAATACCCTAATATGTAACAAAAGTTGAAGATACAATAGTCAGCGATTTCTTTATGATAGATAGCTAGGGTTTAGTAGGAACCTAGTTTTTACTTGGTCGAGGCGCCAGGTAAGCAAGGTGCTACGCGTGATGACAGGGCATTACTTCCAATAATCATCTCATTCTTATCGCGACATGAGATGCCGACATCATGTTTTAAATTGATCCCATGACATGATATACTTACTATCAGTAGCGTAATCAGCGTTGTCGGTCCCGGTTGCTGTCTATGATGAAAAACTTAGACGGCGGTCAAAACACAACCACGTTAGAGGCTTACTAGTAGGTAGGTAAGAGGCGGTTGAAAAATACACCATGGTTCATCGGGCCATTCGTCGACTCAGTGGTCCACAAAAGAAGATGAGACGTAATACTATCTAATAAAAAAGTTTCGTAGTAGTAAGTTAAATACTATCTAATAAGAAAGAATAGACAGGTAAAATTTCTTACAGAGTCTCTCTCTCTCTCTCTTCGTGTGGGACACCGAGTAGTCCAAAAAACTGATCGCGTATCTTCTGCAAAAACTTTGGCTCTGATTCAGGAACGAGTTTAATTCAATTTGCGAATACATAAAATATTACTTGTGTGCAGAAAGAGTTAGGTCGCGACATCTAGGTAATATTTTCTCTTTAATTTTCTTTCCAGATGCGTCTTCGTATCTGCGTGTTGCTCGCTTCGCTAGCTTCGCTCACCCACTCAGCTGCTGCGTCTCCGTGACGAGCTGCTCGCCCTCCGACTCGTCGGCGTCGGTGCCGGTCTTGCTCGCCTCGCTCGCTTGGCTCACCTCGCTCACCTGCACACACACACACACTCACCTGCTGCGTCTCCGTGACGAGCTGCTCGCCCTCCGACTCGTCGGAGTCGGTGCCGGTCTTGCTCGCCTCGCTCGCTTGGCTCACCTCGCTCACCTGCACACACACACACTCACCTGCTGCGTCTCCGTGACGAGCTGCTCGCCCTCCGACTCGTCGGAGTCGGTGCCGGTCTTGCTCGCCTCGCTCGCTTGGCTCACCTCGCTCACCTGCACACACACACACACACTCACCTGCTGCGTCTCCGTGACGAGCTGCTCGCCCTCCGACTCGTCGGAGTCGGTGCCGGTCTTGCTCGCCTCGCTCGCTTGGCTCACCTCGCTCACCTGCACACACACACTCACCTGCTGCGTCTCCGTGACGAGCTGCTCGCCCTCCGACTCGTCGGAGTCGGTGCCAGTCTTGCTCGCCTCGCTCGCTTGGCTCACCTCGCTCACCTGCACACACACACACACTCACCTGCTGCGTCTCCGTGACGAGCTGCTCGCCCTCCGACTCGTCGGAGTCGGTGCCGGTCTTGCTCGCTTTGCTCGCTTGGCTCACCTCGCTCACCTGCACACACACACACACACACACCTGCTGCGTCTCCGTGACGAGCTGCTCGCCCTCCGACTCGTCGGAGTCGGTGCCGGTCTTGCTCGCCTCGCTCGCTTGGCTCACCTCGCTCACCTGCACACACACTCACCTGCTGCGTCTCCGTGACGAGCTGCTCGCCCTCCGACTCGTCGGAGTCGGTGCCGGTCTTGCTCGCCTCGCTCGCTTGGCTCACCTCGCTCACCTGCACACACACACTCACCTGCTGCGTCTCCGTGACGAGCTGCTCGCCCTCCGACTCGTCGGAGTCGGTGCCGGTCTTGCTCGCCTCGCTCGCTTGGCTCACCTCGCTCACCTGCACACACACACACTCACCTGCTGCGTCTCCGTGACGAGCTGCTCGCCCTCCGACTCGTCGGAGTCGGTGCCGGTCTTGCTCGCCTCGCTCGCTTGGCTCACCTCGCTCACCTGCACACACACACACTCACCTGCTGCGTCTCCGTGACGAGCTGCTCGCCCTCCGACTCGTCGGAGTCGGTGCCGGTCTTGCTCGCCTCGCTCGCTTGGCTCACCTCGCTCACCTGCACACACACACACTCACCTGCTGCGTCTCCGTGACGAGCTGCTCGCCCTCCGACTCGTCCGAGTCGGTGCCGGTCTTGCTCGCTTTGCTCGCTTGTTTCCGGTTCACCTGCGGACACCACACACCGCACGCGTTAATGATATGGACGTGAGTGACGTGAGCTATGTCTATCTATGCACAACAGATGGGGACATATTTACAAGTTGCGAGAAAAAGTTACTCTTGAAACTGACAACTTTAGGTCGAAAAACGTAAGTAATGTAAGAAAATAAACATACATACAAACATCACGCCTTTATCCCTTGCGGGTTAGGCAAAGCGTCAACGGCCGTAAAAATACGCATGGTATAATAAGATACTCCGCCTGGTATTCCATTCCGAGACTCGTGAACCACGTGACTAACACTTGCCTACGTCATCATGCTTGTGGGTTACCAGAATTACCCACTCTTATGGTGTGTTTTGTAAATCATATAAGATACTGTTAACACAATAAATACAATTTAAGTGTTGTTGTAAAGTTCAAGTTAATACACACGTAAATCTAAATTATAAAATTATTAAGAAACATTTTTTTGAGATTGAATTTACCCCATAACGTATGTTATTGAAATAAAGTGGCAATACTAGTGACGTAGGCAAGTGTTTCTCTGGGAATGTAAGACCATGTTTTATTAGACTATGAAAATACGATCGTAATCGCTACGTCTGACAAATATTTGAGGGCCGTTTTAGCTAATGTCGTCTATCGCTATAGCGACAGGTTGTCAGCCTGTCGCCTAAAATTGCAATACACATGAAACCCTCGAGTCCTTTAGTCGCTTCTTACGACACCCACAGGAAAGAAATGTGGTGGTGCTCTTCTAAGCCGGCATCACACGGCAAGAGAAGGAACTCCTGAACAAATAAGCATTGTCAGCTTACACATTTCTTCTTTGGGGAAAGTTGTTTAGTTTCATGGGTTCAAACAATATAAATACATTTTGTAAGGCACCCTTTTCACAGAAGAGACGTGAGACGCGAAACGTAGGATGACATCTGTGAGACAAGTGATCGTCGCCCTGTAATTGATGCGACGCGCGTCGACAAGTGTAAAATGCGTCTTCTGTTTCATAAATTTTATATGGAAACGGTTTCAAGCGTCGTGATGTATTACGTCTCATGTGATAGGGCTTTTCACCTATTTTTTTATAACTTGGCGACCAAATATTGGTTTTATCCTGTGATCATGAGCCATGTTAGTTCATATTATTCACCATTGTTTTGTAATGCTGGTGACGTGAAATGAACTATGGTAAGTGCACAGACACCACTACCTAGAGGTAGTTTATTATTATTATTAGATGGTCGTGGATTATTATTTACATGGTGCAAATAAATCCAACGCGCTACAGCCAGTTCTCGCAGCTGAAAATTAAGCATTTGTAGCATGGTTAAAGTCCATTCAAAATCATAGTGTCATGATCATGACCAGCCTAACCGGGAGGCCATTTTACGCTGGTCGCATAGAATCTTAGTATTGCGACCAGCGTAACTTGGCCTCCCGCTTAGGATTCCGAATGGACTATCTATACAATAGCAACAATACCTAATCAGTTACCCATTATCACCTAATAAATTACTTTGTAACAATATAAATATTTTGATTTGGCTTCCAATTATACCTTTATTTGATTTCCGTACTCGCTACAACACGTGATAGATAGCCATTAAAAACAGTAATAAAGTGAATGATACATGTAGTTGGTAGTTGTTTCGCGTACACTGATTTCAGTGATCTGTTATCAATTGTGGTTGAATTACCGCAATCTTTCTGTTGTACCTAAGTATCGGTTTTAGTCACATAAACATGACTCCACCAACCACCATAACAGCCACGACAGTCCACTGCTGGACATGGGCCTCCCCCTACAGGGGGGTATTTCCATACACACCACGCTTGGCAGGCGGATTGACGCGATTTTGCATTCACAGGGAACGCTGCTGACTATTTCCTGGATTATTATCCCTTAGTCGATTTTTTTAACACCAACGGGTAAAATTGGGGTAAATCTATACTAAGCCGGCCTCACACGGTATCACCAACGCCTCCATATGGACGCAATTTCAAACACTAGAATATGGTTCAATAAATTAATGCTACGTCATTTTAAAAACATTATTTACTAACTTTTAACCATTACGATCCTGCCACGGTTTAGGTGTCACTCACTACAGATTTAATAATAATAAATAAATACCTAGATAGCGTGAGTAATGCACGTTACAGCATACACAGCATAGCTAATTGCCATTGTCCTTCCGTGTTTACACGGGAAATAAAAAAAAACATAGATAACACACACATTTAGTAAAAAATCTAAAACATTATAACACTTCACTTATTTTTTTCATATCATTATCGTAACTCTACGCGTCTTACTTCAAAGTTTTAAGTTTCGTATGTACTCATAACCGAGACACCGCGAACGAACTAACAGTTACTGAAAAAAACTTTTATTGTGTATTTCAGGCATTTTAGTTTCTTTACAAAAACATATTAGCACTTGCACACGAAATTAACATAAATTACGTTTATTGTCATGAAATGACACGACCAACCTAAACGGCAGGCCAAGTTACTCTGGTCGCAATATTTAAATAGATACTAGGCGACCAGCGTAACTTGGCCTCCCGCTTAGGCTGGTCATGACACTATGATTAAGAATGTACTTTACGATTCAAACGAAAACATGGAACCATATTCACAAATAGCGTATCTAATTATGCGGCAACATTTCTAAAAATTATATTGCATATTTTACTACAAAGTTAGTTTCTTTTGGCATACCTAGTGTGTTTTGGTGTTGTATTAAATTTAGAAATAGACAAGCAAGCAGCAAAGGTACAAGTAGCTAAAAAAAACAAAATTTTCATGCAAAGGATAAAAAAACAAACTATAACTCATTCAGATAGAGAAAGATTCTGTCAATGATGGTGGCTTTTAAATAAGTACAATGCAAATATTTTTATTTAGCTGAACATATTTCCCAAAAATTTACTCCCATACAAAATTTAGCATAAATGTGTCGAGATGCAAAATATTATTTCATATTTTGGCCTATGTTCCAAGGGGGAGAGTTGGTCAGTTTCACAAATTAGAACTCGCTCTAGAAATATTTTCCCTGAACTTATAATGTGAAAACCTTTTCGCAAACGAGAAAGCATGACATCCACCATTTACAGATGCTTTCTCTTATCAGCACGGCTTAAACAATAGGTTACTTACAGGCACTTTGATTACAAATGAGGTCTTGTCATCCAGGCTTGCGGAGATGCCCTCCTCCTGCGCGTCGAAGAACTCATGGTCTTCATCCTCGGTCTCGTGGCCAGGCGAGGTCCCGTTACCTCCTGGAGAACATCACATTACATTGCATATTTACATCATGTCTGACATAAAGGCCTGTTCAAATCTGAGTGTTATCTCGATTGGTACGAGGGTAGCGGACGTCAATTGCTTGACAATTTGTACCACCGCGCAGACTGCTCAAGTTTGAATGGGGCCGTAGGTTAGGCGGCGTTGGATGCCTGTCGGGCAGATCTGTTTAAAGGGGGCGATGACTGGATGGCGAAATCGGAGATCGTGTCTTACGTTCAAGTCAGGTATTCATTGAGGACAAAATCCCTGATACTTTGTATAATAGACAATGTATATGGACAATGTTCCCAATGTGTACGCTTTTTTTCGGGAACTTTGTTCGGGGTAACATTGTTCAAAATACATCCACATTTTGAATATTCTCCAGATACTTTGTGTCATATACAAAGTTCCTGGGACTTTGTCCCCAATGAATACCCGCTTTTATGGCATACCCTATGGGAGACCTAAGTTCAGCAGTAGATTGCTATAACCGGATTTGATGATGTGATCTATATACCGCCTAATGTAGGTTCTAGTGGGCAGAAGGGAAAAATGAGATCTATCGAGGAGTCTGCCTACTAGTGGCAAGGCGACCCAAGGGTTCTGCAAGTTCGTTTGCTTATCGTATTGGACACAGCAACAAAACTCCATCTTATCTTAAAAACTGTGAACTTTGAACACAGTTCTAGTCAGTGGCTATGTTTTATTTGTTCTTTTTTTGCATACATTGCCCTTTGGCGCAGTCACCTTCACCTTGGCTGGGATATAATTTGTGTTGCACTCTGAATGAGTTGAATAATGGCTGGCATAAATCTAGTGTTATATGACGTGTAGAAATATATGGGGTGTACTGGACAGCTTGGCTCTCCGAATACTGATAGGGTGCAGTGCATTCAGACCATGAAACTGGAAACCAAGAAAAAATATTCCAGATATCGTGAATAAGATCCGATTCCCCATAGTAAATCTAGTCAGCTGATTGATCGTGATTTTGTATGGGTGGTCGATTTTTATTCTCATTTCGTCATAAACATTCTTATGGGAAGTTGTTCAGTTTCATGGTCTAATTGTACCCTGTCAGAATTCGGAGAGCTTTTCTTTACACCTGTATAAATCTACACACATCCCACCTTTTTAACTTTCAGGGTAAGCAGAGCGTCAAGTCAACAGGCGTAAAATTAATTTTCTGTTCATACAGTGTACAACAAAAGGATAAAAGCCATAACACAAATAATAACTGCTTAATCCACTTTAAATATATGAAAATGGCGCATGTCTTTTGTAGATAAATATACTTTTAACAGCACTTTGGTGATATATAATTAGAATTGATCATGATTTCTGAGAATTTCTATAATAATACCTAGTAATGACTTTAGATAACAGCTTTACTAACTAAATACTGTCTTGTTCATATTTGTGATGTCTGACTGAGCTGAGAAAGATTATTTTTACTATAAATTTAAATAATAAAATAATGTTGCATGATATGTTGTACAGCTGCCCATTTTTAAACCTACTTGCCCATCTACTTCTAAGATAAACCTATACATATACAGGGTATGTTAGATGGACCTGGATGTTTCGTCCTCGGTATTTCAGTACTCATAATTACAGCTTCAATGTTGACTAAGTATTATTCTTATTTTATCTGCCCATAATGCCCCACTTGCTGGGCCTCTCCTTCCCTTTTCCACCTATCTCTATCTTTGCCTAGGTGCTATCAGTCTTCACAATATGAGCTAGGATTGTCACTCCATTGTTTACAGGGTCTACATCTTGGATCCAATCTGTGACAATACTAGCTCGCTGTTCGGGTGTATCTGGCTGTCTTGACCTACTCCCTGCCATATGCCATATGTGATGTCTGTCTGGACAACTAGTATACATTGATCTCTTAAATGTAATTTGAAGAGATAATAAATAATGATTGTGGTCAAAGGCAAAGTAAACTACAAATAATTACCTTAGATATGAACTAAATTACACTACATTATTTCAATTGATTCTTAGAACAACATTAAAATAGTGTTTCTACAAATCTCTTATCTACTAAGTATATGAGTTATAATGAAAATTAAGTTGATTCTGAATGCCTTTTAATACTTTACATTTCCAGTGATAAACTAATGTTTTTTCATAGTATCAAACTAAAATTTTCCAGGCAATGAAATGTTTCAAACCTATATGTATGTAACTGCAATAATACCCGATTCTGGCAAAATGGAGCTGATTATATGAGAAATAAACCGCCCAACGGAGGAGTTCATCACATTCTTTCACATGGCAAGTTCATCTCCTGAAAACATCAAGGCTTTATTGAATGAAGTTTTACTCGCATAGATAAAGAATGGATTCCGAATTGGTAACATTACTGTTCACATCCTGCTCAAATGTCATATGATATGATAGAAAGGCAAACAATAATGTTGATGATTTGGGATCTATGCTTTATTGGCGCAAGTTTTATTTATTATTGCAGTCACCTTATAGCTTTTGTGCTACTCAAAAGTTTTGTTTTCCTGGCATTAACGCGATTTTGTTATCTAAATCTTTTGAATGAAAATTGTTATAGTAAACAATCATTGAACAAAAAGCTAAGATAAAACAACAATTATCATGTGTTTGGCAACAAAAGATAATATGACATAGTGCTAGTGATAACAACAAATCACAACAAACACATTATTGGTCTCAGCGGTGTAACTAGGGAAAGCTTTTTGGCCCGATTCCAAGAACTTTGCTGCAGTGAAAGTTGCATCGCTAGTTATTCTTTAACAAGTGCATGATATTTACAAGTTCAGCATGAGAGAAGCCTGATTATATGTACAGCTTTGTAATGAATGGTAGCGCTAGACCTACACTTTCGTCTTTCATGCTCAGTGATGCTCGTAACCCATTAACAGCCAACATTCTGGCGTAGAACATCTAAACAATGCCACAACTTGTAAATGCACTCACTTACCGCCCATCGCGGGTGATAATGATGACTTCAAGCCGTCATTGATAATAGGTTATTCCTAAAGTACATAACAATATACGTAAAGCTGCACTACACAAGGCCAAGATCACAATAGCCTACAATTTGCCTACAATACGATCTTCTCAGCACTAGCAGAAGTAGAGTAAACACGCACCGCCAAAAGACAATACTCCCAACGCGGCAGGCGCTAATTAAATAAACGGACACGTTATACAAGCCATCAATTACTATTGAATCGCTTCAGAACAATAAAACAACCTTGAAAACGACGAAAAAACCTGAAAATCTACGACACGAAAATATGTCAGAGACACAACTTTATTTACCACTTTTTACGTACCAAGAACGATAAAATATATTAGTAATTGATTATCATATTTAATTTGAGTCGATAAACACTCCTAATATTAATTTCACTAGTGAAAAATCCGAAAAATATTGAATGGTAATGAATTTTTGTTAGACATTCGCCCGATTTCCGATTTTCCGTCATCGAGATTATCACGTTCCTTTTTACGCAAAGTTTTATCAATATGCGCGTTGCGATGAACTGTCACCAAAAACATGAAAAATCATGATGGATTTTTTTTATGCAACATTCTCGAAAAGTTTATGAAAATTTCATACAACTTGTACGTATTTAGTAAAACAGAAGCAAATACCAAATAATATTAAAATATAACCTACGACTGCAAAAGCACTAATGCTCAACTATTACAACAACACATACGTGAAAGGAACGTAAATGACTACACTAGCGTCATCTAGTGAAACGTTATTGAACTACGAATATGAACAATTTCTAAAATGCTCTAACAGATGGCACTACATCAGCAAAAAGTTTTGCGAGGATAAGGTCCTATTCATTTTTAATTTAACTAGCTTTTTAGTCTTTCGAGACATTTTGTGCCAATATCACGTTTTGAAGAAATACCAGTTCCAAAAATGTTCAGGAATTTATGGGTATTGAGGAGAATTCAGTTGTCACTGACCTGCATGCGACGTGCCTCGACCAGTAACTGTCTTCTCCAGATTATCGTGTTGCCTGGCAAGCTGCTCGACTACCTCTTGGAGCCGCATCTTCTGCTCACGCTCGTGTTGTAACGCGCGGCTCATTCGCGCGCTTGATGCCGCGGCCGCGCTCATGAACTCGGAACATGCCTGCGTGAAGAGAAAATACAGTGAGATTTTAGTACATTTTGCACATTTTTAAAGAAACACTTGCAGGAGCCGCTGTAGCCCAGTTGGTAAAGGCATCGCCAGTACAAATGGCGAAGGACGCTGGTTCAAATCCAGCGCGCGGCGGACAATTTTGCTAGATTGCCAAAAATTGTATACCTAACACGGGAAGTGTTTTAAATTTGGGTATTCAAGATTTATTTAGCTCGCAATACGTTCTTCGATAGTAAGCGCAGTTTGGCCCATTCGAATGATTTTAACGTGGAACAACACTCACTCGAAATTACATATTTTGTAGGGATTCTCGTAACTAATTTTAACGAGAACCAATGACCTCGCTTCGCTCAAATTACGTGTTTGTGAAACTTTATTTGGTGTAGCTTAGCCCCTTACTTATATTAACGCAAAACGACAACAAAAGCACCAAAATGGGGTACATCTTATTTGCTTTGCCTTTCGAAATAAATACCCCACTAAACACTTATGTCGGATAACTACTCCTCATAAAAAAAATCGAGACACTTCGGTTTTTGTTGTTTCTGGCATAATGTGGAGGCATAATTTTTTTTATGACATTATACCTATGACTGTGTAGAGTGCGTTTCATCTTATAGTTCTTATGGCGTCTTGTATGTAAACAATACTTTTCCTGTTACCTAAATTTGGCCAGAAACAAGAGAGACCGAAGAATCTCATTTTTTTTTTATGAGGAGTGTATTTATTCTATGCTTACGTTCATCATGGCGTTGCAGGATATCCGGAAGAGCGTGGCCCTCTCGGAGACCTGCTTGGTGTTGTCCGTGGGAGGAGCCTCCAAGTCCACTAGCGCCCTCTGCAGCGCCGCCCCGTGACGCGCCACCAGCTCCGAACATGTTCGCAGGTCGTGAAACCTGTGGCAAGAAAGTGGGGTTAATATATTGATACAGAATAATAGAATACAGTGAAAATAAGACACACAAAGCGCAAAAAACATATGGCAAATCAAACATTCTAAATACCTTCATTGACTTCTCATCAGCAAAATCGAGACACTTAACCAGTTTACGTTTTGATCGGATCACAATATCTGAGAAAAATGTTTATTTAGGGATAAAATGTTTAACCTCTCGCAACCCGGCTTTTGTTATGTGTTTTTTTATAGGTTTTGAACTCTAAGTGTGGGTAGTAGGGTTCAAAATCGATGGCTCTCTTGGGAGCCACTAGGTTGCCAGGGGTTAAATGTTCGTTCGATAGTGTGTATTAAGAGGTTTCAAAATTCTGATGTCAGTATTCTAAATTCAACATTTAATTTCGTAGATTTCATATTTTGTTTATCTATGAAAACGAAAGTGTCTCGATTTTTTTGATGAGGAGTTTATCATGATTCATGCATGACATGAATGAAAGTGGGGGTGAATAAATAGATGAAGAATTCAGTTAAATATTACAGCAAATCAGATGAGTGTAGGTGTAACCCGGGTATTTGAAAAATAAACCCCGCGATGGCAACACTATTTTATTTTCTCTATCATACAAGATTCATTAGGCCCGATTCGGAATACAATGCAGGTTAACTTGATTGATTGAATTATAATATTGCCATCCATTTTTGGATTCATTGTTCTGAGGAAAATATTTTGTTATAAGAAACCAAAGTTGATCCGATAAGCGGAAGAAGGATTACATTTTGTCATGCAAAAAGTTAAACAGAAAATTAATTTAAGCACCCAAAAGTATAAATAGAAAGAAGATCAATAATAATTTAGCCACGGAAACAGAAAGAAGAAAATTCATGAAAGCACCCACCGACTTTATTGCCGGCTAGCAGTCGGCAGATATGTTTTAGAAGAATGATGCAAAACAAGTTAAATGGACTTTGTTGTTGTACTTAATCTTCTACTATTGTGTGAGGGGATATGGATATGAGTATGACAAAATAAAGCTTTTTAAAATTCGGTCTACCTGGCTCTACTGTAGCAATGTTCAGTGAAAACCATGAACTTAAGTTTTCCACAGTCAGCTGTTACACAAAATTCAGTCATACACTGCTTGTCGCCTTCTGCCCTCCTTCAATTCTGCCCTTACCAATTCTAGATCAGCCTTACCACCTCCACGTCAGACTTGCCACTACCCGAACCATCTTGCTACCTAAAGATCCACCTTACCACCTCCGATGTTGTCGCGTGTTGTGAGCGGTTTTATCGGGTTACCCACTCTTGCGATGCGTCCTGCCCTTTGTCCTGTGAGCAGTGTCACCAACCTGACAGCTAGCAGTGTTACCAACCTGGCAGCTAGCGATGCCCCCCGCGTTCTGCCACCGCTCCGGTGGTCATGCCTTTAAGTGCATAATGTTGCCGCGATGTGAGCAGTGTTACCAACCTGCCAGCTAGCAGTGTTACCAACCTGGCAGCTAGCTCTCTTGCGATGCCCCCCGCGTCCTCCCCCTCTTCCCCTGGCATTGCCACCGCTCCTGTGTTCATGTTTTCTTCGTCGTCGTCCGATTCCTGGGCGCGGCTGTCGAAGAATATACTGTGTCAGCTGTTAGTCAGTTGCTTATAGATAGAAGGAAGGCTTACAGGTAAGACAGAAAGAAGAAAGATATCGTAATAAATAAATTAATATGCGATAAATTTATTCCACTGTGTTAATTTATGCCACTATATGTAGTTTTTTTTTGTTTGACAATCTTTTCTTTAAAGTTTCTTTCATCCGATCTAAGATTGAAGTTTTGCTTCATCAGGTGATAAAATCAACATGCAATGATTTTTTATTCTGAAAATATTTATCATTGTAGTCTATAGCAGCAAACATGATTTTCTACCATCTCACAAAAATACATAGTATTAAAGACCCAGTTATCTATCACCAATTACCACCACCATGTTTTAGAGAAAAAGAATGTGCGATACAGACAGATATAGTTACTAGGAACTAAATAAGAGAGAGAAAGATATTGTTTAGATTATACTGCATTACTTTCCGCCTTTGTATTTTCTAAAAGTGGATTAATAGACCAACAGAGAGTGACAACTGTAATAACTACATAATAAATAACTCTACAGGGTGCAGGGGCCAGCTTTACGAATACTGGTAGGATGCATTCAGATAATTAATACTGAACAACTTACTAAAAGAAAATATTTCAGGAGATATAAAAAATACAGTCAGTTGATCATGATTTTGTATAGGAGTTTTATTTTTTAAATATCCTGAAATATTTCCTTATGGGAAATTGGTCACTTACATTTTATTTTACTTTTTATTTATTTAACTTTATGCAAAATATACATGGGCGGACTTAATGCCAAGGGCATTATCTTACATGGTCTGAATCTTGACATTAAGAGGAGAGGTGTTCCTTACACCCCGTATATTTCATTACAACTGTTCATACTAGTTGAACCTTCAACAAAGTAGGATAGATTATGCTATAGCTGTATTATAAAACTGCCAGTTTGAATCTGATACAAAGTTCCCAATGAAGAATTACTCTCGCTGGGAACTTTGTCCCAAAACATTGTATAGATGCGTCTTCATTGGGAACATTTATTGGGGAACAATGTCGCGGGACTTTGCCCCCAAATGTTCCCAATGAATACCGCTTTAAAACAGGTCAAAGAGCCCCATCACCTGGAATACTGCTGGTATACTCACATGGCCTTGGCTTTGGCGAGTTCCAGGGCCGTCACCCAGGACTGCCGCTCCACCTCATCATGAGCTCTGATGTGGAAGGTCTGCGTGCCTCCGTTGCTGATGACAAACGTGCACGAGTCAGCCGTGTGGATCAGCGCGCCGAGCAGCGATATGGTGCCGCGGCATGTGTGCGCCATCTCGGCTTGGTTTCTGGAACGAGAGAAAAAAAGTTTAAATAAAATGATGTCGCTTTTTGCCTCTGTCTGTTGTGGAATTTGTTTACTCCTCCTAACTCACGCAAGGGATTTTAAAGCAGTTTTTCCACAAGCAGTGATTCAAGAGGAAGGTTTATATGACACATGCCAGGAAATGCCATTTTCCTGTGGGAAAATATCACGCTCATGTTCGGTCAATCAATCTCTCTCTGAGTCAATCAGAGTTGAGAGTGATTTATGAATATGGGTCTTAAACATGAGCATTACTCAGTGCCCTGCTAGGATTCCTTAAGCTTAATTGTGATGCTTAAAATATGTACAGAAACATACACAAGTATAGACCTAAGAACCAGTATTTTTAACAAATACTTTACTTTAAGAATTGAACTTAGGACCACAGCTGACAGAAATCATTTGCATATTTTAGCGGTACCTTTAATTACACCTAATTAAAAACTTTAAATGTACATACAATCATGTTGCATGATAAAATAAGACAACAAACTGTAGGCCTTCACCTAATTAAACTACAGATAAGCTTAAGAGAGGAAGTAAATACTCATAAACAAAATATGGACATAAAAACTGTAATTGTTCAGGCATGAGTATGGCTTATATTGGTGAAGGTCAGCCAAAGATTGCAACAAGTACTTTAAGAGGGATCTATAGTCAAAATTTTTCATACAAACGCTTTCAACGTATCCCTCTGCCAATTCGCAACCGATCGACTCAATCTTTGGCACGGTAACTCTTCTGGACTAGATCTATGCTCCATATTCTTTTTCTGGTTGTAATAATGCATTTAAAAAAAGATATAGCCGTGGCAAAATGCTCTAAAATTATCACCAAGTTTACGTCTTCGTATCTTCTAAATATGACAATAATTTCAGCAAAACAAATGATACGGGCATAGAACATTTTATTGGCAGCAAAATAATGCCACTATCAACAAATTTGGTGGCGATTTCGAACGGGGAACCTGGTAAACCCGGAATGCAAATTTTCCGGTAGCGAGCTCTAACTGTCTCTTTTGCGGCTGCGGGACGGGTGGGATGCATAAATGAGATAGAAATATTTTTATCAACTGACAGCTCACGAACTTCCAGCTCGGTATAGTAGCCTCTTAAGGAAAAACTATGAGAGATGAAATGCAATATTTGCATCACAATTGGCTACTTACAAAGCTTCAAAGCAGGTATTTATTGGGGAACTTTTGTATTTATGAAATATTGCCTTTGAGTCTCAAATGTGAAGATCATAAAGAAATATTATTATCTGATCCAAAAATAACTCATTCACTACAGTAGTGACATAATTTCAACTTTATTTAAGCTTGAACAACTCATTAGGTAGCACACTTTACCATTTAAGTTAAGCATTCAGACTTAGAATTTGTAGATAGGCCAATTAACATACATTATCACTCACTAACATTCTGTTAGGAGCAACTCTTAACATAGCAATGAAAATAGACTTGCAGTCTGTTAAGGCAAATGGCATTGCATAGTCAGTGAATAGATAAACCTTGCTTAGCTCTCAGGCTGGTAAATGTCTAGAAATATGATGTTATGGCCTTTAGATGTTACTCAAGCAAGGGTATTGTAGTTTTCTATTGGGGAAAGAATTTTTGGATTGGTCCAGTAGTTTTGGAGTTTATTGATTACATACAAACAAACAAATCTTTCCTCTTTATAATATTAGAATGGAGAAAAGAGATATTTTGAGATAAAATAATTGTAGTAGCTTAAACATAAAAAGCTCAATTTTTAATCACAATGAAACATGTAAAATATTAATCTTGAACTATTCGGCCAAAGATCACAGAAATATGATGTACCGTTTTAATTATCAAGAAAACATAGTTGCAGACAAAACATCCATACATTTTCTTATCTAAAGACAAATTATGTTTAGTGATTCATAATCTCACAAAACACAACTATATCAGTTGTAAATTAATAAGCAGTGTAAACAAAGAATGTGAGATAATTTAGAAATGGAGATTTCTTTTATACCTCAGTGCAATCAATATCAAATAGATTCTGATTGGAATACTATCCGATATAACAGATTCATAGATGAAAACTATAAATGAATCACATTCAATGAAAGAATGTACCGATTATGTATGATCAGTGAATTGAAATGTATTCAATCATCATGATTATGTTGATAACAACACATTCTACATCATGAAACATACAAATTGTGTTTTTTGGCTATAATAACTAGCTGTGTCTAGTCAAACATCAATTAGGATGTTTCTTATGATCTATATTACAGGATAAAGTGAATTTACTTCGTACTGTGCATAGAATTAGCCAGAGTAAACGAAAAAAATATGCTAAAAATAGTGAAAACATCACGACGTCATTGAGTAAAAACTATTGCAATTTTTGATGATATAACTCATAAACTAAGGCATTCACTCGATCGTTGGGCTGCAGTCACAGTGGTTTTTCAAGGAAAACAAGAAAATTAGAGGTATTTACCTGTAGTATGATAACAATCCATTAGACAAAACGAACCACCGTCTCTGATATCCCTTTAGATAATTTGTCCATTTGAACAGCCAGCCCTTTTTCTCTGGATCGCCAGGTATGGGCTGACCCTTGGGCACAATCGCGTCGGACATTTTTGCAATTATTTAGCTCACGATAAGAAAAACATCACAAAAACTTCGCATCAGCCACGTCCGTGTCCACCATAATCAGGGGTACGTTCACGCCTGCCTTTTGTATAAAAGTTAAACTATGACAGTTCGTAAAACCTCGTTTTGGAGCGTAGTTTGGGAGAAATTTCCTACTTGTCAAAATTTTAAATACCCCGTTCACCGTGCCGCCCGGAGAATTTTTCTCGATGTCTCGACATAGATAATTTTTCTCCGAACGTCACTTTTGACAGTAGGTAACGGTTTTATTTACGAGCTACGTGGTTCTTTTATCATCATTTCTTCATTTTTTGTGTTTCATACGATAATTTTAATAGATGATTTGTGTTTATAAGCAAAGTAAATGTATATAAGT
Source organism: Phthorimaea operculella (assembly GCA_024500475.1). Classification (NCBI taxonomy): domain Eukaryota; kingdom Metazoa; phylum Arthropoda; class Insecta; order Lepidoptera; family Gelechiidae; genus Phthorimaea; species Phthorimaea operculella. The sequence goes on from JANFCV010000120.1 coordinate 1,231,362, forward strand.
AATAAATTTACTTTAAATTAAAACTATTTGTGCCGGTAAAAGTGAAATTATGAAGCAAAAACAAGGTGGAGTTCTCTACGCTGATCTTTACAGGTAATTTGGCTTTTATTTTCGTAATATCTGTTTAGGAACCGATGAAAACTATATAAAATTCATTATCTTGTAGATATAACCAATATTTATTTGGAAACTAAGCAAGTTTACGTTAGGAATATTTTGCAAAACTTGTTGGTTTTTTTCAGCATTATGTTGTTATTTCTTTCTTAGGTCGACATGAATCATGCTCTATTAGCGTATACATTGAACTTGAGTATGTTTTTACCTGTCTACAGTCTACTTTATCACATTATTAACAATTAAAAACCCAATGTAAGGACTCTTTTCTTTCACAGTGGAATTAAAACTTTAATTTGATTTCCAGTTATCTGATGGCCCTAAGCATATGGCTACTACGACAAGATTCAGGATGTGGACAGCTTGCGGTTGAGGAGGCAGTGTTACGACTGAAGATGTTGAATTGACAATGGTATTACATTGGGTGAAAGATGAGATTTGAGGTATGGGTAAAATTAGTTTGTGTTTTCCGTTTTACTTTACTCCACTTCTTATTTTGACGACAAGAGAAGCAGCCCAATGAGCTTCTAAGTAATAGATGTCACTGTGTTCAAGCCACCCTCTGCTACTAGTAAGCTTCTGACACGGTTTTTGAGGCCGTTAACTGTAGTTGTTATCATATTATCATAGGCAGCAATAGTGACCGATGTGATGGCTCAACATTCACTTTGAAGAATTCAATGCCTATGTTAAATGGAAAAAAAATGATAAATATCCACTATGTAACCGTAACAGTCCACTGCTGGACATGGGCCTCCCCCTATGCTATTGCCATACTCACCACGCTTGGCTGGCAGATTGTTGGGCACAGTTCAAGATGTTGCATTTACATGGAACGCTGCTGCCCATTCCCTGGATGACTATCCCTTAGTAGCTTTTTTGGACACCCACGGGTAGAATTGGGATGATGCTATTATTCTAAGCAAGCATCACACAGCAATCATAATTCATAACTATGTCTCTCTTACCTTAACTCCCCATGTACTATCACCAATAAATCCTCCTTCTGATTTTAGGGATCAACTTATAGGGTATTAACTATGTCTTTCCTGTGTTTCCGGAATCGAAAGACTACACCACGAAGGTAGCCCGTATTATTGTATGCTGGTATGACTTAGAGAATAATTAACTTCAATTTCAAAAATTTCAGGAAATCCACTTTGTCTCGGGCAACCTAAGCGTATGGCTACTACGACAAGATTCAGGATGTGGACAGCTTGCGGTTGAGGAGGCAGTGTTACGACTGAAGATGTTGAATTGACAATGGTACTACATTGGATGAAAGATGAGATTTGTGGTATGGGTAAGATTAGTTTGTGTTTTCCGTTTTACTTTACTCCACTTCTTATTTTGACGACAAGAGGAGCAGCCCAATGAGCTTCTAAGTTATGGATGTCACTGTGTTCAAGCCGCCCTCTGCTACTAGTAAGCTTCTGACACGGTTTTTGAGGCCGTTAAATAATAATAATAAATAAATAAAAAATCGTTTATTGCCTTTTACAAATTAAGCTTACAACTAGGAAATTACATGCTACAAGTTACATTACAATAAAAGACAAACAGGATATGACTCAGCTTGTGCTGACGAGAACGTTCCTTTTCCGCCAGCGCTGTTTTTCAGCATATCCTCCTCCCTAGGATATTAGGCGGGGAAAATAAAGTAAGAGAGGCATCATACAGATCTAACAGTTTGAACAGTAAACAAAGAAAAATAATAATATATTTAAAATAAAAAGAAAAAACAGACAATCAAAGTGGAACTCTTCTGAGTAGGTATTAAACTGTGTTTGTTTGTGTGTGTGTGTGTGTGTGTGTGTGTGTGTGTGTGTAGATGCTGTGGCTATCTAGGGCTATTTATTTATTACCTATCACTACTAAAGAAATTTTTTAATGGTAACCATGTCCAGTAGGCATGTTTTAAGTTTTCCGCTGCAAGTTGTCTTTTCAATAAGGCTGATTTGTATTTTATTTTGAAGCATCTGTCAGACATTTTCCTCTCATTGGTGGAGGAAGATCGTTCCATATCCTCGCAGCGTTAAACTTAAAACACCCCCTATAACGTGTTGTTTTGTGCTTGGGAACCTGTATAAGGTTTAGAGCTGTTGAGCGGGTACACCTAAAACGTATATCGTTCACCCAAGTGAGCTTCTCAAATAAATAATCAGGCTTTTATTCCATATGACCCTTCGGACCATACATGCATAAAGGACCTCCCGTCTAGCGCTCATATTAAGTATACCCTTTTGTTCAGGTATGGAGTTATATATTCCCTTCTAGGGACATTGAAACAAAATCGTACACAGGCATTTTGTAATCTCTGGATCGCTCTTTCCATAGAAGAGTTGAGACGAGGACCATAGACAGAACTGCAATAGTTAATTTGTGATAGAACCAGCGAATCAATTAATAACACTCGAAGTTCCTCTTTTATGTACGGCCTTATTTGATATAATGTCTTAAGTTTAAAGAAAGCAGAACGTAATTTATTATTCACATGCTCGGCAAACTTTAGCTCTCCATCTAAGACCAAACCAAGATTTCGTGCAGACGAAACTACTTGAAGTTCAGCATTATTGATTTTAATTTTATTTGAGCATTCCTTGACTAATTGAATTTGATGTTTAGTTCCTAAAATTAAAACTTGCGACTTTAGTGGATTGAGTACTAGCGAATTTTTCTTGGACCATGTAAAAACATTATTAAGATCATCATTTATTTTTGTAATGGCTGCTTCTGCATCATCACCTGCAAAGGAATGGTATAATGGTGTGTCGTCAGCATATAGGTGATATTTACACGAATTAACGCATTTGGGTAGGTCAGCTGTAAAAATTGAAAATAGCATAGGACTTAAAATTGAACCCTGCGGCACACCGCGACACACTGTTTTAAATGATGAAAACCGCTTTTCGCCACTTTGATGATCGATCACCACAGCCTGCTCCCGATTCAATAAGTACGTTTTAAACCATTGGCAGGCATCAATCGAGAATCCATAGAACTCAAGCTTACTCAAAAGCAGATCCGGGTGCAGGCAATCAAAAGCTCGTGAATAATCCAGCAGAACCAAAATACTACTCTGCCCTCTATCTGAAGCCTCCAGTATCTCGTCCGTAACATGTATAAGTGCCGTTTCAGTACCGTGACCCTTTCTAAAACCGGATTGAAATTTGGGAATAATGTTATATTTTTCTAGATAGGCTACAACTTGATTTAAAACAACCTTTTCTATTACTTTAGATAATACGGGTAAAATTGAAATTGGACGAAGATCTTTTAGCTCGTTAACAACGGTTTTTTTTGGGATAGGCCTTACTACAGATTTTTTCCAGCTAGATGGGAAAGTGTTTGTTTCGATGGATCTTTTTATAATAGCTGTTATGATAGGCAGAGTGGCGTCCAAAGTTAATTTCACCATGTCGATACTCAAGTTATCATGTCCTGCAGCCTTAGTTTTAATGTCATTTATTATTTTAAGTACCTCTGACTCTGTAGTTAAATTGAGCTTAAAAGAACGAGAAAATGGTGATTGATCTACAGGCATCTTTTCTAAATCACTTTCGGTGTAGGGAGGTAAATTCAAAAAGTGTTCGTTGATTTTATTTGGGTCATTTAAATTTTGTGGAATTAGGTCTGAACTTGTGCTATTATCAAATACTGCTGTAGATCTTAGATTTTTCCATAAGAGATTCGGGTTTTTCATATTAGTATTTATGAAGTGGTTGAAATAAGCTGTCTTTTCTCTTAATCTGGTAGCGGTAACGAAATTTTTTAAACTGCGGTAATATTCTCTAGATGCATCTGATTTACAACTTTGTGCTTTAACTAAAGCTTCATCTCTTAAACTCATCATAAATTTGACTGTGTCCGTGATCCAAGGTTTGGGTTTGTCCCGAATAATAAGTTTCCTCAACGGTGCATGAACATCAAAAAGCATTAAATTGTAATAATTGTAAGTTTCTATCATTTCATCAACGTGGCTTAAATTAAGAATAGATTGCCATGGGATTGAGTTTAAATCCTGATTAAATTCATCTAGGTTTATGTCTTGCAAAGTTCTTACGTATTTTACGAGCTTTATTGGTTTGGGTTTTTTTATATCAAAATCGACCAAAATCATTGCATGATCACTTAAACATCTATTATGTATTACTTGTACATTTTGAACTTTTGGTGAAGTATCCGTCATAACTATATCTATAGTGGATTCAGTAGTGTCAGTTACCCTAGTCAGTTCCTTTACAAGCTGCTCTAGACCATGAGCTTGACAAAAAAGATTCCAACTCCCTTACCTTCGATGTGCCTACTTTATTAAGGTCAATATTCATGTCTCCCAAGATACAAAGGTAGTCGGAACGAGCCATGCTAGATATAGAGTCACTAAGTCCATCCAATGCATCTTGAACTCCGACATTCTCCGTCCTATAGACCGTACCAAGCGCAAGAGTCGCTCCTGGTAGCTGTACCTCTATCCACAGCTGTTCAAGCTCGGCCGCTGGATGTTGTCGTCTCCGAAAGCTTATTTCTTTTCTCACATAGTAACCAACTCCACCACCCCTACCTTGTCGTAATCGAAGTATTAACTTATACCCTGGCAATTCAGGAGCTAGCGACTCTTCACCTACATTCATCCAAGTTTCGTTTAAAGCAAGGATGTCTGGCTTGTACTTTAATACAGTGACATACAACATACAACTCATCTTTCCCCGTATTCAAAGACCTAGCATTCAGTAGCCCTAACTTCAAACTTTTCATCCTAAATTTAGCCATTAGGATAAATAAGTGTGCTAGTGTGATGTGTGTGAGATATAGGTGAGTAAAAGTGTGCCAAGAAATAACTTTGAAGAGTTCCGCAGTAAAATAATTTATAATATGAATAATTATAAAAAACAGTGATAAATAAACAAAAATGATCAAATGTTATCCCTTCCAAAAACCCTCATTAAGTCCTCTTGAGACCGCAAGCGATACCGCGGTGCCCCTTGTTCTCGACGCACAAATACCTTCCCATCCCGAGTCCATACAAACTTAAATTTAGATTCTTCGGCCAACTTTCGTGCATTCTGGAAAAGCTGACGATAATGCTTGGTCAATCGCTCGTTAATATACAGCGGGCGCGCAGGTTCAGGTAGGTGAAGGCCGGCGGAGTCGAGGCCGCGGCGCACGCGTGCAGCGCGCAGCAGGTTGTCGCGGGGCGCGCGGCGCGCCAGGCGCACGGCTAGCGGTCGCGGGCGGGCGGGCGCTGTGCCGTCCTGTGCCGGCGCTCGCGGCGGCCCTGCGCGCTCCGCGCTCACAATATCCTTTTCTTCGAGCTCCACGCCGATCTTCTTTGCGATAGCGATCGCGAGGTGAGTGCAGTTTTCATTGCTGGATTCTGGACATCCACTAATTTCAACGTCGTTCATTAACAGAGCCTGGTCACGATCACAGAGTTCAGCCTGGAGATGGGTTATAGAATCCTCGAGCGTCTTAATATTGCACCCATGCTGGTCATCTGGCTTACTTTCGAGCGTTGACACCCTGGCTTCTAGCTGTTCCAAGCGGACACTTTCTGCCTTAACCACATCTGTCAAATTTGCGATCTGTGATTTGAGATCATTTTTGCAATCTGAAATCAATGCATTCATCCGACTCATTTGGAGACGCATTTGCCGGATTACCTGTAGTTATTATCATAGGCAGCAATAGTGACCGATGTAATGGCTCAACATTCACTTTGAAGAATGCAAAAATCTTTCTGACAGTGAATCATGTTCGTTTGCCTATGTTAAATGGAAAAAAAAGATAAATATCCACTATGTAACCGTAACAGTCCACTGCTGACATGCTATTGCCATACTAACTCACCACGCTTGGCAGGCAGATTGTTGGGCACAGTTCAAGATGTTGCATTTACATGGAACGCTGCTGGCCGTTCCCTGGATGACTATCCCTTAGTAGCTTTTTTTTGACACCCACGGGTAGAATTGGGATGATGCTATTATTCTAAGCAAACATCACACAGCAATCATAATTCATAACTACGTCTCTCTTTATCTTATCTCCCCATGTACTATCACCAATAAACCCACCTTCCGATTTAAGGGATCAACTTATAGGTATTAACTATGTGTTTCCTATGTTTCCGAAAATGAAAGACTACACCACGAATATAGCCCATATCATTGTATGCTGGTATGACTTAGAGAAAAATTAACATCAATTTTTAATATTTCAGGAAATCCACTTTGTCTCGGACAACTTTCGGCAAAATGGAATTTGCCAACATGAACCTAAAATAAACTACATTTTCTTAGTAGACAGACAATGTAATGAGACAATGAATTGACAAGAGCATAGATAAAGGTAGATGTAGACATGAGGTTGTAACATTCGTCCCCCCCTAAATCTCCTCAATGAGGCGCCTTGGTTTCTTCAGCAGTCGCTGGCTGCGCCGCGGTTGGTGCACGGCCGGTGTTGCGGCACGAGGGGCGTCTGACAGACCAGGTGTAGCCGCAGGCGGTGTGGCCGCAGGCGGTGTGGTCGCGGGCGATGAGGCCGTAGGCGGTGTTGTCGCAGGCGGTGTAGCTGCAGGCAGTGTGGTCGCAAGCTGTGTACCCGCAAGCGGTGTGGTGGCAGTCGAGTTGACCGGTGTCCGGTTGGTCACTACTGGGAACTCCAAAGTCCGTCCCAAGTCTGCTGGATCTGTAGGGGCAAGGGGTGTCGATCTGAGTGGTGTGGACGTTCTGTATTCTGGTGTCGACAGTTCCGACGCTAGGCGTGGTCGAATGTGGTCAACATGACGACGCTTCTCCTCTCCCTTTGATGTAGTGACGATATAAGAGTATCTATGTTTCCGTGCAGTAACAGTTGCTGGTTGCCATTGTTTCTCTTGTCGCGTTCTTATGTACACGTCGTCGCCTGGCATGTAGTTTGGTGTACTTAAAGCGGTCTGGATGCTCTCTTTCACCCGCTGATATTGCAGGTTCCTCCTTTTATCAGGGCGGATGTTCGAAAGCAGGCAATTTAAGCGGCGGCCAAACATAATTTCCGCAGGAGTTTTGCCTGTAGTAGTGTGAGGAGTGTTGCGATAAGTGAATAAAAATTCATAGAGTCTGGCTTTTGTGTTTCCGTGTTTCTCATCCACTTGTTGTGTCATTCTTCCAGTTCGCTCCGATCACTCGTTGAGAGCAGTCGCTTGTCAAAATTTTGAGTGAATAATTGTGTTCGAGGTTTCCTATTGGTGTAGAACTAAATTTTAAATTCCTTATTACTCTTGCGGTCATCTTACCTAAAGGCTCCACCCATCGAAAAGGATAGCCTGCTGTTCCACAACCTGCGCTTTTGGAGTGTTGTTTTGATTGGACGCACTGTGGATTTGAACTCGGTCCCACTTTGTTGCGCGCTCAAGTAAGCAGCAACTACCACTGCGCCACGGACAAACGTGAGTCACGCATCGAATTAGTCGCCCGCTTGCTTGCGCTGTCGCGTAGCACTCCGCTACGCGAGATCACGCCCGCCTACCGCTACCCGCTACGCTACGCTGCAATAAGTGCTACAAGTGCTACGGTACGGACCAACGCAAGGTCACGCGCATATTCATACACTGCCTGTTTACCACGCGCTCGGTGCTGATATATTGCGATTGCTTTTAAGTAAAATGATCAAGACGCAGCGCTCTCCACCACCAACACCGCGGCCTTCACAAGGTCCAGAAGAGATTCCTGCTACTCCTAGGGGAACTGAGCCTCCTGCGGCGGACTCTGGTAACTCAAACATTAACTTCAACAGAGGCGTCAAATGCCTTGACACGTCCTCCATCGACAGTCCTACAGACAAAGAGGAAATTAAGGAACTGCTAAAGACATGGAAGGCTGACCAGGATCTGCAATTGGGCAAATTAATCAGAGAAATCTCGGATCTCAAAGCCCAGAACGCAAATATAGATCACTCTTTAAACTTCATTTCTCAACAATATGAAGATATGAAAAAGAAACTGATCGAGGTGAAGAATGAGCGAGATATGTATATGAACAGCTTAATACAGCTCAGTAGTAAAATTTCTGATTTGGAAACTCTATCGAGACCGTCGAGAAATCAGGAACGTCCCTATACTTCAGAATGAAAATCACAGTGGACTGAATAAAGTTGTTCATGACCTTGCCAAGTCGCTTCCAGTACAAATTCCGCCAACCTCCGTGCGTGACCTTTATCGTTTGCAAAGCAAGCCGGACAAGCCTGGAGCTATTGTTGTTGAATTTTCTATGGTAGAAACTAAAAATCAACTATTGGAAGCAGTAAAGAAATTCAACAGTGAAAAACCTGCTGAAAGCAAACTGAATTCGGCGACTTTGGGATTGCCTGGGCGAAAACAACCTATATTTGTTTCTGAATTCCTACCTGCTGCGACAAAAAAGCTCTTTTTCATGGCACGGGACTTTGCTAAGAAAAACAACTATAAGTACTGCTGGTCGTCTCAAGGAAAAATACTTCTTAGGAAGGAGAGCGGTGGCAAAATTGTAAGAGTGACCAGCGAATGTACTCTTTCTTCTCTTCTGTCAAATGGAGATGAGAAATGACTATTTTGACTTTGCTGGTGGCTCATTTTCTTTTGTTTCTTGGTTCGTCTATCTACGCAAAAAAGATGATGTTAATATTAAACAATTTTCATAGTAGAATATTAATATGCTTATGTACTAACTCCACACATACTCATAAAACAACACTATACACATACAAAATTTCACACAATTCAAGGACTACTTTTATTATGCGCCTCTAAAAATAATATTTTGTACATCAAATCTTTGCTTTACAAGCTTTGCTGCGATATCCACCTAAAAGAAAAAAAATTAGCAAGTAACATGCTAGGATCGGTCCTAAACAACAGCCCTTTTTCTGTAATATCTAAAACTTTGCAATGACTGCCCTAGATAATTTCAATGAATTGGACTCCATTACCCCTTCTGTGTCTGAAAAATGTTCACCCTATAATTGCTTACAACGGATTCCAATTCCAAACGGTGTCACAAAAATAATACATGCTAATATTCGAAGTATCAATAAGAATTTTAATAAACTGTGTGCCTTGTTGGCCTCTATTGGATCTGACTTTGACTTTATTGCCTTATCGGAATGTTGGATTAGTAAAACAGTTTATATGCCAACCTTAACAGATTACAAATGTTATTATACCAAACTCAACTGTAATCAAAATGATGGGGTTACCTTGTATGTCAAAAGTAATATAAGCTGTGTAGTATCTGAACCCAATTTTGAAGGCGGAAATTGTTTGACCTGTAGTGTGGACAATGAATTGGCAATTGTAGCAATTTATAGATCTCCAAGTTACAATACAAACAAAGATTTTAATAACTTTAACAATAGCCTCAATAATGTGTTGATATCAGTTAAAAGTTTTAAAAATGTTGTCGTGATTGGTGATATTAATATAAACATTATTCCGGATGCTGATGAACCACACTCTGATGAATATCTTAATCTTGCGGCTACTCACGGTCTATTGCCAACTCATTTCTTCCCAACACGCTTTCACAGATGCATTGATCATGCCCTACTTAGGTCTAATAACATGGGATACACCTTTGTCCTTGAACCCGCCTTGACTGATCATTGTGCAATTATATTATGCATTAGTCTGGGTAATAGTTTGAGTAAACATGTTGACAAGCAGATAACAAAATAGATTACCCTGCAATAGAAAATGAATTAAAAAATACGGATTTTTCTGAAATCTTACGTTGCAAGGACCCTAACATGGCTTATAACTTATTTATAAATAAAATAACGACAATAACCAGGCAACACTCAGTTCTAATAACTATTTCAAGAAGAAACAAGATTATAAAGCCGTGGATAACTCCAGGGCTTCTGAGGTGTATACGAAATAGAGACCGAATGCACCAGAGGCTAAAGAAGGATCCGGATAACCAGATCCTTTTAATTACGTACCGTAGATATCGCAACTTTTGTACCAACTTACTTCGTAAAGTCAAATTACAGTATGATAAAAATCAATTTCTGGAGGCAAAAGGTAATTCTAAACAAACTTGGAAAGTAATCCGCAGAACTGCAGATATACCGAAAAAAATATCTAAATCAGAAGAATTATTAAAAATTAATATTAACCCTACTTCCGCTGTTGACTCGGTAAATAAGTATTTCGCTAGTGTTGGCAAAAACCTAGCAGATAGACTTCTAGCTGATAAAACAGTCCTTCCCGAAAACCCACTGCTGTCTTCAAACTTCACAGTTTGTAATTCTTTAGTAATGCTTCCTGTTGAAGAATCTGATATTGATCGGATCCTAATGTCATTAAGAAATAACTGTGCGGTGGGGGCGGATGGTATTGCTGCTCAAATTTTAAAGTCATCCCGAGAGACTGTTGTTCCGTATCTGACTCACATCATTAATGACTGCATCGCTAATGGTATTTTTCCCTCGCAAATGAAAAAGGCTTCTGTTTGTCCAATTTATAAGAGTGGTGACAGACACAGTGTCAATAGTTATAGACCCATTTCTATTTTACCGGTTACTTCCAAAATATTAGAAAAAGTCATGAACAATAGCTTAAACAGTTTTATAAACACCTATGATATAATTTCTAGTAACCAATTCGGCTTTCGAGCTGGGATTTCCACAGAGGATGCGGTACGCGAACTCACAAACGAGGTAGTGCTCAAGTTGGATAAATCTCAGCGCTGCCTTGCTATTTTACTCGACTTATCTAAAGCTTTTGACACTGTGTCTATACCGATCCTATTGGATAAGCTCGACAGAGTTGGAGTCAGAGGTGTGGCATTGGATATGTTCAGGAGCTATCTAACTGACCGTACGCAAGTTGTTAAAATAGGCTCACACGTAAGTCGGGAAGAAAATATATCGTTCGGCGTTCCGCAGGGCAGTATACTAGGCCCTACCCTCTTCAAGATTTATATCAACGACTTGTGTAGACTGAACATACCAAACTGCAAAATTTATTGTTATGCAGATGATACTGCGCTTCTCGTTCACGGAAAAACTTGGGAGGAAGTAAAATCAAACTCCGAATTGGCTCTGCAGATTGTGATGTCATGGCTTAAGAAAAATTTGCTTACTTTAAATGTAGAAAAATCCACATACCTTACCTTTTCCATTATAAGTACAACTCAGCCCCATGATAACTTCTCGATCAAAGCCCACACTTGTAATGATATATCCAAGACTACTTGTTCTTGCCTAACACTAACTAGATCTCAGTCTGTCAAATATCTGGGTGTACAAATTGATTGCAATCTCAATTGGTATAAGCAAATAGACAGCCTTTCCGCTCGAGTTCGAAAGCTCATTTTCGTGTTTAAGAAACTACGTGGTTGCGTTGATGAAGAAACTCTAATAACTATCTACAAGTCTCTCTGTCAATCAGTTCTTATATATTGTATTCCTGTATGGGGCGGAGCATGTAAAACCTCCTTTATCAAGCTAGAAAGGGCTCAAAGGGCTGTCTTGAAGGTTATGCTTTCAAAACCTTATCGCTTCCCTACAGTAGACCTTTATGCCGAAGCAAAAGTTCTAACCGTGAGACAGCTCTTTGTGCAGCGAGCAGTGCTTGCCACGAAGAGGATCTCAGGAGCTTCCCTTCCTTTACAAATTGAAGAACATCGTACAGTGTTTATGGGAAGGCAATTTATCTGTATGGGCAAAAAACTATTTAATGTGTTGGATCTTTTTTGTAATTTAAGTAACACTACAACCTCGGAATGTAGATCAAAATTATTCCACTGGCTTAGTGACTTCGACCATATAGGTATCGAATACTTTCTGGATGATGTCTTACACAATTTTTAACACGCGCACGCACACACACACACACACACACACACACACACACACACACACACACACACACACACACACACATCACATTATTTTTCTTTATCTTTTTCTTATTTTTGTACTTTATTTCAATGCTACTTTTATTCACCTTTGTAACATCTAAAGACTGCTCTTACGACATTTATTTTTGGTTGTATTGTTGAATGTGAGCAACCCTGTCTCCCAAGATACAGGTATTTAACCTAGTTTGGGAGAAAGAGTTACAACAATGTTTATCATTTTAACCATTGTACCTATATAATGTATCCTGTATGTGTATTATAGGTGAAATAAACTATTCTTATTCTTATTCTTATTCTTATTCTGGCTTTGAAAGTTCTGACTAGTCGTTCAGCCAACCCGTTTGTCCGGGGGTGATATGGAGAAGAGCGAATGTGGAGGATGCCTTGATCTTTGCAGTATTCTTTAAAGTCGTAAGAGGTGAATTGTGGGCCATTATCTGATACAATCATGCGCGGTAGGCCAAAGGTGCAAAATATTTCGTCTAGGACAGCGCAGAGGCTTCTGGTCGTTATGTTTCTCATTGGTCGGATCTCAATCCACTTAGACAGTGCATCACATAAGACCAGCCAGTAACAGCCTTCAAAAGGTCCTGCAAAGTCAATATGTATTCTTTCCCAGTTTTGCTCTGGAATGGACCAACTAAAGACAGGGAGCTCCTGGATGCAGGGGCGATTTTCCTGGCACCTGATGCACCTCTTAACAAATGCGTCGATGTGGTCTTCTAAAGATGGCCACCATACGTAATATCTGGCGATAGCCCTCATAGCAGATATGCCTGGGTGGCCACGGTGGAGGTAGGTGAGGACAGAACGCTGAGAGGCCTGAGGGACGACCATTCTGCCTTGCCACATTAAGATGCCGTTCTCTACTGACAGCTCGTCACGCTTCCTGAAGAATGGTTTCATCTCTTGATCAAATTGCAAGTCCCTCCAACCAGTTTTCAAGTAGTTCATGACTTTGGTAAGAATCGGGTCTCTTGATGTTTGCGTCTTAATCAATTCCTCTGACAGGTGCAGGTCTGCGATCTTGGTTCCTTGTAATTGTGACGTAATTTTGCATACAGCGCTTTCTGCTGTAGAAGGGCGTGTGTCATGATTGGGTAATCTCGACAGGCAATCGGCTAGGATGTTATTTTTACCTTTCTGGTAACATATTTCGTAGCTGTAACTTCCGATAAGTAGAGCCCACCGAACTAAGCGGTTATTTACGAGTTTGGGAAGGTTACGTCGAGGGCCAAGGAGGTGGATCAAAGGTTTGTGATCAGTGACTAGAGTAAATTTTGTTCCCCGTAGGTATTGATCGAATTTTTAATTCCGAACAAAATAGCTAGGGCCTCTCGATCTATTACTGAGTAGTTAACTTCAGCAGTTCTTAATTTTCTGGAGGCAAAGGCTATCGGCTCTTCAGAATTTCCATTTTTGTGGTATAAGACTGCGCCCAAACCTTTTTCTGATGCATCACAAGCAAGGTATAGATGTCTATTCTCATCAAACGCAATTAAGGATTTTGAGCCGGCGATGCAAAGTTTTGTAGCTTCAAAAATTTTATCTTCATGATCTGTCCAACGCCATTTGTGTCTACCGCTGGTAAGGTCATGAAGATCTGCGCAAAGACCGTGCAGGTGTGGAATAAAACGCTCATAGTAATTGACTAACCCTAGGAAGGATCTCAGTTCCTTTGAGTTAGTAGGTGGCGATGCTTTGGTGATTGCTTCTATTTTGGATTTTGTCGGACGGATTCCGTTACTGTCTATTGTATGGCCCAAATATTCTATTTCCTTTTGGAGAAAGGAGCATTTCTTCAAGTTGACTTTTAGACCTGCATTTTGTAAGCGCTCAAACACGGCTGATAGTGTCTTCAGGTGATCTTGTAGGCTGACCCCTGTTACGGCGATGTCATCGAAGTAGACTGCCACGTTAGGTATGTTTTCGAGTAATTTGTCCAAGTAGTGTTGAAAAATCGACGGGGCAGTCGCGATCCCAAACGGCATTCTGTTGTATTGGAAATAGCCCTTATGTGTTGATAGTGTCAAATATTTCTTGGATTCTGGCGCGATTTCAAACTGCAGGTATGCGTCTTTAAGGTCGATCTTTGAAAATATCTTGCCTTTTGCTAATGTTTGTCGTAACTGGTCGAATATTGGGACTGGGTGCAGATGTTTGACTAATACTGGGTTAAGTGTGGCGCTGTAGTCTCCACAGATTCTGACTTGTCCTGTCGGTTTGACAATGTTTACAGTGGGCGTTGCCCATTCTAATGGTGTTACGTTTGGGTCGACTTCTTGTACAATTCCTTCTTTAACTAAGCGTTCTAGTTCGGCTTCAATGTTCTTCCTCATGCTAAACTTAATCGGTCGGGCTGGCAAGTGTACTGGTTCCGCCCCGGGTTTGACATGTATGTTGACATAGTAGTTCTTTACTTTACCTAATTTGTTGTCGAAAAGATGTTGATAGTTGTCTAGTACTTGTTTAAGTGTTGTCGGCGATTTGTGTTTGATTGAGTACACAGGGCTCGGGAAATCCATGTCAAACATTTCACTCCATCTCAATCCAAAGAGCATAGGGTCGGCGTGGTTCATGACAACGACTGGTAAGATTTTTTGTTGTTGTTCTAGTTGTACTGTAACGTGAGCGATCCCTTTTGTTTTCAGTCTGGTGTTACCATAAGCTTTCAGTTTAGGGGCTTTTGTCAAGGGTGGAGAGCCGATGCGCTTCCACAGCTTTGTGTTGATTATCGAATAGGGTGAGCCTGGGTCCCAGTCCATCGTACAATGGATGCCCTCGATTGTGCAGTCGATTTTCTTGCAGTCTTTTGTACTCGGAAGGTTGTAAACTGGTAGTTCGTCGTCGTCGTCGGAGTTGTAACTAGTGTCGGTAGAATCATCCGTGTCTTTAGAAGATTGATGTCGCTGCTTGGTAAGTTTTTTTACTCTACGTTTAGGGCTTTCGCGTCTAGTTTTAGCAGGAGCGATGTATGCTCTCCCTGATTTTATACAGCAGGATTCGAAATGCCCATCTGTTCCGCATTCAGCACATGTATGATACTTGGCCGGGCATTTGGCTAGTTCGTGTCGATTCTGACCGCAACGCAAGCACTTATCAGCGCGTAACTTCCGGGGTGATCCGTGCTGTCTCTCGTTCGTGGTTGTACGTGGGGGCAGTTTACGTTTTATTTTGTTAATGCTCGGTCCTGCTGTGTCATGTTCGGCTTGTTCTCTCGATTGTGCTACTGCGAAGATTTGGGCAAACGTGACTTCTGACGTTTTACCCTCATGGGTATCTCGTAAGTCAGGCCACATTTGTTTTAAATCGGTTTCGAGGTCAGGGTGGTTTAGGCCTGTGGCGAATCTATCTCGCAGTTGTCTCTCTAATAACGTATTGTCATACCCACAGTCTCTGCTAATTTTTTTGAGTCTGTTAGCATAGTGTTCCATTGTCTCGTCGTGTTCTCGAACACAGCCCCAAAAGTCTGTGAGGGCGCGGTAGCGTGTTCTTTTTACCCTGTAGAGGTCTAAGAGCTTTTCACGGACGTTTTCGTATGATGTGGTTTTGAAGTTAGGTGTCAGTGCCGTCTTCACCTCGTGAAAAATCTCTGGCGTAAGATTGGTAATAAGTAGGTCCTTTTTTGTGTTGTCGTCTTGGATATCGTGTATTCGGCATTTTTCTTCGAAGAACTCAATGTAGTCTTCGGCGCGACACGTGTCCGGGTTAAATTTTTCTATGTGTACGTTTTTGAAAACCACTGTTTTGTTTGTTGAGGCTGGTGCTTCAGTGCTCGTCACACTGTTTGTGGCGTTTGTGGCCGGTGCGTCTAGCCTCAGAAAAAACAGTTGCATCAGTTGTTGCATCTGTTCGTGATGCGCCTGTTGGGCTTCTAATAGCTTGATGAGCGTTTCATCACTCATTTTCGTAATTTTTTATCTCGTCGCCAATAAAATAAACTACATTTTCTTAGTAGACAGACAATGTAATGAGACAATGAATTGACAAGAGCATAGATAAAGGTAGATGTAGACATGAGGTTGTAACAGAACCTTCTCTTCTTTCATCTGCACCAAACAAGCTGGGCTCAGACTGGACTCTGCAGTGCACCACCACAAAGCAGCGGACCGCTATCAGTGACTCTATGACACAATTGTGGTATGGATTGTAAAATATGCATAAGCTCCAATACATAGCATAAATTAAGTCGCTTTTTGCCTGTCTGTTGTGGAATTTGCTAACACTGTCGTGTTACCCAGGTTCCTAGAGGCACCGGCACTCAGGGAACCGAGGGAACCGCAGGTGTAACTAAGTAGCTAGGTAGGGTAGAGTGATCTCGCTAACACGAGTGCCTGTGACCCCGTAGGGCGTGAGTGAGTAGGTGTAGGTAGAGTGTCCTGTGTGTAGGCGCCCTAACAAGCCTGGTGCCCTCGTGCGTAGTGAGGGGGCCGCGGCAGGAAAAGATAGTTAGTAAAGGAATACTACTTTTATTAGCCACGTATACAAATAACCTCCTGGTACGAGAGAAACCACAAGACGCGCGGACCCACGCAGCGTAGGATGACCCTCCGGCAGGAACTTGGGTTCTTCAGGCTTGACGGCGCCTTGGCAGCTCGTCGTGGACGCTTACGGACGGCAAATCTTCTTGGCTTCTGGACTTGAAGCTTCAGAGTTCTTGAGGCTTCAGAACTTACTTCACTTTTCCTTGTTACTTCACTTTAGACTTTTACTTCTTTTATTATTTCTTAGATAATTGGAAGTAGAGTAAAGACTGGTAGAGACTGATCTTTTGGCAGCTTGACACGCCTTATATATGCTTGCCAGGCGTTCGAGAATGTTCTAGTCTTCTTTCTGATTTCGAATTTCAAAGACCTTGAGGTTTGTCAGTGGCCAGTCTTCCAGCAAGTTGCCAGTGTTGATGGTGGAGGTTGGTCGCCCTGATGATGTAGTGGTTTGTCCAGGCGACGAGGGCAGTCCTGTGGCTTCGGAGGGCTCGGAGGTCTCGTTTCCAGGAGGAGTGAAAGAGTGCCAGCGCGAGATAAATTTAGAATCAAGTACCTGGAGGTCAGAAATTGGAAAGGGGTAGTTGACTATAGTACAATAACTTTTTAGTAGAGAACTACGCGGCTCTATGAGATAGCCGTCAAAGTTGGGACGTTGACATTTTGTCAATAGTGTACATTATAAATATGTCAAGAAAATAAATTTTTTACAGATTTGAAGAAAAATTAATAGAATAGCGCAAATCGCTATAACTCCTCCTGAACCATGCAACAGATTTTATAGTAACAGTTCTTCAAGAAGATGGTTGACGTCTGGTAGGCGGCCGGTCGTAAAATTAAACCAAATCCTTTGGAACACGAATTTGTGTTCAACAAAATGTGTTGCGCCGACCCCAAGTAATTGGGATGAGGGCAGGAAGATGATGATGAGTTCTTCAAGAGGAAGTTTTATATGCATGAATATGCCTTTTCCCCGCTGGAAAATGAGTTGTAGTACAAAGCACTAGACCACATCGAATGTAATAGTAAATGTCGTTGAATGAAAACTTTCGGAATGTCTGTTAACTGACTGACATTGAGCCGTAAAAGTCAGTTAAAGACAAATTAGATATTTTAATATGTGGAGGGAGCCCATGACCAATAGATGACTTTGCAGCAATACATTTTTTTCTTTTCTCTTGCAGATTCCTGACCTGAAGGGTGACATCAAAGGCCAGCCAGGAGTGACCACGGCGGACCACGTCTGTCCAATAACCCCAAATTCCTTAAGGCATAGGTACCTCATGCACGAGCCTTTTCCCAGTTGGACACGTCTATCTTTTGGGAGATATTTATTTGCTATGCCACTACGCGTGTAACACATTTACAGAGATTACTGCTGAATATTCTTAGGATTTATCCGTTTGTCGCCTTCAGTCGCGGATTGACCCAAGCAAACTAAGCAATTGCTTAGGGCATTACGTTTTGGAAGCACCAGTATACCAGTAACTGTTTCACTTTTGTGTTTGATACTCATAATAGCGTGTAAAAGTCACGATTTTCTAATAATACTACTACTACTACTGCTACAGTCACATCAATCCACTGCTGGACACGAGCCTCCCTCAATGGGTATTAATGGGTATAGCTATGGGTGCAAGGTGTTTTAAATATTGCTGCTGCTCATTTTCTGTATCGATCCCTCAGGCGTCCGCAGTCGCTACCACACCCATGGATAGAAATGGGGTGATGCTATTCTAAGCCGGCACACATTTTTTGAAGATTTCATATTCGTTGATATTTTTAACTAAAAATAAAGCTTTAATAAGATTTTTCTTCTCAAATTACAGGCTTCTACTTCGTAGACAACTATGAAGCATGAATAGTGAATATCATGATGAAACGGGTTTAAGTCAAGTCACACCGTACCCCATCCATACCCGGTGATGCTAGTTGATTTTCTGTGAGTACTCGATTCAGAATTTCTTCTATGAGCAGATTGAATTAAAACAGACAGTCTATTATCACAACAAAATCGAAACAATGTATGATCATATGTTGGGAATTCTAGCACCCAGATGTATTACCATTGCGCTTATCAGTACTCAATTAATACTTGGAATAATTACTTAGTAAAAAGAATGCTGTTTCCAATGTGTTTCAATTTCAAGTGGTAATGCATCATGAGAAATCAGGGTCGTTGTCGACACGGTGTGGCACGCGACAGGGAAAGGATAAGCAGCCACAACACAACAGTCCACTGCTGGTCATAGGCATTTACTTTATGGAAGATATTAGCTTCACTTCACCTTACACACCGCACCTTTCAGTTAGATGGGCGAGGATAGCAGTATATATTTTTCATAATAAAAAAATACACTCCACCGCAAAACAACACGTCATTATTTATGATTTTGCTTTCTAATAATAATTTAATTTTGTTAATTTCAGCGCGCATCGCGGCTAGTGGAAGCTTCTAAAGTAGATGCGAAGACTTTAAAAGTAGAAGAGCGTACGTGCGGCCACTGCACGCCCCGCCCGCCGCGCGCCGCCCGGAAGCACGGCTGGCGTTTGAGGTAAAACATAACTTTTACTCATTTTTGTCCCCTCATCACCGAAGAACCATACAAGGGTTCATCGGGTCGTTCGTCGACTGGTGTCCGTGTCCCACACGATAGAAATAGGAACATCAACTATGGACCTTAGCTGCGTTTTTAGTTATTATATCCTTGTGCGGAGAAGACAGCATCGTAGAGTTCTTTCTTAGGTAAGTCACGCCTGCATACATCTTTCCTTTTATCTGTTATTTGAACCTGCACAAGATTGTAACGCTTACTCTCTTTACAAATCCGCGCACGGTTGTGCGAAAAGCATATTGCATGAATGTCCGTGTTCAATCAAATGGGAGGCAATATTTTGCTTTGCACCTCTACTACTTAACCCACAGCTTGTACAACTGCGCTGCCGTTACAACTATATCCGCGATTGTTAAAACTATCTCCGCTACTGCTACAATTTGTATGATGTAACAACCACGGGGTAAATTTTAACATCTGCGAGATAAGATGTAACAGTTCGGTTGTCAGTTGTAACAGGCGCGTGGTTAGTTGTAAAAAGATATTATTTTTGTCGTAGAAAGATGTTGCGTATACCGTAAAGGATATGTCTGTCAAATGTGTCTGTCAAATAGGTATCGGGTATGCCATATTTGTGGGCATATCGTATCAGACAGAGCTGATGGTTGTTGCAGAGTTAGAGGCTGGACTCCAAATCAGAAGGTTGCTTTTACTTAGATTTACCCACACATACACCCACTGCCGCCTGTATCGACTGTGTACGTACGTCGTCGCACACTTCATAGGGAAAAAGTGTGGTAGTCCGAGTTCTTATTTGGCAGTTTGTATGGAGGTATGGTCCCATCTGGCAGAAATCATGAAACTTGGCATGTGTGTAGCTTACATGTGTAAGCTTCAGGAAAAGAAGGGAAGCAAGTTGGACACCCCCTGCTTCCCCCCTTTACCCCCCCTTTTATGTCCCAAATTTCAGTTATCTTTATTTTTCTCGGAAACGATTAAAGATAGGAGAAATTGGTCAAGGTAAGAAATATTCCTTATAAAATTGTCTACATAATTGTTCTTGGGTTGATGTTGATAGGACTTATACTTTTCGAGTTATGCTTCTGGGAAACCCATCAATTTTTTGAAGGTGACTTCCAGCTCTGAATTAGCCATAACTACCATGTGATAGAATATTTTTTCAAACTTGATATTGGCTGTTGTTAGTTAGGTAGTCGTCAAAGGAAATCCGCAGAGACAACCCTTCAATCACGCCTGTGGGGGGGGGGGAAGGCAGGCAAAGTTTATTTTTTCCGAGCTGAACTTGAGGACTTCTGACTCTTTAAGTAAATGTGACACGAGAAATTGAGTGTCATTTTCAGAATAAACCAAGGACGGAGTATTCATTTCTGGGACGCTTTTGGTACACTTCATACAAAAATATAAATATAATAAGTGAAATTGGAAAAAAATATGTTTCGTTCTCATTCAAACTCTGTTTTCTTCATGACCTTGAGACATATTCATTAGATAATAACAGATACTCGAAGACATACTCACCCTTATTATAAAACCATATTTTATTTTTGAAAATATTAGAAAATACCTAGCCTATACAAGCCTAAATATTTTTACAAAGTTATGTTTGTAGCTGGAAAAATTTCAAGTTCATAGATTTTGTATGCAAAAATAAGATTACCAACCGCAAACTTATATTTCTCAATTGTCACTAAACCATTCCAGATAGAGAAATTCCCTCATGGGAATGTTCTTTATACTGAAGGGTAGTTTTTGTTGGAATAAAGAAATTGAGGATCTGGAGTACTTGATGTTTAAGAAGACATTACAGTATCTCGAATAGTTTAGCTGGGCTGTTGATGTTCCACATCAAGTACTCCAGATCTTCAGTTTCTATATATCAGCCTAAACAACTCTTTAGTATAAACAACATTTCCTATGAGGGCATTTCCCTATCTGGAATGGTTTAGCGACAATTGAGAAATACACGTTTGCTGTTGGTAATCTTATTTTTGCATACAAAATCTATGAATTTGAAATTTTTCCAGCTACAAACATAACTTTGTAAAAATATTTAGGCTTCTGTAGGCTAGGTATTTTCTAATATTTTCGAAAATAAAATATGGCTTTATAATTCGGGTGAGTATGTCTTTGAGTATGTGTTATTATCTAGTAAATATGTCTCAAGGTCATGAAGAAAACAGCGTTTGAATGAGAACAAAACATATTTTTTTCTTATTTCACTTAATATTTTTATATTTTTGTATGAAATGTACCAAAGAGCGTACCAGAAATGAATACTCCGTCTTTGATATATTCGAAAATGATACTCAATTTCTCGTGTCACATTTACTTAAGGAGTCAGAAGTCCTCAAGTTCAGCTCTGAAAAAATAAACTTTGCCCCCCTCCCCCCATCCCCACAGGCGTGATTGAAGTGTTGTCTCTGCGGGTTTCCTTTGAAGACTACCTAACTAACAAAAGCCAATAGCAAGTTTGAAAGAATATTCTAGGGGGCCCAACTTGCTTCCCTTCTTTTCCTGAAGCTTACACATGTAAGCTACACACATGCCAAGTTTCATGATTTCTGCCAGATGGGACCATACTTCCAGCTAAGGAGCCGTACTATGGGTCATTTATGTGCTATGCCACCACGCGCTTAGCGCATTTATACGAAATACTACTGAATATTCTCAGGATTTACCGTTAGTTGCCTTTTAAGATTTCGACTTGTAAAAATCGGGGAATAGTATTCTGAACTGACGTAACACGAGCGAAGTAAAGTAGGCATTTATCACTGTGAATTTGATCCCAATCTGGTTAAGACATAGCAGGCCTCCTAATTGTCCGTAAAAAAAGATGATTCCGTGCTTCGGAAGGCACCTCAAGCCATCGGTTCCAGTTGCTGTCTATGATAACTTAGATGGCAGTTGTTACAGATCCATGTCAAAAGCCTGCTACTTGTAGTAAGCGGTTGTACAACTTTGACACCGGGGTTCATCAGGACGTTAGACGACTCGGGTGTCTCATACAAATAGAGAGGCGAATAAATAACAAAATCCGTAAGGTTCTAGAGGTTGAGAAAGCTTTTTGCCGCCCTCTAGTCACCACCACATCGTAAACGATTTGTGCGAAAGGAAGCTTATACATTTTGGTAGTCTTTGCTTGGTTTGAAATCGGTACGCGCTGTACGCATTCCTCTAAAGTGATGCTACAAACTTTGTGTTACAGAGTCTTCGGCTGATGTCCATTCCACGTTACGTGCATCTGTTACAACACCGCCATGTCGCGAGCAGGCAGGACGCGAGACTACTCGTCGTGTAGACGCAGCCAATTTGTTTAATCAGTCTTTTTTATGTAGTAGCTGCGTCTAGATATGGTCATGTGCGTGCGAGGCAAGACCGTGCGGTGCGATGTATGTCCCACGGGGGCGGTGACCATATCAGAACGCAGTTATATTTGTATGATAAATGTTACATTATGCAAATAAATGTATTATTATTATCAGCAATAAAAAAATATGTTTTTGTATTTAAGGTTCAATTTATTTTCTTCCTTAATCCCTGCATAAAGGGTGTTAGGGACGGATGGACGGGGTGACAGCCGATGTGGCGCAGTGGTTAGTATGACTGCCTGCCACGCAAAGGTTCCGGGTTCAATTCCCGGTGGGGTCACTCACAAAGTTGATATATATCACTTTGTGAATTTGTTCCCAGTCTGGTTAGGACATTGCAGACTGAACCACCTGATTGTCTGGAAGTAAGATGGTTCCGTGCTTCGGATGGGCACGTTGAGCCGTCGGTCTCGGTTGCTGTCTATGATAGCGGTCGTTACACAACCATGTCAGAGACCAGTTACTTGCAGTAAGCGGTTGAAAAACTCTGACCCCAGGGATCATCGGGTTGTTGAACGACTCGGTGTCCCACACGAAGAGAGAGAGAGGAACGCTGTACCGAAAACTTTGCAGGCATGATCAGACCATCAAACTGAACAACTTTTCTATGGAGCCAATGGTGGGAAACGAAAAAAATGTTC
This sequence comes from Phthorimaea operculella, assembly GCA_024500475.1. Taxonomy (NCBI): domain Eukaryota; kingdom Metazoa; phylum Arthropoda; class Insecta; order Lepidoptera; family Gelechiidae; genus Phthorimaea; species Phthorimaea operculella. The sequence continues at coordinate 1,254,421 of JANFCV010000120.1, forward strand.
CGGGCTCCCATACAAAACTCACAATCAGCTTTTGTTTCCCACCATTGGCTCCATAGTAAAAGTTATTCAGTTTCATGGTCTGAGCACACCTGCAAAATTTTCGTTACACCGTCCCTAACACCTCGTATTCTTAAATTTCTTATCTAAGATTATTCTGCGGGTCAATTTATAGTACCTACTTGAGTCAGTGGTGAAACGGCACCAACTACTTATCGCATCTTTACGAGCAAAGATTTGAACTGCGCGGCCACTACCACTGAGACAAGATCTATAAAATTAGGCTTAAGTTACAGGGAAACAGTGCAAATAAAATTGAAATCTACATATTTGAGTACTAGATTTAATTCATACTAAATTATATTAGCTACATGGTAGACAAGTGCAAGACATGGCATAAAGGTATATAAACACAACAACTTAACTCTACAATGGATCAACGGTAACGATGCAGGTGAGCGGCTCAAGATCCAGATGTTCCTATTAGCTAATGCTAACTGCACCCATGGTCAGCGGCTCAGGGTCTTGATTTCTCTGGATGGATTTCCCAAAGGAACACAGGAAGATAATATTTAAAAAATAATTTCTCTGTAAGTGCTTACAGAACTTGTTTAGCAGACCGAAGAGAAAGATTCTTCTTTTTGAGTGTATGATATTATGATAAGCCATCCATCCCGCTTGCTGACTGACTATACAACCATATCAGAGGTCTACTACATAGTTGCCTAGTAGGCGGTGGAAATCTCATACACCAAAGGCTCATCCATCATGTTGTTCGTCCACTTGGTATCCCGCATTACATGAATGCATGCATATTATACAGAATAACACTGCACATTGTTTTTTCGAATAAAATATTTTACTGGCATGTATTACTACTATACATATGAAAAGCGCTTCTTCAATCACTATACATATTAGAAAATACACATCACAATCTACGGATTTTGATAGCAAGGAAGAGTTCTCCTGCTGCACTGCACATCTTTCACTAGGGTTCACTGGGTTCGACAGGAAACATTTGCCGTCCCATTCAACGGGAAAAGAAGCATTTCTGCAACTCTGTAGTCTAGCTGGGCTCTCGGTCAGGGTTCAAGTTTTCTCTGAATTGCGCATCAGGATCGTTGAGAACTTTTGTTAGTAAGCCATTTGTACATCTCGTGCTGATTATCCAGGCTCCTGGAGTCTCCAGCTATTTCACATTCCGCACTAACCCTCGGTGTTTATCCGCCAGCTGGAGCAGTACAATTAAAACCAAAAATCTTGTGTTATGAAGGTATTTTTCTGCTTTGTAGAGTGGAGGTGGGCTCCAGGCCTCCAGGTATTCAATACTAAGTGCTTCACATCGCAAAATTAATGGAAAACAGCTTAAAAACAAGGAAAACGTTGAGAAAAACGTGTGTTCTAGCAGCAAATTGACGTTTAATAGCTGTCAAATGACGCATCTTTTTTCATTCTTTCGTTCTTTTATATTTTTTCGTAAAGTGCACGTTCATCGACGCAAGCGTATAAAAGAGCTACGAAAGAATTATGCGAAAAGCAGCTATGAACGTACCCCAGGAAATGTCAAAATTTTGACAGATTGTTTGTTTTAAAAATTCATCCATCAGGATAGGCAATGGTACTAGCCATACAGCCTAGTCTTTTATTAGTTCTTTCTGTTATCTTTTCAAAAATAAGGCATTAAATGCCAATTCTTCTATAGTTCATTTCTTATTTCCAATAAAAACAAGGCAAAAATGCCATTTCTTCTATATATATTCTTGTGTAATTTTCAGGTTCATAAAATTCCATGTCCGGGTTAAATCCATGTCAAAGCTCTCCAACCGTGGAGATAATAAAGTCAAATATTGGATTAAAAGTGGCAGGGTTCGATAGAAGTTCTTGAAGCGAAGGCGGGATACTGTCTTTGTAAATATCTTGCAGCTTGTCAATTAATAAAATTCGGTTAATATTTAAAGCAGGACAGTTGAAAAATATATGTTCCAGCGTTTGATTTTCATTTAGAGAGCAATCTGTACATAAAGGTGAGTTAATAATTTTCATGCGGTGTAGATGGGCTTTAAATTTACAATGACCAAATCGTAACCTGCATATTTGTGTGAAGAATCTTCTTTTTATAAAGGTATTATTCTTAGCGAACCAGGGTTTCTCTCCAAGATTCTTATTGATTGCAGCATACCATGCACCTTTTTCTTGTATTATAATTTGATGTTGATTTATCCAGCTTTGTCTAATTTCCTCTTGAATCAACGGGATTAAATCTCTCCATGGAAGTGACATTCTTCTGGGTTGTCCAATTAAGCTATTGTTTATTGTTCTGGCAAGGTAGTCAGCTGTTTCATTACCTGACACACCTTTATGTGCTGGAGACCATAAAAATTCAATTGAAACATTGGCGTTGTATAGTGTTTGCCACAGCTGTTTAATTTTATAAATAATATAATTTGTACTCAGAGTGTTATTCTTTAAAGCTGATAAAACTGACATACTGTCACTAATAATAAGCCATTTAGGAAAGAGTGATTTAAATTGTTTATATATTCTAAAGCGGCTTGAATTGCTGCAGCTTCTGCCGTAAATATACTGCAGGTTTTGGTAGTTTATATCCATTTCCTGTCTTCAAGGCACTGTGATAGTATGCAAGAGAGACACCAGTATCAGTTTTTGAGCCATCAGTGTAAATATGCTGGTATTGTGGCCATAATGATAGTTTCTCATATAGCTCTTCTCTAGTTCTAATGGAGTTATCTATAACTATATTCATATTGCAAAATTTGCTTTCAAAAGCTCCTTCGTAACATGCCAACTTGTCAGATTTGTGAATGTTATGCCTTTCATTATAAACTTTTATTTCAGAATAATCAAGCAGAATAAAGGGGAATTTAATTGAAGTAGATGCAGAGGCCAAAGTTTGATTTTCAGCGATTTTCTCTAATAAGGAATGGTGAGTAAAAGAAAATAATTTCAGTAAAAATCTAAATTTGAGATATTTAAATCTTAACATCAATGGAGGTATATTGCATTCAACTTGCATAGAAACAATAGGTGTTGTTTTCATTGCACCTGTTATTAAACGTAAATTTTTATTCTGTAAAGTTTCTAACTTTTTAACCAAAATAGGATTGGAAGCATAACAAAGAAAACTATAAAGTGGGAACGTACCACAGACTTATATAACATAAGTAAAACTTTAGGATCAGCCCCCCATGATGTTCTAGCGAGGGATTTAAGAATATTAAAAGCTCTAGAAGCTCTATCTGACACATAACTTACATGCTTATTCCATGATAAATTTCTAGTAAAAATTACTCCAAGAAATTTTGCTTCATCTTCTACTGGCAATAAGCTACCATCATAATATATATGAGATATTAAAAGTCTAGATCTACTAAAGATCACAACTTTAGTTTTCTCTAGACTAACACTTAAATGTAAATAATCAAAGTATGTTTTTAATCTTTCTAATGCTAAATTTAATTTGATTTCTGTTGCTTGCATGTTAGACCCAATACAATATATAGCTAAATCATCAGCAAATTGTAAATTTCTTACTTCGGTACCCAGTATACTATTTAATTTATTAATATACAAGATGAACAGCAAAGGACTTAAAATTCCACCTTGACAAACACCTAAATATGACGATTGTGGTCCATATAAATTATTTTTAAACTTGACATATACTTGCCTACCATTTAAAAAGTTGAATATCCAACTAATTAATTTTCCAGGTAAACCTAACAACTGTAACTCCGCAGCAAGCACATGGTGATTAACATTATTGAAGGCTCCAACAATATCAAAGAAGACACAAACAACAAATTTATTAAATGAGAAGGAATGATGAATGTCAAGAAAGAGATTATTCAAACTTTCGATTGCAGAGTGACCACGTCTAAAACCAAACTGATTTGGAGGTAATAACTTATTAGATTCAATAAAAATTCCAGTCTTTGTTTTAGTATTTGTTCAAAACTTTACCTATACAGGATGTTAATGCTATAGGTCGATAAGAATTACAATTATCCGCATCTTTACCAGGTTTCAAAACTGGAATTAAACAATCAACCTTCCATTCAGTGGGAATTATGTCATTAGACCAAAGAAAGTTAAATATGTCCAAAATCATTTTTACTTGACAATGAAAGATTTTTAATAACTTATATGGAATATGATCTAAACCAAAAACAGTATCTCTTCTAGAGCTAAGTGCACTAATAAATTCATTTAAAGTAAAAGGTGTAATTAAATAATCATTACCACCAGTGACTGGAGAGTTAACAGTAGTAGTGACAATATTTGGAGAAACGGTTGTGTACTTATTTAAAAATGCTGGTATCCAATCTGTGTTAGAAGACCGTATCACATTACATTCAGAAAAGATTTATTAAACATGCGCATTGTTTTCCATATTACAGACAGAGGTGTTTGCCGGTTAAATGTTTCACACAAAGCCATCCATGAAGCTTCTCTTTCCTTTTAATGGTAAGTTTTTAATAGCTTGTTGTTTTTAAAATAGATATAATTTTCTAATGTTGGGTCATTTTAAATTGAATGTAAGCAGCTTTAGAATTATTTACTGCTAAAGTGCAGGTATTATTCCACCAAGGCAAACATGGTCTTTTCCTACGTGTTAAATTTGGCTGCACTGAATTATTTCTGGTTGTGGGATTAGCCTCAAATGCACAATTTAGTAGTAAAGAGCAGAGATTAGAATAGGATTCCTGGGGTCGTTCAAAGTCAAAGTTAAAAGTAGTTAATTTGTCACTAACTATTTCTTGATATTTTTCCAATCGACATTTGAAAAATTTGGACGGATGTAATTTCCTTGATTTAAATTGGAATTGTTAATTCTATTTACAGAACCAAGGATACTAGTAACAGTGGGAAGATGATAACTCCCATTGGATCATCATGAACTGACCAGCTACAACGTAATGATAATGAGGAAGAAACGAGAGTAAGATCCAATGCATTTGGTTTCCACACATGTGAACCCACAGTAGTTGCTTGGCCGTCATTAAGGAGGCATAAATTATTATCATCAATCACATCTTGCAAAATTATACCACGCGCATCAGTTGACGTGCAACCCCACGAAGTACTGTGTGCATTGAAATCCCCAGCCATAATAAGAGGCCCCGGTACAGATTTAATCAAACTATCAAGACGGGAATAAGTAAAGTTGGAAGGAGAAGCCAACGTGGGACTATAGAAACTAATTATTGTAATAATTTCATTGTTGAAATGTAACTGAACTGCCAAATTTTGTAATGAGTTATCAGAATGTGTGTTTAACAAATTGTAACGCAAATTATTTTGTATTAATATAGCAACACCATTGTGTTTAGTACCTATATCTAATCTTTCGATGTTAAAACCTTTAATTTTAATTTTTTCCTGGTTTTAACCAGGTTTCAGAAATAAGTGCTACATGAATATTATTATTATATAAAAATAAGTAAAAGCATGTAAATTACTAGACAAACTTTGAGCATTCCATTGAACAATATTTAACTGATCCATAAATTAGAATTTACTTAGTTTTATGGTCTGTGGTTTTATTGATACTGAATGAATCAAGTAAAGCGCTTTTATACTTTGAGTAGAGATTGGGATGGGATTTTCAGCATCTTTACTAGCGGAAATAATTTTTATAATTGAAGAAATCAGAAGATTCATGAATTGTTCCGATTTAAACAATTGTTGAACTGGGTCTACTTTACTTTTTAGTGGGGAAGTTTTGTTATTAAAAACTTCAGAATACGAGGCCCTACGCATCTGAACTTTTATCTCCTCTGCTTTTTGAATTTTCACTGGGCATGATTTGGCAATTGCAACATGTTTTCCTTTGCAGTGAACACAGACTGCTTCTTCTGGCCGTTTTACGCAATCTTTATAATTGTGAGAATCACCGCAGATTGAGCACCTCTGGGCGTTTTTACAGAATTTACCAATGTGCCCAAAGCGCAGGCATCGCAGGCATTGGCTCACAGGAGGCGTGTATGGCCTTACTTCGAAATACCAGCTGTTAATATCCACATAATCAGGAAGTACTGCACTAGCGAAAGTTATCGATACCGCTTGTGTTGGTACCAAGCAGGAGTTACCTTCGTCGTCTTTGGAACGTCGCATGAATCGGCGTACAGATACAACATTTCTGCAACTAGAAATTCCATCATATATTTTTGTTGCTCATGTATGTTGGAACGTTTGTTATTACCCCTGTCACTTCCGTTAATCTTGCTGGAATAGTCGCCCTCAACTTTAGCTCTTTTTGAGACTTGAGATTATTAAGAGCTGCATTTGCTAACCCTGGTCGCTCAAATATAACCGCTATTTTGTAACGATTGATTCTTTTCAATTGCTTGATACCTTTGTTACTAAGCTTCAATGCGCTTCCCAAGCCCATCAAGTCTCTCTCACCTATCGGCGTCTTGTCGTCCGCGCTCTCGTAAATTACTATATATTCGAACTCACCGCCATCCTCCGGATACTGACGAATGTAGTTTTCTGTTTTGTATGGCTTGTATTTGTCTACATCGTCGTCGCCCGCATCATCGCTCATAGCGGGGTCCTCTCCTTCGCTTACCTCTCCGCCATCGTTTCCCTTTTTACGTTTGCCTTTGCGACCCATGGCTGGGCAGCAAAGCTGTGTTGCTTTTTTATTGCACTATTAGAATATAAGTTACTAGTAATTAAATTTACTAAGAAATTATCAATTTATTCTGCAAAAAGCAATTTTAAAATTTTCTTTGAAAAATTTTCACCCTCTTGATTCAAATTCCCGCCAAAGAATCATTTTGACAGATATGTAAAGTTGGTTCGGCAAAGGACAAGAAAGGCATAGAGCCCTGAGAAAAATGTCGTGACATTTCATAGTGCAGTGTCGCGCCAGCAGTATGGATGGTGCATGAAAACGAGGCATCGGAGTCGACATTTTGACAGTTTTTTGTAAATAATTTACTATGTTTTCTGCCGTGTTCGGTCGTAGTTGTGTACTTCACAAGGTTGCTAATCGTTTATTTCAAGGTAAACTGCTTTCTCTTTATTGAAATGATGTAAAGCATGCAAGTTTAAGTGCCGTAATTCAAAATGAGACTACAAATATCAATCACCAATGTGATAAGATAACACGAGATGTGGAGCGAATTTTGAATTTGTTTTATTATTTTTAGGATCATTAGTTTTAGAAGCAAAAATGGGATCTACTTTTTCAAGGCAAAGTTTCACTCCAAACAAAAGCTCTAGCTCTACCAGTAATCAATCAGGTGTGTACAATGTTTCTTTACATCATTCTTCTGCAACTTATCACAATGTCTTGACCATGAAAGACCAAACCTACTAAAAGTTTACCCTACCTACAATTCTCTCCATAATTTCAATATACTCAAATTTTTCCAGCATACCTTTCACTGAACATAAATAAAATTCCAATTTGTTGGACTGTAAAAACTAATCATGAAATATTTTCAGCATCCACAGGCACAATATCCAAATTGGACCCCCAGAACAGTTACATAGAGGAGGTTGTGTGCAACGAAAATGACCTCCAAGACAATGAAATGAAAGTTTTCGATATTGGTGATGAAGGAAGAGTTCTCTTAGTCAAACAAAAGGGAGAAATAAATGCACTTGGTACTAAGTGCACACATTACGGTGCACCGCTAGTAAATGGAGCCCTAGGAGATGGCAGAGTGCGGTGTCCTTGGCACGGAGCCTGTTTCAACATTAAAACGGGAGATATTGAAGACTTTCCTGGATTCGATTCGTTGCCGTGTTACAAGGTGTCTGTGACAAATAAGGGAGAGGTCAAGGTAAGATTATTGATTTTCTTTTTCTGTACCTTTTATAAAAATATCTTATGATTTAGATTTATTGCCTGTTTGCTCACTTTTTAGCACCTTACATTAAGGTGAACTGAGGTACACAAATTTTAGATAAAAATGAACTATGGTAGTTGAGCAGTAAAGTAGGTAACAAGGTAGGTATACATTAAATTCAAAGCAAATATTGAGAGTAGTTATAAACAAAACACCTCTAAACTACTCCATAAATAAGACTACATCTACCTACCAGTACTACTGTACTGTACAATATAAAGATAACCACTAATGCATAAAATGTAAAGGAAGAAGGAAAATAGTTATGAAAAACTACACTACACTCATAGAAGGTGGGCTAGTGTTAATTCTGTGCTCATGTCGTGGCATCAATCAATACACAAGTAATATTTTTTCTAACCTTAGAGTATAATATTTTTTCTAGAGACAAGAAATGCATAGGTACTATCATATCTCCACCTTGAATAATAAAATTCAAACAAACAACGAAATTCGCCCGGTAGTGTAAACCGTCGCGTCACTTTTATGAAGATCGATTCTAAGATAAAAGACACGCCTTTCTACCTAGCTATGCAATATAATCCTATAGAATAGAATGTCGTGACCTAAATCTTGATGAGAGGAGAAGGATTCCCGTCATAGCGGTGGTATTTATTACATTCCGACATCAGGAGACTTATTTTTGATTCAGTAGATATTTGTTTTCGCATGCGCGAGTCCGCAACAAGTGGTCTTACCACTAGCTCTTCTAATACTGAATCTGTTCAAAAATATTTGACCTAAATGGATCTGAGTAGAAGAAGAATGATTATGCGTGATACGAGTGTTTGTCCACTTTCACAGTTCGGCACAATATGCGAAAATGGAGTTCTATTAAATCAGTAGTGTGATGTGATTCCAAAATACGCCTCATTTGCCACGCCTGTATCTACTAACGCCGCATATGAGTTTGTTCAATATGTTCCAGTCATGGTTCCAGTAAGACTCTTTTGTAATACTTAGTTCTATTTTCTAAAACGGTTCACGGAAATCAATCCGTATAAACAACATGAAAAACAACCGGACACACCTAAATCAATTAGGATAAGATAAAACCCGACTGATGATTATGATGAGTGGCATATCTCGAGCGCAATATGCATAAATAATATTATACACGTAGGTAGGTACCTACGTACCGACCGAATACGCTATCCCTATTAAAAAAGGGTTATTTTTTATGAAAATAGTTATTTTAAGGGAAGAATTAGTAATTTCAAAGACTAGTACATTTCAGCAGACTTTCTATATCCGGTAGGTATGTATGATGGTGGATGAATAGCATCACCCCATATCTTACCCATGGGTGTCGTAAGAAGCGACTAAGCGATTTGAGAGTTGATGTGTATTGCAATTTTAGGCGACAGGCTGAAAACATGTCACTATGGTGATATATGTCGCAGTAGTTCCATGGAACTAAACCCAATGGAACTACTGCGAACGAAGGGTCATCTGAATGACTCAAACTTTTGCCAGACGTGGTATAAATGGCCGTTTTAACAGCCGTTTACGCTCTGCCTACCCCGTAAGGGATATAGGCGTGTTGTATGTATGTAATATACCCTGTAGATAGGTACCTATGATGGAAGGTTGCTTTACCAAGATATCTGAATCGCGAAAGATACCTACTAATCGGAAACTGACCTGATAAGCATAACTTTCTTACCTACCATGACTAGACCAGGTATGCGTAAAACAAACTTGAGTAGATTGGTGGGTATTAAAAGAACAGTAGGTTACAATTACCTAACTTAATTAATTGCCCTAATTCAGAATAGTACCCGGCGAAATAAATGCGCCCTCTTTTAGAATAATGAACATGTTGCGACATATCGTGTGATGCCGGCTTAGAATAACATCACCATATATCTTTCCGGCCGTTTACGCTCTGCCTACCCCGCAAGGGATATAGGCGCGATGTATGTAGGTACGTATGATATGCAGAATTTTCCGGACTAAGAAGTTTAGTTCCGTAAAACGTTCACTTGTAGTAGCCGGATGGATATCTACTTCCGTTATTGATTCGAAGGCTAATTATTTTATTATTCACATATCGATTGACCTACTAATAGAATATTACATAGGCCGAAACACAAAACGTTCATTACCTAGGTACATTAAAAGAAACTAGGCGCCTCCCAGCGGTTTCACCTACTGCTACCCGTTTTCCTGTTAATTATTAATTACAACTGTACTGATAATTGTACCTTCCTCTTGTACTCCTATACGATACGATAGCATACCGCGTAAATAAAAGTAGAATAATAAAAAAAGCGGCCAAGAGCGTGTCAGACACGCTCACAAATAGGGTTTCGTAGTCAAAGTTTAAATATTAGGTTTTTCAGCGTCACAAAGTTAATTTTGTTGCTGGTTTGTTTGCAGCTGTATGCTTACCAACCGCAAATTGAAAAACTTTAATATTTCCTTAATCTTAAGTGATAGAGTATTCGTTATAGTTTTCATGGTAATTTCATATTAAGAACTATACTCCATATTTTTTCCCAGTTTTTAGCTTGCATACTTTAGAAGTTACAACTGGAACAAATTATGGCTCAAAAACGCCCCTTTTAAAAGCAAATATCTCGAAACTGAAACATTTTAGAGACTTTGTTTCAAAGAAACCTTCCCTTAGTTTTAAAATACCTATTCAACGATACCCTACTCAATATTACAGGAGAAAAAAAAAATTTTTTTGCCCCCTTTCACATGTATGGAAAGGGGGTCCAAAAAATATTTAAAATATTTTTTTCTCAACATTTCTAATTGTGTCAACACAATCTATCTTCGCACCAAATTTGATGTCGATAGCTTCAAAACTGACGAGAAGTTATGAGGGCGCGGCATACAGACAGACAGACAGACTTGACGAAATTATAAGGGTTTCTAGTAGACTACGAAACCCTAAAAAATAAAGAAAGCTTCCGTACGTAAACAATTAAAAAAACATTTCTTATAGGTATGTTAGATAAAATATGTCTGATAGATAAATAGGGTGCTGCAAATTATAGTTTCTGTAGGTAAAATTCTTATCTGTGTTGTACCTATAGAACTGCAGGTTATGTAGGTAGGTACGACTTTGGCGAATGACTAACTCGCTGACCTCATAGTTGCCTTGCATACGGCTCAGTCACGGTTTTATCACATAGGTGCTAAATTATTGATTGACCACGACTATTTACCTGTATTGTGTTTGGTGCATACCAGTTACAGCTAGTATAGTATACCTACCTTATAGGATTACACGCACTTTTAAATATAATATGCTAGGTAACAAGATGGAGGTGACTGACTCAAGAGAGGGAAATATGGAAGGAGGAGAGGGGGGCTTTTGCCCTACAGTAGTGGTCAGTGGGCCATGTCAGTGTTATATTAAATTAGGAGTCCGGTAGCGGTTTCACCCGCTGCAACACGGTTTCCCGCAAGAAAAGGGATTTTTCCGGCATGTGTTATGCATATAAACATTCTTCTTGAACACACTATGTATTACAAATAACCGCATCAGAATATGTTGCGTGGTTTAGGAGGAGTTAGCGAATTCCACCACAGAGAAACACAAAAAGCGACTTCATTTTATACTATGTATTGACTGCTACAAATGTACCGCCATGCCAGCGGGTTGGGATAGGTAGGGTACGTTGGTACCAGTCCCTGGATTGGATTCACCCTCAGTGCCTCGGTTATCTATCCATAAGTAGAAATGAGAAATGGCTATCTATTCTATGCCGACAGCACAAGGCTTCGTAATAAATAATTATCATCCCTTGGATATAATTAAAAAGCAGATAAGAAACAGACACATGAATTCAGTCTAGTTTTACTAATTAATCATTCTGTCCAACCTAGTTGTCTAGAATCATCAATTAATCATACCTTCCGTCCGACGTTCGTCAAAAGTCTTACCCATATCAGCAATTAGTAAGATATCGCTATCTATCGATTAAGTTCTATGAGCCATAGGTATTACGAAAGTTATATTAGGTGGGAATTTTGTTGGAAGTTCAGTTAATTGATTTGATAACGATAAGATATTAAACCGATTACCTATTTCCTTGTCTGTCCTTGAGACTATGTCGTAAGCAGCAATAATGGATGAGTTTTGATAACTTTGCGTCTCGCGCCAAATGAAAATATTGTATCATATTGTATGGTGTTACGATTCTGAGGTAGCTAGGTACATATATTAAATCGGTCTTTTTTTTTTATTATTAATAATGGGTAAGCATTTGTCCGCAATCTCACCTGATGTTAAGTGACGATGCAGACGATGATCGAACATGCTCGCCCAGATAATGCCTATTCACTCTCGCCTTGAAAAGGCCCAGGTTATAACGTTCCGGAAACAGATCCGCAGGCAGGGAGTTACACTCCTTAGCAGTTCGCATTAAAAATGTAGAAGCGAAGCGCTTTGTGCGAATTTGCGGGATGTCTACGATATAAGGGTGGAATCCCAACCGGCGTCTCGTGCACCGTAGATGGAATGGTGACGGAGGTATCAGGTCATGGAGAGACTGTGCACACTCCCCGAAATGTATCCTGTAATGGTCTTAAGTAAGAGCAAGTCCTAGAGCCAAGGTTTTATACCTACAAGAGCATTCCTGTTTTCTTTCCGAATTATGCATGTAGAGGTATACATTTCGAGCTCTAATAGACATGCGCGTTTTTTTTATCTACACTAATATAATAAAGAGGAAAACTTTGTTTGTTTTTTTGTTTGTTTGTTTGTTTTTTTGTATGTATCTACACTAATATAATAAAGAGGAAAACTTTGTTTGTTTTTTTGTTTGTTTGTTTGTTTTTTTGTATGTATGTAATCGATAAACTCCGAAACTACTGGACCAATTTCGAAAATTCTTTCACCATTAGAAAGCTACAACATTCCTGAGAAACATAGGCTACTTTTTACCACGGGAAAATTCCTCATTTCCACGGGAAAACGGTAAGCAGCAGGAAAAGCGGGAAATACAGCGGATATTACCCAAATAAGCCAAACCGCATTACCGATCTTCGCGAAATTTGGCACTGATATTACTAGCATAGTAAAGTTGGCCATGGACTACTTTTTGTCAGCCCTCGAGGATCTGGAGTACCTGATGAAGACCACCATCATCCCATCTAAACTATAAAAGATACGGTCATGGCTTCATGGAAAAAGTTGTTCACCATGACGGGCCGCTTCTGCTGGCACATGGTCATCGAGGATCTGGAGTACCTGATGAAGACCACCAGCATCCCATCTAAACTATAAGAGATACGGCCATGGCTTTATAGACAAAGTTGTGCATCATGACGGGCCGCTTCTGCTGGCACATGGGCATCGAGGATCTGGAGTACCTGATAAAGATCACCAGCATCCCATCTAAACTATAAGAGATACGGTAATGATTTTTAAGTAAAAGTTACTCAGCATGGCACGCTGCTTTTGCTGGCACATGGGCATCGAGGATCTGGAGTACCTGATAAAGATCACCAGCATCCCATCTAAACTATAAGAGATACGGTAATGGCTTCAAAGTAAAAGTTATTCAGCATGACAGGCCGCTTCTGCTGGCAAATGGTCACGAGGGTCTGGAGTACCTGAAGTAGACCACCAGCATCCCATATAAGCTATAAGAGATACGGCAATGGCTTCATAGACAAAGTTGTTCACCATGACGGGCCGCTTCTGCTGACACATGGTCATCGAGGATCTGGAGCACCTGATGAAGACCACCAGCATCCAATATAAACTATAAGAGATACGGTAATGGCTTCAAAGTAAAAGTTATTCAGCATGACGGGCCGCTTCTGCTGGCAAATGGTCACGAGGGTCTGGAGTAGGTACTTGATGTAGACCACCAGCATCTCATATAAACTATAAGAGATACGGCAATGGCTTCATAGACAAAGTTGTTCACCATGACGGGCCGCTTCTGCTGACACATGGTCATCGAGGATCTGGAGCACCTGATGAAGACCACCAGCATCCCAGTTGTTCACCATGACGGGCCGCTTCTGCTGGCACATGGTCATCGAGGATCTGGAGTACCTGATGAAGACCACCAGCATCCCATCTAAACTATAAGAGATACGGCCATGGCTTCAAAGTAACAGTTATTCAGCATGACGGGCCGCTTCTGCTCGCACATTTACCTCTGCTGGATCGGAGTAATGGACTTTTTACTACGGGCAAAGATCCAATTTCTACGGGAAAACAGGTAAGTAGCAGCGGGTGAAACCGCTGGGCGGGCTGCTAGTTATTTTTATAAAATAATTCATTTTCATCATCATTAATTTTGATGTTTTTTTTTTTTCATTATTTTACGAGAAGAAAATATGAGAAAATATGTTCTTTGACCATAGAAAATAAAAAAATTCTTTACTTACCGCTACATATTTTTATTTTCAAATATTTTTTTTTGCCATGCCTGTAGGTACTAGACCATAATTGTAATACCTAGAAAAAAACTGTCGAGTCACACGCCAAAACAAGCCTAATAACTTGTTTGGTATAGCCACAAATTACATGGGTCTATAATAGTTTGTTGAAGATATGTTGAATGACTTTGCAAAATCATTTTTCTGCGCAGATGCTAATTTCTTGGGCAGCCTCCGACGTCTTATTACCTAAACTTAACCCTTCATGTGTGAGCCGTCCGGTTCGGGACGCCTATTGACAGCATGATGTGTTAATAAATAACTGCAGTGCTATAAATGCCCTTATTATTTGACAAGTGGTTAAACTAGCTCTAAACATTTCATGGCTACCTGAGTATTTTTGACCTTGCTTGACCATGCGACGACATTGCGAGCACCGCTATACGTAGCCGTAGCTCGAAGGTATGAATCAGTTATTCTGAAGGCCATCTAATCAGGTGCCTAATACAGGTTTTTTAGGGTTTCGTAGTCTACTAGAAACCCTTATAGTTTCGTCATGTCTGTCTGTCTGTCTGTCTGTATGCCGCGCCCTCATATCTTCGTCAGTTTTAGAGCTTTCGACATGAAATTTGGTGAGGAGATAGATCGTGTTGACCCAAATATAGAAATGTTAAGAAAAAAATATTTCAAATGTTTTTTGGACCCCCTCCCATACAAGTGAAAGGGGGGCAAAAATTTTTTTTTCTTCTGTTATATTGAGTAGGGTATCGTTGAATAGGTCTTTTAAAACTAAGGTGAGGTTTCTTTGAAACAAAGTCACTAAAATGTTTCTGTCACGAGATATTTGCTTTTAAAAAGGGCGTTTTTGGCCCATAATTTGTTCCAGCTGTAACTTCTAAAGTATAAACGCTAAAAATTTGAAATAAATATGGAATATAGCTTACAATCTGAAGTTACAATGAAAACTATAACGGATATCGTACCCTTAAAGGTTTCAGAAAAAAATGAGTTTTTCTATTTGCGGTTGGTCATCATACTGCTGCTAACAAACCAGCAACAAAATTAAGTTTGTAATGCTGAAAAACCTGATATTTAAACGTTGACTACGAAACCCTATTTGTGGGCGTGTCTGACACGCTCTTGGCCGGTTTTTTTTTTCAATATACGGTTTACTTTGTTCTTTTTTTATCGACCGAAATAGGTAGGATTATATTGTACTTACATGCAATAGGTACCTTTTTCTTATCAATTCGACGTTATGGCGATCGGTTCAAATCTAATCTAGCCAGAATCTGTAAAGGAAAACCCGAATACTTTATACTTAGATAACAAACAATTCGTCACGAATGCATGCAATGATGCAAAGGACCAAACCAAACCTCGGCAACTTATATACTAACTAACTAACTAACTCTGCGCTGATTCAACGACCCAAAGAGGATCTTGGCCTCCGAAACGAGCTCTTATATACTGACCTACGATAACATATGATTTTGTTTATCTATTCCAGGTGCGAGCAAAACTCTCCGACCTGAAATCAAACATCCGAATCAAGGAGATCACAACCTCATGCTGCCCTTGCGACAGCAAGTCTGTAGTGATCATAGGCGGAGGACCATCAGGAGCCACTTGCGCAGAAACCCTACGCAGCGAGGGCTACACCGGCACCATCACACTAGTCGCCAGAGAGCCCTACCTGCCCTACGACAGGATCAAGGTCTCCAAGATAGGCACCGTCACCGACATCAACAAACTACAAGCGAGAAACGACGAGTACTACCGCAACTCCAAGATCGAGATCCTCAAAGGAATTGAAGCGACCAAAGTGGACACGCAAGAAAAATCTGTGCACCTCAGTAACGGAGAGAAACTCTCATACTCGTCTTTGTACATAGCTACCGGGTCTAAACCACGCGTTCCCAACGTCCCCGGCATTGACCTGAGAAACGTGAAAACTGTACGCGACTTCGATGACTCGATGCACATTTTGAACGTTCTAGGAGAAAACAAAGATAAGGATGTCGTAGTTTTAGGTCTCAGCTTCATAGGACTCGAGTCCGCCGCGTCTTGCAACGAAAAGGCTAAATCCATGACAGTCATCGGTACCGATACTGCTCCTCTTGGACGAGTATTCGGGCCCGAAATCGGCAACCGCCTGCGACAACTCTTCGAAGAAAAAGGTGTCAAGTTCCATTTCGAGACAACGATCGCGAAAGTCAACGGAGAGAACGGAGCGGTAAAGTCCGTGGAACTCACCAATGGAGTCACTTTACCCGCTGATTTGCTCATTCTAGGTGTGGGAACGACGTTCTACACAGACTTCCTGAGAGATAGCGGTATCGAACTTACGCCGGAGGGTGCGGTCAACGTCAACGATAAGTTGGAAACCAATATCAGCAATGTATTTGCGGGCGGTGACATCGCCTACGCACCCGTGTTCGCCGCTGGGAATAAACAGATGGCCATCGGACACGTAGGGCTTTCTCAATACCACGGAAGGGTTGCCGCCCTCAACATTCTCAAGAAGAATACTCCTTTGAAAACTGTTCCGTACTTCTGGACCATGTTGTTCGGGAAATCGATCCGATACGCAGGCTGCGGCAAGCCGGCTAGTTCGATGGTCGTAGGCGATATTGCTGAGCTAAAATTCGTCATTTTTGCGTTTGACGAGCAAGATAAAGTTATATCGGTAGCATCTTGTATGCGAGACCCAGTTGTTTCCCAATTCGCTGAGCTGCTGCATCAGGGCAAGTCCCTCCACAAAAGAGATCTTCAGGCCGATCCTTTCGCTTGGACCGAAAACATTAAGAGCAAATGATTGCATTTTGTCACATAATAAGTCCAAAGTGAGATTTTTATTTTAAGTATGAATGGAAAAGATTCCTAAATGTTGCTTTGTTTGTTGCAGTTACTGCAATTTCTATATGTGTATCAGTGTATGATGTCAGTATTCTACAGCTTATCTCGCAATATTATCAAGATTTAAAAAGTTTATCTTAATTTAAGATTGATAAGATAAGGAGAAACTACAATGTGTGATTTTTGTGATACTGCAAGGTGGATTGTTTCCATTTAATATGCATTTTACGATTAAGTTCACAAAATATCTTTTCTTTCACTTAGGTCATAATAATGTAGTAGTGACAAAAAACAAAGTTGAGGTATTGATTGCTCATCATCCAAATGGGTGAAACAAGGGGACTGCGAGAAATTGGCAGTCAATAGTTAATACTAACATTGTAACATACAAAAGGTGTAATATGCTCTTTCTCAATTTACAGTACAATAAGCACAGCATTTTGGTTCAAAACCTATGTGATACAGTATTTATATAACATTTGTTTTTGTACAAATTTATCAACTGTATGTTGTTAAAAATAAAACTTATTTACACATTTAATATTTACATTTTATTTGTTTCCCTTGTAAACATGAGTCTAAATGAGAATAATATCTAATACTAATTTACTATAAATAACAGAAACAGTTTTAAATCTAAGTTTTCAAGCCAGGTATTCATTGGGGACAAAATCCCTGGATTTTGTATATCGACAACTTCACGCGTGTCTCACGGCATTCGCGGCAACTTCATGTGTGTCTCTGGGGACTTGTTTTTGGAAGATGGAAACAAATGTTTCGGGACTAATGTTCAAAAATTTTGTGAGTGTGTACGTGTAGTTTTCATGTTGCGGGACAAATTAAAAAATGGAAACAGTGTGGAGAAGCAACTAGACGGCGATGCTAATAGAATTGTATGAATAAATATAGATTGTTTTGGGATTTGAAACATCCTTTATACAAAAACAAATTTTGGCAACAACTGACAAGTGTGGACTGTTTGTTGCCGATACTTTGTATCTGGGACTTTGTATATGGCAATTTCGCGGCGACATTTGTTGGGAACATTGTGTCGTATACAAAATCCAGGGATTTTGTCCCCAATGAATACCCGCCTTAAATCTTCAGTTTCTAATCTTTTAAGCTTATTCCCAAGACTCTTTTACCCGAAGGTGACCTAACCGCTCGTAAAGTGTTACATCTTGTTTGAATATTTTTCTGTTGGTTTCTTTCAAGGCTTCTATTCTGGCTACCTGTTTCCCAAGTGCTTTAGAATGTCCAGCACTCTCCTCCTGAAAAATTTCAAATGGAAAATTATTAAAATAATTAAATGAGAATGATTGTAAGTAATTACCGAAATAACTACTATAAAAACAAAATTCAATAGCTTAATTGTCCTTGAGTAGCAAAGACTACTTCCAGCTCCCGAACTTTTTATCTCCCGCTTTATGCTTACAGCAGTAGCAACGAGTGAAGCTGGGCGGACTGCTATTACTTGATTTATGGTTATGTTAGTCATAACACAAGATTGAATTCGGAAATATCGAGAATACAAGATCACAAGGACTTGAACACTAATGGAACAATTAGTAATTACCTCCGTAAGATAGGGATAACGCAAATAGAACATATTTTGCTCTTCTATGGCAAATTCATTTTCAATTTTCCTCAAGTGTTTCGGTTCAACTTTTTTCACTAAACGATCTTTTCCTCTGAATAAATGACCGTTGGGCAATCGGTTTCGCCGAAATAGTACAAGAGATAACTTCATTTTTCTGGCGTAAATCAGAAAAATAGTAATATAAATTCCCAATTTACTACAGGTTTTGACAGATTATGAATGTCTTGTAGGTTATCCATAGACAGATTTTTTATTTTTCTTGAAAAGTCGCGTGAAAACGAGGCATCAAGTGACCAATTCTCGTATGGATTTGCAGTGAAAAAAAAGTGATTTATTACATTGCGTAGTAGAGAAAGGATCCAAATTATTAACAACTACTACAAACACGAAATTCATGTTTTTATTTCTTGTGTGTTTTTCGGCTAGTTCCGAACGCACACGGCTCGACTACACCAAAAAGCCCAATATAAGCTGGAAAGGCTAGCAAACCCTCGAGACACCGTATTATCACAAAGTCCTCAAAATCCGCGAAGTCTGCAACCGGTACCCCGTAACCCCTTGCGAGCCCCGTGCACACAGGCGACTTAGCAGGCGACCGACTGTTTGGTCATAGTGTTTGTTAAAAAACTGTAGCAGCAGCGGTATTTTATTCAGTACCGCTGGCTGGGTGGCAGGCAAAGTAGCGGGTAGTTTGGGTGGATTGTCATTCTTAGTAAAAATTGGTAATCGAATTAGTACGACACTTGGCGGCAGCGCATATGATACCGTTCGAGAGTTTAAATTATTCAAAAGTTAGAAAGATCTATTTTGAAGGTGATCTATAAATTAGGTCTGTGATAAATCCCGTTAAGTACTCGACCAGCCAGCAATGTATGTTGTGTATGTGTGTTACCAGGGTTGGATACTTTATGTTTTCTTCGGGGGTCTATCTTGTCTATGATCGATTATGGCTGTCGATCGAGCGTAGGTCTGTGTTTTCTCTCGTAAATAAATTCAGTGAAAATAATATTGTTGTAAATGTAATTGATCTGTGATTTTGTTTATTAAATAAGTATGGGATTGCGGGGCTGATAAAAGGACACTTTCCCGAGTGATTCTCGAGATCGGTAAGTATTTTCTCTCACGATATAATTATTGTTTCAATAGTTATTTTCTGTTAAAAAGTTTCTCACAGAGATATCAATGAAATCAGTAGCAATAAGAAATAAAAAAGCCTTTAGCGATTTCGTAAGTGGGCCTCGTCGTTCGCGAAAATTGTTTCGCTCGCCACATAACAAGAGTTTCGTTTCGGCACCCTTTCACTTTGTATACAATTTTTGTGCTCTACTTACTCCTATACTTTATATTTTTAATTCTATTGTATCCTGGCTGGTTGAATTTCGTATTGCCGTTAGTTGTACACCTTACATCTGTTTATGTTGTGAGAAACGGGTTTGTGATGATTTAATTGTAGAACCTAAAAATGACCTACTTAGTTGAGTTTCCTAGTAGATGATATCTGCAACAGTATAAACGTTAGCTTCGTTTATTGACGTGTTGAATCACTAAACTATAATTATCAAATAGGAAGTAGGTAGATAAATACAGATGCAGTAAACCCGGCTAGAGTAAAATAGTGGTTCATTTAGCTGCCTGCATATGATCTTATCATTGCCCTGTGTCATACATGATAAACTGTCCTAACTAAAGCATTGTGAATATCAAATCCTTTCTAGCCAAGCTAAATGTTCAAATGTACAGAAATACCTATATCAGTCTGAGTTTTTCTATATCAGCCCACCTTAATAAATATTGGTAGAGGTAAGTTCTAAGTAAGCAAAGATAGTATCAGTCACAACCCATGGTATCTATTCAACCCTTTGATTCCCAATTGGCTCCACGGAAAGCCATTCATTTTAAATCTTATACTTTTAACTTTACATAAAATCCAAAATGAATTAACAAAATGTAGATTTTTAATGGGTTTAAGAGATCAACCAACATAGAATGGTTTTCATGCTGTTGATAAAAAAATTCACTGTGGATTGATCCCTGAAACACGTATCTGGATTTGCTTCAGCTAGCACCTACTCCTTTGCAGTATTAACTTCACACTATTTACAGACAAACATCATTACAATGTTGCATTATAGACAGACTATTATTTATGTTGGCAGTAGCTGTATGCTGTGATGTGTCTCTTCTTGATACCAAAGTGTATTTATTTCTTAGAAATCAATAATAAATCAAGTTATCAATCATCACTCATTAAATATTTACTAAGTTACTGTGTATTAATTTATTCTCAGATCTCAAGAAGTATATATTCATGAGCCACTTATATTTATTTGTTCTTATGAAAATGCATTTTTAAAGCTCTGTATTTTTTATACCCATTGCTTTCCATTTTAATCAATCCATTATTGCATTTCATAAAAAGATAACTACTTATAATAAAAATTAATAAGATCTCAACAATTGACTTTTTGAATAATTTGTGATCACACGATCATTCTTGAATGGAGCTATTATCTTAGAATAGGTACTTTAAAAACATATAAATAGACTTCTTTTGCTATTATTTTATATGCTGGATAGGTTTTAAATCTATGTAAATTGTAGGGCCCTGTAAATTGATTAAAAAACTTGCACCTGCACCAAATGATCCAACTTAAAGCATTTTCTGATGTTTTAATTCCCAGTATTTATTCATTACTATAATTTTTTATGACTGAGCCAAGTACTGTTCCTAGGCTAGACATTCTTACTTTAATCAAAAGTAAGTTAAATCACCCAAGATAGGTATGCTATTTTCGAGCTAAGCAGTTGATGTTTACCTATGAATTGTTCTCTTAGCAAAGAGTAGCAAAATGCCTAGTCCCTACACACTGAGTCCTATAACACTGCTGTTGCCATACATATGTATAGAGTCAATAATAAATCTATTTACTTACCCTACAGTAAAGTAAAATGATTACTACCCAATATTTACATAACAAAAAACCAACTATTATCAGAATATCAACAATGAGTAGTATATCTCTTATAGGGCAGGGCAATACCCTCTAATCAAAATTCTTATCAGAATCCAGGTAGACGCAATATTTCTTGATGCAATCAGGTAGGTATGTTTAATCACAGTTGAAACACTTAAAGTCACCTTACTATAGTTTATTACAGTAGTTACTTTTACGATTTTAATTAATTTTTTACCCGATTGCCTCAGAAGGAGGGTAATGTTTTCGAGAGTATGTAGGTATTCAGTATTCAGTATCTGGGGGCACGGTAGTGCCCCCACCAAGTCGAGCTGAAAGCGGCACGGCCGTACCATCCTTTTCTCGAACCAGTTCAGGCCATTTTTGACCCCCCCATAACTACCTTGTCGATAAGTTTAGAACCCTCATTTTAAAATATCTTATCAAGCACTGCATAGACACGATACATTTAAAATTTAATTTAATTTGGACTAGTAGTTTAGAAGTTATAGTTAGTCAAAATTTCTTAATTTTCTGCCTGACTGACTGACCGATCATCAAAATTCTAAGTTACTTCTAGCAGACTGAGGAGCTTGAAACTTAGAATACCACTTGTATTTAGTGTATGGATAAAGGGAAAACTATAACATTCTGCAAATTCGGTTGCAACCGCATAACTTACTTTGTATTTCCATACAAATGTATAGGATTACAAGGTTAACTTTGCGGATGGGCTTTGAGGAAATCTGCAGCTGAGGCTCAAGAAGTAGTTCCAGATAAGAGAAAGAGAAAGAATATCTACAAAAAGAAATGAGATCCCACCAAAAACATTTACTTGTAAAAGAACCAAGTCTCGCCTCTCAGTTCATCTACTGTAAAAAGTTGTGAGATCCATGTGATGCCAAGTTGGTTATTGATTTATTCAAGGACTACTTCAGGGAACTTTCATCTTAAGCTATTGCGTAATTAGGTAACAGACATCATCTTACAGTAACTATATCGATATTTAAAAACTTTTATATTTACAATAACTAGAATGACTTGGCAATCGCACACTATTTGCTTGTGAGATACGATGGTCTAGTGCGATGGCCGGGTCATTCTTGTTATTGTAAATATAAAAGTTTTTAAATATCGATATAGTTACTGTAAGATGATGTCTGTTACCTAATTACGCAATAGCAAGATGGAAGTTCCTTGAATAAATCAATAACCAACTTGGCATCACATGGATCTCACAACTTTTTACAGTAGATGAACTGAGAGGCGAGACTTGGTTCTTTTTACAAGTAAATGTTTTTGGTGGGATTCATTTATTCATTTCAAGTCACAGTACAAAAGATGTTAACAATACATAAAAATCTCAAATGTGACACCCTGTAAGGGCACAGTAATGATTAATACACACATAAATTATCATCAAACATTAATTCTCAAAAAATATGTGATGTATGTGAACAAGAAATTCTTTTTCGCGGGCTACAGCACAAACGACTGGGTGGATCTGGACATTTGAGGTCGTGTCGTTAGATTCGCCTTAGCAGCACGAGTGACACAGGCTATATTAAAATACCTACTTACCTAAATTTTGATGTTGATTTTACCATTCGAAAGATAAATCATACATTACACCGGCATTGTCTCAACCAGACTGTTATTGTTAGAGATTTTCATAAAATTATCAATTCCTATGGGAAAACCTCTTACATGTCATCCTTTCCACACTACAATACTTATGTCTTTCCTTTAGATTTTCTGCTTGGCCATCTGATATTACATACAAATATCACGCCTACCCTTGCGGGGTAGGCAGATTGTAAACGGCTGTAAAAAAAATCATTTACACCATATATAACAAAATTTTGAGAGTCATTCATAATACTGTGTATCACCATAGTGACAGGTGGTCGCCTTAAATTGAAATACACATCAACTCTCAAATCCCTTAGTTGCGTCTTACGACACTCACAGGAAAGATATGGGGTGATGCTATTCTAAGCCGGCACCACACGGCTATCGCCCACGTGTATGATATAACATGATATTGTCAAAATATAGTATCAGTAATGTTTAATATGATTGTCGCGTACATTTCACAATCGAGCAGCAATGTTATGAGATGATGTATTGTTTGAATTTTTTTTCACACCGCACATACTTTCAGCAGCACACTGATTTACCTTTTTAGGAAAACTTGCAAAATTTTCCTGATTTACCTCTTTAAAGGATCTATTTATACTGGTTACTCTTCGTAAGTCTATCGAGGTATACTGGTTAACCTTGGCAAAACCAGTAGCAGCGGCCTGCTTAGCGATTGATCCGCTGTTAATCGTTTTCCCATGGGAATACATTGTTTTTCCGGCATAAATTGTGTATGTATTGTTAGCGGTCCGTTTGCGGTTTCGCTTGCTGCAACTAATTTTCCCGTGTGGGAAATAGGCATTTTCTCGGCATACATGTTTTACATATAAACAGTCATATATTGAAAAGCTATAATTGCTCAATCAATTTTAAAAACCGCATCAAAATTCGTTACGTGGTTTAGCAGGACTTAGCAAATTCAGACAGACTTTTACATGCATTTACTATGTCATGCATGTCATCAACCCATGCAGCTGCTGAACGACTAACGCTTCTCACTTCTCCCCCTTTTAGTAAAGGATAAATTAAAACCAAATAAGGGCGACTTTGGCCCGCTCTGGCAAACCCGCATGGTTCAATTTAAAAAGTTAATAATGTATGAGTAATGCAGTACATCCAAGAATCTGAGGTACTTTACCTACATTTAACCACTTATGCGCTTCTTACAACAACCACGGGAAAGATATGGAGTGATGCTATTTTAAGCCGGCACCACACGGCATAGTAAACATTGCCATTTTTATAAACAATAAATAAAATTCAAATACAAATCTATTATCAAAGTATGCTAAATCGATTCGATTTTTATAAACAATAAATAAAATGCAAATACAAATCTATTATCAAAGTATGCTATATGCTTTGTAAATTGATTCGATCAGCTAGAAATCGATTTTCTATAAATTTATAGAAACTTGTTTAAATTAATAACTTAATTCTTAGTAAAGAGATAAATTCCATTATTATTCATTTTATTGATAAAGTTATTATTGTGAAATGTGGTATTTAGCACCTCAAAACGTGGAAGTTGTTGAAATAGTTTAATTCAACATCCCGTTAAAGTAATCAGTTTAAACTTCTACTTGTACGCTCTACATTCGTAGGAAAGACCTTTTATCACAGGGGCTATCTTCACAGAAGTAAGATGCCATCTGTCAGACAAGTGATAGTAAATGCAACGCTCGTCTCACGTGTGTAGAAGGCGCCTCTTCTCTTTTTTTTTTTTAGAAAACGGTTTTAAGCATCAAAATGTCGGACGCCTCACGTATCTGTCTCATGCCTTACCTCTCACCTGTGGAGTTAACGCTATAATGCACAAAACAGCAGTCTTAGCCAATTCGTAAGTTATTATTCTAAGAAAAGACGGTAAATTATTCGCAACTATGCCTCTGGCTCATCTCAAGGAAATAATACCAAAAATAAATGTCGTACCGTGCCGTCATGCGCATATTTCATCACATACCTCCCGTCTCGCGTATTTTGGAAGGCAGAGTGTTGCATGAATGCGGCTAAATGTTATTTAATGCAGCAGCGAGAGAGACTTCCTGCGGCTGAAATTATTTAAACAGTTTGCTGACCTTTTTTACGTCCGTAATATCTCTGAAACTATGGATATGTAGGCGTAATAGTCATGGAAAAAATAGGAGTCGCAGTTTCTGCGGAAGAAATGTTACTACCACAGCAACAACAGTCCACTGCTGGATGGATATGGGCCTCCCCCAAATGAAGGGCATCGCTATACTCACTATTACGCTCGGCAGGCGGATTAGTGAGCGCAAGATATTCTAGATATTCACAGAAAACGTTGCTGTCTATTCCCTTAGTCGCCTTTTACGACACCTACGGGTAGAAATGGGGTGAGAGTATCAAACACCATGATCAGAATAAAAATGAGATTGTCCGCCAAAATACCAAAGTAGCGGTCATAGTCAGGAATTGGAAGTATAGCAAGCTGAAGTGGCAGTCGTAGAACCGATGGACGGTGGAGTAAGCTTTTTCTCGAGTGGAGGCCACGGCTCGGCAAGCGTAGCGTTGGACACCCTCCGGCTATATGGACCGATGACTTAAAGAGAGCGACTGGACGGCGCGGCGAAACGGGAGATCGTGTCTTGTGGCGTGCCCTGAGGAAGGCCTATGTCCAGCACTGGACTGTAAAAGATGTTATGATGTGAATAAAAATGCTAACGAACTCATTCTAAACCCCTGCTAGAATAATAAATAGTCCCACTAGCACTTCCTCAATGCAGTTTTTATCGCGATAGCATCTTTAATAAACATTACGAGCACACTAGATTTAAAGAGTGTCACTGATCTTCAAGGGTCATTTAACATAAACTCCGAAGCCAGCGGCGCGTACAGTATTATAGTTGGTGTGCAATTTTCTTTTATGTAATTTTTTTGACATTAAGGTACGATTATACAGTTTGACGACACTGCTTTGTAGGAAGTACAAATTAGGAATTGACCGTACCAGTAAGTCTAGCATCATCACATCAAAAACAAACAACGTATATCACGCCTATATCCCTTGCGGGGTAAGCAGAGCGTTAACTGCTATAAAAAACGACCATTTACACAACGTACGGCAAAATTTTGACAGTCGTACAGAAGACTGTGTATCACCATAGTGACAGGTTGTAAGCCTAAAACTGCAATATAACTCTTAAATTCCTTAGTCGCTCCTTACGACACCTACAGGAAAGATATTGGGTGATTTTTCGTACTTAGTTATACCTATCTCGCTTTTAAAATCATCCTGTGTACCTAATGTACAAAAGCACTGGTACACTCGCAGGCAAAATAACGGGCAATTATGAAAGCGATGTGCTAGGCTAGGTTACACTCGTTAGTGTAAGAGCTGAGCTTTGCACTAACTTGAAAAAGTGTGCGCGTGTGTAAAACAAAAACCCGACTGCGGTAATTTCGGCAAAGTTGTATTTTGCGATAATAATTCGCCATCTTGAATTTATGAAATTTTAATAGCCATTGTCACTCGCACTGCTGAGACGAATCTAGCGACACCTCACATGTCAAGATCTGCCCAGCCGTTTGGGCTGCAGTCCATGAAAACTAATTTCTTGGATACACACATACATAAATACATACATACATACTCTCTAAAAACATAACCCTCCTGATGCATTCGGGTAAAAAGTGTGCGCGTGTGAAAAAAAACTTGTGTAGTGTGATTTACTGTGATCGCGTGTGTAGTATTACTTAATTATTTTGTGCGCTCTATATGAATTACAAAACATAAACATTGGAGAAGAATAAAAATTGTGGAATTTGTTGCGAACTTGAGTGGAAGTACCTATCGTCAGTTTTAAAGAGAAAAACAAACATGATGAGATGACAGTCAAAAATTTAGAATGTCAGTCAAAGTTAATGATCAGAATGTCATCAATGTAGGATTATACAATTTGTATGTATTTAAATTCAAACAATGCAGTTACTCTTATCATATAGCGGCTTATTTGATTTTTCGTAATGTTACTGACATTTAAAATCATTTAAAAATCTACCGACAAAGGCTCATAACTGCAGTTATACAGACAGGGTATAATTTACTTGAAATATAGATAGAACATAACAGCCACAACAGTCTACTGGTGATTTTTAAATATAAATGTTCCTGACTGTCGGCAAGCTGTGATGCGATGAAAGATTCTTTAACTAAATCACGTTCCTTGTGTGAAAAGGCTAATATAAAGGTAGGTATTCATTTGGCAAAATTAACGCGGAGCTTTGTATATCAACAACTTCAAATTATCCATATTTATTCGCGACTATCTACCCTCGGACCGTGAAACTCAATCTATAAGGTAACCAAACTTACCTCATCCGTCTTCCCTACTTCTATTTACTTTAGTTTACCCTTATCATTGGCCAGTTAGTGGTTACCGACTCGGACATTTACCTGTTATCTTATCCTGGGCCAAAGCTAATAGAACAGTTTATTTGGGTCGTACGGGTCATTTCGGAAACCTTTAGGTTGAGAATTCAATGCGTATGCTTTTGTAGTGCCGGCTTAGAATAGCATCACCTCATGTCTTCCCCGTGGGTGTCGTAAGAAGCTACTAAGGGATCTGAGAGTTGATGTGTATTGAAATAAAATCAGTGTTACGAAATAGGCAGAGCTTGCAAAAAAATCCTGATGATTCCAACCCCAAAAAAAATGCTTGTAGGTTTTATGTATTCCCTTCTTTAGCTGTTTATTATAGGTAAGGTTAGTACATTTTAAAACTAAACGAAGGTAAGTATAAAATTACCATAGATTTGCTCTACCTTTGTAACCTAAATTGTCTATTCTATGTCAAACCACAAATGTAATATTTAATGCGCAATTGAGCCTCACGGCAGACGAGTAATTTTACCAATGTATCTGTCGAGTATTCGTTTATTACGTGACTGGGTGTTACAATTACGAAATACTAAACAGGAGAGTATTTTTTGTAACTAGTAACCCTTGTATCTATGTGATTCTCAATCTTTCTTGTCGCATGGGGCACCGAGTCTAAGATGTCCCGGTGACCTCTGGCGCCAGGAGTTCAAATTTGCAGTTTACTAGCAGTAGTAGAAAATTGGTTGTTTTGCTCAATCATAGACATCAACCAGGTCAGAAACGTGCCTATGCACGGAACCTTCTTCCGTACGGATAATCAGATCTTTCACCCAGCATTGCTCTCTTCTCTCTTCCCTTCAATGTGTCTAAAAGTAGTATCAATTGTTACAGAGCCATCAGCGCTTCGTGATCCCCACATAGCAGCGCCCTGCAGCCGCCAACATGCCTCAGGTGGCGGCCAACATGCAGTACCAGGAGTACAAGTGGGCCTACTCGATCATGGACTCCAGCAAGTAAGTGATCCCTACATAGCAGCACCCTGCAGCCGCCAACATGCCTCAGGTGGCGGCCAACATGCAGTACCAGGAGTACAAGTGGGCCTACTCGATCATGGACTCCAGCAAGTAAGTGATCCCCACATAGCAGCGCCCTGCAGCCGCCAACATGCCTCAGGTGGCGGCCAACATGCAGTACCATGAGTACAAGTGGGCCTACTCGATCATGGACTCCAGCAAGTAAGTGATCCCCACATAGCAGCGCCCTGCAGCCGCCAACATGCCTCAGGTGGCGGCCAACATGCAGTACCAGGAGTACAAGTGGGCCTACTCGATCATGGACTCCAGCAAGTAAGTGATCCCCACATAGCAGCGCCCTGCAGCCGCCAACAGATACAGATACAACATGCAGTACCAGGAGTATAAGTGGGCCTACTCGATCATGGACTCCAGCAAGTAAGTGATCCCCACATAGCAGCGCCCTGCAGCCGCCAACATGCCTCAGGTGGCGGCCAACATGCAGTACCAGGAGTACAAGTGGGCCTAGTCGATCATGGACTCCAGCAAGTAAGTGGTCCCCACATAGCAGCACCCTGCTACAACATGCAGTACCAGGAGTATAAGTGGGCCTACTCGATCATGGACTCCAGCAAGTAAGTGGTCCCCACATAGCAGCACCCTGCTACAACATGCAGTACCAGGAGTATAAGTGGGCCTACTCGATCATGGACTCCAGCAAGTAAGTGGTCCCCACATAGCAGCACCCTGCTACAACATGCAGTACCAGGAGTATAAGTGGGCCTACTCGATCATGGACTCCAGCAAGTAAGTGATCCCCACATAGCAGCGCCCTGCAGCCGCCAACATGCCTCAGGTGGCGGCCAACATGCAGTACCAGGAGTACAAGTGGGCCTACTCGATCATGGACTCCAGCAAGTAAGTGATCCCCACACAGCAGCGCCCTGCAGCCGCCAACATGCCTCAGGTGGCGGCCAACATGCAGTACCAGGAGTACAAGTGGGCCTACTCGATCATGGACTCCAGCAAGTAAGTGATCCCCACATAGCAGCGCCCTGCAGCCGCCAACAGATACAGATACAACATGCAGTACCAGGAGTATAAGTGGGCCTACTCGATCATGGACTCCAGCAAGTAAGTGATCCCCACATAGCAGCACCCTGCTACAACATACAGTACCAGGAGTATAAGTGGGCCTACTCGATCATGGACTCCAGCAAGTAAGTGATCCCCACATAGCAGCACCCTGCTATAACATACAGTACCAGGAGTATAAGTGGGCCTACTCGATCATGGACTCCAGCAAGAAAGTGATCCCCACATAGCAGCACCCTGCTACAACATACAGTACCAGGAGTATAAGTGGGCCTACTCGATCATGGACTCCAGCAAGTAAGTGAGCCCCACATAGCAGCACCCTGCAGCCGCCAACATGCCTCAGGTGGCGGCCAACATGCAGTACCAGGAGTACAAGTGGGCCTACTCGATCATGGACTCCAGCAAGTAAGTGAGCCCCACTTTCCCCACATAGCAGCGCCCTGACGCCGACATTATACTTTGATATTCGCGAAATGCGACTCAAAAGAGATGTGAAGCCAGTTGCTTTGCCCTCAAATAAAGTAGAAGAACGTACCTCTGGTGGCGATCAATATGCGGTACCAGGAGTACAGTGGGCCTACTCAATTATGGACTTTAACAAGTAAGACTTCAACCATTCTTTAAAGATCCCATCTTGCCTTACTGCAGTGAAAAGACCTCTCTCTCCTTTTTCCAAATCTCCAAAAGGTTGTTCTCTATATCTCCATTTAGTTCATCGCTAAACCTTATTAGCATGTGGTCAGTCCTAAGGGTCAGTCTTTTCACTACAAAAAAGCAACAAAGATATTGGAAGAGTTTATCATCTATTTACAGTAGGCGAAAGTTTGTTGAGGTTGAACGAAACCACATAAAATTTTGTTTGAAAGTTTATTTGATAGTGCTCATCCATCCTCCCCTCGAAAAGCTTTTCCATACTATAGTGGGCGTGCTAGCTCATTTTCCGGTAAGAATCGGAGGTACCAACTTTACTTCACAGGGTAGCTAGACATGCTTATAAGGATGTTAGAAAACTCGGGTGGATATCTTAGAGTAGTAGCTTTTAGACATGGTTGCTATTCATAGATGGCGGCTGTATGGCAACCCGCAACATACATTAAAACTTGAGGGTACAAATTTTCCTTTTCATGGCAGTTAGATATACTTATGATTATGAGGATGTAAAAATACCCTAATTTCCATCTCTAACTAGAAGCTAGAAAGATGGCGTTTGTGGAGTTTTCTAATATCGAGCATATCTTGAGAATCACTGAACCGATTTCATCTATTTTTCTAGCCACCATTTCTAAAAGCTACTACTCTGAGATATCCACCCGAGTCTTCTAACACCTTAATAAGCCATGTCTAGCTACCATGTGAAGGAAAGTTGGTACCTCGGACTTTTACCGTTTTTGGAAATTCGGCTTGCTAGCACACCCCCTACTACCACTATCACAGTCGGCCACGTGTTTACGATGCCCTATAATGAAGTTGACTGAATCACTAAATCTTTACGGCCTGTTGACCTAAGCAACCCTAAGTAATAATATCGTCCCGGGTTTTACAATGTGCTCGACCTTGGACAATCTGATGAGAGCATTTTTCATGACCTTTTTAACGATGAATGACCACAGCTAAAGTAATACACCTTATTTTTTTACACGTAGTAAAGAACCTTTTAAAATTTCTTTAGGGGAAAGCTCTACAGAAAAGACGCGTGACGCGACACGTACATGACATCTCTCAGACAAGCAATCGTCAGTCGTTATCAATAGGACGCGTCTCACGTGCGTAGCTTTGTTTCTTATGTTTCATACATTTTATATGGACGCGGTTTCAAGCATCGCGATGTCGTACGTCTTACGTCTCCGACGATTATTTGTTATGACTGTTGGCATCTTATGTCTTGCGTCTACTCTGTAGCGTTAGCGCCTTAGTTATATGAAATCTAAGTCCTGAAATCGACTCACTAAACATTCAGCAGATATAGAGCAAGGCAACTAGCTAGGTAGCATGAGCAACTAACTTGACTTGAAGGTCCGCTCCTTATTTTTGTTAAGGTCAATCCGTTCATGGTTACATAGTGTTATAATTATAATAGAAATATACTTAGGTGCAAATCTTTGTTTTTGAATAATTTATTTCGAGACGATTTCAAAACGCTTCTTCTGTCTAACAAACAAACTAGCTAGAAACATGTCACGAAAGCAATCCCCATTTAAAAGTCTTCCTATACAGTCTAGCTAGACGAACACCATTGATTGTTATTCGATATCCATATTGAAAGCTGAGTGGCGAAGCCATACAGCCATACCCTCGGTGCATCGCGTGTGAAGCAGCAAGACTATTGTATTGTCTACGTCTGCTGTTCGTATTGATTCAAGCACTTTCTTAGTGTAGAAACTTGTCTATCATCGACGCATAGTGGGGCTTTTCTTTGCCTGTTTTTATGCGGCTTCGATAAATCAAGTCCCAATTAAGACTTCTGCGTGGGCAATATTTGAAAAGTGTTGTTTGTCCTCAAGAAAACTAAATATTCCGAACACAAGAAACATCGTATTCCCACGGGAATAAGATATGGCTATAAGAGGATCATTATCTTCCTCTTCCTGCCCTTATCCCATATCAGTTGGGGTCGGTGCAACATGTTTTGATGGAACACAAAATCATGTAACAAAAGACTATGAGAGGATATGGTTAGAATATTGCGTAGGTCTGCTATAAATCCCGAGTTCTAGTCCTGGTCTAGGCATATATTTAGAAATATATTGAAATATCTGTTCTCGGTTCCAGCTTGATGTTTCTGTGTATATCCATCCATGCACCCTCCTACAGAGATACCTAGTAGCAGTAAGGGCTATGGATCGTATGTTTTTAATTAGTTTTGACGGTTGGCCGCTTTCGATTTACGACTTCACATACCTATAGATACTACAGTGTTTGTAGCATTTGCCAGTAGCGTTCAAATAATAGGTCATAGGTCGTGCTATAGATCACTAGGCTAGATACACTACCAATTTAAACACTCCAGGGGCCGCTTACTGTCTGTCTGTCAATTTATATACGTTAGGTAAATGTGCTTTTACACTTAAATTTCATAATTGCGGTGTTAGATTAGTCTTTTTTTTACCTGACTGCCGGAGGGTTAGGTTTTGCGAGAGTATGTATGTAGACAAGAAATTAGTTTTTACGGACTACAGCCCAAACGGCTGGGCGGATCTTGTGAGGTGTCGTTAGATTCGTCTTAGCAGCGCGAGTGACACTGGCTATATTAAAGATTCATAAATTCAAGATGGTGGATTTTTATCCAAAACTACAACTTTGAAATTACCGCAGTCGGGTTTTTGTTAATACATCTGCTTGTGACTGGTTATATGCACCTCTTTACCTTGTTTATGATTGTAAAAGGAAATTGAATAGAAATCTCACATCAACATTACCCAAGATTCAATTAGTTTGAATGCAATAAAATATTTACATGATTTTATTTCCTTGTTATAACCAATTAATTTCCTTATTGCCAATTAAACCTATAGATTTTATGTGTGTGGTTTTAATGAAAAACAAAAGTGCCTTGGTAACTGCTTTTTTTAATAGTTCAGCCGTTAAACACCTTTAATTTTGTATCATTTCATTTTCTCTTATTATCTCGTCGTGTGGGACACCGAGTCGTCCGACGACCTGATGAACCCTGGTGTCAGAGTTGTAATGCCGCGGTACGAGTAAATTATGTAACTTTAGCGGAGTTTGACTGTAAAGGCTGGGTTAGATAGTTTGGACTGGACGGTTCTTTTCCCGTGCGCAGAAGACTTACATTGGTAGTTCGATTGTCTAGCGGGACATGAGGTTGACTGTTCATTTTATGCCTATCACCGATTAGCCAATGAACTTATTAGCGTACCAGTTACCTCCACACTATCAGCAAAAGTTCGAGCTACACATTCAAGACATTTCAAGATACGATAAGATTTTCATACAGTTAACAAGAATCACCAGATTAAGATGATCTATACCCACGGAAAGAGATTGAGTGAAGCTAGTTTTACCCGGCATGCTCCGGACCATCAACAGATTTGACCTTTGGTGGCCTAA
Organism: Phthorimaea operculella; assembly: GCA_024500475.1. Taxonomy (NCBI): domain Eukaryota; kingdom Metazoa; phylum Arthropoda; class Insecta; order Lepidoptera; family Gelechiidae; genus Phthorimaea; species Phthorimaea operculella. The sequence continues at coordinate 1,288,233 of JANFCV010000120.1, forward strand.
TTTACCTGGTTTTATTCAGTGCCTTCTCGTATAGATGGTGTGTAGATGTCGGTGTGAGTGTAGTCTCAAAATAGAGAGAATACAGAAAGTTCACTCGGCCCTATTTTGGATTTTCGCGATAGGCGCTCGCGACAGCTAGGGTTGCTACTGACAAAAATCTCAAAGTACAAAAATATCAAAACAGCAAAATCTGATAAAGAACGTCATATGACTCTGAGCCAAAAATCCAAGAAAGTTGACGGTCGTATCAACCACCTTCATAATTACCTTGACTTCCCCTGAGATTTCGGTTATTTCCAGTTAAAATCAGTAAGCATCGTCAAAATCATCGCTAGTACTGAGTGAGCCATCTGGTAAGGCGCCCCAGCCGTTTCCCTAATTTGTGGTGTAGTGGCGTTTCCTTGTAATCCGTCTCTCTGTATTGGGTGCCTGTCCAACCGCACTTATGCTTGTCGAAATGTCAATCAGCCTTATGCTGCAGTCCATCCTGTTTTTTTTTTAGTAATGGACTCTATGTTTCTCGGTCCCGGGACCGGCAAAAACTACACCTAACTATTTGGTGGGGAGCGAGGGCTCACCCGGATGTGTGTGGGTGGTTGTTCAAACATCCAGCCCAATCACGCCCTTGGGGCGAGACTGGGCTTACGAGTTGTTCTGGGAAGAACGAATCGGACTATGTCTACTGGGTATATGCCGGTAGTTGCCAAAGAAGGGCACAAATGAGGGACCTCCGCGTCCCCGCCGGCGGGGACGACGGTTGCTTGAAGAGCTTGTGGAGTGTGATCTACTCGCAATGGCTGCAGCGGCTGCTAATGTGATGGGAACACAGTCCATCCGGTGTTCCAATGAAGGTAATAGCCGCCTGCTGCTCTCCAATTAGCAAAGACAATGCTACAACACACAGACTGATCACCGCTGAAGACTTGACATGTGTTATGTTGCTCTCCAATTAGCAAAGACAATGCTACAACACTCAGACTGATCACCGCTGAAGACTTGACATGTGTTATGTTGCTCTCCAATTAGCAAAGACAATGCTACAACACACAGACTGATCACCGCTGAAGACTTGACATGTGTTATGTTGCTCTCCAATTAGCAAAGACAATGCTACAACACACAGACTGATCACCGCTGAAGACTTGACATGTTTTATGTTGCTCTCCAATTAGCAAAGACAATGCTACAACACACAGACTGATCACCGCTGAAGACTTGACATGTGTTATGTTGCTCTCCAATTAGCAAAGACAATGCTACAACACACAGACTGATCACCGCTGAAGACTTGACATGTGTTATGTTGCTCTCCAATTAGCAAAGACAATGCTACAACACACAGACTGATCACCGCTGAAGACTTGACATGTGTTATGTCAATCGTCCTTATGCTGCAGCCCATCCGGTGCTCCAATGAGGGTAATAGCCGCCTGCTGCTCTCAATTAGCAAAGACAATGCTACAACACACAGACTGATCACCGCTGAAGACTTGACATGTGTTATGTTGCTCTCCAATTAGCAAAGACAATGCTACAACACACAGACTGATCACCGCTGAAGACTTGACATGTGTTATGTCAATCGTCCTTATGCTGGAGTCCATCCGGTGCTCCAATGAGGGTAATAGCCGCCTGCTGCTCTCCAATTAGCAAAGACAATGCTACAACACACAGACTGATCACCGCTGAAGACTTGACATGTGTTATGTCAATCGTCCTTATGCTGCAGCCCATCCGGTGCTCCAATGAGGGTAATAGCCGCCTGCTGCTCTCCAATTAGCAAAGACAATGCTACAACACACAGACTGATCACCGCTGAAGACTTGACATGTGTTATGTTGCTCTCCAATTAGCAAAGACAATGCTACAACACACAGACTGATCACCGCTGAAGACTTGACATGTGTTATGTCAATCGTCCTTATGCTGCAGCCCATCCGGTGCTCCAATGAGGGTAATAGCCGCCTGCTGCTCTCCAATTAGCAAAGACAATGCTACAACACACAGACTGATCACCGCTGAAGACTTGACATGTATTATGTCAATCGTCCTTATGCTGCAGCCCATCCGGTGCTCCAATGAGGGTAATAGCCGCCTGCTGCTCTCCAATTAGCAAAGACAATGCTACAACACACAGACTGATCACCGCTGAAGACTTGACATGTGTTATGTTACTCTCCAATTAGCAAAGACAATGCTACAACACACAGACTGATCACCGCTGAAGACTTGACATGTGTTATGTTGCTCTCCAATTAGCAAAGACAATGCTACAACACACAGACTGATCACCGCTGAAGACTTGACATGTGTTATGTCAATCGTCCTTATGCTGCAGCCCATCCGGTGCTCCAATGAGGGTAATAGCCGCCTGCTGCTCTCCAATTAGCAAAGACAATGCTACAACACACAGACTGATCACCGCTGAAGACTTGACATGTGTTATGTCAATCGTCCTTATGCTGCAGTCCATCCGGTGCTCCAATGAGGGTAATAGCCGCCTGCTGCTCTCCAATTAGCAAAGACAATGCTACAACACACAGACTGATCACCGCTGAAGACTTGACATGTGTTATGTCAATCGTCCTTATGCTGCAGTCCATCCGGTGCTCCAATGAGGGTAATAGCCGCCTGCTGCTCTCCAATTAGCAAAGACAATGCTACAACACACAGACTGATCACCGCTGAAGACTTGACATGTGTTATGTCAATCGTCCTTATGCTGCAGCCCATCCGGTGCTCCAATGAGGGTAATAGCCGCCTGCTGCTCTCCAATTAGCAAAGACAATGCTACAACACACAGACTGATCACCGCTGAAGACTTGACATGTGTTATGTCAATCGTCCTTATGCTGCAGCCCATCCGGTGCTCCAATGAGGGTAATAGCCGCCTGCTGCTCTCCAATTAGCAAAGACAATGCTACAACACACAGACTGATCACCGCTGAAGACTTGACATGTGTTATGTTGCTCTCCAATTAGCAAAGACAATGCTACAACACACAGACTGATCACCGCTGAAGACTTGACATGTGTTATGTCAATCGTCCTTATGCTGCAGCCCATCCGGTGCTCCAATGAGGGTAATGGCCGCCTGCTGCTCTCCAATTAGCAAAGACAATGCTACAACACACAGACTGATCACCGCTGAAGACTTGACATGTGTTATGTTGCTCTCCAATTAGCAAAGACAATGCTACAACACACAGACTGATCACCGCTGAAGACTTGACATGTGTTATGTCAATCGTCCTTATGCTGGAGTCCATCCGGTGCTCCAATGAGGGTAATAGCCGCCTGCTGCTCTCCAATTAGCAAAGACAATGCTACAACACACAGACTGATCACCGCTGAAGACTTGACATGTGTTATGTCAATCGTCCTTATGCTGCAGCCCATCCGGTGCTCCAATGAGGGTAATAGCCGCCTGCTGCTCTCCAATTAGCAAAGACAATGCTACAACACACAGACTGATCACCGCTGAAGACTTGACATGTGTTATGTTACTCTCCAATTAGCAAAGACAATGCTACAACACACAGACTGATCACCGCTGAAGACTTGACATGTGTTATGTTGCTCTCCAATTAGCAAAGACAATGCTACAACACACAGACTGATCACCGCTGAAGACTTGACATGTGTTATGTCAATCGTCCTTATGCTGCAGCCCATCCGGTGCTCCAATGAGGGTAATAGCCGCCTGCTGCTCTCCAATTAGCAAAGACAATGCTACAACACACAGACTGATCACCGCTGAAGACTTGACATGTGTTATGTCAATCGTCCTTATGCTGCAGTCCATCCGGTGCTCCAATGAGGGTAATAGCCGCCTGCTGCTCTCCAATTAGCAAAGACAATGCTACAACACACAGACTGATCACCGCTGAAGACTTGACATGTGTTATGTCAATCGTCCTTATGCTGCAGTCCATCCGGTGCTCCAATGAGGGTAATAGCCGCCTGCTGCTCTCCAATTAGCAAAGACAATGCTACAACACACAGACTGATCACCGCTGAAGACTTGACATGTGTTATGTCAATCGTCCTTATGCTGCAGCCCATCCGGTGCTCCAATGAGGGTAATAGCCGCCTGCTGCTCTCAATTAGCAAAGACAATGCTACAACACACAGACTGATCACCGCTGAAGACTTGACATGTGTTATGTTGCTCTCCAATTAGCAAAGACAATGCTACAACACACAGACTGATCACCGCTGAAGACTTGACATGTGTTATGTCAATCGTCCTTATGCTGCAGCCCATCCGGTGCTCCAATGAGGGTAATAGCCGCCTGCTGCTCTCCAATTAGCAAAGACAATGCTACAACACACAGACTGATCACCGCTGAAGACTTGACATGTGTTATGTCAATCGTCCTTATGCAGCAGTCCATCCGGTGCTCCAATGAGGGTAATAGCCGCCTGCTGCTCTCCAATTAGCAAAGACAATGCTACAACACACAGACTGATCACCGCTGAAGACTTGACATGTGTTATGTTGCTCTCCAATTAGCAAAGACAATGCTACAACACACAGACTGATCACCGCTGAAGACTTGACATGTGTTATGTCAATCGTCCTTATACTGCAGCCCATCCGGTGTTCCAATGAGGGTAATAGCCGCCTGCTGCTCTCCAATTAGCAAAGACAATGCTACAACACACAGACTGATCACCGCTGAAGACTTGACATGTGTTATGCTGCTCTCCAATTAGCAAAGACAATGCTACAACACACAGACTGATCACCGCTGAAGACTTGACATGTGTTATGTCAATCGTCCTTATGCTGCAGTCCATCCGGTGCTCCAATGAGGGTAATAGCCGCCTGCTGCTCTCCAATTAGCAAAGACAATGCTACAACACACAGACTGATCACCGCTGAAGACTTGACATGTGTTATGTCAATCGTCCTTATGCTGCAGCCCATCCGGTGCTCCAATGAGGGTAATAGCCGCCTGCTGCTCTCCAATTAGCAAAGACAATGCTACAACACACAGACTGATCACCGCTGAAGACTTGACATGTGTTATGTCAATCGTCCTTATGCTGCAGCCCATCCGGTGCTCCAATGAGGGTAATAGCCGCCTGCTGCTCTCCAATTAGCAAAGACAATGCTACAACACACAGACTGATCACCGCTGAAGACTTGACATGTGTTATGTTGCTCCAATTAGCAAAGACAATGCTACAACACACAGACTGATCACCGCTGAAGACTTGACATGTGTTATGTTGCTCTCCAATTAGCAAAGACAATGCTACAACACACAGACTGATCACCGCTGAAGACTTGACATGTGTTATGCTGCTCTCCAATTAGCAAAGACAATGCTACAACACACAGACTGATCACCGCTGAAGACTTGACATGTGTTATGTCAATCGTCCTTATGCAGTCCATCCGGTGCTCCAATGAGGGTAATAGCCGCCTGCTGCTCTCCAATTAGCAAAGACAATGCTACAACACACAGACTGATCACCGCTGAAGACTTGACATGTGTTATGTCAATCGTCCTTATGCTGCAGTGCATCCGGTGCTCCAATGAGGGTAATAGCCGCCTGCTGCTCTCCAATTAGCAAAGACAATGCTACAACACACAGACTGATCACCGCTGAAGACTTGACATGTGTTATGTCAATCGTCCTTATGCTGCAGCCCATCCGGTGCTCCAATGAGGGTAATAGCCGCCTGCTGCTCTCCAATTAGCAAAGACAATGCTACAACACACAGACTGATCACCGCTGAAGACTTGACATGTGTTATGTTACTCTCCAATTAGCAAAGACAATGCTACAACACACAGACTGATCACCGCTGAAGACTTGACATGTGTTATGTCAATCGTCCTTATGCTGCAGTCCATCCGGTGCTCCAATGAGGGTAATAGCCGCCTGCTGCTCTCCAATTAGCAAAGACAATGCTACAACACACAGACTGATCACCGCTGAAGACTTGACATGTGTTATGTTGCTCTCCAATTAGCAAAGACAATGCTACAACACACAGACTGATCACCGCTGAAGACTTGACATGTGTTATGTTGCTCTCCAATTAGCAAAGACAATGCTACAACACACAGACTGATCACCGCTGAAGACTTGACATGTGTTATGTTGCTCTCCAATTAGCAAAGACAATGCTACAACACACAGACTGATCACCGCTGAAGACTTGACATGTGTTATGTTGCTCTCCAATTAGCAAAGACAATGCTACAACACACAGACTGATCACCGCTGAAGACTTGACATGTGTTATGTCAATCGTCCTTATGCTGCAGCCCATCCGGTGCTCCAATGAGGGTAATAGCCGCCTGCTGCTCTCCAATTAGCAAAGACAATGCTACAACACACAGACTGATCACCGCTGAAGACTTGACATGTGTTATGCTGCTCTCCAATTAGCAAAGACAATGCTACAACACACAGACTGATCAGATCACCACTGAAGACTTTTCATAAAACTATTGTTACCCTAAGGTGCTAAATTGATTGGAGTAATTGTTTATGTTCAAACTCAAAAGCGCTAAACAGATTCGAAAAATTATTTTCTACTTATTTCATCCCCAGGTTTCTAAAGTGGTCCTTTGCCATATCATGGTCATCTGGTCATGTTCTGACCCTAAAAAATGTTCATAGGATCGTTTCAGCCAAGGTTTTGATCTTCAATATAGTGAATTATCATCCAAGTTTGTTTTCAACATTAATCTTCAGTCCTTTGATTGAATTATCTGTTTCGTGGTCATGATCATAAACGAACATGTCACGCTATTGCATCTCGTATCACGCTACGTTTGTTCAACTCACAGCAATTACATTTTTCAAAGGGAACCCTTTTAAACCAGAGTGACGCCATAAAAAACTTGGCGCAATAGGATATGGCGCTTGTTAATTTTTTTTGCATCATGATTTTGCCCACTTTTGGGCATAAACCGTTTCTGATCTCGTCCATTATGCGTAGATTTAGGTCTTCTGCATACACAATGTCCCGGCGCGACCCTTGATGCCATCGGTTCACGTGGCGGTTGCCAGGTGGTCTGCCTACGCTTCGCTTCCAAGTTGTGTTGTCCAAGTCTGCTTACAACGAGTATTTCATGGCTTCACACTGGTTATGAGAGTTCCTGCTGTGCTCTTTGATCTGAGTAGGTAGTTTAACAACATTGTGTACATTACCGTACGAGTGAAGAAAGTGTCCAGTTAATTTGTAAAACATTTGAATTGTAGATGTTGATGCAAATTGGTCGGAGCCACTGAACTTGTAAAACTATCACTATTGTTTTGATTAATTAAGTATGGTACCAATCCTAAACCCCTAAACTAGTTAACCTAAGAAAAGAAAACTGTTTCTTAATTATGATGATTGTATGGAGATGAGATGACAGTACCACTGTATCTATCTCATGTCTGATTGCGTCGAGTTTTTCATGGCTTCAATCTAGTTACTGCTAGAGTTCCTTATGAAATTCTCTTTGATTTAAGTAGTTGAAAAACAATGTCTGTCTGTCTGTACGAGTGAAGAAAGTGTCCAGATAATTGTAAAACATTGGAATTGTAGATGTTGATGCAAATCGGACGGAGCCACTGAACTTATGGGTAAAACTATCACGTTACAACGTTGTTTTGTAAGGTGGGCGTCCCAATCACCAATTTGTTAATCTAATTTAAAAATAAACTTCTTTGGTAATTTGGTAGGAAAAAATGTTTACTCCAAATAAGTGTGTGGAAATAGGTAGATAGATATTTTTATATGTACCTACTTACATAAGGATTTCTTTCACCGGCGCTTGATATCTTAAGCTGTACCTATAAAGTCTACCTGTAGCTGTAGGTAGATACGTTGGTTCAGTTAGAATGTAGCAGCTAAATATAATTTCTTCCCGATCAAACTAGGTCGCTGCGACAAAATATCTAGACAAATTAACCGCAAAAGTTGTCATCTGCCGAGCGCGTTGGAGCGCATAAATAAATAAAATATTACGAATTATATGATCAAAAAGTATTTCTTAAGCACATTTTAAGCTATACCTATATTTATAGGTAGCTTACAATTCTTATATTTTGATTTGATGAACCCAATTTGTCAAGAGTTTTAAACCACATGCATACTGTAGGCCTCTGATATGATTGTGTATTCGCTAATAAAGCTATATTTGTCATTCTTTGTTATTGCTGACAGCCGATGTGGCGCAGTGGTTAGTATGCCTGCCTGCCACGCAAAGGTTCAATTCCCGGTGGGATCAGTCACAAAGTTGATATTTATCACTTTGTGAATTCGTTCCTAGTCTGGTTAGGACATTGCAGGCTGAACCACCTGATTGTCCGCAAGTAAGATGGTTCCGTGCTTCGGATGGGCACGTTAAGCCGTCGGTCCCGGTTGCTGTCTATGATGGCGGTCGTTACACAACCATGTCAGAGGCCTGCTACTTGTAGTAGGCGGTTGAAAACTCTGACACCAGGGTTCATCGGGTCGTTGAACGTCTCGGTGTCCCACACGAAAGGAGAGAGAGAGAGAGTTATTGCTGTCTATACAGCTTTTGAGTATAGACGACATAAAGATAGACATATATAGACAAAGCATGGTACTTCTTACCATCATTCTTACAGAAAATTAGATGGTTCCACATAGTATAAATTGACACGAAACAGACCTCTAAAACGAAAGATTTTTCAAGTACTTAAAATTTGTTACACTAGTTAAAAACACGGCCTTCAAGCCTTAACATCTTGAAGCTTGTTGCTCGAGAAACTAACCTATTTTCGTGCGCGAGATTAGAGCCTGCGACCATGGCGCAGTGTGCCACTAAGCCATCGGCTGCGCTTGCGCAACTATCTGTTTCAATGTTTAGACACAAAAGTAGCTCAATAGTGCACGGGTATTATGTAACCGTTTACCCTCATTAGTGTAGAGACATAAGGCACGGAGAGGAGCTCACGATTTTAACCGATTTCAGAAAAGAAGGTTTTCCTCCTGTACGTATGCTACAGTTTAGAAATTTTGAAGTACTTATTTCGAAATTCTGATCCGCTTTTGGATCGCTTTACCACCAGAGCTAGAATATCTAAAATCCAAATGCCCCAGAGTGTTTAAAATTTAGGGAGTGCATTGTTTTTCTCACATTTCTAAAACTACTTCGATTCCTGAAGTTAGTATTTGTTGTATTCAGTTCCATCAGCGGGTTCCTGATTCGCCCCTTATCATCAATATAAATAGTATAAAATGAAGACGCTTTTTGCGTTTCTCTGACTGTCTGTCATGAAACTCCTCCTAAATTACGCAACAGATTTTTATGCGGTTTTTTGTTATACATGAAACGGGAAAAGGGAGAAAATGAGTTGCAGAGGGTAAAACCGCTAACCGTGTTTACTTTAATAAAGCTAGTATTTTTTTTAATTAAACACATGAGCTAAACTTGTCTTGTTTTATTGGTTCTAGCGACAAGAAATCTGTGCCACTACTTCCATCAATGCTACTATGCATGCATGGATGCATGGAAGCTAGTAACCTACTTCTGACACCAGCTTGAAACACCTAGCTAGGTAACATACCTACATATACGTGCATATGTTCTTGGTTTTGTATAAATCGTCTGCAATAGATGGAATAAGACCAATGATGATGATGTGATGATATACAGGGAGTAACAGAAAGGGTATAACAAGCCGAAAGGAGAAAAGGTATAACAAGCCGAAAGGAGGTCAAGGTACTCATGAAACTGAACAACTTTCCCCATGGAACATGGGTCGAAATATGAAAAAAAATTTGGACCTCCCATACAAAATCGCCATTCAGCTAATTGATTTACTATGGGAGGTCCTAATTTTTTTTTCATATTTCGACCCATGTTCCATGGGGTTGTAACGTTTCGGAAAGAGATCCGTAGGCAGGGAGACCATCGTCTGACAGCCTGGAGTCATCTCTCAATGCTTGCGTCGGTCAAAACACATAATATTCAATACTATCATAGGTCAATGTGCACTACCACCATGCTTAAATCAATACATTGTATAAAATAAAGTCGTAGCTCAGGAGGTAAGAGGCGCCGCCGATACTGCTTGCGAAAGTTGCATTTTCAAATCTCTTCAATAAAAGAAAATATTGAGGTTTTCTAGAATTTTAAGGCAATCTCGAGAAATCTACATCATATTTCGAAAACTCTACATCATCTATCGAAAGCTCTACATCATCTTTAACAAAACAGCCTGAATGTAACATCATAATCCCACAGAAAAACCAGTTTATCGCGGTTAGCTAAGCTAGTGTTACGCAAGGAATGTTCACACCAATTCAGCAGTATTTCGGTGGCTTAGCCAAAGCTGTTTATCTAAGCCTAACTGGCTTAGCAATTTGTAGGATTTCCGTCAACTGTTCCGTTTATGGTGCCAGGATGTTAACTAGACAACACAATAACACGCCCGCGCAGTGCTTGCTTTACAAATATTGTCAAAACTGATTATTAATACAGAACTTGCGTTTTGGTAGTAAAATAAGCATCGAGGGAATATGGCTCAGTGCTTTGAAAGAAACGTTAACACGTCGTGCTAGTTGCTATCGATATGATAAGATTACACAAACATATCAGAGGCCTGCTGCTTGTAGTGGGCAGTTGAAAAACTCTGACTCCAGGGCGAATCGGATCGTTGAACGACTCGGTGTGGGATATAGGGGATATACCGGGAGTAACGGAAACGGTATAACAAGCCGAAAGGAGGTCAAGGTACTCATGAAACTGAACAACTTTCCCCATGGAACATGGCTCGAAATATGAAAAAAAAAAATTGGACCTCCCATAGTAAATCAATTAGCTGAACGGCGATTTTGTATGGGAGGTCCAAATTTTTTTTATTTTATTTAAGCATGGTGGTAGTGCACCCACATTGACCTATGATAGCATTGAATATTACCTATGTATCTTGACCGATGCAAGCATTGAGAGATGACTCCAGGCTGTCAGACGATGGTCTTCCTGCCTATGGATCTGTTTCCGGAACGTTACAACCTGGGCCTTTTCAAGGCGAGAGTGAATAGGCATTATCTGGCTGAGCATGTTCAATCATCGTCTGCATCGTCACTTAACATCAGGTGAGATTATGGACAAATGCTTACCTATTTTATATTAAAAGAAAAACCTGAGCTAAAGACTATTTGAAAATTATTTTGCGTACAAAACTTGTTTCGCCGACCTTTGACTATTTCAATTAGCAACCATATCCTATGAAAATAAATGTAATAAAGCCAGGTTAGAGTTATCATCATGTACCGTTACAATAGATACCTAAATGGGAACAAAACAAATTCGATTTCACGCTGCATAAAGTTCAATACGAGCTATAATTATAATTTGCTTCATTTCATAGGTAATATTTATTAGTAGGAGTAACCTCCAATCCATGATTGCAAATTTCCGTATTATTAATGATCAACCCATTCGGTATATTATTATGTATGAGTAACGAACTGAGATAAAATCTAGTTATATTTTTGCGCGGTCTAAACACGTTGTATTGTATTAGGTACAATTTAGAGTTACTTAACCACAAAAAATGGCTAATTTTCCTTTAGGCACGTAAAGTCTACTTACTACTACTGAAATAAATTGCATGAGATTATGGTTACTCAAACGTATTTTAGTTTCTATACGTTTCAGATGCGTACAAAATTGTCGACTAAACCAGTCTTTCCTCTCTCACTCTAATAGTAGTGAAAAGTCTGTTACCATGAGTATAGGTAGAAACTTTAAAATCTTTACATACATTGTAATCTTTTGCGTGCCACAGGATCCATAATCCAAGTACTATAGCCGTATCTAATTCTAACCGCTTTACATCGGTGGTATCCATCATTTTCTGCGCAGGCACGTAGGTAGCACAAAGTATTGGCAAGCACCAAATACAGAGAGGCGGCTACAAGGAAACGTCACTACACTCACACAGACATCTACACGCGGTCTTTTACGCGCGAAGCCAAATCATCTCAAACTGGCAGATGAGTGTCAGTGCGGGCTTACGGCAAAATAACGACTCGCAAGCTGTTTTATAGTGTGGGTGTGAATAATGTAGGTAATGTACTTAAAAAAGTGTAATCCAGGTACCTCATTTCAAAAATTCGGAAAGAAAAAGTAGCAACTCTTGGGCGTAGGTATAAATGATCGGAAAAGGGGCGAGCTGTCCTTCTGTAAATTCTCTATTTCGTGTAGGTAGGTCGTATCTTATACTTGTCTCATAAACAATGTTCCAATATGCGAACAGTGTGTATTGAGGGCAGGCCCGATCACGTTTTATGACCTGGGTGACGCCAATGTGTGACTGCATGTTGATCCAATCGATCCGTGGAAGATTTCGTTCGTTCATATCGTGTGGGACACGTAGGACTTATGTCTCATAATTATAATACATTGGCTTCATACGTCTGTGACAGACGGTTTATTCAGTGTCTGAGGCAAGACTTTTCATAGCTAAAAAGCCGATTCGGGAGCTGCATAGCTTTCCGCATGCCCAACGAGAGAAGGTGGAATTGGAGACTGGCACATGTATGTTTAGGTTTCGTTTCTACGTTATGTTAGTGACGACGCCAGAGAACCAGGCATTAACATTAGTTTTACGCCCATCAAATACAAACAATTCATCCCTATCCTCAGCAACCTTAGCAACATTATCCTCATAAACAATGTTCCAATATGCGAACGGTGTGTGTGTGCTGAGGGCAGGCCCGATCACGTTTTATGACCTGGGTGACGCCAATGTGTGACTGCATGTTGATCCAATCGATCCGTGGAAGATTTCGTTCGTTCATATCGTGTGGGACACGTAGGACTTATGTCTCATAATTATAATACATTGGCTTCATACGTCTGTGACAGACGGTTTATTCAGTGTCTGAGGCAAGACTTTTCATAGCTAAAAAGCCGATTCGGGAGCTGCATAGCTTTCCGCATGCCCAACGAGAGAAGGTGGAATTGGAGACTGGCACATGTATGTTTAGGTTTCGTTTCTACGTTATGTTAGTGACGACGCCAGAGAACCAGGCATTAACATTAGTTTTACGCCCATCAAATACAAACAATTCATCCCTATCCTCAGCAACCTTAGCAACATTATCCTCATAAACAATGTTCCAATATGCGAACGGTGTGTGCTGAGGGCAGGCCCGATCACGTTTTATGACCTGGGTGACGCCAATGTGTGACTGCATGTTGATCCAATCGATCCGTGGAAGATTTCTTTCATATCGTGTGGGACACGTAGGACTTATGTCTCATAATTATAATACATTGACTTCATACGTCTGTGACAGACGGTTTATTCAGTGTCTGAGGCAAAACTACATGGCTAAAAAGCCGATGACTTTCCGCACGCCCTACAAGTGAAGGTGGAAATGGAAACTGGCTATGTATGTTTAGATTTCGTTTCTACGTTTTGTTAGCGAGGCCAGAGAACCAGGCATCAACATAAGTTTTACGCCCATCAAACGCAAACAATTCATCCCTATACTCAGCAACATTACCAACAAATGCAAAAAATTGCAATACACGTGAGCTCTCAAATTCCTTAGTCGCTTCTTACGACACCCACGGGAAAGATATGAGGTGATTCTATTCTGTGTCGGCACCACACTGCAAACCATCTCACACTTATAACAAAGAATGCTTATTTTCAACCAAATTCAAGGTGATCGGATGTATTATGTAAAATCAATGATTACACTGATTACTGTTCGAATTAAGTAGAAAGTTGTAGAGCAAGGGCGCTGAAGTTTTTTAGGAAGTTGCGTAAATCATTACTGATTAATTATATTATGCGATCTGTGAGAGACCAGCTTGTCAGTCAAGACTTGTACTGTATACTTGGCAACACTGAAATATAAAACAACCAAGGAACACTGGTCAATATGTGACAAAAATATTTTCTATGTCCCATACAATACATACAACGTATCTATCCACTCTGGCGACTAATAGATTTTCTATACAGACAGGGGTCCAATTTTTTTTTCGATCTGTTCTCATATTCGTCATCATGAATTCGCTGCGCTGGATCCTATATTTATATTCATATTTAGGTTCTCCCAGATACTTGCTATCTATAGTTTCTAAATATGTCTAAGATTCGAAACAAAACCATTTGTGTACCAGGCAGATGCACTATATATCAGTCATCAATCATCATCATACATACGATACGACCAAAACTTTGCATTGTCTTGTTGTGCATTACAGACAGACATGTCATGTCAACCTAGAAATAGCTTCAGCATTTCGGGGATTCGAACCCAGAAAATTTGCGTTGAATGCTGACACGTACTTTACTGTCATCATGTGGGCGTTTGCCTTGTCTTTCAGTGCATTCAGTCTAGACAATCATGTCAACCTAGAAATAGCTTCAACATTTTTCAGCAAATTGAACTCAGGATATTTGCATTCCAGAATGACACGCACTGGCGCCAAATCTGTCGTCATATGGCTAGACTTTCGCCTTGTCTTGTGCATTCAGACTTTCCCCGCGCGCCGTTTCCCTAATCTGTGTTCCGACGGTCTTGTCATGAATATGCGTTTCATGGGCTGGATCATCATCATCTGCCTGCCCTTATACCAATTTATTTGGGGTCGGTGCAACATGTCTTTTTCTTCCATTCATCACTATCCAGCTCAAGCCTTATCCCCTTGGGCTGAATATTTGCACTAAATATTTTTAGTGTTTTTCGGGGAATCGAATCCAGGAAAGTTGCGTTCCAGAATGACTCACATTGGCGCCACATCTGTCGTCGTATGGCTAGACGTTTGCCTTGTGCATTCAGACCGTCTTGTCTTGAATACCCCAAGCTGCATTGTCTTAAAAGCCTTCACGACTGAACTAAGACATTGTGTTATTTCGTCCCTAGAGGCATATTCTGTAGACGGCTGTGCTAACTGACCTCATCACTCATCGATACAATAGTCCAATGATAAAAGAGCGCACTTTCGCCATGGTTGCTAACTATGGATGCCTCGGGCTAAGACGGTCGTGATCTCTTCACTTATGGGCTATTAGGCGCCATTGCTATTATGATTTGCAAGACATTAGTCTGATGCATGTGGGGTGTGATTTTCTAGGTACTTTTCACACTCGCGGTACTGAGACACAAAACAGCAAAGTACAAAATTTCGATCGAGAACATATATCTAAATTTGACCTTCAAATACCTGATTTGCAGAAATTGCACTCACGATCAGGACAGACAGCTGTGAATCAGGTAGGTAGACTCATTTCATTACCGCTGCCCCGCATAGATAGATAGATAGTCGATCGACTTATTTGCATTTGCATTCATGGTTATACCTACATTGTACCTGCTTATTCAAACTCAAACCATTGTGTATTATTGTTTTTATCTCTTTGATTGTCCTATACTTATTAAACGATTGCGTAAGTAAGTAGTACATTTCTTTTTCAGTATTAATATTCAGTGCAACTCGGCCGCCAGTTTCATATACCATGCATGCAAGCGTTTTACCGTTTGCATTTTTCAAGACTCCGACAACACGTCTTTCAAACTGTTTATTTACCAAATGCTGGCCCCAGGCCGTCAGCCACTATTACCACCATCTACGTGATGCACCATTGTTATACAGGGTGTTATTTAAATGTATTTTTTTTATTTATTTACCTATTCAGTCCAAAGTCTGACGGCAGTTTTATATGCGATGCATGCAACCGTCTTGCGGTTTGCATTTTTCAAGACTCCGACAACACTTCTTTCAAACTGTTTACCAAAATGCTGGCCCCAGGCCGTCAGCCACTATTACCACCATCTACGTGATGCGCCATTGTTATACAGGGTGTTATTTTCAATTTTTATTTTTTAACCATTTAGTCCAAAGTCTGACGGCAGTTTCATATGCGATGTATGCAATGCAACAGTCTTGCGGTTTGAATTTTTCAAGACTCCGACAACACGTCTTTCAAACTGTTTATTTACCAAATGCTGGCCCCAGGCCGTCAGCCACTATTACCACCATCTACGTGATGTGCCATTGTTATACAGGGTGTTATTTCAAATGCGTTTTTTATTATTTAATTATTCAGTCCAAAGTCTGACGGCAGTTTCATATAGGTACGATGCATGCAACCGTCATGCGGTGTGCATTTTCAAGAGTCCGACAACACTTTCGAACTGTTTACCAAATGCTGTGCTGGCCCCAGACCGTGAGCCGAGGGCTATTACCGCCATCTACTTGATGCTCCATTCTTATACAAGGTGTTAATCTAAAGGATTTTTTATTACTTATCTACTCAGATCAAGTAGGACGTCAGTTTCATATACCATGCGTTGCAAGCGTCTTGCGGTTTGAATTTTTCAAGACTCCGACAACACGTCTTTCAAACTGTTTATTTACCAAAATGCTGGCCCCAGGCCGTGAGCCACTATTACCACCATCTACGTGATGCGCCATTGTTATACAGGGTGTTATTTATATGTGTTTTTTATATTCAACTGTTCAGTCCAAGTCTGCCGCCAGTTTTGTATATGATGCATGCAACTGTCTTGCGGTTTGCATTTTTCAAGACTCCGACAACACTTCTTTCAAACTGTTTACCAAAATGCTGGCCCCAGGCCGTCAGCCACTATTACCACCATCTACGTGATGCGCCATTGTTATACAGGGTGTTATTTTCAATTTTTATTTTTTAACCATTTAGTCCAAAGTCTGACGGCAGTTTCATATGCGATGTATGCAATGCAACAGTCTTGCGGTTTGAATTTTTCAAGACTCCGACAACACGTCTTTCAAACTGTTTATTTACCAAATGCTGGCCCCAGGCCGTCAGCCACTATTACCACCATCTACGTGATGTGCCATTGTTATACAGGGTGTTATTTCAAATGCGTTTTTTATTATTTAATTATTCAGTCCAAAGTCTGACGGCAGTTTCATATAGGTACGATGCATGCAACCGTCATGCGGTGTGCATTTTTCAAGAGTCCGACAACACTTTCGAACTGTTTACCAAATGCTGTGCTGGCCCCAGACCGTGAGCCGAGGGCTATTACCGCCATCTACGTGATACTCCATTCTTATACAAGGTGTTAATCTAAAGGATTTTTTTTATTACTTATCTACTCAGATCAAGTAGGACGTCAGTTTCATATACCATGCGTTGCAAGCGTCTTGCGGTTTGAATTTTTCAAGACTCCGACAACACGTCTTTCAAACTGTTTATTTACCAAAATGCTGGCCCCAGGCCGTGAGCCACTATTACCACCATCTACGTGATGCGCCATTGTTATACAGGGTGTTATTTATATGTGTTTTTTATATTCAACTGTTCAGTCCAAGTCTGCCGCCAGTTTTGTATATGATGCATGCAACTGTCTTGCGGTTTGCATTTTTCAAGACTCCGACAACACTTCTTTCAAACTGTTTACCAAAATGCTGGCCCCAGGCCGTCAGCCACTATTACCACCATCTACGTGATGCGCCATTGTTATACAGGGTGTTATTTTCAATTTTTATTTTTTAACCATTTAGTCCAAAGTCTGACGGCAGTTTCATATGCGATGTATGCAATGCAACAGTCTTGCGGTTTGAATTTTTCAAGACTCCGACAACACGTCTTTCAAACTGTTTATTTACCAAATGCTGGCCCCAGGCCGTCAGCCACTATTACCATTGTTATACAGGCTGTTATTTTAAATGCGTTTTTTATTATTTAATTATTCAGTCCAAAGTCTGACGGCAGTTTCATATAGGTACGATGCATGCAACCGTCATGCGGTGTGCATTTTCAAGAGTCCGACAACACTTTCGAACTGTTTACCAAATGCTGTGCTGGCCCCAGACCGTGAGCCGAGGGCTATTACCGCCATCTACGTGATACTCCATTCTTATACAAGGTGTTAATCTAAAGGATTTTTTTTATTACTTATCTACTCAGATCAAGTAGGACGTCAGTTTCATATACCATGCGTTGCAAGCGTCTTGCGGTTTGAATTTTTCAAGACTCCGACAACACGTCTTTCAAACTGTTTATTTACCAAAATGCTGGCCCCAGGCCGTGAGCCACTATTACCACCATCTACGTGATGCGCCATTGTTATACAGGGTGTTATTTATATGTGTTTTTTATATTCAACTGTTCAGTCCAAGTCTGCCGCCAGTTTTGTATATGATGCATGCAACTGTCTTGCGGTTTGCATTTTTCAAGAGTCCGACAACACTTTCGAACTGTTTACCAAATGTTGGCCCCAGGCCGCGCCGTTCGTGATCTCGTGAGCCAACGGCTATTACCGCCATCTACTTGATGCGCCATTGTTATACAAGGTGTTATTTAAATGTGTTTTTTTTTATATTCAACTATTCAGTCCAAGTCGGCTGCCAGTTTCATATACAATGCATGCAACCATCTTGCGGTTTTCATTTTTCAAAACTCCGACAACACTTTCGAACTGTTTACCAAATGCTGGCCCCAGGCCGCGCCGTTCGTGATGTGGTGACCTGTCGGCTATTACCGCCATCTACGTGATGCGCCATTGTTATACAGGGTGTTAAATTAAATGGGTGCCATAGCTTAAGGCGTTCCGTTTTCCATACAAAAGTTCAATGGAGTTATGTTTGTAAAAGAGACAAGAGTCGGTTTAAAAAACTTGATGGGGAGTCCCGTGGGTATATAAGATTGTCGCAAAACACTAAAAAGAATTTTTAAATCATCAGATTTCCCCGTAAAAAGCGAGTCGCCACTTTACGAAAATAGATGGAGCTACTGCTGCAATAAATACGTTTAATTTTATTGTGCAGAAAATACTGATTATCTTTTAACTATAAGTAGTTTTGCGACAAATTTACGTGTGCCTTCATCATTCAGAATAAAGTTTCTTTAAAAAGAAACTCTACAGCTCATGTGTAACCCGACTGAAGTGCAGTTTTTCGTTTGTATGACGTAACGAACCACCTTAAGAGCAGGCTCAGGAACCCGAAAATATATCCCGTTTTTTTAACAGATCAGAAATGACGATAACCTCGGCCAAGCTCACAATAACAAAAAAAGCTTATATTGTTACTCGCTACACTACAAAACGACAAGATAGTTTTCAAAATTTCATAAAAAATAAGAATAATGTCACTTTACAACATTTAAAAATATATATATATTTTCACGTTATGTATTTCTTTATCGATACTGAACATGTCCTGCAAATGTGCCTCGCATTTATATTAACACCCTGTATTCTACCAGCTTTCGTATAAGAGTTGTGCAACCTGCCGTCTGTGGCAAATGCAGACGTTTTTTTGAGTCATGGGATTTCTTACAGTCAAGAGCACGCCATGTTTGATACATAGTTTGATACATTAGCTTGATTTGCGTTAGAATTTACATCTTTCGAAATATTATGTTTTACTTATTCCTTTATCGAAGTGTTTAAATTAACATCCTGTATTCTGCCAGCTTTCGTATGAGAGTTGTGCAACCAACCGTCTGTAGCAAATGCAGACGGTTTTTTGAGTCATGGGATTCTCATTCATTACAGTCAAGAGAGCGCCATGTTTGATACATAGTTTTATGCATTTAGCTTGATTTGCGTTACGAATTTCAACTTGCTGTTCGTTCTATTCGACTGAGTTCATAATACTGTTTTGCTTTTTATCACTTTTAGTATTTGAATAACCATAACGAAGTTCCGAATGCTATTTGCTGTCTATGATAACTTAGACGGCGATCTTTACACAAACTATTAGTGGCCTGCTAGTACTATGCGGTCAAAAACTCTGACGCCAGGGTTCATCGGATGTTTCGTCTATCCGATAAAGATATCTTGAGAACTAATGGTAAACTTACCTGAAAACTGCTATGATGAAACTTCTCAACTAACTTGTTTATCAGTTTTCAAGAACGTACCCCTTGTTTTAAGACGCGTCTTCATTTAAAAGCATTGTTAAGCAGCTTTGTTTAGCAACGAGTTGCGCACTTTTCTTGCCGTGCGACAATGTTGCTAAATAATGTACCCTAACAAACACCATCGGTCGATTCCACCTCGGTTCCTTAAGTCATGACTGGTAAGACGCACTGATCGAAACACCTTACACTTCCCACAGCTCTGGTGTAAAAGCAGCCTAAAAGTACATGTCGTTCATCTCGTATTTTTATTTGTATTCTTTATACTATTGTGTCAATATTTTCCCAGCCGTGTATGCTAATAAACAATTGTTCAAATCCATACAATACAATACAACAACGTCTAAGTATATCTTTAGTTCTGTGGACAGTACTGCTTTATACTTCTGAGAAGAAGCACTTACATTTTCTTAGTGTTCAATATGTCGCGTGCTTTATAGTAGTGAAAACTTAGTGTATAAATTAATACAAATTTTGGTTATAATGGAATTTACAAGGCAGTTCGTAAATGACTATGATAAAGAAGTGAAAATAACAACTACAGATGATAATGATTTGGATCTTTTAAATGGAGCATATTCCCATATTTTTCACTTCATGTAAGTAAATATTATAGTCAAGGTATCATCATAAAATAGAGATTTCCCGCGCGGCATCTCCATAATTTGTGGTATCATCTACTTAGTATTTTCTATGGTGGTTTGGTGACAACATTTGGTATATAAGAAATATTGCCATAGTTTATTATTTCTCAGGGTATAACACCAGGTTCATGGAAGAAGGCAACCGTCGCGATCCTTCACAATAAGGGAGACAAATCAAAATTGTCCAATTATCGGCCCATCAGCCTCCTCTCTCAGGTCTACAAACTGTTCGCAAAAGTCCTGTGCTACCGCCTTACCAACAAATTGGATGAGTACCAAACCAACCCATCGAGCAAGCTGGCTTTCGATGACAGCCGATGTGGCGCAGTGGTTAGTATGCCTGCCTGCCACGCAAAAGTTCCGGGTTCAATTCCCGGTGGGGTCACTTACAAAGTTGATATTTATCACTTTGTGAATTTGATCCCAGTCTGGTTAGGACATTGCAGGCTGAACCACCTGATTGTCCGCAAGTAAGATGGTTCCGTGCTTCGGATGGGCACGTTAAGCCGTCGGTCCCGGTTGCTGTCTATGATGGCGGTCGTTACACAACCATGTCAGAGGCCTGCTACTTGCAGTAGGCGGTTGAAAAACTCTGACACCAGGGTTCATCGGGTCGTTGAATGACTCGGTGTCCCACACGAAAAGAGAGAGCTGGCTTCCGGAGTGGATACTCAACAATGGACCACATCCATGCCGTCAAGCAGCTGATGGAGAAGTGCAAAGAATATAACCGGCCCCTGTGTTTCGCCTTCGTTGACTATGAAAAGGCATTCGACAGTGTCGAACACTGGGCCGTGTTTCACTCTCTCCATCGCTGCGGTAATGACAAGCGATATGTGGATATCCTCCGGGAGCTGTACGGGACCGCGACGATGCAGGTGCGCATGCACAAAAATACAGACTCCATATCCTGAGGCCGAGGTGTACGCCAAGGTGACACTCTCTCGCCCAAACTCTTTACTAACGTCCTTGAAGATATCATGAAAACGTTGAACTGGAACGAGAGTGAAGATATCATGAAAACGTTGAACTGGAACGAGAGAGGAGTCAATGTCAATGGAGTGCGCATGTCACATCTGCGGTTCGCGGATGACCTCATCCTTGTTTCGGAGTGTGTCTCTGATCTCCAACAAATGCTTACAGAACTGCATAAAGCTTCCCTTAAGATCGGGCTGAGGATGAGCATGTCCAAGACCAAGATCATGACGAATCGTTCTATGCGTGTACCTAATATAACCGTAGGTAATGACACTGTAGAAGTGTTCAACGATTACGTCTCTCTTGGGCATCGTTTGTCCTTTGACCCAGAAGCGCAGGTTAAGGAGATCTAAAGACGCATCGGGCTAGGCTGGGCTGCTTTTGAGAAGCTGGATGACGTCTTCAAGTCTAAACTACCCCAGTGCCTGAAGACCAAGGTATATAACCAATGTGTACTGCCGATCCTCACCTACGGTGCCGAAACTTGGACGCTCACTAAGCATAATATGCACAAGATTAAAGTAGCACAAAGAGCAATGGAGCGCTCCACGCTAGGCATCTCCCTCGTTGATCGCGTACCAAAAACATCGAAATTCGACGAAAGACGAAACTCGAAGATGTAGGTAAGCGAATCCCGAAATTACGTTGGAGATGGGCAGGACACTTGGCCAGGAGACTGGACGGACGGTGGACCAAAGCAGTCACAGAGTGGTGGCCAAGGGGAGCAAAAAGACCAGTGGGAAGACCATCAGCCCAGTGGTCCGATGACATCATCAAATCAACTGGATCTCAATGGAAAGAGTAGCACAGGACCGTGAGGAGTGGCGAAATAGAGAAGAGGCCTATACCCTGCAGTGGGTGGATGTGGGCTGATGATGATGATTAACTGATTGGTCTATTTCGTGCTCAAGATCAACGGATTTGTTATTTACATGCCACAATACCAAAGTCAAAGAGGTTGTTTAAATCGCGTTTACACAGGATGTTTAAAATTACATCAGGATGTTTAAAATTACATCAGGACATTATACTGAACAACTACTCCCAATGACCTACTGGAGCTTGCTTATACAATTTGTGTCAGCTGATACTTAATGGAAGGTCCAACTTTTCTTTTCATTTAAGCTAACGGACTATTTCAGTTATTTAGTTTCGGGGGCAGTTTCACCTTTTGAAAGAAACATGTCAATTTCGCCACTCCTTGTATACCATCAACAGATATACCAGTATGTTTATTTTGTTTTATTCAAAAAGACACGGTATCTTAAGTAATACCTGACAAATTACTTGTAGCCTGTGCTAGTTGCATAAATTTTGTGCCTTCACAAAAAATCTAAACGTAATCCATTGAAATAGTCGATTCGAGTCGCTTAGGTCATCTTGACCGCTTCTACGGCTGGTGTTGCGTTTTTTGTTGTTGACCTGTATTGTCCCACTGTTGGGCAAAGGCATTGCTTCCTCTATTTTGTGGTCTTGTGCGGTTTTCATCAACACTACCTACTAGGGTTTTCTACCCGGGTACCCGGGTCCGGGTATACCCGGGTATTTCAGACTTTTGGTACCCGGGTACAAACCACAGGCGTACCCGGGTACCCGAAAAAAGATTAAGGGATATTGTTACATTTTCATGAATAGGTATAATTTGTTTAAAAATTATTGTGTTTGTTAATTGTAAACATCTGTAATCGCATTCGAGCTTGTAAATCTAGACTTCCATAGAAATTTTATTAAGTAAAGTACTTTATTATTTTCAATGGGCATTTTTGCAGGTTTGTAAGGAGTTTTCTCAAAAACTACGTGTACGTTTACAAAAAAAAAAAAAAGAGAACAAGAATTCATTCATCTTTTTAAAGTTAGATTTTCTACTTATCCTGTAGTAGTATGGGGTAGATAATTTTAACCTTCGAGAATTATCTAATAACCACGTAAAAGCTGTTTAAAGAGAGTGAAACCGACAGTATTGAAAATGTTCCTATATTTTGGCTTAAATTAATAAATTTTTCCCATATTTTGAACCTGAATGTTAGCTGCTTGCACTAGCTTTTATCTGAAAGGTATGATTTTAAATAGAGCTAACTTTTAAGTCTTTGTTTCTCAATTATCCAACCATTCCCGGGTATACCCGGGTATTTCAAAAAATCGTACCCGATACCCGGGTATCTAAATTGGCCGGGTATTCGAAAACCCTACTACCTACCTTGTAAGACTGTAGGTTTCCATGCAGCGCTTTTCGTTTTCATTGTTGTCGTCAGCTTCGGTTACAGTCTGCCTATGAAAATTGATAACTTAGACTCCGGTCGTTTAAAAACCATGCCAGACACCTCCTAGTTGAAAAACTTTGTCACCAGACGCTCGTGAGACGCGCGTCGCATCGATGACGGCTGACGATCGCTTAACTGGCAGATGTCATATTGCGCGTCGCGCCGCGCGTCTCCTCTGTGCAGTTTGCGCCTCAGATGACTTGCAATTTGCATCACATTTTTGTACCTACTTCGGTTACGGTACTGTTTTTTTTAAACGGGTTTGATTTGTTATCAGGTTTTCCTATGATCCTAATAATATGAACGGGATCCTTCAAGCAATTTGATTTTAAGCACCTCAATCAATCATGGATTAGCCAACATTACATCATAACTATTAACCTTCACCTTTTAAATATAGTTACTTAGTATAAAAACAAATGTCCATTGAATTAAAAACATTACCTAATGTCCAGTTATGTGATTGATATTACTAACCCTTATTATTTTTAATCTTTTGTCTACCAAGATAATAATAAATGCCGCAAAAGACTTAGAGCTATTAGTAATAAATCTCCAGATTATAGTGATTAATTATCATAATAATGTAGTAAATGTATTATTATATTATGTCATGATTTTGTCTAATATTTATGTATTATTAAAATATAATGATTCAATAAAATATTACATAAACTATAACAAAACCTATCTGGTTTTTTCTGACTTCGAAAAAGGAGATTCGATTCTACCCGTAGTTTAGTATAGTTATCATCGAGTTGTAAAATATTCTGGGTTTCTAAAAGTTGACCTCGGCTGAATGTTTGTCGATTATGGTCAACCGTATGGTGGCGGTGATACCTACAATAGAATTCCCAAAGAAGGTTTAACGTTAGGTAGGCGGCCGGTCAAAAAAAATGCCAAATCCTCTGGCTACACGATTTTGTGTTCTAACAAATCATGTTGCGCCGGCCCCAACTGATCATGGTATAATAAGATACTCTAGAGTACTCTAGACTATGCAACCGATTAGGATAAGAGCAGGAAGATAATAAATAATGGTCTCGGAAGGTTTTTAGCTGGTCTGCCAAAATGTATCTTATTCATAAATTGATGTATGTAATCATGAAGACAGCCCTTTTTTTTTCATATTTCTACCCATGTTCATGGGGAGGGTTGTTTAGTTTCATGGGTGCCTTGACCTCCTTTCGGCTTGTTATACCCTTTCTGTTACTCCCTGTATAAGTGGAAGAGCGTAGTCATCTAGTACAGGCATTATTTGCTTAAAAGATGACTACGATCACTATCTATGTACCCATGTTTATGCTATCGAAATAAAGATTATTTATTTATTATGCTTAAGCTCGGCGTAAAGGATTTTCACCTTCCGTCATTTGTTCAACAAATAATTCCTACTCAAATCCTATACTAAATTTCCTTCATTTTTGTTCCAGGGTGTCAGCGTGCCTGATCTCCATGCTGCTTATAGTGTACGGCAGTTTCCGGTCGCTGAACATGGAGCGGGAGGCGAGAGAGAAGGCTGAGAAAGAGAGAGAGACAGCGCTACTGGGCGGCAAGCCGTGCACCACCTCGTGTTCCAATAATAGTGAGACATTTTGATATCAAATAATACACAAAAAAAGTAGTACGTTCCTTCAAACTACAAGTTCTGTAGGTATAAGAAAAGGCTGAGAAAGAGAGAGAGACAGCGCTACTGGGCGGCAAGCCGTGCACCACCTCGTGTTCCAATAATAGTGAGACATTTTGATATCAAATAATACACAAAAAAAGTAGTACGTTCCTTCAAACTACAAGTTCTGTAGGTATAAGAAAAGGCTGAGAAAGAGAGAGAGACAGCGCTACTGGGCGGCAAGCCGTGCACCACCTCGTGTTCCAATAATAGTGAGAGATTTTGTTCTGCCAACCAATAGGTTATACATACATATTATAGTCATTCATTACCACTTACCACATAGTCGCTGACAAGGAGCGAGAGAGAAGGCTGAGAAAGAGAGAGAGAGACAGCGCTACTGGGCGGCAAGCCGTGCACCACTTCGTGTTCCAATAATAGTGAGAGATTTGATCTAATAGTAGTTTATGAAACTGTCTTATAACAGAAGGCTTTAGAATAGTGTACGGCAGTTTTCGGTCGCTGAACATGGAGCCTACAAGCCTCTACGACTTGTGAAGGTCTATTGTAGCTAAAAAACCTTATATGGATAGGTACTTTCTAAAATGTTGATATTTTGAAGTAAATCTAATCGTATTAGAAGAAAGAAATATCTATAGGCGAGAGAAAAGGTAGAGAAAAAGAGAGAGAAAGCATTAATGGACGGCAAGCCGTGCACCACCTCGTGTTCCAATAATAGTGAGAGATTTTGTTCTGGAAATCAATAGGTTATAGTATAGTCATTCATTACCGCTTAACACATAGTCGAACATGGAGCGGGAGGCGAGAGAGAAGGCTGAGAAAGAGAGAGAGACAGCGCTACTAGGCGGCAAGCCGTGCACCACCTCGTGTTCCAATAATAGTGAGAGTTTTTGTTCTGGCAACCAATAGGTTATAGTATAGTCATTCATTACCACTTACCACATTGTCGAACATGGAGCGAGAAGCGAGAGAGAAGGCTGAGAAAGAGAGAGAGACAGCGCTACTGGGCGGCAAGCCGTGCACCACCTCGTGTTCCAATAATAGTGAGAGATTTTGTTCTAGCAACCAATAGTTATAGTATAGTCATCCATTACCACTTACCACATTGTCGAACATGGAGCGAGAAGCGAGAGAGAAGGCTGAGAAAGAGAGAGAGACAGCTATAGAGTGCGCCTAAAAAGTTAGAACTGTCGGCAGTAGGCTAGGCGCCACCTCTCAGTCTGTCAGTAGCAAAACGCCAGTGACTGCACTACTGAACCGCTATAACTTCTCTCTCATACGTCTACGTCGTGACGTCTGTATCTAGGGAGCAACTGCTTACGCTTTGACAGTACGCCGCTGGACCCAATGCGCACTCTATAGCTTGCTTATCTATACTGTTCGAGCTAACTCGAACATGCAATGCAAGTCAGCTGTCTTAGCAGGTCACATTAGGTTAACGACTTTGCTTATGTTTAAATTATTTCCATAACTGCAAGATATGCTGTGCTTGCACCTTACATGTATGTAATACATGCATTTTTATTCATATGTGTGTATAAACTAAGTTTAATATAAAACTGCATACATTTATCAAATAAATCAGACTCAACCAGCATCTCGACGTCTCACTAGCTCCCCTAGGGTCGAGCCCATCACCCCGACCGCAAGGTTCCTTAATGTGCAGGCTTTGCCGCCATGGCTGTGCCCTGTACATTTTGGTCCTTCGAAGGATGCGGATCAAGTCCCGGCCTCCCACAAGCGGGTCTCACCGGTGACTTGAACACCCGCGACGAACAACAGTCAACATCATACCAGCGAGTCTACAACTTAGCTAACACTGGGACCTTCGCGGACGGACGACTGCACAAGCATTGGGACTCAACTGACAAGCATCCTGCTCCTGTCACTGCAAATCGACATGGGAGGAACTTTACGTCCCGATACTGCATCCAACATGGGACTACATACACGTCCTGATTCCTGCATTCTACATGGGACTACATACATGTCCTGATTCCTGCATTCTACATGGGACTACATGCATGTCCTGATTCTGCATTCTACATGGGACGACATACACGTCCTGATTCTGCATTCTAAATGGGACTACATACACGTCCTGATTCCTGCATTCTACATGGGACTACATGCATGTCCTGATTCTGCATTCTACATGGGACTACATACACGTCCTGATTCTGCATTCTAAATGGGACTACATACACGTCCTGATTCCTGCATTCTACATGGGACTACATGCATGTCCTGATTCTGCATTCTACATGGGACTACACACACGTCCTGATTCTGCATTCTACATGGGACTACATACACGTCCTGATTCCTGCATTCTACATGGGACAACTGCATGTCCTGAATCTGCATTCTACATGGGACAACTGCATGTCCTAATTCTGCATTCTACATGGGACAACTGCATGTCCTGATTCTGCATTCTACCTCTACATGGGACAACTACATGTCCTGATCCTACCTGCATAATGACGTTTCTACATGGGACAGAGCTGCATCCTGATCCTGCCTGCATAATGACGTTTCTACATGGGACAGAGCTGCATCCTGATCCTGCCTGCATAATGACGTTTCTACATGGGACGGAGCTGCATCCTGATCCTGCCTGCATAATGACGTTTCTACATGGGACAGAGCTGCATCCTGATCCTGCCTGCATAATGACGTTTCTACATGGGACAGAGCTGCATCCTGATCCTGCCTGCACAATGACTTTGGGCTGAACCGCAAACTACCGTTTTACCGCCAGCACTAACATTCGGATGAACTACAATCATCTATTCTTCAACTGACAAGAACTATGAAGTCTGAGGATTTACGACCCTTACGACCTAATCTACACTGCAAACTCAATTGCCAGAGGAAGACTGCCTGTGGATACTTGCCAGGATACAGACAACTACAGCGGATCTTCGGATTTACAACCCACAAGATCTTCAAGCACCAGTCACGCCGTACATCTCCAATCACAATACGGTGTATCCAGCTGACCAACAACAAGTCTACGAGAGCTACAAGCACGTCTCAAGAGGAGTGCATGTGTGTGTATAGTGCATCGAACATGCAATGCAAGTCAGCTGTCTTAGCAGGTCACATTAGGTTAACGACTTTGCTTATGTTTAAATTATTTCCATAACTGCAAGATATGCTGTGCTTGCACCTTACATGTATGTAATACATGCATTTTTATTCATATGTGTGTATAAACTAAGTTTAATATAAAACTGCATACATTTATCAAATAAATCAGACTCAACCAGCACCTCGAAGTCTCACTAGCTCCCCTAGGGTCGAGCCCATCACCCCGACCGCAAGGTTCCTAAATGTGCAGGCTCTGCCGCCATGGCTCTGCCCTGTACATATACTCTAAGGTTATAGTATAGTCATTCATTACCACTTACCACATAGCTGCTGCTGCTGCTAGCTGCTGTTATTTCCCTGGATAATTAAAACTTAGTCGCTTTTTACGACACCCGCGGGTCTATTCTAAGTCGGCATCACACGGCATTTTTTAACACCTTATGTATTTTTGTTTACAGATGTACAGACTCTGAACACGATGCAAGCGCTATGCTTCCCGCTGGGATCATCTTTAGCGCTCCTCGTCATGTTTTTCTTCTTCGATTCAATGCAGACATTGGTCGCCATTTGTACTGCGAGTAAGTCATTTGCTTTTCAAAATAGTTATTGTTAACGTGTTTATTTTTTGTAATTAAATGATGTATCTTTATAATTGCCGATTGTTCCGAACAGACAGTTTTATAAATTAACCAATTGTAAGATCATTACGACGCGTTGAATTTACTCTTAGCCCGTTGTTGTAAAATGTTCGGTCAGCCGATGGGCTCAATTCGGGAAATAAAGTCTCTTAAGGTGGATCGTTTTCCATACAAAAGTTACATGGAGTTACGTCTTTAAATGAGTCAAAAATGTGATTAAAAAACTTGATGGAAAGTCCCGTGCTTCTATGACATTGTCGCATAATAAAACAAATAATTTTTTAACCATCAGGTTTCTCTGTAAAAACCGTGTCGCCACTTCGTGAACATAGATGGAGCTACTGCTGCAATAAACACGTTTATTTTTTTTGTGGAGAAAATACTTAATATTTTTTTACCATAAGCCGTTTTGCGACAAATTTAAGTGTGCCTCCATCAATTCACATAAAGCCTTTTAGCTAAAATTGTTGTTTAGCTCATTTTTAACTCGGTTGAAGTTCAGATTTTCGTTTGTATGACGTAACGATGCTGTTTAGTTTTCGTATAAAATGGGCGCGCGGTGCTGGCAACACTGCTCTGTCATTGTCACGTCCTCTGCCGTCGCCCGCATCGTGGATGCGAAGTTTAATTATAAATAAGTAATTTAGTGTGCTTTCGGTTTTCTCGTGTGGTTTTCCCTGTTCGGTGGGGAAGTGAACCAAGTGATTTTGGTTCCGGCGCTTTGATTGAGAGTCACGCGACCGCCGGCAAAATATAACCTCACTTTTCGTTGGCTCGCGTCGTGGCTGCCGATAGCTACGTATTTTAATTATAAATGATTGGAGGCCAACGGGGCCGATTTCTCATTCGGAGAGAAATCTTTTAGTTATTTTGTGTTAAAAAACATTATGTGATGTCGAACTGTGAACTATAGTGCAGATTGGAGGAAAGGAGTTCGAGAACGAGCGGATGTTCCAGTGCCGTGAGTTTAGGTTATTCCCTATTCCTGTGCTCCTCACAATATCCTGAATACCTGATTCCTGTCATACTTAAACTCACAAAGAAACGGCGTCATCGTTCGCTCGGTAAGCAATTCGTTGCTGGGCCCTGTTTAAGTAGATTTTGGAAACAAGAATTTCTCGGCCGGAAACTTTCCGGAACAAAATTCTCTCATTTAATTTATTTTATTTAGCTATAGTAAAGAGCACTACGAATCGTAGTCAAATGTTGTTCCGAGGCTGATCGACCATTTAGTTTTAGATTTTAAGATAACTTTAATTTGCTTCCACTGCGCTAAGATCAGCTTCGGAATCAAACATTTTTTGGTAGCAGAGCGTGGTTGCTTTATTGCAACATAGTTAGCCGTAATTTAGTATTAAGCGTGTTTTTATATTACCCACATATTTTATTAATTTTGGAAAATATTGTTTCGGTTTTTTTGTGACTGTATTGTTTGCCTAGTGAACGGTATCTTATCGGTAAGGTCTAGGCCAGTCAACTAACATTTATTTTGTGGTATTTGTTTATTGGTTTTCGTTTTTATTAAGTCGAGTGTGTAAAGTTGGTACCATGGCTCCTCGATCGCCAGGTATAAGGCTGCTATAAAGACAGAATTAAGGTGGTTTACTACCACAGCGGCAATGATCGGCCGCGAGGACCGGGAGGACGCGCTCTTGAAAGGTGCACAACAGGCAGATGAACGGGTTCGGGTTGTGTCGGAACACCTCACAGAGTGCCTCATGCTCCTTGAGGAAGCTCCTAACCCTGAAGATAAGGAGCTGGTTGAGGGCGATGTAAGCCAGTGCTTGGAGCTGGCACAGGACATTGCGCAGGCAGCTGCGGAAATATCTAGGCGACGTGACGGAAAGGAAAAGCCATTCCGTGGTAAAGTGGGACAAGGATTACAGGTGCCTCTTCCGCCTGTTACGGTTCCAGTCTTTGCAGGCGATTACGCCGACTGGCCGGCGTTTGAGGACCTGTATAGCAGTGTGGTCCACACACGGACGGACATAACGCCGGCGTACAAGATGGCTCAGCTGATGTCCAGGCTACATGGAGAGCTCTCATGAATTGCTGACGCATTTGGCTGTCTCGGATAGCAATTATGAGGTGGCGTGGAAGATCCTTACCGACCGGTATCGAAACAAGCGCCTGATTGTAGACAGGCTGTTAGACCAGTGGCTGTCAATACCAACCATAACGCGAGGTACGGACCTCCGCGAGAAAATCTTCCACCCAGTCAGTGTCGCGGTCAGCGCACTAGAGCGACAGGGTTTGCCAGTGGCGGGCTACGGTTATATCTTGGTCCACACAGTGCTTCGCCGCCTGCCGAGCGAAATGGTCGCTCGATTCGAGCAGCTCCATGGGGCAAGTCCTCGGACCACCTCCCGACCTACGAGGATCTGAAGTCGTTCCTCGAGGCCGAAAGCAGGCGAGTGGACGTCCAGGCTGGTGAAGCCCCACGCAAGGAGACCTCTGCCCCTCGCCACCCGGAACGGCCGGGTGCACCGGCGCGAGGAGGCAACAGTGGGCAACCCAGGCGGTACAACACCGCATTGGAATCAGGGTGTGCCTACTGCAGGGAGACAGGCCACGGGGTGGCAGCGTGTCAGGAGTTTGCTGCGCAGTGGGTTCAGAGGAGACGGGGTGTGGCACAGCAGAGGCGTTGGTGTTTTCGGTGCCTGGGGCCGCATCAGGTGCGAGAGCCAAGGACACCCATCCCAGGTACGGGATTCAACGGGCGGGTGTCAGGGGAGCACTAGGCAGCCACCAGGGTACATGCAGTATTCTGCGGGCTTGAGCCACCTGGTTGGGTCTCAAGACCCACGCATACCCCCGCCTATGCCTGAGTACCCGCGGCTACAGGCGCAACCTCGGTACGGACGTTTGCCGTCGGGGTACTATAGAACTCCAGCCATGGCCTTTATGGGCAGACCTCCTACCAGCAGGAGTGGGACCCATACACAGGTTTGGGTAGTGAGGATACCCCGCGGGACGCGGCCTCACCGCGTTTAGATTCCCGCTAGGTAATCGCCGCCTACTCATCAGCTTCGGCTCCCGTCCAATCACGGTACTTTTGCCAACGGCTAAGATTTGGGTATGGGGATACGGTGGCCGGACCATTCAAGTAAGAGCCCTACTGGATACAGGGGCTCAGGGATGTATTGTATCGAGTAAGCTGGTGAGTAGGCTAGGCCTAAATGTACGGCCAAGTGAGGATGAAGCTGTAGGCATCGGGGGCCTAAATGTGCCTGACATTCGGGGTCAGACGAACTTTGAGTTCGCATTAGGTAGCACATGTACAGGGTCAGCTATCAAGTCTCAGCCGTGGTGCTGGATGAAGTGGTTGGGAAACTCCTCAGGTTAGGTTACCACCAACGGTACGAGGGTTAACCACAGGGTTGGAGTTAGCTGATCCTGATTTTGATACTCCTGGTACGGTGGACGTACTTCTCGGGTCAGACGTCCTCGGAGATTATGGTGCGGTAGGAAGAAGGTACTCCAGGAAACTGGTTTGGTGGCCGTAGATACCACAGGGGTATGTTGTTTTCGGCCCAGTTTGGAGACCTCAGGACCTACCAG
Organism: Phthorimaea operculella; assembly: GCA_024500475.1. Classification (NCBI taxonomy): domain Eukaryota; kingdom Metazoa; phylum Arthropoda; class Insecta; order Lepidoptera; family Gelechiidae; genus Phthorimaea; species Phthorimaea operculella. The sequence continues at coordinate 1,320,913 of JANFCV010000120.1, forward strand.
AAGGGGATCCGGTCCTCTATGGTAGTGTGCTGTCAGAGGTGCTGCAGAGGTTTTGGGAGTCTGAAGAGCCGCCCACGGCGGACAGACGGAAGCCAGAGGATGACGAGTGCGAGTTGTTCTATCAATACAACACTGCGAGATGCCCGTCAGGCAGATTCGTGACCAGGCTACCTTTTCTCCCAAACCGCCCCGCTTTAGGTAGTTCGCGACAGCTCGCGGAACGGAGACTACTCGGAATGGAGCGGAAGATGAGGCGAGACCCAGCACTTCGGCAGAAGTATATAGAATTCATGCGGGAATATATTCAATTGGGCCACATGTCGGTGTCCAGCCTGGATTGGAGGTGTGTCGAGCATTATTACATTCCACACCTGGCTGTCTTGAAGTCACCTGAGGCGAAAATACGGGTGGTGTTTGACGGTTCTGCTCCTACCTCGAATGGTGTGTCTGTGAACCAATGTTTGCACGCGGGTCCTAAATTGAACCGGGACATTGTGGACATTCTCACAGACTTTCGGTTACACCAGGTAGCGTTCGTCGCAGACGTCAAAATGATGTTTCGCCAAACCATGATACATCCGGATGACCGTCGGTATCAGCTGATTTTGTGGCGTGAGAGCCCAGATGAGCCGATGGTCACATACGAACTTAACACGGTGACGTATGGACTTAAGCCAAGTCCGTATTTGGCAGTGCGTACGCTGCGAGAGTTGGCCGCACAGGAAAGGGTAAGATATCCTCGAGCCGCAGCAGTACTGGATCGCGACGTCTACGTGGACGATATCTGCACGGGTGCTGATAGCGTGGAGCAGGCGCTAATTCTACGAGACGAGTTGATCGCGATCATGGGTTCAGGAGGTTACGAGTTGCGGAAATGGTTGTCCAGTTGCCCAGAGCTCCTGGCCGGTTTGCCAGGCGAGTTCCATCAGGACCCGCACCTCTTTGAGAACCCGGACAATCCAAACACGTTGGGCATCCTCGGGGTGCAATATAGGCCAACGCATGACGTATTCACGTACAAGATCGAGCCCGACCTTTGGAGAAAACTTGGACTAAGCGGTCGGTACTGTCGACAATCGCTAGAACGTTCGATCCTAGCGGATGGATCGCCCCGGTTACGTTCATGGCGAAGTGCTTTTACAAAGGTTGTGGCTAGCCAACTTAGGATGGGACGACCAACTCTCCGGAGAGTTGTTGAAGGATTGGCTCAAGTTTGTGACCACCTTACCAGGGATTGTGCACATCGCGATACCCCGCAAGTTAGTCCCATCGGTGGGATGTAAGGCTACCCTACATGGGTTTTGTGACGCCTCGGAGCGAGGGTACGCGGCAGCTGTATACCTTCGGACAGCAAGTTCAACGGGAACTGTGCACGTGCGTCTGGTTATGGCCAAAAGTAAGGTGGCACCAGTCAGAACTAGATGGACCATCCCCAAATTGGAATTGGCAGGGCAGCTCTTCTAGCGCGCTTGCTAAATCATGTAACCTGCAATCTGCGTGGTACCATCAACTTGGATGAAACGGTGTACGCGTGGACTGACAGTCGGATAGTTCTGTGCTGGTTGCAGACGTCGGTACATACACTTGAGGTTTTCGTGGCAAATCGGGTGTCACAGATTACGGGGTCGGAAACTCCGTTAGTGTGGAGGCACGTACCGGGAGAATGGAACCCAGCGGACTGCGCTTCGCGCGGGTGCAGGGCACCTGATTTGGTGAGTCACCCACTGTGGTGGGGACCTCAATGGCTGACTGAGTCGCCGCAGGAATGGCCATTCAACGAGTGCAGGGCGCCGCTAGGGCCACCTGATCGAGGTTTGCGAGTGAACGTGGGGCAACTCGTACCGAAGCCTAACCCAGCTTTCTTGCTGGAACGGTATAGCTCCTCGACAAACTTCTTGGGGTGACAGGTTGGATCAAGCGGTTCGTGAACAACTGCAGGAAGCCTCAAGCAGAACGGAACTTTACACCTGTCCTCTCGCCTGCGGAGCGGCATGCGGCTCTATGCTCATTGGTTAGAGTCGTCCAGGCGGAACATTTTGAAGAGGAGGTCAGGCTGCTCAGGGATGGACGTGGAAAGCTGAAGGGAGGAATTGTGCGCCTCAACCCATTCCTGGATGAGCAAGGTATGCTCAGGGTTGGAGGCAGACTTCGGAACGCTAGCCTGCCCTTTTCGGCTCGGCATCCACTGTTACTTCCAAAAGGGACCCTTAGTTGAGCTCTTAGTCAGGGATCGTCATGAGAAAAACTCGCACGCGGGCTGTAATGCGCTATTGGCCATCCTACAGCGCGAGTTCTGGATCTTATCGGGACGACGAACGGTACGTAGCGTTGTGTTTAGGTGCTTGCCTTGTTACCGCTTGAAGGCAGCCACAATGCAGCCACAGATGGGAGATCTCCCACCGGACCGGGTGACGGAGGCCTGGACGTTTGCAGGTGTGGGAACGGATTTTGCAGGCCCTTTCATGGTAAAGGCATCACGCCTACGGAACGCAAAGTCTATCAAGGCGTACTTGTGCGTGTTCGTGTGCCTAGCCACCAAGGCCGTCCACTTGGAGCTCGTGGCCGACCTATCTACGGAGGCCTTTTGGCAGCGCTGGAGAGATTTACGTCGCGACGAGGGCGACCAGCGCTGATCAGGTCGGATTGTGGTACCAACTTTAAGGGTGCTGATCGGTGTATGAAGGAAATTGTAACGTTCTTAAGGGAGAACGAAGAAGCCATCAGCACGGGCCTCTCCCGTCAGGGCATTACCTGGGTGTTCGATCCACCAGCGTGCCCTCACTGGGGTGGTATTTTTGAAGCGGTTGTAAAGTCCGCTAAGACGCATTTGTTGCGCGTTGTAGGGTTAACAATTTTGACTTTCGAGGAGCTGGCGACCGTGTTTTGTAAAATTGAGGCTGTACTCAATTCGCGTCCTTTGTGTCCGCTCAGCTCAGACCCAAATGATTTAGAGGCCCTGACGCCAGGGCATTTCTTAATTGGCCGCCCACTTAACGCCTTGCCGGAATATCCCTATACGGAGGTGAATAGCAATCGTTTGTCGCGTTATCAGTTGTTGCAGCAAATGACTCAAAACTTTTGGAAGCGTTGGTCGCTTGAGTACTTGCACATTCTGCAGCAACGCCTTAAGTGGACGGACAGGACTGAACCCCCCTGCATTGGGGATCTCGTTCTGGTTAAGGATGCCAACCTACCGCCACTGCGTTGGCGCCGGGGCGCATTCTCAACCTGTTTCCGGGTAGTGATGGCACTCCTCGAGTTGCAGAAGTTCAGGTGGGGGATTCAGTCCTTAAGCGAGCAGTAGCTACATTATCACGCCTGCCATGCATAGAGCGGACCGATGGGTCGGTCCGGGGCGGGTGAATGTTTAGTTTTCGTATAAAATGGGCGCGCGGTGCTGGCAACACTGCTCTGTCATTGTCACGTCCTCTGCCGTCGCCCGCATCGTGGATGCGAAGTTTAATTATAAATAAGTAATTTAGTGTGCTTTCGGTTTTCTCGTGTGGTTTTCCTGTTCGGTGGGAAGTGAACCAAGTGATTTTGGTTCCGGCGCTTTGATTGAGAGTCACGCGACCGCCGGCAAAATATAACCTCACTTTTCGTTGGCTCGCGTCGTGGCTGCCGATAGCTACGTATTTTAATTATAAATGATTGGAGGCCAACGGGGCCGATTTCTCATTCGGAGAGAAATCTTTTAGTTATTTTGTGTTAAAAAACATTATGTGATGTCGAACTGTGAACTATAGTGCAGATTGGAGGAAAGGAGTTCGAGAACGAGCGGATGTTCCAGTGCCGTGAGTTTAGGTTATTCCCTATTCCTGTGCTCCTCACAATATCCTGAATACCTGATTCCTGTCATACTTAAACTCACAAAGAAACGGCGTCATCGTTCGCTCGGTAAGCAATTCGTTGCTGGGCCCTGTTTAAGTAGATTTTGGAAACAAGAATTTCTCGGCCGGAAACTTTCCGGAACAAAATTCTCTCATTTAATTTATTTTATTTAGCTATAGTAAAGAGCACTACGAATCGTAGTCAAATGTTGTTCCGAGGCTGATCGACCATTTAGTTTTAGATTTTAAGATAACTTTAATTTGCTTCCACTGCGCTAAGATCAGCTTCGGAATCAAACAGATGCGCCTTAACTTACCTTAAATTTGTGCTGTCATTTTCCTTCAAATAGGTTTTGGAAAGGATACAAAATATCTAAGTCATGTCATGTTCAAATATGACAATGGGTTGATCGCCATTTCTGTATAGTCAATTTGTACCTATTTGCGGTTTTTTTCATCGTATCGTCGCCTTATTTTGACAGATAACGCGATGTTTTACTTCAAATTATAAGACAATTTTAGTCACGTCACGATCATCTCCTATCCTTTTATATGCTTTTTGACGACAGGGACAGCACTAATTGAGTTAGGTTAGGATAATTATTTTCTAAAATCGCGGCCAATGTAAGTCTGTCTATTCTACTATTGACGCAAGATTCAGGGTGGATTAATTCCTAAGATGTAGCAAAGGCTCATTGCTACGTCCAATCTTTAGATTCCATGTTTCATAATATTTTTTCTCCATTCCAGTCATAGCGTGCGCAGCGCTAGCCTTCCTACTCACACCCCTCTGCCAATACATAGCGGGGACCACGGGCGTGGGAGCAGGACGGCATGCTGTCTGCGGGCGCTACTCCGCCGCTGAACTAGCGGCCGCGCTCCTAGCCGCGGGCATAGTGTGCGTGTGGGTGCTTACTGGGCATTGGCTGCTGATGGACGGTAAGTTAGTTACTCGATAGATGTCGCTGTAGGTATCTGAAACGCGCTATCAAAATGTTTTCTAGTAAAATAGGTACATATCGTTATTCCGCCGCTGAACTAGCGGCCGCGCTTTTAGCCGCGGGCATAGTTTGCGTGTGGGTGCTTACTGGGCATTGGCTGCTGATGGACGGTAAGTTAGTTACTCGATAGATGTCGCTGTAGGTATCTCAAACGCGCTATCAAAATGTTTTAGTAAGATACTAGCTGCCCGTCAGCGGTTTCACCCGCTGCAACCTATTATTCCGCGGGAAAAAAGCATTATTCGCCGAGAGATGTCGCTGTTAGTTTTCGGCGAAAACGTTTAAAACGCGAATCGGCTCAGTCACGCCACCTATTTCAAAAATTTTGAAAATTGCGTGATCCCGTGGGAATGAGACATTTTTCCGTGGTAAAAAGTATCCTATGTGTTATTCCAGATGCCCTTTTATATTTCTGCAAAGTTTCATGTCAATCTAATCAGCCGTTTTTGCGTGATGTCGTAACAAACACACACACAAACATCCGCCTTTATAATAATAGTAGGATACATAGTGGGGACCACGGGCGTGGGAGCAGGACGGCATGCTGTCTGCGGGCGCTACTCCGCAGCTGAACTAGCAGCCGCGCTCCTAGCCGCGGGCATAGTGTGCGTGTGGGTGCTTACTGGGCATTGGCTGCTGATGGACGGTAAGTTAGTCGCTTTCGCTTCCGATAGATGTCGCTGTAGGTATCTGAAACGCGCTATCAAAATGTTTTTAGTAAGATATATATCGCTACTCCGCGTTATTAGCAGTCTATTAATGTAGTCAGGTGTAGTTATTGGCGGTCCCGGGCGGGACCGATTAACGTAGAGTCCAGCAGCAAAAAAAAAAAAAATTAGCCGCGGGTATAGTTTGCGTGTGGGTGCTGACTTGACATTGGTTACTCATGGACGGTAAGTTAAAGTAACTTCCGATAGATGTCGCTGTAGGTTTCTGAAACGCGCTATCGAGATGTTTTCTCAGTGAAATACATCCCACCAAAAACATTCACTTGTAAAAAGAACCAAGTCTCGCCTCTCAGTTTTTCTACTGTAAAAAGTTGTGAGATCCATGTGATGCCAAGTCGGTTAGTGATTTATTGAAGGACTACTTCAGGGAACTTTCATCTTAAGCTATTGCGTAATTAGGTAACAGACACCATCTTATAGTAACCATATCGATATTTAAAAACTTTTATATTTACAATAACTAGAATGACCCGGCCATCGCACCAGACCATCGTATCTCACTAGCAAATAGTGTGCGATTGCCAAGTCATTCTAGTTATTGTAAATATAAAAGTTTTTAAATATCGATATGGTTACTATAAGATGGTGTCTGTTACCTAATTACGCAATAGCTTAAGATGAAAGTTCCCTGAAGTAGTCCTTCAATAAATCACTAACCGACTTGGCATCACATGGATCTCACAACTTTTTACAGTAGAAAAACTGAGAGGCGAGACTTGGTTCTTTTTACAAGTGAATGTTTTTGGTGGGATCTCATTTCTTTTTGTAGGTAGTCTTCCTCTTTCTCTTTTCTGGAACTACAGATTTCCTCATAGCCCATTCCCTATCTCTATGTTTGTGCGTAGCGTTACTTTCAACGGCAAAGTTAACTTTGTTTTCCTATACATTTGTATAGAAATACAAAGTTAATTATGCGGTTGCAACTGAATTTGCAGAATGTTATAGTTTTTCCTTTATTCATACACTAAATACAAGTTGTATTCTAATTTTCAAGCTCCTCAGTCTGCTAGAAGTACCTTAGAATTTTGATGATCGGTCAGTCAGTCAGGCAGAAAAATCATAAACTTTGACTAACTATAACTTCTAAACTACTGGTGTAAATTAGATGAAATTTGAAATGTATCGTGTCTATGTAGTGCTTGATAAGATATTTTGAAATGAGGGTTCTAAACTTATCGACAAGGGAGTTATGGGGGGGTCGAAAATGGCCTGAACTGGTTCGAGAAAAGGATGGTACGGCCGTGCCGCTTTCAGCTCGACTTGGTGGGGGCACTGCCGTGCCCCCAGATATCGTCACGCAGCGCTAGCCTTCCTGCTCACACCCCTCTGCCAATACATAGCGGGGACCACGGGCGTGGGAGCAGGACGGCATGCTGTCTGCGGGCGCTACTCCGCAGCTGAACTAGCAGCCGCGCTCCTAGCCGCGGGCATAGTGTGCGTGTGGGTGCTTACTGGGCACTGGCTTCTGATGGACGGTAAGTTAGTCGCTTTCGCATCCGATAGATGTCGCTGTAGGTATCTGAAACGCGCTATCGAAATGTTTTCTTGGTGAAATACATATCGTTACGCAGCCTTCCTGCTCACACCCCTCTGCCAATACATAGCGGGGACCACGGGCGTGGGAGCAGGACGGCATGCTGTCTGCGGGCGCTACTCCGCAGCTGAACTAGCAGCCGCGCTCCTAGCCGCGGGCATAGTGTGCGTGTGGGTGCTTACTGGGCACTGGCTTCTGATGGACGGTAAGTTAGTCGCTTTCGCATCCGATAGATGTCGCTGTAGGTATCTGAAACGCGCTATCGAAATGTTTTCTTGGTGAAATACATATCGTTACGCAGCCTTCCTGCTCACACCCCTCTGCCAATACATAGCGGGGACCACGGGCGTGGGAGCAGGACGGCATGCTGTCTGCGGGCGCTACTCCGCAGCTGAACTAGCGGCCGCGCTCCTAGCCGCGGGCATAGTGTGCGTGTGGGTGCTTACTGGGCATTGGCTGCTGATGGACGGTAAGTTAGTCGCTTTCGCTTCCGATAGATGTCGCTGTAGGTATCTGAAACGCGCTATCAAAATGTTTTTAGTAAGATATATGTCGCTACTCCGCGTTATTAGCAGTCTATTAATGTAGTCAGGTGTAGTTATTGGCGGTCCCGGGCGGGACCGATTAACGTAGAGTCCAGCAGCAAAAAAAAAAAAAATTAGCCGCGGGTATAGTTTGCGTGTGGGTGCTGACTTGACATTGGTTACTCATGGACGGTAAGTTAAAGTAACTTCCGATAGATGTCGCTGTAGGTTTCTGAAACGCGCTATCGAGATGTTTTCTCAGTGAAATACATATCGTCACGCAGCGCTAGCCTTCCTGCTCACACCCCTCTGCCAATACATAGCGGGGACCACGGGCGTGGGAGCAGGACGGCATGCTGTCTGCGGGCGCTACTCCGCAGCTGAACTAGCGGCCGCGCTACTAGCCGCGGGCATAGTGTGCGTGTGGGTGCTTATAACTCTAAAGTGACTAACTTACCGTCCATGAGCAGCCAGTGTCCAGTATAACTCGATTTTTATAACTGTGCGTTTGGAGCTGTCAAACTTTCTATACGATTTGACACTTGAACTGTCAAACAAAACCCATACAAAGTTTGACAGCTCCAAACGCACAGTTATAAAAATCGAGTTATACTGGACACTGGCTGCTCATGGACGGTAAGTTAGTCACTTTCGCATCCGATATATGTCGTTGGAGGTTTTCTAAAACGAGCTATCGAGATGTCTTCTAGTATATATCGCTACTCTAGCGGCTGCGCTCCTAGACGCGGGCATACTGTGCGTGTGATATCGAAATGATTTGTTGTTAAACTATAAATAGTTCGACGCCCCAAACTCCACAGAGAGGACATGGAGAGGGCATAGGACGTAGGGCATGACGCTTGACGTTTGACATCGCGACGTTTCCATACAAAATGTACGAAAAAGTATTGACAAAGGTACACACAAGCGTCGCCAAAGCGTCGCATCTATGACAGCTAGCATCAAAAACTAAGAAGAATATTTGACGATCACTTGTCTGTCAACTGTCATTCTTACGTCCTATGCCCTTCGTCTTTTTGGTGTAGTTTGCGCCGACAAGTTCGCGCGTGACCTTCCCTAGGGGTGACAGACGTTGGGGGAAGGGCAAAGAAGGGCGAGATGTCCAAGATGTCAGTGAGTAGCGGGGAAGGGACACGCGTGCATCCGCGCCGTACGACATATTAGAATGACGTAACATACATACCCATATACTTACCTACATACTCTCCAAAAACATAACTCCTGAGGCAGTCGGGTAAAAATATTGATGTACTCTTATTTACGTATGTTTTTCTCTATTCCAGCGATGGGCATGGGCCTGTGCGTGACGTTCATCGCGCTCATCCGCCTGCCCTCGCTGAAAGTCAGCACTCTGCTCCTTACGGGGTTGCTGCTGTACGACGTCTTCTGGGTGTTCTTCTCGTCGTACATCTTCACCACCAACGTCATGGTCAAAGTCGCTACCAGGTAAGATTTTCACTATTTACTGTAGCATTAAAAAAATATATACAAAACTTAACCAGTCCATAAAACTGAACAACTTTTGCCAAGTCACATAGGTCGAAATATGAAAAAAATGTGCACCTCCCATACAAAATGTATCAGCAGAGTCAATAGGTGTTTCAGAAGAAATTAATTCGCAAGATGACATCGCTACCACAGACGTATGTCGAAATAACTATCAATATTCGGGGACCATTTTTTTTTTGCTTTTCATAATTTGATCTATGATTACCCAACTTCCACAAAAGAGAACTATTGATTTACTATGGTCTTGATATCTACACTGCCCTCGCTGAAAGTCAGCACTCTGCTCCTTACGGGGTTGCTGCTGTATGACGTGTTCTGGGTGTTCTTCTCGTCGTACATCTTCACTACCAACGTCATGGTCAAAGTCGCTACCAGGTAAGACTTTCACTGTTTTCTGTAGGATAAAAAACTATTGAAAATCTTAACCAGTCCATACAACTGAACAGCGTTTCTCAAGAAACTAGCTGTACAGGATCTAAGAAAAATTGCTGCAAATATTTCGATGGATGAAACAGTCCATGAAACTGAGCAACTTTCATCAAGTAACATAGGTCGAAATATGAAAAATATTTGCACCTCCCATACAAAATGTATCGGCAGAGTCAATAGGTGTTTCAGAAGAAATTGATTCGCAAGATGACGTTGCTACCACAGATTATATCGGAATAACTGTCAATTTCGGGGTCCAGATTTATTGTTTTTCATAATTTGATCTGATTTGATTACCCGACTACCACAAAAAGAGGACTTTTTACAATGGTGTCTACCCTGCCCTCACTGAAAGTCAGCACTCTGCTCCTTACGGGGTTGCTGCTGTATGATGTCTTCTGGGTGTTCTTCTCGTCGTACATCTTCACTACCAACGTCATGGTCAAAGTCGCTACCAGGTAAGATTTTCTTTTTCTGTAGGATAAAAAAGTACTGCAAATCTTAACCAGTCCATACAACTGAACAAAGTTTCTCAAGAAACTAGCTGTACAGGATCTAAGAAAAATTGCTGCAAATATTTCAAAGGGTGAACCAGTTCATAAAACTGAACAACTTTCGCCAAGTAACATAGGTGGAAATATAAAAAAACATGATGCTACCATACAAAATGTACCAGCCGAGTCAATAGGTGTTTCTCAAGAAATTAATTCGCAAGATGACGTCGCTACCACAGACTATGTCGTCGGAATAAATTCGGGGACACTATTTTTTACCCGACTGCCTAAGAAGGAGGGTTATGTTTTTTGCTATTCATAATTTGATCTATGATTGATTAACCGACTTCTACAAAAGAGAACTATTGATTTACTATGGTCTTGATATCTACGCTGCCCTCACTGAAAGTCAGCACTCTGCTCCTTACGGGGTTGCTGCTGTATGACGTCTTCTGGGTTTTCTTCTCGTCGTACATCTTCACTACCAACGTCATGGTCAAAGTCGCTACAAGGTAAGAAAATAGATCCCTACAGAATGTAATAAAAAACATCTGTAAATATTTTGAAGCATGAACCAGACCATGAAACTGAACAGCTTTCGCCACGTAACATAGGTCGAAATATGTAAAAAATTCGCACCTCCCATACAAAATTTACCAGACGGGTTAATAGGCGTTCCTGAAGAGATTAATTCGCAAGATGACGTCGCTACCACAGACTATGTCGGAATAAATCGGGGGCAAATTTTTTTACCCGACTGCCTAAGAGGGAGGGTTATGTTTTTTGCTATTCATAATTTGATCTATGATTGATTAACCGACTTCCACAAAAAGAGACTTTTAACTATGGTGTCTCCGCTTGCCCTCACTGAAAGTCAGCACTCTGCTCCTTACGGGGTTGCTGCTGTATGACGTGTTCTGGGTGTTCTTCTCGTCGTACATCTTCACTACCAACGTCATGGTCAAAGTCGCTACCAGGTAAGATTTTGGCTATTTACTGTAGGATAAAAAAATTGCAAATCTTAACCAGTCTATTAAACTCAACAACGATTCTCAAGAAATTGTAGCTATACGTAGGATGTAGGAAAAATTGTTACAAATATTTCAAGGGTGAACCAGTCCATGAAACTGAACAACTTTCTCGAAGTAACATAGGACGAAATAATGAAAAAAAATTCACCTCCCATACAAAATGAACCAGCCGAGTCAATAGGCGTTTATAAAGAATTTGATTCCCAAGATGACGTCGCTAAAACAGACAATATCGGATTAACAAATTTTTTGCTTTTCATAATTTGTTTTATGATTACCGGACTTCCACATAAAATGACTATTGTTTTACTATGGGCCTCGCAAGCCCTTACCGTAAATGCCCATCGCTGGATCTATCCCAGTAATGGGCATGGGCCTGTGCGTGACGTTCATCGCGCTCATCCGCCTGCCCTCGCTGAAAGTCAGCACTCTGCTCCTTACGGGGTTGCTACTGTATGACGTCTTCTGGGTGTTCTTCTCGTCGTACATCTTCACTACCAACGTCATGGTCAAAGTCGCTACCAGGTAAGATTTTCTTTTTCTGTAGGATAAAAAAGTACTGCAAATCTTAACCAGTCCATACAACTGAACAAAGTTTCTCAAGAAACTAGCTGTACAGGATCTAAGAAAAATTGCTGCAAATATTTCAAAGCGTGAACCAGTCTATGAAACTGAACAACTTTCGCTTAGTAACATAGGTGGAAATATGAAAAAAATTTGCACCTCCTATACAAAATGTATCAGCAAAGTCAATAGGTGCTTCAGAAGAAATTGATTCGCAAGATGACGTCGCTACGACAGACTATGTTGGGAGTCCTATCTTATTGATTTTCATATTAAGATCTATGATTACCCGACTTCCACAAAAAGATTACTCTTCGTTATGGTGTCTACCCTGCCCTCACTGAAAGTCAGCACTCTGCTCCTTACGGGGTTGCTGCTGTATGATGTCTTCTGGGTGTTCTTCTCGTCGTACATCTTCACTACCAACGTCATGGTCAAAGTCGCTACCAGGTAAGATTTTTACTATTTACTGTAGGATGATGTAAAAATAACTGCAAATATTAACCAGTCCATACAACTAAACAACGTTTCTCAAGAAATTCTAGCTATAGAGGATGTAAAAAAAAATCTGCAAGTATTTCAATGGGTGAACCAGTCCAAACTGAATAACTTTCGCTAAGTAACATAGGTCGAATTATGAAAAAAAATTGGATCTCTCATACAAAATGTACCAGCCGAGTAAATAGGCATTTATAAAGAAATTGATTCGCAAGATGGCGTCGCTACCACAGACTATGTCGGAATAAATTCGGGGGCAAAAATTTTTACCCGACTGCCTAAGAAGGAGGGTTATGTTTTTTGCTATTCATAATTTGATCTATGATTGATTAACTGACTTCTACAAAAGAGGACTATTGTTTTACAATGGTGTCTACCCTGCTCTCGCTGAAAGTCAGCACTCTGCTCCTTACGGGGTTGCTGCTGTATGACGTGTTCTGGGTGTTCTTCTCGTCGTACATCTTCACTACCAACGTCATGGTCAAAGTCGCTACCAGGTAAGATTTTCACTATTTTCTGTAGGATAAAAAACTATTGAAAATCTTAACCAGTCCATACAACTGAACGACGTTTCTCAAGAAACTCTAGCTGTACCAGGATGTAATAAAAAATGCTGCAAATATTTCAAAGTGTGAACCAGTCCGTAAATTGAACAACTTTCGCTAAGAAACATTAAAAAGAAATATGATAAAATAATTGGACTTGCGACCGAGTCAATAGGCGTTTAGGAAGAAATTTTAAAAGGGGTCCTAATTTTTTGCTTTTCGTATTTTGACCTATGATTACCCGACTTCCACAAAAAGAGGTCTTTTTACTATGGTCTACCCTGCCCTCACTGAAAGTCAGCACTCTGCTCCTTACGGGGTTGCTGCTGTACGACGTGTTCTGGGTGTTCTTCTCGTCGTACATCTTCACTACCAACGTCATGGTCAAAGTCGCTACCAGGTAAGAATTTCACTATTTACTGTAGCATTAAAAAAATATATGTAAAATTTAACCAGTCCATACAACTGAACGACGTTTCACAAGAAACTCTAGCTGTACCAGGATGTAAGAAAAATTGCTGAAAATATTTCAAATGTGAACCAGTTTATATAACTGAACAACCTTCGCCAAGTAAAATGGGTCTAAATATGAAAAAAATTTGGACCTCCCATACAAAATGTATCAGCAGAGTCAATAGGTGTTTCAGAAGAAATTAATTCGCAAGATGGCGTCGCTACCACAGACTATGACGGAATAACTGTCAATATTAGGGGACAAAATTTTTTGCTTTTCATAATTTGATCTATGATTACCCGACTTCCACAAAAGAGAACTATTATTTTACAATCTTGTCTACCCTGCCCTCACTGAAAGTCAGCACTCTGCTCCTTACGGGGTTGCTGCTGTACGATGTCTTCTGGGTGTTCTTCTCGTCGTACATCTTCACCACCAACGTCATGGTCAAAGTCGCTACCAGGTAAGATTTTCACTATTTTCTGTAGCATTAAAAATATATGCAAAATTTAACCAGTCCATACAACTGAACGACGTTTCTCAAGAAACTAGCTGTACAGGATCTAAGAAAAATTGCTGAAAATATTTCAAATGTGAACCAGTCTATATAACTGAACAACTTTTGCCAAGTAACATAGGTCGAGATATGTAAAAAATTTGCACCACTCATACAAAATGTACCAGCCGAGTCAATAGGTGTTTCTGAATAAATTAATTCGCAAGATGACGTCGCTACCACAGACTATGTCGGATTAAATTCGGGGGCAAATTTTTTTAACCGACTGCCTAAGAAGGAGGGTTATGTTTTTTGCTATTCATAATTTGATCTATGATTGATTAACCGACTTCTACAAAAGAGAACTATTGTTTTATTATGGTTTCTACTCTCTACCCTGCCCTCACTGAAAGTCAGCACTCTGCTCCTTACGGGGTTGCTGCTGTATGACGTGTTCTGGGTGTTCTTCTCGTCGTACATCTTCACCACCAACGTCATGGTCAAAGTGGCTACCAGGTAAGATTTTTAACTTTTTTCTGTAGGATGTAAAAAAAAATAGTCCATAAAACTGAACAACGTTTCTCAAGAAACTCTAGCTGTACCAGGATGTAAAAAAACTTGCTGCAAATATTTCAAAGGGTGAACCAGTCCATGAAACTGATCAACTTTCGCTAAGTAACATAGGTCGAACTATGATAAATAAAAAATAAATAAAATAATAATAATGATAAAAATGTGGACTCCCATACAAAATGTACCAGCCGAATCAATAGGTGCTTCTGAAGAAATTGATTCGCAGGATGACGCCGCTACCAAAGACTATGTCGGAATAACTGTCAATATTCGGGGGCTATTTTTTTAAATTTGATCTATTATTACCTGACTTCTACAAAAAGAGGACTTTTTACAATGCTGTCTATGATGGCGGTAGTTACACAACCATGTCAGAGGCCTGCTACTTGCAGTAGGCGGTTGAAAAGACTGGCACCAGGGTTGATCGGGTCGTTGAACGACTCGGTGTCCCACACGAACAGAGAGAGAGGACAATGTTGTCTACCCTGCCCTCGCTGAAAGTCAGCACTCTGCTCCTTACGGGGTTGCTGCTGTATGACGTGTTCTGGGTGTTCTTCTCGTCGTACATCTTCACTACCAACGTCATGGTCAAAGTCGCTACCAGGTAAGAATTTAACTATTTTCTTAAAGATGTAAAAAAATACTGCAATCCTAACCAGTCCATACAACTAAACAACGTTTCTCAAGAAACTCTAACTATACAGGATGTAAGAAAAATTGCTGCAAATTTTTCAAATGTGAACCAGTCTATATAACCGAACAACTTTCGCGAAGTAACATTTAAACGAAATATGATATTGATAAAATAATGGGACCTGCAAGGTCTTCTCATTTTTTACTTTTCGTATTTTGACCTATGATTACCCGACTTCTACAAAGGAGAACTATTGTTACAATGGTGTCTACCCTGCCCTCACTGAAAGTCAGCACTCTGCTCCTTACGGGGTTGCTGCTGTATGACGTGTTCTGGGTGTTCTTCTCGTCGTACATCTTCACTACCAACGTCATGGTCAAAGTCGCTACCAGGTAAGATTTTCTTTTTCTGTAGGATAAAAAAGTACTGCAAATCTTAACCAGTCCATTTCTCGAGAAATTCTAGCTACACAGCATGAAAGAAAAATTGCTGCAAATATTTCAAAGGGTGAACCAGTCCATAAAACTAAACAACTTTATTTAGACCTATGTTACTTGTAAAAAATTCGCACCTCCCATACAAAATGTATCAGCAAAGTCAATAGGTGTTTCAGAAGAAATTAATTCGCAAGATGACGTCGCTACAACAGACAATATCGGATTAACAAATTTTTTGCTTTTCATAATTTGTTCTATGATTACCCGACTTCCACATAAAATGACTATTGATTTACTATGGGCCTCGCAAGCCCTTACCTTATATGCCCATCGCTAGATCTATCCCAGGGATGGGCATGGGCCTGTGCGTGACGTTCATCGCGCTCATCCGCCTGCCCTCACTGAAAGTCAGCACTCTGCTCCTTACGGGGTTGCTACTGTATGACGTCTTCTGGGTGTTCTTCTCGTCGTACATCTTCACTACCAACGTCATGGTCAAAGTCGCTACCAGGTAAGATTTTCACTATTTTCTGTAGGATAAAAAACTATTGCAAATCTTAACCAGTCCATACAACTGAACGACGTTTCTCAAGAAACTCTAGCTGTACCAGGATGTAATAAAAAATGCTGCAAATATTTCAAGGGTGAACCAGTCCATGAAACTGAACAACTTTCGCCACGTAACATAGGTCTAAATATGAAAAAGTTATGATCCTACCATACAAAATGTACTTACTAGTCGAGTCAATAGGCGTTCCTGAAGAGATTAATTCGCAAGATGATGTCGCTACCACAGACTATGTCGGAATAAATTCGGGGGCAAAATTTTTTACCCGCCTGCTTAAGAAGGAGGATTATGTTTTTTGCTATTCATAATTTGATCTATGATTGATCAACCGACTTCTACAAAAGAGAACTCTTGATAGGCGTTCCTGAAGATATTAATTCGCAAGATGATGTCGCTACCACAAACTATGTCGAAATAACTGTAAATTTTCGGGGTCCTAATTTCTTGCTTTTCATATTTTGATCTATGATTACCCGACTTCCACAAAAAGAGTCATTTTACGATTTTGCCTACGATGCCCTCGCTGAAAGTCAGCACTCTGCTCCTTACGGGGTTGCTGCTGTATGACGTGTTCTGGGTGTTCTTCTCGTCGTACATCTTCACTACCAACGTCATGGTCAAAGTCGCTACCAGGTAAGATTTTCTTTCTCTGTAGAATATAAAAAATACTGCGTATCTTAACCAGTTCATACAACTAAACGACGTTTCTCAAGAAACTAGCTAAAGAGGATAATTAAGAAAAAATTGCTGCAAATATTTCAAGGGGTGAACCAGTCCATGACACTGAAACACTTTCGCCAAGTAATATAGGTCGAAATATGAAAATAAATTGGACCTCCCATACAAAATGTACCAGCCGAGTCAAAAGGTGTTTCTCAACAAATTGATTCGCAAGATGGCGTCGCTACCACAGACTATGTTGGGAGTCTTATCTTATTGATTTTCATATTAAGATAAGATCTATGATTACCCAACTTCCACAAAAAGAGGACGACCGAGTCAATAGGCGTTTAGGAAGAAACTTTAAAAGTGGTCTTCATTTTTTGCTATTCGTATTTTGATCTATCTCTCTCTTCGTGTAGGACACCGAGAGAGAGATAGATCAACGACCCGTTGAACCCTAATGTCAGAGTTTTTCAACCGCCTACTGCAAGTAGCAAGCCAAAAATTTTGAACTATGATTACTCGACTTCCACAAAAGAGAACTATTATTTTACTATGTTGTCTACCCTGCCCTCGCTGAAAGTCAGCACTCTGCTCCTTACGGGGTTGCTGCTGTATGACGTGTTCTGGGTGTTCTTCTCGTCGTACATCTTCACCACCAACGTCATGGTCAAAGTCGCTACCAGGTAAGATTTAAAACAATAAAAAAAAACTGAATCAGTCCATACAAGTAAACTTTTCTCAAGAAACTAGTTATAGAGGATGTAAGAAAAATTTCTGCAAATATTTCAAAGGGTGAACCAGTCCCATGAAACTGAACAACTTTCACCAAGTATGATAAAATATTATAATTAAAACGAAATATGATATAATAATTGGGCTTGCGACCGAATCAATAGGCATTTAAAAAGAAATTTTAAAAAGTGTCCTCATTTTTTGCTTTTCGTATATTGATCTATAATTACCCGACTACCACAAAAAGAGGACTTTTACAATAGTGTCTACCCTGCCCTCACTGAAAGTCAGCACTCTGCTCCTTACGGGGTTGCTGCTGTATGACGTGTTCTGGGTGTTCTTCTCGTCGTACATCTTCACTACCAACGTCATGGTCAAAGTCGCTACCAGGTAAGATTTTAACTGGTTCTGTAGGATGTAAGAATAGTTACTGCAAATATGTCAATGGGTGAAACAGTCCATTAAACTGAACAACTTTCGCCAACTAACATAGAAAATGTACCAAAATGTCGAGTCAATAAGTTTATATACCAGCCGAGTCAATAGTTGTTTTAGAAGAAATTGATTCGCAAGATGACGTCGCTACCACAGACTAGATATGTCGGAATAACTGTCACTGTCAATATTCGGGCTGTGAATACTTTTTACAATGGTGTCTACCCTGCCCTCGCTGAAAGTCAGCACTCTGCTCCTTACGGGGTTGCTGCTGTACGACGTGTTCTGGGTGTTCTTCTCGTCGTACATCTTCACTACCAACGTCATGGTCAAAGTCGCTACCAGGTAAGAATTGGTCATTTTTAGACTTCCCTTTATGTCTGTCCGTCTGTCACCAGGCTTTATCCCATAAACCGTAAAAGTTAGAA
Source organism: Phthorimaea operculella (assembly GCA_024500475.1). Classification (NCBI taxonomy): domain Eukaryota; kingdom Metazoa; phylum Arthropoda; class Insecta; order Lepidoptera; family Gelechiidae; genus Phthorimaea; species Phthorimaea operculella. The sequence continues at coordinate 1,339,044 of JANFCV010000120.1, forward strand.
AATTGAAACTTTCACAGATGCGCTATTTCGGTTGAATAAGAATGAAATAAAAATAATAAAACGTGTATTTTTTTGCTCGATTTTATCTAATATGGTCGGATGCAGAAAATGTATTACTATTGTCGCTGTAGCAACAAATACTAATCAATAGAATCAAATAAAAATTAAGAGGAGCTCTCATACTACCAACTTAATTTTATGTCATTTTTATACACAATGGTACCGTCCGCCTCGCACTTGGCCGATTTTATAGTTTCATATTAAAACTAACTAACTCCGCTGACGGTGTCCTGTGGATCAACCCACGTACGTACTTTTTGCTACCCGATCCACCCCCATCCTTTCTACATCTTTCGTATTATAAAATTGTCATTCATCTCTTTCCAGGCCGGCAGAGAACCCAATGAACGTGGTAGCTCGTCGGTTAGCCCTCGGCAGCGCCATGCGGGACGCGCCCAAACTGTCGCTGCCTGCCAAACTGGTGTTCCCCTCCATGCATCACCAGGGGCACTTCAGCATGCTGGGTGAGTTCTCGAGGGAATATTCCCACGGTAACAGGTAGTGGCCCGTCGGTTAGCTCTCGGCGGCGCCATGCGGGACGCGCCCAAACTGTCGCTGCCTGCCAAACTTGTGTTCCCCTCCATGCATCATCAGGGGCACTTCAGCATGCTGGGTGAGTTCCCGAGGGAATATTCCCACGGTAACAGGCGCTAGCTAGTACCAGGGTAACAGGAGAACAAACTGTCGCTGCCTGCCAAACTGGTGTTCCCCTCCATGCACCATCAGGGGCACTTCAGCATGCTGGGTGAGTTCCCGAGGGAATATTCCCACGGTAACAGGCGCTAGCTAGTACCAGGGTAACAGGAGAACAAACTGTCGCTGCCTGCCAAACTGGTGTTCCCCTCCATGCATCATCAGGGGCACTTCAGCATGCTGGGTGAGTTCCCGAGTGAATATTCCCACGGTAACAGGCGCTAGCTAGTACCAGGGTAACATGAACCAATGAACGTGGTGGATCGTCGGTTACCTCTCGGCGGCGCCATGCGGGACGCGCCCAGACTGTCGCTGAGTTCCATTCATACATACATTTATCAGTGGCGAAGGCAGGCATTTTAACGAAGTCAGGCCGTAGATAAATCAAAGAAGGGGAAATGGCTAAATTATTATTGACATCTTGCTCAAATATCATGTAAAATGAAAAAGACGCAAGCAATAACGTAGCCATTTCGGGACCCTTTCTTCTGAAAAATCAGGTCATATCATATCACGTCCAGGTTATATCATAAAACTGCCATTTACTCCATGTCTGACAATAGTTTGAGTCATTTAGAAGACTGTGTATTATTATAGGGACAAGTTATCAGCCTGTCGCCTTTGCAATACACTATCAAATTCCTTAGTCGCTAGGGTGATGCTATTCTAAGCCGGCACCACACGGCAAATAGTCCCAAGAAATATTACCAGGGTAACAGGTAGTGGCTCGTCGGTTACAAACTGTCGCTGCCTGCCAAACTGGTGTTCCCCTCCATGCATCATCAGGGGCACTTCAGCATGCTGGGTGAGTTCCCGAGGGAATATTCCCACGGTAACAGGCGCTAGCTCGTCGGTTACAAACTGTCGCTGCCTGCCAAACTGGTGTTCCCCTCCATGCATCATCAGGGGCACTTCAGCATGCTGGGTGAGTTCCCGAGGGAATATTCCCACGGTAACAGGCGCTAACAAACTGTCGCTGCCTGCCAAACTGGTGTTCCCCTCCATGCATCATCAGGGGCACTTCAGCATGCTGGGTGAGTTCCCGTGGGAATATTCCCACGGTAACAGGCGCTAGCTCGTCGGTTACAAACTGTCGCTGCCTGCCAAACTGGTGTTCCCCTCCATGCATCATCAGGGGCACTTCAGCATGCTGGGTGAGTTCCCGAGGGAATATTCCCACGGTAACAGGCGCTAGCTCGTCGGTTACAAACTGTCGCTGCCTGCCAAACTGGTGTTCCCCTCCATGCATCATCAGGGGCACTTCAGCATGCTGGGTGAGTTCCCGAGGCATATCCCCACGGTAACAGGCGCTAACAAACTGTCGCTGCCTGCCAAACTGGTGTTCCCCTCCATGCACCATCAGGGGCACTTCAGCATGCTGGGTGAGTTCCCGAGGGAATATTCCCACGGTAACAGGCGCTAGCTCGTCGGTTACAAACTGTCGCTGCCTGCCAAACTGGTGTTCCCCTCCATGCACCATCAGGGCACTTCAGCATGCTGGGTGAGTTCCCGAGGAATATTCCCACGGTAACAGGCGCTAGCTCGTCGGTTACAAACTGTCGCTGCCTGCCAAACTGGTGTTCCCCTCCATGCATCATCAGGGGCACTTCAGCATGCTGGGTGAGTTCCCGAGGAATATTCCCACGGTAACAGGCGCTAGCTCGTCGGTTACAAACTGTCGCTGCCTGCCAAACTGGTGTTCCCCTCCATGCATCATCAGGGCACTTCAGCATGCTGGGTGAGTTCCCGAGGGAATATTCCCACGGTAACAGGCGCTAGCTCGTCGGTTACAAACTGTCGCTGCCTGCCAAACTGGTGTTCCCCTCCATGCATCACCAGGGGCACTTCAGCATGCTGGGTGAGTTCCCGAGGGAATATTCCCACGGTAACAGGCGCTAGCTCGTCGGTCACAAACTGTCGCTGCCTGCCAAACTGGTGTTCCCCTCCATGCATCATCAGGGGCACTTCAGCATGCTGGGTGAGTTCCCGAGGGAATATTCCCACGGTAACAGGCGCTAGCTCGTCGGTTACAAACTGTCGCTGCCTGCCAAACTGGTGTTCCCCTCCATGCATCACCAGGGGCACTTCAGCATGCTGGGTGAGTTCCCGAGGGAACATTCCCACGGTAACAGGCGCTAGCTAGTACCAGGGTAACATGAACCAATGAACGTGGTGGCTCGTCGGTTAGCTCTCGGCGGCGCCATGCGGGACGCGCCCAAACTGTCGAAGAAGGGGACCCAAAATGGCAAAATTGTTGTTGGGTTAAATGTCAAGTAAGATGAAAAAGACGCAAACAATAATGTTGCCATTTCGGGTCCCTTTCTTCTGAAAAATCAGGTTATATCATATCACGTCCAGGTTTTATCATAAAACGGCCATTTACTCCATGTCCGACAATAGTTTGAGAATCATTTCGAAAACTGTGTATTACCATAGGGATAAGTTATCAGCCTGTCGCCTTTGCAATATACATCAACTATCAAATCCCTTAGTCGCTTCTTACTACACCCACGGGAAAGGAATGGGTGATGCTATTCTAAGCCGGCACCACACGGCAAATATTCCCAAGAAATATTACCAGGGTAACAGGTAGTGGTTCCTCGGTTACAAACTGTCGCTGCCTGCCAAACTGGTGTTCCCCTCCATGCATCACCAGGGGCACTTCAGCATGCTGGGTGAGTTCCCGAGGGAATATTCCCACGGTAACAGGCGCTGGCTCGTCGGTTACAAACTGTCGCTGCCTGCCAAACTGGTGTTCCCCTCCATGCATCATCAGGGGCACTTCAGCATGCTGGGTGAGTTCCCGAGGGAATATTCCCACGGTAACAGGCGCTGGCTCGTCGGTTACAAACTGTCGCTGCCTGCCAAACTGGTGTTCCCCTCCATGCACCATCAGGGGCACTTCAGCATGCTGGGTGAGTTCCCGAGGGAATATTCCCGCGGTAACAGGCGCTAGCTCGTCGGTTACAAACTGTCGCTGCCTGCCAAACTGGTGTTCCCCTCCATGCATCATCAGGGGCACTTCAGCATGCTGGGTGAGTTCCCGAGGGAATATTCCCACGGTAACAGCTGCTAACAAACTGTCGCTGCCTGCCAAACTGGTGTTCCCCTCCATGCATCATCAGGGGCACTTCAGCATGCTGGGTGAGTTCCCGAGGGAATATTCCCACGGTAACAAACTGTCGATGCCTGCCAAACTGGTGTTCCCCTCCATGCATCATCAGGGGCACTTCAGCATGCTGGGTGAGTTCCCGAGGGAATATTCCCACGGTAACAGGCGCTAGCTAGTACGTAACAAACTGTCGCTGCCTGCCAAACTGGTGTTTCCCTCCATGCACCATCAGGGGCACTTCAGCATGCTGGGTGAGTTCCCGAGGGAATATTCCCACGGTAACAGGCGCTAGCTCGTCGGTTACAAACTGTCGCTGCCTGCCAAACTGGTGTTCCCCTCCATGCATCATCAGGGGCACTTCAGCATGCTGGGTGAGTTCCCGAGGGAATATTCCCACGGTAACAAACTGTCGCTGCCTGCCAAACTGGTGTTCCCCTCCATGCATCATCAGGGGCACTTCAGCATGCTGGGTGAGTTCCCGAGGGAATATTCCCACGGTAACAGGTAGTGGTTACAAACTGTCGCTGCCTGCCAAACTGGTGTTCCCCTCCATGCATCATCAGGGGCACTTCAGCATGCTGGGTGAGTTCCCGAGGGAATATTCCCACGGTAACAAACTGTCGCTGCCTGCCAAACTGGTGTTCCCCTCCATGCATCATCAGGGGCACTTCAGCATGCTGGGTGAGTTCCCGAGGGAATATTCCCACGGTAACAAACTGTCGCTGCCTGCCAAACTGGTGTTCCCCTCCATGCATCATCAGGGGCACTTCAGCATGCTGGGTGAGTTCCCGAGGGAATATTCCCACGGTAACAGGCGCTGTTTGGTTTAATTTTGACTACGTTAAGTTTTATTTGACGACGCGTGTTGTTGAAAATTATATTATTTGTACGCTCCGTGTTGATCTGACGATGCTTGTTGCGGATTAATTTTCGTTTGAATTGACTGTAAATTGCATGATTTGTTACTTGAATATGTATTGAAAGAAAGAAAGAAAAATCATTTATTAAAAAATTGTGACGAGGTACATACTTAAATGTAAAGAGATAACATCTGTTACACTTTTAAAAGTTTAACAATTAGTATACAAACCTTACTCTACACAACAGAGAAAATGTCACGACTCTGCATAATGTATACCTCAAGATGAGCTAGACGCTGTTTTTCAGTCGAGCCTCTTTCGTTTTTAATTTACTTGGGTACCTAGCAGCAATAAGAGATCGAATTTTATTTTCCTAACAAATGTTTTGATTATTCCAGGTCTGGGCGACATCGTGATGCCGGGTCTGCTGCTGTGCTTCGTGCTGCGCTACGACGCATACAAGAAGGCCACCGTGGTCTGCCAGGTGGGGCAGGTCCCCGGGCCCCGCTCCATGGTTAGTGATGCCACATTGTATTGTATTGTGGGCTTAGACTCAAAGGTTCAAAGGGACTTTCTGCGTTAGGTGGGACGGTTGACTACGTTAGCTAATCCAGCTCCTTCCAGCAGCACATAAGTCTCCTGGGACGTTCACAGGCTTCTTGGAGCGACCCTGGACTATCGAGGATTTGTGCCCGGTGGTTAGCTACTCCCTCGCATGCCAGGATTACGTGAGAGGCCGATTCTTCCGCGACCAGACAGCCCCTGCACAATGGGCTGTCTGTTGCGTTGATGGTGAAAATATGCTTATTCAGTTGGCAGTGCCTTGCGAGCATGCCAACCATTATGCGCAAGTCTGATCGTTGAAGTCTTTTGGTCAGTTCCGGTGATAGTGCAGGGACCGCTTTTTTCATCTGTCTATAGGTGTACTGTGCCCCATATACATACCATATAGCGCGTGTCGGGTGTGGGGTGATGCCGGGTCTGCTGCTGTGCTTCGTGCTGCGCTACGACGCATACAAGAAGGCCACCGTCGTGTGCCAGGTGGGGCAGGTCCCCGGGCCCCGCTCCATGGTCAGTGATGCCACATATATATACCCTTCGAGTATATATAAGCAAGCTATAGAGTGCGCATTAGGCCCTGCGCCGTACTGTCAAAGCGTAAGCAGTTGCACACGTCAAATGTATGAGAAGTTATAGAGGTTAAATAGTGCTGTCGTTTTGCTACTGACAGACAGAGGGTGCGCCCAGACTACTGCCACCAGTTCCTACTTTTTACGCGCACTCTATAGCTTGCTTATATATACTCTAAGTACATACTATATAGCGCGTGTCGGGTGTGGGGTGATGCCGGGTCTGCTGCTGTGCTTCGTGCTGCGCTACGACGCATACAAGAAGGCCACCGTCGTGTGCCAGGTGGGGCAGGTCCCCGGGCCCCGCTCCATGGTCAGTGCTAGTTGATTTATTTGAAGCTCGCTGCGCTCTCTTATACATTTTCGGCTTCTCGTCTGAAAAGTCAAGTTCGTTATACCCTCGCACTATTATACAGGGAGTAACGGAATGGGTATAACAAGCTGAAAGGAGGTCAAGGTACTCATGAAACTAAACAACTTTCCCCATGGAACATGGATTGAAATATGAAAAAAAATGGGACCTCTCACAGCTGATTGGCGATTTTGTATGGGAGGTCCAATTTTTTTTCACATTTCGACCCATGTTCCATGGGGAAAGTTGTTCAGTTTCATGAGTACCTTGACCTCCTTTCGGCTTCTTATACCCTTTCCGTTACTCCCGGTATATTCTGTGATTATGCTCGCCTTCCGAATTCTGGGATTATAAAATTGAATAACTGGCTTGCTGCGCTCGCCTTACTTACTCCGCGGGCACGAAGCGGGCTCACTATGATCGCCACACATATTACATACATAACATACTTTAGTATTGTAAAGACAAATACCGGTCGATCTCGCTATATTACACACATACATAACATACTTTAGTATTGTAAAGACAAATACCGGTCGATCTCGCTATATTACACACATACATAACATACTTTAGTATTGTAAAGACAAATACCGGTCGATCTCGCTATATTACACACATACATAACATACTTTGGCATTGTAAAGACAAATACCGGTCGATCTCGCTATATTACACACATACATAACATACTTTAGTATTGTAAAGACAAATACCGGTCGATCTCGCTATATTACACACATACATAACATACTTTGGCATTGTAAAGACAAATACCGGTCGATCTCGCTATATTACACACATACATAACATACTTTAGTATTGTAAAGACAAATACCGGTCGATCTCGCTATATTACACACATACATAACATACTTTGGCATTGTAAAGACAAATACCGGTCGATCTCGCTATATTACACACATACATAACATACTTTGGCATTGTAAAGACAAATACCGGTCGATCTCGCTATATTACACACATACATAACATACTTTGGCATTGTAAAGACAAATACCGGTCGATCTCGCTATATTACACACATACATAACATACTTTGGCATTGTAAAGACAAATACCGGTCGATCTCGCTATATTACACACATACATAACATACTTTAGTATTGTAAAGACAAATACCGGTCGATCTCGCTATATTACACACATACATAACATACTTTAGTATTGTAAAGACAAATACCGGTCGATCTCGCTATATTACACACATACATAACATACTTTAGTATTGTAAAGACAAATACCGGTCGATCTCGCTATATTACACACATACATAACATACTTTGGCATTGTAAAGACAAATACCGGTCGATCTCGCTATATTACACACATACATAACATACTTTGGCATTGTAAAGACAAATACCGGTCGATCTCGCTATATTACACACATACATAACATACTTTAGTATTGTAAAGACAAATACCGGTCGATCTCGCTATATTACACACATACATAACATACTTTGGCATTGTAAAGACAAATACCGGTCGATCTCGCTATATTACACACATACATAACATACTTTGGCATTGTAAAGACAAATACCGGTCGATCTCGCTATATTACACACATACATAACATACTTTGGCATTGTAAAGACAAATACCGGTCGATCTCGCTTTACATATTGTGGGGTGGTTACGAAATTTGATGTGAAATAACGAACTAGCTGCGCTCGTTTTACATACGCCATACATACGCTACACCACGCAGCGGGTTTAATGTTTTTTATTAATCTTTAAACGTACTCTTTGTTTAGCATCAGACTTATATTGACTGAAAGATCTATTCTTTTCCAGGGTTCCCGTCTGACGTACTTCCACTGCTCTTTGCTGGGCTACTTCCTGGGGCTACTGACGGCCACAGTATCTGCTGAAGTGTTCAAGGCAGCTCAACCAGCGCTACTCTACTTAGTGCCCTTCACGTTACTCCCGCTACTCACCATGGCCTACGTCAAGGTAACCAACATTGTTACTGGGTCATTGGGCTACTGAAGGCCACAGTATCTGCTGAAGTGTTCAAGGCGGCTCAACCAGCGCTGCTCTACTTAGTGCCCTTCACGTTACTCCCGCTACTCACCATGGCCTACGTCAAGGTAACTGATTGTTACTGGGTCATTGGGCTACTGAAGGCCACAGTATCTGCTGAAGTGTTCAAGGCGGCTCAACCAGCGCTACTCTACTTAGTGCCCTTCACGTTACTCCCGCTACTCACCATGGCCTACGTCAAGGTAACTGATTGTTACTGGGTCATTGGGCTACTGAAGGCCACAGTATCTGCTGAAGTGTTCAAGGCGGCTCAACCAGCGCTACTCTACTTAGTGCCCTTCACGTTACTCCCGTTACTCACCATGGCCTACGTCAAGGTAACCAACATTGTTACTGGGTCATTGGGCTACTGACGGCCACAGTATCTGCTGAAGTGTTCAAGGCGGCTCAACCAGCGCTACTCTACTTAGTGCCCTTCACGTTACTCCCGTTACTCACCATGGCCTACGTCAAGGTAACCAACATTGTTACTGGGTCATTGGGCTACTGAAGGCCACAGTACCTGCTGAAGTGTTCAAGGCGGCTCAACCAGCGCTACTCTACTTAGTGCCCTTCACGTTACTCCCGTTACTCACCATGGCCTATGTAAAGGTAACCACTGATTGTTACTGGGTCATTGGGCTACAAAAGGCCACAGTATCTGCTGAAGTGTTCAAGGCGGCTCAACCAGCGCTACTCTACTTAGTGCCCTTCACGTTACTCCCGTTACTCACCATGGCTTACGTCAAGGTAACCAACATTGTTACTGGGTCATTGGGCTACTGAAGGCCACAGTATCTGCTGAAGTGTTCAAGGCGGCTCAACCAGCGCTACTCTACTTAGTGCCCTTCACGTTACTCCCGCTACTCACCATGGCCTACGTCAAGGTAACTGATTGTTACTGGGTCATTGGGCTACTGACGGCCACAGTATCTGCTGAAGTGTTCAAGGCGGCTCAACCAGCGCTACTCTACTTAGTGCCCTTCACGTTACTCCCGCTACTCACCATGGCCTACGTCAAGGTAACCAACATTGTTACTGGGTCATTGGGCTACTGACGGCCACAGTATCTGCTGAAGTGTTCAAGGCGGCTCAACCAGCGCTACTCTACTTAGTGCCCTTCACGTTACTCCCGTTACTCACCATGGCCTACGTCAAGGTAACCAACATTGTTACTGGGTCATTGGGCTACTGAAGGCCACAGTACCTGCTGAAGTGTTCAAGGCGGCTCAACCAGCGCTACTCTACTTAGTGCCCTTCACGTTACTCCCGCTACTCACCATGGCCTACGTCAAGGTAACCAACATTGTTACTGGGTCATTGGGCTACTGAAGACCACAGTACCTGCTGAAGTGTTCAAGGCGGCTCAACCAGCGCTACTCTACTTAGTGCCCTTCACGTTACTCCCGCTACTCACCATGGCCTACGTCAAGGTATACTTTTTATACTTAGACGTGGATTTACCTCCGATTTTAAGAATGACCCACAACAGCCATGTAAACCTAATATGTAATATGTATTGATCTTTGCTTAGGCATCTGACAAAGTAGATATTGTGTTTCTTTTGCATAAAATCAGTAGCATAGTATTATGTACATGCGAAAATATTTTTTATAGTAACTCTTGCTTAACCCTTTACATGAATCATAAAAATAATTATTTTTTGAATAATTCCTTCGTCTATCTATATTGGACTACTCCAAGGACGTATCTTTGTTCCAACTCTTTTCCTTATTCACATGGAAACACTGTGTAATTTAAAAATAGGGCAGGAAGTTTTCCGGGTTTATTTATTAGCTTTTATTTCTTATGTTAATAACATTTTCCTTTTTTATTTTAGGGTGATCTCAGAAGAATGTGGAGCGAACCGTTCATCCCGCCCGCCGGGAAGGGCGGCGCCGACTTCGACGTGTGACTGCACCCTTATTGCTACCCGCCGCCAGCCTGTGACGTCGTCCACCAACTACAGTTAGCTTCATATTGACGTGACCCCCGTGTGTTTACCGAAGATTTTGTTTGGTAAGAAGTGGGCTTGACATTAGGTACAACCCTTAGAGTATATATAAGCAAGCTATAGAGCAGGGGTGGCCAAACTTTTTAAGTGTGTGGTCTACTTTTTAATTTACAATACTCACGCGGTCTACCCGTCAGGTGCCCAATTTTAGAAAAAATATTTCAACGATTTATTTTTAATGAAAAGTGTTTTTGACATGTTGAAGCTTGGTACTGCATATTATTTTCCACATGATGCACAGAAGTTACAAAGTTACAGCAAACTCAATAATCAACAGTCAACAGATAACGATGTTTCATTTTTATAGCGTTCATTATTGATAATTAGATGTCACACATGGTAGATTGATTAAGAAAAATTCTATCAAATTAGTACAAAGTTATGTGCATGAGATGCCATAGCGTACCCTGGAAAGTTCTTGTTCTTTTTGCTGTAATTTTATCTAATTCATTTTTTAATATGTGGAATTAGACTAGGTACGGGCTACCGAAAAAGTCGCCGCGGTCGACCGGTAGACCGCGGTCGACGTCTTGGCCACCCCTGCTATAGAGTGTGCATTAAGCCTCGCGACGTACTGTCAAAGCGTAAGCAGTTGCTCCCGAGATACAGACGTCAAATGTATGAGAAGTTATAGAAGTTCAGTAGTGCTGTCACTGGCGTTTTGCTACTGACAGACAGAGAGGTAGCGCCCACACTACTGCCGACAGTTCTAACTTTTTGGGCGCACTCTATAGCTTGTATATACTCTTTAAGGTACAACCTGATTCATGAAATGGACCTAAAATGGCAACATTATTGTTTGCGTCTTTTTTGTATTACATGACATTTGAGCATGATGTCAACAATAATGTTGCCATTTCGGGCCCCCTTCTTCTATGTATGTGCTATCAGCAGCTACCAATCTCTACGAGGTATTCTCAATACCTATATGAATTACCAGTATAATATCGGCAGTTATATTTGTATCCTTTACTACGATTTCGTTACGTAAGACAATGACTATAATACAATGTGTGTAATTATTATTAGTTTCATAGATTCTGAATTGATGAGATGTTAACTGGTTATGACATTGCAACAATAAAATGAAATTGTTAAAACGAAGAAAACACAGTCCTACCGAGATCGACAGCTTGTATAATGAGTAGGATGTAAATATTGGAGGTAGAGATGAATTATACTGTGTATAGTATGTGTGTTACTTCAATACGTCATAATAACAAGAAAACGCTTACAAAGTTTAAATCACAAGAACAAGCACTTGTAAAAAATATTTATCAAAACATCACAATAAAACAAATTGTAGAAGAAAACTGTTAAAAATTGTGACGCTAACTGTACCTTGTCCTAACAGGCAAAATCAGTGAATTGATGTTTACTATAAGATTTAAATGTAAGTGTATGTTTAGGTTATTCGAGCGACAAATTTTGTTAAATATTAAATTACAATCGACAAAAGAACAAATTAAATTGATATAAGACTCGATTCCGCGTAACCGTCTAAACTCGTAAACTCAATATAAAGTTAAAAAAAGAGAGGAGTCAATCAGGGATTAATTCTTTGACTATGATTTTACGATCTTTTCAATATCTCTCAATGGCGAATATAAAGGATGATGAAAAATGACGCCGAAATATAGTAGTCCTCTAAATGATTACATAATTTTCTAAAGATTTAGTACCTTTAATGATTGGTCTTTTTACATTGTCGATTTTAGGCGATAACGTGGACTCGAGTACTTTGCGAATCAACCATGATGTGATGCAATTGACAACATTTGCAAATAATTTGTCGCTCGCCTCATAGTAACTACGCTTTATTTCGTTCTGACATTATCACGGAAAGTTCCGCACAGGGTAACAACCACCTCGTAAGATTATATAGACAGTGGGGTTTGCACATTTTATCTATTTACTGAGGCTACGATGATTTTTTTTTATTTTGTTCCCATTGGCTATCCAGTCGTGACTGAAAAACGAAATTTAGTTACAACTAGCGCAGATAAAAATAGATCTCGAATTGGCAACATTATTGTTGACATCCTGCTCATATGTAAATAGTATGATAGAGAGGCAAACAATAATGTTGCCAGTTCGGGGTCCATTCTTTATCTGCGCAAGTTTGCTCATAGAGTCACTCAACAAAAAAGTCTACTGGATGACTGTGGAAATCAAATAGCTCGAAATTGAAACATATTATTATTAGATAAGTCTGCCTTCTATTATTTTATTTTCTTTGATAATGAAGCAGTATATTTGACTCAAAAAATTACTAAACTGTTACAAACCCCACTAGAAACAGGACCAGTGCACACGGCTTTACTTACTCGAATAAAAACACTGTTACCTATTTAACTCTGTAATACTCTTAGCATTCTCATTTTATTTTTCATTCTTTTTACCGTTTCTATGCAGCGACATTCGAATATTTTGAATTTTTGCCCTTTTTTGTAACCATTCATTACATACCGCAAAAATTTTAAGGGCTTCGCGTAACCTGTATTTGGTAACCGCCTTTGATAAGCTAGGCTCGCAATATTTTTATCAATGCACGAAACGCCAATGAACTTTGTTAAAACAACAATGACCCTTGTATTTTTAGATGATTTAAAATACGAAGGTGCCAAAATGCCAGTCAAGAACAAAACTCCGAAGTAAAACTAATAGGTGTACCACAAGGGTCACTATTCGCGCCTGCATTTCAAATTATTTGATATGTTTCAAATAGGCTAGTAAGGTCTTTCTGTGAATCTCATTTGCGAATAACATTATATTGATTTGATACTAAACTCATTAGAACACATTATATAATAAATTAATGAAATGTTGATAAATTATTAGCATTTGAAAAGAATGGTTCGTGTTTTAAGTTCGATTCGATCAAACTTTGTTGTCACTGCCTTAGACTGATGTTTTCAATGAAGATTTTTCTATGTTTAAAAATGAGTATTATAAATAAAAAGTTAGTTTAATTAGGATATAAGCTACTAACTATTGTTGTTATTATTATAGCAACTGCATTGTTGTTGTAAATTATTTGAATTTAATGAAAGATTTTACGTAAGACATTATGAATAAGAGAAATTGTATGTGTGATTTTGATTTTTAGAACCCTTTTTTATAATGATTGATTTTTGATTCAATTTTTTTTCATAGGTAGGTTATTTTACTAGGTAGTTTAAGTTTTGTGTGCAAATACGATATAATATCAAGCAGTATTCCTTTAATACATTATGCATAGAAAGTGATATAATTTTATTGAGGCTTGGATTGGAAAACTAAAATACATGTATATTTTATTTATGTAAGGGTCGGGCCTAGCGCCATTTAACATGCGTTTTCAGTAGAAAAAAGAACATCAGACAAGGTTTAATTTGTAACTGAAACCGGCTCAAGAAAATTGGTGCTAGATTTGTATCGGCCCTAACCTTATGATTTTCTGATATGATTTGCAGTGTAAAATATAACCAGAATTTACATAAAAAAGATCATTATCAGGTTTTTCTAACAATTGTACATAAGTAAATACTGTAAGTTTGATTGTAACATGATTTGATTGAATGATCATTGAAATCACCCTCCGTCTGTAAATATTGCCAACATGACATCTCATTCATTATGTATTCACAACAGAAAAATGAAAAGCGCATTTAATATTTTTATATGTATCTGGAGTATTTGCATACCATACCTAATAAAAATATTAGATGAATTATTTTTGGATTTCATTTTTGTCCTACATTATTTTGTCCAACCAACACCAGGGGGGTTTCACTCCGCGGTTTAGGTATTACTCGCCCGGCCGCTCCTTGAAGGGGCTAATCTCGGTCGGTTGTCGCGCGCGAGATTCACCGCGCGTATGTACGTACGTATACGGACTATTTCAAAATTTTCAGAAGTGCTGTTTTGTGTTTTGAAAGTGGATTAAAAACTAAAAAGAAATGGCTAGCCATGGACCTCGCAAATACTGCAGTGTAGATATGTGTAAGAACAATATGAAAAAGAAGCCGGAAATAAGATTTTTCGTTATTCCGAAGGAGATTGAAAGGTCCTTCTAAAATTGAATTTTGATAATTTTCACCTACTTGTTGCTATTTCTAACATTGTTCAGTCAGAGTATAAGTATTATATTATACCATAAAGTACCTACTTCTGGGTACCGACCGCGCACTCAAATACGGGGTGTTAGGGACGGTGTAACGAAAACTTTGCAGGCGTGCTCAGACCATGAAACTAAACAACTTTTACTATGGACACTATGGAGCCAATGGTGGGAAACTAGTACTATTATATATTCTGTGCCAACACAGAACAAATTCTTTTGAGTAAGAGTAACATGGTCTGTCCACTAACAGCCTGGTACTTGCTTGTACTACCTGTCTGTATGGTACAATAAATGAGGTTACTTTTATTTTAAGGGTGTGTTCTAATCGTAAAACTGAACAACTTTTATTATTAGAAACTTCATCAAAATATTAAATTTGCACCTCCCATACTATAAGTGACAACATTTGTATCGAAGGTCCGAATTGTTTGTTCATATTTTAAATAATAAAAGTAGGTAATAAAAGTAGAACAAACACGCTATTAAAATATTTGTACTTAAATGTAACCCTATATAAATTATCTATCATTGAATAGAAGCATCCACACTAAGGGAGGCTGCTTGCGTGCTCTGCTTCATTTGAATGCCTAAATATAGGTATTAATAGGCAAACGAGGCGCGTAGATTTTGGCTAGGCCCGCGCGCGTCTTTCCGTTTCCGTGTTCAGTACGAGGCAAGGCAATGCCTCCAAATCGACACGGGTTTGTAACGCTTACAAACCCGTGTTCATTACGAGGCATAGAACTTACGCATGAAGTTCGTGCGAAACCCACCGGCTCGAGTCGGTGGCGGCGGCAGCGAGGCATTGCCTCGTACTGAACACGGAAACTGAAAGACGCGGCCGGCGCGTTCATCCGAGCACAAGCAGCCTCACTGTATTGGCTCGGGTGAACCACGTAATTTTTTGGTCGTTTGCCATGCAAGGCAATGAGCACGCGAACAGCCTCGCTTAGTATGGACGCGCCTATTGCCTGTATGTGTTTGAAAAGCCAAATTAAAGACATATGTATTTTAGTATGTAGATAGGTAATAAAACAACCAAATTTCTCTTACAATAACTACAATTTATTTACTAGCTTCCACTTCTTTATTGGTATCTCTTTTCTGAATGAACCGAAGTTGTTTCTTCCTCATTCTCTTCAGTTTTGCAGTGTTTGTAATAACTTGAACTACTTCCGCCTTTTTCTTGTTTTCTTCTGCTTTCTCAATATTCTTTCTCCTCCTCTCTTTTCTTTCTAGTTCCTTTTGTTTCAGTTCCTCTTGTTTCTGCTTGGAAAGTTCTTTTGCCCGCTGCAGTTCTAGCCTTAGTGCAGTTTTCTTCTGGAAGTCTGATTTCAGCCCTTTAGTTTTGTTTATTGTGGCAAATCTGAAACCAATTATTTATTTAGTAAGTATATAGTAGAATAAATTGGAAACAAACAGGAGACTTGTCAAAAAAAGAGACAAGTGCTGAAATTATGTTTAGGGAAATAAATGATATTTTTAGTGTCACCTTTGTTTCTCCGTTTTCCAGAATCTACCAGACTTCGGTTTTCCTCTTACTTCGTTTTGTTTCTTCTTTTTTGGGGTCTGTTTTGGTGCCGAAGTAACCTCTTCACCTGCATCAGAGGATACGCTGTCTTTGCTCCTTTTCTGGCCTTTTTTAATATTTGCAAGGATGGCCTGCACCTTATCATCGGGTTCTGCAGACATAGCTTCTGGAATTTTGGAGATTTATTAAAATAAACGCACAAAATAAACACACGTGGACCTGACTTGATAAAAACATAAGTTCCAGTAGCTGCAAAGAGTATAGTAATATATAGGGGGGTAAGTAGCTGTGAAAAAGAGGTAGTGTCTGACAGCGGATGCCGATATAGCTGTCTCTGTCTGACGCCTTACAAAAATGTTCTCTCTCTTTCTTTTCTATCTCAATGAATGAAAAGGCTATGTGAACATCAGATTCGGATACAAACATGAGTACAGATACTGTAGACGTAATGAATGAATGATTTTATGACAGTGACAGTAGCAATAAAAATAAATTCTGTTTGTCTATGGTATATGTTTACCGGCTTGCGTTGCGGTTCTGTTGTTGATTTTCTCTGATTGCTTGTACTTCTACTTCATCGTAGATTATTCCCGTGTCCCGCAATCAATTCAAGGTAAGAAATCTTCATTTCATTTTAATATTTTGGTAACTAAGCATTCCTAACCTGCATTCTGTTTGCATGCCGATAAGTATACATTTTTCTATTCAGACTGTTCTAGAGTTTCTACTATTACGTAATAGATTGTTTGTTGTGCCTTATGCCGGTATGCACCTGTTCAATGTACTTTGAAGATGATTTTGGGCTGCTTTCCGTTTGGATATCATGTGGGTCACTTATCTACATATGTGGATGTACACTTTCATATCTTATATGTCTGTGGTTCTGGCTGGCACGGCTCCTTGCTACTATTCCACCTAAAAACTTGTCGTTTGGCCTAACTAAGTAATATCACAGTAAGAAAAATCTTGACCTTTGCTTGAATAGTGCAGGATAAAAACAAAGGGCCACGATTTTCCCCAATCCTCAATATTTAAAGGGTCTGAGTTCAGGCGGGTATTGATTGGGTACAAAATCTCCGGGACTTTGTATTTGATGCAATGTTGCAGGATAATGTTCCCGAAAAGTTCCCAATGAAGACGCATCCTCATGGGGAACTTAGCATCAAAAATTTATACAACATTGTATAAATTGGGAACATTTATTGGGAAATTTTGTATTTGGACTTTGTCCCCGAAATGTTCCCAATGAATACTTGCCTTACCATCAAGTTTGTTGGTTGATATCAATAGTCAATAGATCAAAATTAAATTACAAACTTTGTTTACTAGAAGCCAGCCTAGCAGTTTCTAGCATTACTAACTAGTTTCAGAGACAACATTTTTCCATTTTAAAAGTATCTTAGATGTACTAGATGTTAGTCAGACCCATGTCAGACCAGAGTGTTTGAGACTATTGAAATTGAATTCTTGTATGTCACAGCTTCAGGGTTTAACGATTGCATACAAGTAACTGGATTACTTTATATGCCTACACACACATCTTGTAAAAGGCAAACAAGGATAAATTCAGGACTAGCTAAAACATTTATTTAAGTTTGTAAAACAAAATTGATCAATTTCATTTTATTTATTTAAGTGCCTGTATTGTCCCACTGCAGGGCAAAGGCCTCTCTCCTTTTTTACAGTTAACAACACTTGTTACTATTTAAAATTACTTAATTTGTCAAATAAAATACCCATATTATGAGCATCCTTGAGGGTTTACCATAAAAAAGTTGAACATGGGTTAGAAAGATCTCCATACAAAAGGGCTTATTGCACCTTTTTTAAGTGTGGCAATGTTTAAATATAGCACTATGGCGCATCTGGCAGATTCCTGTTTCGGTAAGGAAAAAGACTTCCTTTAACTGGCATATTCCTGTTTCTAGAATGACCACAGAATTTACTTGCCAAATTATAGCACTATAGTGCATCTGGCAGGATCCTATTTCAGGAAGGCAAAAAACTTCCTTAATCTGGCATAGCCCCCTTTTAGGAATGAACAGAGATTTTATTTCCACAATTTAATTATACTGCAGTTTTTAAAGGTGGCATAAACCTCTGCCAGATGTGCAAAATCCATAAATGGCGGCTGCCAGTTAATGCTAGAAATTGTCAGGAATGAGTTTCAGGAGTTTGCCATACAGCAGTGGCAAAGGGTCCATACATGCCGGTTCCCATTGGCTTCCCTTTCAGAAATATACTTAGCCATTCTCTTACATGGAAATAATTCCAATTAGTACCTATCTTCGCTCCAGCCTACCTTCTTTAAAATGTCACCCTACTCCACTGCCATACAGGCCATACTAAGGGTTAACTTTTGTACTGAGGGCAATGCTGCCGTGTGACGCGGAACTTGTGTATCTTAAAACTGCTCTACTCGAGAAAAACGCTTATGAAGCTAAAATATGTTTTTCCTTTTTAAATGCTATACGTACATAAAAATCATTATAATTTTTAACAAATCTTTTACTATAATCATTAGTTTGAAGGACACACAAATATATTTTAATAATATTTGATGCGGAATCAGTTAGAGCTGTTTCAAATTAGGAGCAGTGAAAATCTCATGCAAATCGTATTACGCGAGGCCGTGTATCTCCGACCATAAGAGTAAACACACCTAGAGGCGACACTCCCGCTCCAGACACGCTCAAGGTCATTATATTTTCCTACCGTCTGGCGCTCGCACTGCGAGCAATTCGGCCGGGAGTGCGCTTCGCCGCGTAAGCGTTCGTCACGCGGGTCAAATTTTGTTTTTTCGGAAATGTTTAGCCTTTCCGAATGATAATGGTGCTTATGGCTGTAAAAGTGATGCGAAGACGACTCTCCATCTTACTTTTTTAATTTGCCTAAAGATGAGCAAAGGTTCTAGATACAGTAAATAGGTACCTACCATTCTTAATAGGTACGTATTGGTTTTGTGTTCTCCTATTTTTACTCACGTCGGTCGGTACCTACTAAGTACATAGTTTCAGTTCAGTTTTCTAACCCGACATACCTACTTATTTAAGGTACCTGGGGTAGGTAGGTCTAAGTTATTGTTAGCTGATTATGGTAACAAACAAAATCGTATTCATCGCAAATCTTTTAAAATAATTGCATTTGCACGATTTTTCATCCTATGGCACGTAGGTGTGTAAACAAACTACGCCGAAAGTCATGCAACTGCTTGGCGAGCCGCTAGTTTGGAATAAAACTATTAGTACGTGACAGCTAGAGATGAAAATTACCTTGAAACTTTCCTTTTCTGAGGTAAGTTTCCTGAAAGTTACCTGAATGTTTCCTGGCGAGGAAGTTTTCAAAACTGATTATTTAACTTAAGAAAAAAGTTGTTATATTAATTATTCACTTAATATTGCTTAAAAATTTTCTGGTATCTACAGTTTTTATGGAACAGGGAACATAATAAGTCCGGATTTATGCTTTTTATTCGAAAAGGGGAGGTAAACAAGTAAGGAAGGAAGTTTAAAACAACTATAAATGATAAAAAAAATATATATTTCTTTACATAATCATATGGAAAAGTGTACGAGATCAATTAGATATAGAATTAAGTACAACTGAGAGCACGTTAAACTTATACTTTAGACTTTCTTTTGTTTTTATAATGTGAGCGATACGAATAATTTTCACGTTGTAACTGTAAAGTTTGTCGTGCTCGTAGATGTGCCTAAATACCTACCTTGGACTATTTAATGGTCTAAGCTGAATACATAAATAATGATGATGATCTTTCCGGCCGGCTTCGGCCATGGCGACCACTTCTACTCCTGATCAAGTCGGCGCTTATGCGCCCGCAGGTGGCTATTGTAGCCTATTTTGGCAGTAAACTCCCCCGCACAGTGTGGGCACGTGAGTTTGCCATTGATATAATTGTAGTTAATGGCGACGGGAGGACGGGCCTTCAGTTCATCGCGTTTAGCGTCGAGGTCTGTTTTACGCCTTTTTACAAGAAAGCGCCATTCTGGCCGTTGTACTGCCAAAACCTCAAATTGAGAGGGTTCGATGTTGCATATTTTCATGTGTCTCATCTGAACATCATTAAATCAGAGGAGTTGACCGCCATGCTTTCGCTTGCCCTCCTCTAGCTCAGAATAGAAGATACGCTTCGCCACTTGCTCATCCGCTACCCGGGATACGTGACCGCACCACCGAAGCTGTCGACGCATTAAGAAGGCTTCAATGCCACCAACATTGGCTCGTCTTAGAACTTCGGTGTTTCGCACTCGGTCGGACCATCTGATCTTTATGATGGTGCGAAGGAATTTGAGGTGAACACGATCCAAAGTGCGTATGTGGTGACGATACACACACCAGGTCTCGGAAGGGCAGCACAATCGCCATATATACAGATATTATTGTGGCTAGTTAAAGGTCGTGCGAGCAGAAAACCTTGGAACGCAGCTTCCCAAATGCTGCAGCTGCAGCACTGATTCTGCTATTGATCTCAGCATCAAGGTCACACTTAGCTGTTATAGTGTTCCCCAGATATCGGAACTTGTCAACCTGTTTCAACATATCTTCACCAAGCTTAATTGTCAGTGTCCCACGACCTTGTGTATCTGTCGCAGTACGATGGCAGAATCGTAGACTTCGTTCGACCATCGTCCTAAGCTGATCCAGGTTTTTGGCCAAAATCCTAGCTTTTTGGCCGAAAACCTAGATTTGTTTAGTATTATGGCTTTTTTGCATTTTGGGGGAACTTCTTCTTCTTCGAGTGGTACACCAAGTCGCCTAACGACCCAATGAACCCTGGTGTCAGACCGCCACTGTAAGTAGCATGCCTCTGACATGGTAGTGTAACGACTGCCGTCTAAGTGATCATAGAGAGCAATCGGGACCTTGACGGCTTAACGTGCCCGTGTAGTTCGGGCATACACCCCGAAAAGCAGGAGGTAGCGTTCTGGAGGGTGGGAAGTAGCGTCAGACGCATTGGAGGGCGTGAGTAGCTTCGGAAACTCTGGAAGATGAAAGATGACGGGCATTGGATTTTCTGGGGGTCCGACGCTACCCCCTGTCCTCCACAGTGTGCAACGCTACCACCAATCCTCCAGAGCGTTCAGTGGTACATCCTGCTCTTATGGTGTCTGACGTCCCCCCTGCCCTACCGGGCATCCGAGCCGATTCTGCTGTTCAGGCTGTCCGATGTTACTCCCCGTCCTTCAAGGTGTCCAATGCCTTCACGGTGTCCAAGTCTACCCTCAAAAGATCAGATGGAGATTGGAGGTGCATAAAGTACCTCTCCACTCTTCGTTCCCCCGAACCACACGGGCAAGGTAAGCCGGCAGTCCTGATTGCTTTTTATGATCACTTAGACGGCGGTCGTTACACAACCATGTCAGAGGCCTGCTACTTGCAGTAGGCGGTTGAAAAACTTTGATACCAGGGTTCATCAGGTCCTCTACCTCCAACCCTCCAGAAATGCCATGTACGGCAAGGGGTAGCGTCGGACGCCCAAAAAACTAACGCCTGCCTCCTTTTCTCCGACGCCACCCACGCCCTCCAGGGCCTCCGACGCTACTTTGTAACATAGTAGTAGGTCCAACGCTACTCCTTCCCGTCCATGGCGTCCCTGGAGGGTTGAAGGTAGCGTTGTATGTCCTAGAGGATGGGAGGTAGCGTCGGATGCCCTGGAGGGCGTGGGTAGCTTCTGACAACTTCGGATGAAAGATTACAGGCGTTGGATTTTCTGGGGGTCCGACGCTACCCCCTGTTTGCCAGGGTTTCCGACGCTACCTTCGATCTTGTAGAGCGTCCAATGGTTCATCCTGCCTTTTAGTGTCTGACGGTCCTCCCTACCCTCCAGGGCATCTGAGGCAATCCTGCTGTTCAGGCTGTCTGATGTTACTCCCCGCCCTTTAGGGTGTCCAACGCTACCCTAATCAGATCAGAGGGAGGTGCATAACGTTCCTCTTTACTCCTAGTTCCCCCGAAATGCAAAAAAGCCATAATACTAATCAAATCTAGGATTTCGGCCAAAAACCTAGGATTTTGGTCAAATACCTAGGATTTTGGCCAAAAACCTGGATCAACTTAGGACGATGGCCGAAGGAAGTCTACGATTTTGCCATATGCCGGCTTTTGGCCAAAAACCTAGGTTTTTGCCCAAAAACCTAATTCTGCCATCGTACTGCGACATATCCAGGGACATCACTTCCGTCTTTTTGACTCTGATCTTTAGGCCGAATTTGCAGCATGACGACCTTGTTCTCTGCTTTTTTCCTGCAGTTGACGTACCGAGAAAATAGCTTCACATGTGCCTCGGTCAGGTCGGAAGCCAAACTGGGTTTCGGGCAGAATCTTTTCTGATAAGTCCTTCAAGCGGTTTAATAGGACTCTTGAAAAGGCCTTTCCGGGCACCGATAATCGGACGGTCATCTTTCGGTTCGGTTGTTGTAGAGGGCGCTCATGCAAGACACACAAATCATCCGGGACTCGCTCCTCCTCCCACATTCGAACCAAAAGTTTCCAAATCAACGAGTGCAGCTCTGCACCACCATATTTAAGTATTTCACCGGGTATAAGTAAGGTCAATGCCAACCGCCCATTTATTATGCTGCTGTCTGATGGCAGTAAGAACCTCATCACACGACAGGGGCTCGTCCAGCTCGGTGGCTAGGGGGAGTTAAGTACATTGAACTCAACATAGATGGCGTTATCTGAGGACTTGAAGTGGGATTTGAAAAAAAAAAAAACAATCAGCTTTAAGAAAAAAAAATAATTTTTACCTAATAAATAACATGCAAAATACAAATTTTTAACCTTATTTTTATTTAAACATACTTATTATCTCTAACTTTTTACGTTGAAAAGACATTTTTGAAAACTTCCTCGCGAGGAAACTTTCAAGTAACTTTCGGGTAAATTACCTGAAAATTACCTCGAAACTTTCAATGTTTCGGAAACTTTCAGAAATTTTCATCTCTAGTGACAGCCCTGGCTTAATGTGCTGAGGGGGAAGTAGGCATTTGAAGCGCGGCTTTTCGGGCCCAGACAAAGGAGTTTCACTTCTACACGGTAGTGTTATTATTTATTCTTATGCTCCGACTTACACGCTTTCCGCGAGATAGGTTATATTCAACGTGTGTTTCGCGAATAGTAGCATTTTACTGTAGTTATATCGTGTAAGTGAGTGACACGCGCGGCTCGTAACCGACACCTACAGCGTTCAGACTTGCCAAATTCGTGTAACTCTAATTTTATTTAAAAAAAAATCATAGAAAATATTTTTTTATTCAAATGCCCCTTATAAAGTAGACAGCAAAAATACGATTAAGACTTGTTAAGCGTAATCCGTGTAATTAGAGTTACACGAGTTCCGCGTAACACGGCAGAATGGTGTTTTGTAACTTACTATATCTATCACACCAGCATTCAATTTGTGATCCTGATCACACTGGTGTGACCAATTTGGCCATATAAATGTTTACAGCATGGTGTTACATGCAGCCTTGATAAAATTGCTTTATTAGGTTATTATAGCTATGTATGGTATAACATTTTCCA